>OY288267.1:84352085-85559585 GCA_958450335.1 Hibiscus tridactylites
AGATTTTAGAAAATAATTAAATCTTACGGAAAATCTGACCCAAACAAAAGGGGGAAAAAAACTACATGTCTCGAAAAAAGGGGTGCAACATGAGGACTTCCCAGGAGGTCACCCATCCTAGTACTACTCTCGACCAAACACGCTTAACTGCGGAGTTCTGATGGGATCCGGTGCATTAGTGCTGGTATGATCGCACCCGTCACGTTCTACGCATTCAATCTATTAAAAGGCTGCGCGTTTTCTTTATTAATTGTATTAAAACACATGTTCCCCGTTTTTTATCTCTCTGTTCCCGGGATTTTAGAAAATAATTAAATCTTACGGAAAATCTGACCCTAACAAAAGGGGGAAAAAAACTACATGTCTCGAAAAAAGGGGTGCAACACGAGGACTTCCTAGGAGGTCACCCATCCTAGTACTACTCTCGCCCAAGAACGCTTAACTGCGGAGTTCTGATGGGATCCGGTGCATTAGTGCTGGTATGATCGCACCCGTCACGTTCTGCGCATTCAACCTATTAAAAGGCTGCGCGTTTTCTTTATTAATTGTATTAAAACACCCGTTCCCCGTTTTTTATCTCTCTGTTCCCGAGATTTTAGAAAATAATTAAATCTTACGGAAAATCTGACCCTAACAAAAGGGGGAAAAAAACTACATGTCTCGAAAAAAGGGGTGCAACACGAGGACTTCCCAGGAGGTCACCCATCCTAGTACTACTCTCGCCCAAGCACGCTTAACTGCGGAGTTCTGATGGGATCCGGTGCATTAGTGCTGGTATGATCGCACCCGTCACGTTCTGCGCATTCAACCTATTAAAAGGCTGCGCGTTTTCTTTATTAATTGTATTAAAACACATGTTCCCCGTTTTTTATCTCTCTGTTCCCGAGATTTTAGAAAATAATTAAATCTTACGGAAAATCTGACCCTAACAAAAGGGGGAAAAAAACTACATGTCTCGAAAAAAGGGGTGCAACACGAGGACTTCCCAGGAGGTCACCCATCCTAGTACTACTCTCGCCCAAGCACGCTTGACTGCGGAGTTCTGATGGGATCCGGTGCATTAGTGCTGGTATGATCGCACCCGTCACGTTTTGCGCATTCAACCTATTAAAAGGCTGCGCGTTTTCTTTATTAATTGTATTAAAACACCCGTTCCCCGTTTTTTATCTCTCTGTTCCCGAGATTTTAGAAAATAATTAAATCTTACGGAAAATCTGACCCTAACAAAAGGGGGAAAAAAACTACATGTCTCGAAAAAAGGGGTACAACACGAGGACTTCCCAGGAGGTCACCCATCCTAGTACTACTCTCACCCAAGCACGCTTAACTGCGGAGTTCTGATGGGATCCGGTGCATTAGTGCTGGTATGATCGCACCCGTCACGTTCTGCGCATTCAACCTATTAAAAGGCTGCGCGTTTTCTTTATTAATTGTATTAAAACACCCGTTCCCCGTTTTTTATCTCTCTGTTCCCGAGATTTTAGAAAATAATTAAATCTTACGGAAAATCTGACCCAAACAAAAGGGGGAAAAAAACTACATGTCTCGAAAAAAGGGGTGCAACACGAGGACTTCCCAGGAGGTCACCCATCCTAGTACTACTCTCGCCTAAGCACGCTTAACTGCGGAGTTCTGATGGGATCCGGTGCATTAGTGCTGGTATGATCGCACTCGTCACGTTCTGCGCATTCAACCTATTAAAAGGCTGCGCGTTTTCTTTATTAATTGTATTAAAACACATGTTCCCCGTTTTTTATCTCTCTGTTCCCGAGATTTTAGAAAATAATTAAATCTTACGGAAAATCTGACCCTAACAAAAGGGGGAAAAAAACTACATGTCTTGAAAAAAGGGGTGCAACACGAGGACTTCCCAGGAGGTCACCCATCCTAGTACTACTCTCGCCCAAGCACGCTTAACTGCGGAGTTCTGATGGGATCCGGTGCATTAGTGCTGGTATGATCGCACCCGTCACGTTCTGCGCATTCAACCTATTAAAAGGCTGCGCGTTTTCTTTATTAATTGTATTAAAACACCCGTTCCCCGTTTTTTATCTCTCTGTTCCCGAGATTTTAGAAAATAATTAAATCTTACGGAAAATCTGACCCTAACAAAAGGGGGAAAAAAACTACATGTCTCGAAAAAAGGGGTGCAACACGAGGACTTCCCAGGAGGTCACCCATCCTAGTACTACTCTCGCCCAAGCACGCTTAACTGCGGAGTTCTGATGGGATCCGGTGCATTAGTGCTGGTATGATCGCACCCATCACGTTCTGCGCATTCAACCTATTAAAAGGCTGCGCGTTTTCTTTATTAATTGTATTAAAACACCCGTTCCCCGTTTTTTATCTCTCTGTTCCCGAGATTTTAGAAAATAATTAAATCTTACGGAAAATCTGACCCTAACAAAAGGGGGAAAAAACTACATGTCTCGAAAAAAGGGGTGCAACACGAGGACTTCCCAAGAGGTAACCCATCCTAGTACTACTCTCGCCCAAGCACGCTTAACTGCGGAGTTCTGATGGGATCCAGTGCATTAGTGCTGGTATGATCGCACCCGTCACGTTCTGCGCATTCAACCTATTAAAAGGCTGCGCGTTTTCTTTATTAATTGTATTAAAACACCCGTTCCCCGTTTTTTATCTCTCTGTTCCCGAGATTTTAGAAAATAATTAAATCTTACGGAAAATCTGACCCAAACAAAAGGGGGAAAAAAACTATATGTCTCGAAAAAAGGGGTGCAACACGAGGACTTCCCAGGAGGTCACCCATCCTAGTACTACTCTCGCCCAAGCACGCTTAACTGCGGAGTTCTAATGGGATCCGGTGCATTAGTGCTGGTATGATCGCACCCGTCACGTTCTGCGCATTCAACCTATTAAAAGGCTGCGCGTTTTCTTTATTAATTGTATTAAAACACCCGTTCCCCGTTTTTTATCTCTCTGTTCCCGAGATTTTAGAAAATAATTAAATCTTACGGAAAATCTGACCCTAACAAAAGGGGGAAAAAAACTACATGTCTCGAAAAAAGGGGTGCAACACGAGGACTTCCCAGGAGGTCACCCATCCTAATACTACTCTCGCCCAAGCACGCTTAACTCCGGAGTTCTGATGGGATCCGGTGCATTAGTGCTGGTATGATCGCACCCGTAACGTTCTGCGCATTCAACCTATTAAAAGGCTGCGCGTTTTCTTTATTAATTGTATTAAAACACCCGTTCCCCGTTTTTTATCTCTCTGTTCCCGAGATTTTAGAAAATAATTAAATCTTACGGAAAATCTGACCCAAACAAAAGGGGGGAAAAAACTACATGTCTCGAAAAAAGGGGTGCAACACGAGGACTTCCCAGGAGGTCACCCATCCTAGTACTACTCTCGCCCAAGCACGCTTGACTGCGGAGTTCTGATGGGATCCGGTGCATTAGTGCTGGTATGATCGCACCCGTCACGTTCTGCGCATTCAACCTATTAAAAGGCTGCGCGTTTTCTTTATTAATTGTATTAAAACACCCGTTCCCCGTTTTTTATCTCTCTGTTCCCGAGATTTTAGAAAATAATTAAATCTTACGGAAAATCTGACCCTAACAAAAGGGGGAAAAAAACTACATGTCTCGAAAAAAGGGGTGCAACACGAGGACTTCCCAGGAGGTCACCCATCCTAGTACTACTCTCGCCCAAACACGCTTAACTGCGGAGTTCTGATGGGATCCGGTGCATTAGTGCTGGTATGATCGCACCCGTCACGTTCTGCGCATTCAACCTATTAAAAGGCTGCGCGTTTTCTTTATTAATTGTATTAAAACACCCGTTCCCCGTTTTTTATCTCTCTGTTCCCGAGATTTTAGAAAATAATTAAATCTTACGGAAAATCTGACCCTAACAAAAGGGGGAAAAAAACTACATGTCTCGAAAAAAGGGGTGCAACACGAGGACTTCCCAGGAGGTCACCCATCCTAGTACTACTCTCGCCCAAGCACGCTTAACTGCGGAGTTCTGATGGGATCCGGTGCATTAGTGCTGGTATGATCGCACCCATCACGTTCTGCGCATTCAACCTATTAAAAGGCTGCGCGTTTTCTTTATTAATTGTATTAAAACACCCGTTCCCCGTTTTTTATCTCTCTGTTCCCGAGATTTTAGAAAATAATTAAATCTTACGGAAAATCTGACCCTAACAAAAGGGGGAAAAAACTACATGTCTCGAAAAAAGGGGTGCAACACGAGGACTTCCCAAGAGGTAACCCATCCTAGTACTACTCTCGCCCAAGCACGCTTAACTGCGGAGTTCTGATGGGATCCAGTGCATTAGTGCTGGTATGATCGCACCCGTCACGTTCTGCGCATTCAACCTATTAAAAGGCTGCGCGTTTTCTTTATTAATTGTATTAAAACACCCGTTCCCCGTTTTTTATCTCTCTGTTCCCGAGATTTTAGAAAATAATTAAATCTTACGGAAAATCTGACCCAAACAAAAGGGGGAAAAAAACTACATGTCTCGAAAAAAGGGGTGCAACACGAGGACTTCCCAGGAGGTCACCCATCCTAGTACTACTCTCGCCCAAGCACGCTTAACTGCGGAGTTCTAATGGGATCCGGTGCATTAGTGCTGGTATGATCGCACCCGTCACGTTCTGCGCATTCAACCTATTAAAAGGCTGCGCGTTTTCTTTATTAATTGTATTAAAACACCCGTTCCCCGTTTTTTATCTCTCTGTTCCCGAGATTTTAGAAAATAATTAAATCTTACGGAAAATCTGACCCTAACAAAAGGGGGAAAAAAACTACATGTCTCGAAAAAAGGGGTGCAACACGAGGACTTCCCAGGAGGTCACCCATCCTAATACTACTCTCGCCCAAGCACGCTTAACTCCGGAGTTCTGATGGGATCCGGTGCATTAGTGCTGGTATGATCGCACCCGTAACGTTCTGCGCATTCAACCTATTAAAAGGCTGCGCGTTTTCTTTATTAATTGTATTAAAACACCCGTTCCCCGTTTTTTATCTCTCTGTTCCCGAGATTTTAGAAAATAATTAAATCTTACGGAAAATCTGACCCAAACAAAAGGGGGAAAAAAACTACATGTCTCGAAAAAAGGGGTGCAACACGAGGACTTCCCAGGAGGTCACCCATCCTAGTACTACTCTCGCCCAAGCACGCTTGACTGCGGAGTTCTGATGGGATCCGGTGCATTAGTGCTGGTATGATCGCACCCGTCACGTTCTGCGCATTCAACCTATTAAAAGGCTGCGCGTTTTCTTTATTAATTGTATTAAAACACCCGTTCCCCGTTTTTTATCTCTCTGTTCCCGAGATTTTAGAAAATAATTAAATCTTACGGAAAATCTGACCCTAACAAAAGGGGGAAAAAAACTACATGTCTCGAAAAAAGGGGTGCAACACGAGGACTTCCCAGGAGGTCACCCATCCTAGTACTACTCTCGCCCAAGCACGCTTAACTGCGGAGTTCTGATGGGATCCGGTGCATTAGTGCTGGTATGATCGCACCCGTCACGTTCTGCGCATTCAACCTATTAAAAGGCTGCGCGTTTTCTTTATTAATTGTATTAAAACACCCGTTCCCCGTTTTTTATCTCTCTGTTCCCGAGATTTTAGAAAATAATTAAATCTTACGGAAAATCTGACCCTAACAAAAGGGGGAAAAAAACTACATGTCTCGAAAAAAGGGGTGCAACACGAGGACTTCCCAGGAGGTCACCCATCCTAGTACTACTCTCGCCAAAGAATGCTTAACTGCGGAGTTCTGATGGGATCCGGTGCATTAGTGCTGGTATGATCGCACCCGTCACGTTCTTCGCATTCAACCTATTAAAAGGCTGCGCGTTTTCTTTATTAATTGTATTAAAACACCCGTTCCCCGTTTTTTATCCCTCTGTTCCCGAGATTTTAGAAAATAATTAAATCTTACGGAAAATCTGACCCTAACAAAAGGGGGAAAAAAACTACATGTCTCGAAAAAAAGGGTGCAACACGAGGACTTCCCAGGAGGTCACCCATCCTAGTACTACTCTCGCCCAAGCACGCTTAACTGCGGAGTTCTGATGGGATCCGGTGCATTAGTGCTGGTATGATCGCACCCGTCACGTTCTGCGCATTCAACCTATTAAAAGGCTGCGCGTTTTCTTTATTAATTGTATTAAAACACCCGTTCCCCGTTTTTTATCTCTTTGTTCCCGAGATTTTAGAAAATAATTAAATCTTACGGAAAATCTGACCCTAACAAAAGGGGGAAAAAAACTACATGTCTCGAAAAAAGGGGTGCAACACGAGGACTTCCCAGGAGGTCACCCATCCTAGTACTACTCTCGCCCAAGCACGCTTAACTGCGGAGTTCTGATGGGATACGGTGCATTAGTGCTGGTATGATCGCACCCGTCACGTTCTGCGCATTCAACCTATTAAAAGGCTGCGCGTTTTCTTTATTAATTGTATTAAAACACCCGTTCCCCGTTTTTTATCTCTCTGTTCCCGAGATTTTAGAAAATAATTAAATCTTACGGAAAATCTGACCCTAACAAAAGGGGGAAAAAAACTACATGTCTCGAAAAAAGGGGTGCAACACGAGGACTTCCCAGGAGGTCACCCATCCTAGTACTACTCTCGCCCAAGCACGCTTAACTGCGGAGTTCTGATGGGATCCGGTGCATTAGTGCTGGTATGATCGCACCCGTCACGTTCTGCGCATTCAACCTATTAAAAATCTGCGCGTTTTCTTTATTAATTGTATTAAAACACCCGTTCCCCGTTTTTTATCTCTCTGTTCCCGAGATTTTAGAAAATAATTAAATCTTACGGAAAATCTGACCCTAACAAAAGGGGGAAAAAAACTACATGTCTCGAAAAAAGGGGTGCAACACGAGGACTTCCCAGGAGGTCACCCATCCTAGTACTACTCTCGCCCAAGAACGCTTAACTGCGGAGTTCTGATGGGATCCGGTGCATTAGTGCTGGTATGATCGCACCCGTCACGTTCTGCGCATTCAACCTATTAAAAATCTGCGCGTTTTCTTTATTAATTGTATTAAAACACCCGTTCCCCGTTTTTTATCTCTCTGTTCCCGAGATTTTAGAAAATAATTAAAACTTACGGAAAATCTGACCCTAACAAAAGGGGGAAAAAAACTACATGTCTCGAAAAAAGGGGTGCAACACGAGGACTTCCCAGGAGGTCACCCATCCTAGTACTACTCTCGCCCAAGAACGCTTAACTGCGGAGTAATGATGGGATCCGGTGCATTAGTGCTGGTATGATCGCACCCGTCACGTTCTGCGCATTCAACCTATTAAAAGGCTGCGCGTTTTCTTTATTAATTGTATTAAAACACCCGTTCCCCGTTTTTTATCTCTTTGTTCCCGAGATTTTAGAAAATAATTAAATCTTACGGAAAATCTGACCCTAACAAAAGGGGGGAAAAAACTACATGTCTCGAAAAAAGGGGTGCAACACGAGGACTTCCCAGGAGGTCACCCATCCTAGTACTACTCTCGCCCAAGAACGCTTAACTGCGGAGTTCTAATGGGATCCGGTGCATTAGTGCTGGTATGATCGCACCCATCACGTTCTGCGCATTCAACCTATTAAAAGGCTGCGCGTTTTCTTTATTAATTGTATTAAAACACCCGTTCCCCGTTTTTTATCTCTCTGTTCCCGAGATTTTAGAAAATAATTAAATCTTACGGAAAATCTGACCCTAACAAAAGGGGGAAAAAAACTACATGTCTCGAAAAAAGGGGTGCAACACGAGGACTTCCCAGGAGGTCACCCATCCTAGTACTACTCTCGCCCAAGCACGCTTAACTGCGGAGTTCTGATGGGATCCGGTGCATTAGTGCTGGTATGATCGCACCCGTCACGTTCTGCACATTCAACCTATTAAAAGGATGCGCGTTTTCTTTATTAATTGTATTAAAACACCCGTTCCCCGTTTTTTTATCTCTCTGTTCCCGAGATTTTAGAAAATAATTAAATCTTACGGAAAATCTGACCCTAACAAAAGGGGGAAAAAAACTACATGTCTCGAAAAAAGGGGTGCAACACGAGGACTTCCCAGGAGGTCACGCATCCTAGTACTACTCTCGCCCAAGCACGCTTAACTGCGGAGTTCTGATGGGATCCGGTGCATTAGTGCTGGTATGATCGCACCCGTCACGTTCTGCGCATTCAACCTATTAAAAGGCTGCGCGTTTTCTTTATTAATTGTATTAAAACACCCGTTCCACGTTTTTTATCTCTCTGTTCCCGAGATTTTAGAAAATAATTAAATCTTACGGAAAATCTGACCCTAACAAAAGGGGGAAAAAAACTACATGTCTCGAAAAAAGGGGTGCAACACGAGGACTTCCCAGGAGGTCACCCATCCTAGTACTACTCTCGCCCAAGCGCGCTTAACTGCGGAGTTCTGATGGGATCCGGTGCATTAGTGCTGGTATGATCGCACCCGTCACGTTCTGCGCATTCAACCTATTAAAAGGCTGCGCGTTTTCTTTATTAATTGTATTAAAACACCCGTTCCCCGTTTTTTATCTCTTTGTTCCCGAGATTTTAGAAAATAATTAAATCTTACGGAAAATCTGACCCTAACAAAAGGGGGAAAAAAACTACATGTCTCGAAAAAAGGGGTGCAACACGAGGACTTCCCAGGAGGTCACCCATCCTAGTACTACTCTCGCCCAAGAACGCTTAACTGCGGAGTTCTAATGGGATCCGGTGCATTAGTGCTGGTATGATCGCACCCATCACGTTCTGCGCATTCAACCTATTAAAAGGCTGCGCGTTTTCTTTATTAATTGTATTAAAACACCCGTTCCCCGTTTTTTATCTCTCTGTTCCCGAGATTTTAGAAAATAATTAAATCTTACGGAAAATCTGACCCTAACAAAAGGGGGAAAAAAACTACATGTCTCGAAAAAAGGGGTGCAACACGAGGACTTCCCAGGAGGTCACCCATCCTAGTACTACTCTCGCCCAAGCACGCTTAACTGCGGAGTTCTGATGGGATCCGGTGCATTAGTGCTGGTATGATCGCACCCGTCACGTTCTGCACATTCAACCTATTAAAAGGATGCGCGTTTTCTTTATTAATTGTATTAAAACACCCGTTCCCCGTTTTTTTATCTCTCTGTTCCCGAGATTTTAGAAAATAATTAAATCTTACGGAAAATCTGACCCTAACAAAAGGGGGAAAAAAACTACATGTCTCGAAAAAAGGGGTGCAACACGAGGACTTCCCAGGAGGTCACGCATCCTAGTACTACTCTCGCCCAAGCACGCTTAACTGCGGAGTTCTGATGGGATCCGGTGCATTAGTGCTGGTATGATCGCACCCGTCACGTTCTGCGCATTCAACCTATTAAAAGGCTGCGCGTTTTCTTTATTAATTGTATTAAAACACCCGTTCCACGTTTTTTATCTCTCTGTTCCCGAGATTTTAGAAAATAATTAAATCTTACGGAAAATCTGACCCTAACAAAAGGGGGAAAAAACTACATGTCTCGAAAAAAGGGGTGCAACACGAGGACTTCCCAGGAGGTCACCCATCCTAGTACTACTCTCGCCCAAGCACGCTTAACTGCGGAGTTCTGATGGGATCCGGTGCATTAGTGCTGGTATGATTGCACCCATCACGTTCTGCGCATTCAACCTATTAAAAGGCTGCGCGTTTTCTTTATTAATTGTATTAAAACACCCGTTCCCCATTTTTTATCTCTCTGTTCCCGAGATTTTAGAAAATAATTAAATCTTACGGAAAATCTGACCCTAACAAAAGGGGGAAAAAACTACATGTCTCGAAAAAAGGGGTGCAACACGAGGACTTCCCAGGAGGTCACCCATCCTAGTACTACTCTCGCCCAAGAACGCTTAACTGCGGAGTTCTGATGGGATCCGGTGCATTAGTGCTGGTATGATCGCACCCGTCACGTTCTGCGCATTCAACCTATTAAAAGGCTGCGCGTTTTCTTTATTAATTGTATTAAAACACCCGTTCCCCGTTTTTTATCTCTCTGTTCCCGAGATTTTAGAAAATAATTAAATCTTACGGAAAATCTGACCCTAACAAAAGGGGGAAAAAAACTACATGTCTCGAAAAAAAGGGTGCAACACGAGGACTTCCCAGGAGGTCACCCATTCTAGTACTACTCTCGCCCAAGCACGCTTAACTGCGGAGTTCTGATGGGATCCGGTGCATTAGTGCTGGTATGATCGCACCCGTCACGTTCTGCGCATTCAACCTATTAAAAGGCTGCGCGTTTTCTTTATTAATTGTATTAAAACACCCGTTCCCCGTTTTTTATCTCTCTGTTCCCGAGATTTTAGAAAATAATTAAATCTTACGGAAAATCTGACCCTAACAAAAGGGGGAAAAAAACTACATGTCTCGAAAAAAGGGGTGCAACACGAGGACTTCCCAGGAGGTCACCCATCCTAGTACTACTCTTGCCCAAGCACGCTTAACTGCGGAGTTCTGATGGGATCCGGTGCATTAGTGCTGGTATGATCGCACCCGTCACGTTCTGCGCATTCAACCTATTAAAAGGCTGCGCGTTTTCTTTATTAATTGTATTAAAACACCCGTTCCCCGTTTTTTATCTCTCTGTTCCCGAGATTTTAGAAAATAATTAAATCTTACGGAAAATCTGACCCTAACAAAAGGGGGAAAAAAACTACATGTCTCGAAAAAAGGGGTGCAACACGAGGACTTCCCAGGAGGTCACCCATCCTAGTACTACTCTCGCCCAAGCACGCTTAACTGCGGAGTTCTGATGGGATCCGGTGCATTAGTGCTGGTATGATCGCACCCGTCACGTTCTGCGCATTCAACCTATTAAAAGGCTGCGCGTTTTCTTTATTAATTGTATTAAAACACCCGTTCCCCGTTTTTTATCTCTCTGTTCCCGAGATTTTAGAAAATAATTAAATCTTACGGAAAATCTGACCCTAACAAAAGGGGGAAAAAACTACATGTCTCGAAAAAAGGGGTGCAACACGAGGACTTCCCAGGAGGTCACCCATCCTAGTACTACTCTCGCCCAAGCACGCTTAACTGCGGAGTTCTGATGGGATCCGGTGCATTAGTGCTGGTATGATCGCACCCGTCACGTTCTGCGCATTCAACCTATTAAAAGGCTGCGCGTTTTCTTTATTAATTGTATTAAAACACCCGTTCCCCGTTTTTTATCTCTCTGTTCCCGAGATTTTAGAAAATAATTAAATCTTACGGAAAATCTGACCCTAACAAAAGGGGGAAAAAAACTACATGTCTCGAAAAAAGGGGTGCAACACGAGGACTTCCCAGGAGGTCACCCATCCTAGTACTACTCTCGCCCAAGCACGCTTAACTGCGGAGTTCTGATGGGATCCGGTGCATTAGTGCTGGTATGATCGCACCTGTCACGTTCTGCGCATTCAACCTATTAAAAGGCTGCGCGTTTTCTTTATTAATTGTATTAAAACACCCGTTCCCCGTTTTTTATCTCTCTGTTCCCGAGATTTTAGAAAATAATTAAATCTTACGGAAAATCTGACCCTAACAAAAGGGGGAAAAAAACTACATGTCTCGAAAAAAGGGGTGCAACACGAGGACTTCCCAGGAGGTCACCCATCCTAGTACTACTCTCGCCCAAGCACGCTTAACTGCGGAGTTCTGATGGGATCCGGTGCATTAGTGCTGGTATGATCGCACCCATCACGTTCTGCGCATTCAACCTATTAAAAGGCTGCGCGTTTTCTTTATTAATTGTATTAAAACACCCGTTCCCCGTTTTTTATCTCTCTGTTCCCGAGATTTTAGAAAATAATTAAATCTTACGGAAAATCTGACCCTAACAAAAGGGGGAAAAAACTACATGTCTCGAAAAAAGGGGTGCAACACGAGGACTTCCCAGGAGGTCACCCATCCTAGTACTACTCTCGCCCAAGCACGCTTAACTGCGGAGTTCTGATGGGATCCGGTGCATTAGTGCTGGTATGATCGCACCCGTCACGTTCTGCGCATTCAACCTATTAAAAGGCTGCGCGTTTTCTTTATTAATTGTATTAAAACACCCGTTCCCCGTTTTTTATCTCTCTGTTCCCGAGATTTTAGAAAATAATTAAATCTTACGGAAAATCTGACCCTAACAAAAGGGGGAAAAAAACTACATGTCTCGAAAAAAGGGGTGCAACACGAGGACTTCCCAGGAGGTCACCCATCCTAGTACTACTCTCGCCCAAGAACGCTTAACTGCGGAGTTCTGATGGGATCCGGTGCATTAGTGCTGGTATGATCGCACCCGTCACGTTCTGCGCATTCAACCTATTAAAAGGCTGCGCGTTTTCTTTATTAATTGTATTAAAACACCCGTTCCCCGTTTTTTATCTCTCTGTTCCCGAGATTTTAGAAAATAATTAAATCTTACGGAAAATCTGACCCTAACAAAAGGGGGAAAAAAACTACATGTCTCGAAAAAAGGGGTGCAACACGAGGACTTCCCAGGAGGTCACCCATCCTAGTACTACTCTCGCCCAAGCACGCTTAACTGCGGAGTTCTGATGGGATCCGGTGCATTAGTGCTGGTATGATCGCACCCGTCACGTTCTGCGCATTCAACCTATTAAAAGGCTGCGCGTTTTCTTTATTAATTGTATTAAAACACCCGTTCCCCGTTTTTTATCTCTCTGTTCCCGAGATTTTAGAAAATAATTAAATCTTACGGAAAATCTGACCCTAACAAAAGGGGGAAAAAAACTACATGTCTCGAAAAAAGGGGTGCAACACGAGGACTTCCCAGGAGGTCACCCATCCTAGTACTACTCTCGCCCAAGAACGCTTAACTGCGGAGTTCTAATGGGATCCGGTGCATTAGTGCTGGTATGATCGCACCCATCATGTTCTGCGCATTCAACCTATTAAAAGGCTGCGCGTTTTCTTTATTAATTGTATTAAAACACCCGTTCCCCGTTTTTTATCTCTCTGTTCCCGAGATTTTAGAAAATAATTAAATCTTACGGAAAATCTGACCCTAACAAAAGGGGGAAAAAAACTACATGTCTCGAAAAAAGGGGTGCAACACGAGGACTTCCCAGGAGGTCACCCATCCTAGTACTACTCTCGCCCAAGCACGCTTGACTGCGGAGTTCTGATGGGATCCGGTGCATTAGTGCTGGTATGATCGCACCCGTCACGTTCTGCGCATTCAACCTATTAAAAGGCTGTGCGTTTTCTTTATTAATTGTATTAAAACACCCGTTCCCCGTTTTTTATCTCTCTGTTCCCGTGATTTTAGAAAATAATTAAATCTTACGGAAAATCTGACCCTAACAAAAGGGGGAAAAAAACTACATGTCTCGAAAAAAGGGGTGCAACACGAGGACTTCCCAGGAGGTCACCCATCCTAGTACTACTCTCGCCCAAGCACGCTTAACTGCGGAGTTCTGATGGGATCCGGTGCATTAGTGCTAGTATGATCGCACCCGTCACGTTCTGCGCATTCAACCTATTAAAAGGCTGCGCGTTTTCTTTATTAATTGTATTAAAACACCCGTTCCCCGTTTTTTATCTCTCTGTTCCCGAGATTTTAGAAAATAATTAAATCTTACGGAAAATCTGACCCTAACAAAAGGGGGAAAAAAACTACATGTCTCGAAAAAAGGGGTGCAACACGAGGACTTCCCAGGAGGTCACCCATCCTAGTACTACACTCGCCCAAACACGCTTAACTGCGGAGTTCTGATGGGATCCGGTGCATTAGTGCTGATATGATCGCACCCGTCACGTTCTGCGCATTCAACCTATTAAAAGGCTGCGCGTTTTCTTTATTAATTGTATTAAAACACCCGTTCCCCGTTTTTTATCTCTCTGTTCCCGTGATTTTAGAAAATAATTAAATCTTACGGAAAATCTGACCCTAACAAAAGGGGGAAAAAACTACATGTCTCGAAAAAAGGGGTGCAACACGAGGACTTCCCAGGAGGTCACCCATCCTAGTACTACTCTCGCCCAAGCACGCTTAACTGCGGAGTTCTGATGGGATCCGGTGCATTAGTGCTGGTATGATCGCACCCGTCACGTTCTGCGCATTCAACCTATTAAAAGGCTGCGCGTTTTCTTTATTAATTGTATTAAAACACCCGTTCCCCGTTTTTTATCTCTCTGTTCCCGAGATTTTAGAAAATAATTAAATCTTACGGAAAATCTGACCCTAACAAAAGGGGGAAAAAAACTACATGTCTCGAAAAAAGGGGTGCAACACGAGGACTTCCCAGGAGGTCACCCATCCTAGTAACTACTCTCGCCCAAGCACGCTTGACTGCGGAGTTCTGATGGGATCCGGTGCATTAGTGCTGGTATGATCGCACCCGTCACGTTCTGCGCATTCAACCTATTAAAAGGCTGTGCGTTTTCTTTATTAATTGTATTAAAACACCCGTTCCCCGTTTTTTATCTCTCTGTTCCCGTGATTTTAGAAAATAATTAAATCTTACGGAAAATCTGACCCTAACAAAAGGGGGAAAAAAACTACATGTCTCGAAAAAAGGGGTGCAACACGAGGACTTCCCAGGAGGTCACCCATCCTAGTACTACTCTCGCCCAAGCACGCTTAACTGCGGAGTTCTGATGGGATCCGGTGCATTAGTGCTGGTATGATCGCACCCGTCACGTTCTGCGCATTCAACCTATTAAAAGGCTGCGCGTTTTCTTTATTAATTGTATTAAAACACCCGTTCCCCGTTTTTTATCTCTCTGTTCCTGAGATTTTAGAAAATAATTAAATCTTACGGAAAATCTGACCCTAACAAAAGGGGGAAAAAAACTACATGTCTCGAAAAAAGGGGTGCAACACGAGGACTTCCCAGGAGGTCACCCATCCTAGTACTACACTCGCCCAAACACGCTTAACTGCGGAGTTCTGATGGGATCCGGTGCATTAGTGCTGATATGATCGCACCCGTCACGTTCTGCGCATTCAACCTATTAAAAGGCTGCGCGTTTTCTTTATTAATTGTATTAAAACACCCGTTCCCCGTTTTTTATCTCTCTGTTCCCGTGATTTTAGAAAATAATTAAATCTTACGGAAAATCTGACCCTAACAAAAGGGGGAAAAAACTACATGTCTCGAAAAAAGGGGTGCAACACGAGGACTTCCCAGGAGGTCACCCATCCTAGTACTACTCTCGCCCAAGCACGCTTAACTGCGAAGTTCTGATGGGATCCGGTGCATTAGTGCTGGTATGATCGCACCCGTCACGTTCTGCGCATTCAACCTATTAAAAGGCTGCGCGTTTTCTTTATTAATTGTATTAAAACACCCGTTCCCCGTTTTTTATCTCTCTGTTCCCGAGATTTTAGAAAATAATTAAATCTTACGGAAAATCTGACCCTAACAAAAGGGGGAAAAAAACTACATGTCTCGAAAAAAGGGGTGCAACACGAGGACTTCCCAGGAGGTCACCCATCCTAGTACTACTCTCGCCCAAGCACGCTTAACTGCAGAGTTCTGATGGGATCCGGTGCATTAGTGCTGGTATGATCGCACCCGTCACGTTCTGCGCATTCAACCTATTAAAAGGCTGCGCGTTTTCTTTATTAATTGTATTAAAACACCCGTTCCCCGTTTTTTATCTCTCTGTTCCCGAGATTTTAGAAAATAATTAAATCTTACGGAAAATCTGACCCTAACAAAAGGGGGAAAAAACTACATGTCTCGAAAAAAGGGGTGCAACACGAGGACTTCCCAGGAGGTCACCCATCCTAGTACTACTCTCGCCCAAGCACGCTTAACTGCGGAGTTCTGATGGGATCCGGTGCATTAGTGCTGGTATGATCGCACCCGTCACGTTCTGCGCATTCAACCTATTAAAAGGCTGCGCGTTTTCTTTATTAATTGTATTAAAACACCCGTTCCCCGTTTTTTATCTCTCTGTTCCCGAGATTTTAGAAAATAATTAAATCTTACGGAAAATCTGACCCTAACAAAAGGGGGAAAAAAACTACATGTCTCGAAAAAAGGGGTGCAACACGAGGACTTCCCAGGAGGTCACCCATCCTAGTACTACTCTCGCCCAAGCACGCTTAACTGCGGAGTTCTGATGGGATCCGGTGCATTAGTGCTGGTATGATCGCACCCGTCACGTTCTGCGCATTCAACCTATTAAAAGGCTGCGCGTTTTCTTTATTAATTGTATTAAAACACCCGTTCCCCGTTTTTTATCTCTCTGTTCCCGAGATTTTAGAAAATAATTAAATCTTACGGAAAATCTGACCCTAACAAAAGGGGGAAAAAAACTACATGTCTCGAAAAAAGGGGTGCAACACGAGGACTTCCCAGGAGGTCACCCATCCTAGTACTACTCTCGCCCAAGCACGCTTAACTGCAGAGTTCTGATGGGATCCGGTGCATTAGTGCTGGTATGATCGCACCCGTCACGTTCTGCGCATTCAACCTATTAAAAGGCTGCGCGTTTTCTTTATTAATTGTATTAAAACACCCGTTCCCCGTTTTTTATCTCTCTGTTCCCGAGATTTTAGAAAATAATTAAATCTTACGGAAAATCTGACCCTAACAAAAGGGGGAAAAAACTACATGTCTCGAAAAAAGGGGTGCAACACGAGGACTTCCCAGGAGGTCACCCATCCTAGTACTACTCTCGCCCAAGCACGCTTAACTGCGGAGTTCTGATGGGATCCGGTGCATTAGTGCTGGTATGATCGCACCCGTCACGTTCTGCGCATTCAACCTATTAAAAGGCTGCGCGTTTTCTTTATTAATTGTATTAAAACACCCGTTCCCCGTTTTTTATCTCTCTGTTCCCGAGATTTTAGAAAATAATTAAATCTTACGGAAAATCTGACCCTAACAAAAGGGGGAAAAAAACTACATGTCTCGAAAAAAGGGGTGCAACACGAGGACTTCCCAGGAGGTCACCCATCCTAGTACTACTCTCGCCCAAGCACGCTTAACTGCGGAGTTCTGATGGGATCCGGTGCATTAGTGCTGGTATGATCGCACCTGTCACGTTCTGCGCATTCAACCTATTAAAAGGCTGCGCGTTTTCTTTATTAATTGTATTAAAACACCCGTTCCCCGTTTTTTATCTCTCTGTTCCCGAGATTTTAGAAAATAATTAAATCTTACGGAAAATCTGACCCTAACAAAAGGGGGAAAAAAACTACATGTCTCGAAAAAAGGGGTGCAACACGAGGACTTCCCAGGAGGTCACCCATCCTAGTACTACTCTCGCCCAAGCACGCTTAACTGCGGAGTTCTGATGGGATCCGGTGCAATAGTGCTGGTATGATCGCACCCATCACGTTCTGCGCATTCAACCTATTAAAAGGCTGCGCGTTTTCTTTATTAATTGTATTAAAACACCCGTTCCCCCGTTTTTTATCTCTCTGTTCCCGAGATTTTAGAAAATAATTAAATCTTACGGAAAATCTGACCCTAACAAAAGGGGGAAAAAACTACATGTCTCGAAAAAAGGGGTGCAACACGAGGACTTCCCAGGAGGTCACCCATCCTAGTACTACTCTCGCCCAAGCACGCTTAACTGCGGAGTTCTGATGGGATCCGGTGCATTAGTGCTGGTATGATCGCACCCGTCACGTTCTGCGCATTCAACCTATTAAAAGGCTGCGCGTTTTCTTTATTAATTGTATTAAAACACCCGTTCCCCGTTTTTTATCTCTCTGTTCCCGAGATTTTAGAAAATAATTAAATCTTACGGAAAATCTGACCCTAACAAAAGGGGGAAAAAAACTACATGTCTCGAAAAAAGGGGTGCAACACGAGGACTTCCCAGGAGGTCACCCATCCTAGTACTACTCTCGCCCAAGAACGCTTAACTGCGGAGTTCTGATGGGATCCGGTGCATTAGTGCTGGTATGATCGCACCCGTCACGTTCTGCGCATTCAACCTATTAAAAGGCTGCGCGTTTTCTTTATTAATTGTATTAAAACACCCGTTCCCCGTTTTTTATCTCTCTGTTCCCGAGATTTTAGAAAATAATTAAATCTTACGGAAAATCTGACCCTAACAAAAGGGGGAAAAAAACTACATGTCTCGAAAAAAGGGGTGCAACACGAGGACTTCCCAGGAGGTCACCCATCCTAGTACTACTCTCGCCCAAGCACGCTTAACTGCGGAGTTCTGATGGGATCCGGTGCATTAGTGCTGGTATGATCGCACCCGTCACGTTCTGCGCATTCAACCTATTAAAAGGCTGCGCGTTTTCTTTATTAATTGTATTAAAACACCCGTTCCCCGTTTTTTATCTCTCTGTTCCCGAGATTTTAGAAAATAATTAAATCTTACGGAAAATCTGACCCTAACAAAAGGGGGAAAAAAACTACATGTCTCGAAAAAAGGGGTGCAACACGAGGACTTCCCAGGAGGTCACCCATCCTAGTACTACTCTCGCCCAAGAACGCTTAACTGCGGAGTTCTAATGGGATCCGGTGCATTAGTGCTGGTATGATCGCACCCATCATGTTCTGCGCATTCAACCTATTAAAAGGCTGCGCGTTTTCTTTATTAATTGTATTAAAACACCCGTTCCCCGTTTTTTATCTCTCTGTTCCCGAGATTTTAGAAAATAATTAAATCTTACGGAAAATCTGACCCTAACAAAAGGGGGAAAAAAACTACATGTCTCGAAAAAAGGGGTGCAACACGAGGACTTCCCAGGAGGTCACCCATCCTAGTACTACTCTCGCCCAAGCACGCTTGACTGCGGAGTTCTGATGGGATCCGGTGCATTAGTGCTGGTATGATCGCACCCGTCACGTTCTGCGCATTCAACCTATTAAAAGGCTGTGCGTTTTCTTTATTAATTGTATTAAAACACCCGTTCCCCGTTTTTTATCTCTCTGTTCCCGTGATTTTAGAAAATAATTAAATCTTACGGAAAATCTGACCCTAACAAAAGGGGGAAAAAAACTACATGTCTCGAAAAAAGGGGTGCAACACGAGGACTTCCCAGGAGGTCACCCATCCTAGTACTACTCTCGCCCAAGCACGCTTAACTGCGGAGTTCTGATGGGATCCGGTGCATTAGTGCTAGTATGATCGCACCCGTCACGTTCTGCGCATTCAACCTATTAAAAGGCTGCGCGTTTTCTTTATTAATTGTATTAAAACACCCGTTCCCCGTTTTTTATCTCTCTGTTCCCGAGATTTTAGAAAATAATTAAATCTTACGGAAAATCTGACCCTAACAAAAGGGGGAAAAAAACTACATGTCTCGAAAAAAGGGGTGCAACACGAGGACTTCCCAGGAGGTCACCCATCCTAGTACTACACTCGCCCAAACACGCTTAACTGCGGAGTTCTGATGGGATCCGGTGCATTAGTGCTGATATGATCGCACCCGTCACGTTCTGCGCATTCAACCTATTAAAAGGCTGCGCGTTTTCTTTATTAATTGTATTAAAACACCCGTTCCCCGTTTTTTATCTCTCTGTTCCCGTGATTTTAGAAAATAATTAAATCTTACGGAAAATCTGACCCTAACAAAAGGGGGAAAAAACTACATGTCTCGAAAAAAGGGGTGCAACACGAGGACTTCCCAGGAGGTCACCCATCCTAGTACTACTCTCGCCCAAGCACGCTTAACTGCGGAGTTCTGATGGGATCCGGTGCATTAGTGCTGGTATGATCGCACCCGTCACGTTCTGCGCATTCAACCTATTAAAAGGCTGCGCGTTTTCTTTATTAATTGTATTAAAACACCCGTTCCCCGTTTTTTATCTCTCTGTTCCCGAGATTTTAGAAAATAATTAAATCTTACGGAAAATCTGACCCTAACAAAAGGGGGAAAAAAACTACATGTCTCGAAAAAAGGGGTGCAACACGAGGACTTCCCAGGAGGTCACCCATCCTAGTAACTACTCTCGCCCAAGCACGCTTGACTGCGGAGTTCTGATGGGATCCGGTGCATTAGTGCTGGTATGATCGCACCCGTCACGTTCTGCGCATTCAACCTATTAAAAGGCTGTGCGTTTTCTTTATTAATTGTATTAAAACACCCGTTCCCCGTTTTTTATCTCTCTGTTCCCGTGATTTTAGAAAATAATTAAATCTTACGGAAAATCTGACCCTAACAAAAGGGGGAAAAAAACTACATGTCTCGAAAAAAGGGGTGCAACACGAGGACTTCCCAGGAGGTCACCCATCCTAGTACTACTCTCGCCCAAGCACGCTTAACTGCGGAGTTCTGATGGGATCCGGTGCATTAGTGCTGGTATGATCGCACCCGTCACGTTCTGCGCATTCAACCTATTAAAAGGCTGCGCGTTTTCTTTATTAATTGTATTAAAACACCCGTTCCCCGTTTTTTATCTCTCTGTTCCTGAGATTTTAGAAAATAATTAAATCTTACGGAAAATCTGACCCTAACAAAAGGGGGAAAAAAACTACATGTCTCGAAAAAAGGGGTGCAACACGAGGACTTCCCAGGAGGTCACCCATCCTAGTACTACACTCGCCCAAACACGCTTAACTGCGGAGTTCTGATGGGATCCGGTGCATTAGTGCTGATATGATCGCACCCGTCACGTTCTGCGCATTCAACCTATTAAAAGGCTGCGCGTTTTCTTTATTAATTGTATTAAAACACCCGTTCCCCGTTTTTTATCTCTCTGTTCCCGTGATTTTAGAAAATAATTAAATCTTACGGAAAATCTGACCCTAACAAAAGGGGGAAAAAACTACATGTCTCGAAAAAAGGGGTGCAACACGAGGACTTCCCAGGAGGTCACCCATCCTAGTACTACTCTCGCCCAAGCACGCTTAACTGCGAAGTTCTGATGGGATCCGGTGCATTAGTGCTGGTATGATCGCACCCGTCACGTTCTGCGCATTCAACCTATTAAAAGGCTGCGCGTTTTCTTTATTAATTGTATTAAAACACCCGTTCCCCGTTTTTTATCTCTCTGTTCCCGAGATTTTAGAAAATAATTAAATCTTACGGAAAATCTGACCCTAACAAAAGGGGGAAAAAAACTACATGTCTCGAAAAAAGGGGTGCAACACGAGGACTTCCCAGGAGGTCACCCATCCTAGTACTACTCTCGCCCAAGCACGCTTAACTGCAGAGTTCTGATGGGATCCGGTGCATTAGTGCTGGTATGATCGCACCCGTCACGTTCTGCGCATTCAACCTATTAAAAGGCTGCGCGTTTTCTTTATTAATTGTATTAAAACACCCGTTCCCCGTTTTTTATCTCTCTGTTCCCGAGATTTTAGAAAATAATTAAATCTTACGGAAAATCTGACCCTAACAAAAGGGGGAAAAAACTACATGTCTCGAAAAAAGGGGTGCAACACGAGGACTTCCCAGGAGGTCACCCATCCTAGTACTACTCTCGCCCAAGCACGCTTATCTGCGGAGTTCTGATGGGATCCGGTGCATTAGTGCTGGTATGATCGCACCCGTCACGTTCTGCGCATTCAACCTATTAAAAGGCTGCGCGTTTTCTTTATTAATTGTATTAAAACACCCGTTCCCCGTTTTTTATCTCTCTGTTCCCGAGATTTTAGAAAATAATTAAATCTTACGGAAAATCTGACCCTAACAAAAGGGGGAAAAAAACTACATGTCTCGAAAAAAGGGGTGCAACACGAGGACTTCCCAGGAGGTCACCCATCCTAGTACTACTCTCGCCCAAGCACGCTTAACTGCGGAGTTCTGATGGGATCCGGTGCATTAGTGCTGGTATGATCGCACCCGTCACGTTCTGCGCATTCAACCTATTAAAAGGCTGCGCGTTTTCTTTATTAATTGTATTAAAACACCCGTTCCCCGTTTTTTATCTCTCTGTTCCCGAGATTTTAGAAAATAATTAAATCTTACGGAAAATCTGACCCTAACAAAAGGGGGAAAAAAACTACATGTCTCGAAAAAAGGGGTGCAACACGAGGACTTCCCAGGAGGTCACCCATCCTAGTACTACTCTCGCCCAAGCACGCTTAACTGCAGAGTTCTGATGGGATCCGGTGCATTAGTGCTGGTATGATCGCACCCGTCACGTTCTGCGCATTCAACCTATTAAAAGGCTGCGCGTTTTCTTTATTAATTGTATTAAAACACCCGTTCCCCGTTTTTTATCTCTCTGTTCCCGAGATTTTAGAAAATAATTAAATCTTACGGAAAATCTGACCCTAACAAAAGGGGGAAAAAACTACATGTCTCGAAAAAAGGGGTGCAACACGAGGACTTCCCAGGAGGTCACCCATCCTAGTACTACTCTCGCCCAAGCACGCTTAACTGCGGAGTTCTGATGGGATCCGGTGCATTAGTGCTGGTATGATCGCACCCGTCACGTTCTGCGCATTCAACCTATTAAAAGGCTGCGCGTTTTCTTTATTAATTGTATTAAAACACCCGTTCCCCGTTTTTTATCTCTCTGTTCCCGAGATTTTAGAAAATAATTAAATCTTACGGAAAATCTGACCCTAACAAAAGGGGGAAAAAAACTACATGTCTCGAAAAAAGGGGTGCAACACGAGGACTTCCCAGGAGGTCACCCATCCTAGTACTACTCTCGCCCAAGCACGCTTAACTGCGGAGTTCTGATGGGATCCGGTGCATTAGTGCTGGTATGATCGCACCCGTCACGTTCTGCGCATTCAACCTATTAAAAGGCTGCGCGTTTTCTTTATTAATTGTATTAAAACACCCGTTCCCCGTTTTTTATCTCTCTGTTCCCGAGATTTTAGAAAATAATTAAATCTTACGGAAAATCTGACCCTAACAAAAGGGGGAAAAAAACTACATGTCTCGAAAAAAGGGGTGCAACACGAGGACTTCCCAGGAGGTCACCCATCCTAGTACTACTCTCGCCCAAGCACGCTTAACTGCAGAGTTCTGATGGGATCCGGTGCATTAGTGCTGGTATGATCGCACCCGTCACGTTCTGCGCATTCAACCTATTAAAAGGCTGCGCGTTTTCTTTATTAATTGTATTAAAACACCCGTTCCCCGTTTTTTATCTCTCTGTTCCCGAGATTTTAGAAAATAATTAAATCTTACGGAAAATCTGACCCTAACAAAAGGGGGAAAAAACTACATGTCTCGAAAAAAGGGGTGCAACACGAGGACTTCCCAGGAGGTCACCCATCCTAGTACTACTCTCGCCCAAGCACGCTTAACTGCGGAGTTCTGATGGGATCCGGTGCATTAGTGCTGGTATGATCGCACCCGTCACGTTCTGCGCATTCAACCTATTAAAAGGCTGCGCGTTTTCTTTATTAATTGTATTAAAACACCCGTTCCCCGTTTTTTATCTCTCTGTTCCCGAGATTTTAGAAAATAATTAAATCTTACGGAAAATCTGACCCTAACAAAAGGGGGAAAAAAACTACATGTCTCGAAAAAAGGGGTGCAACACGAGGACTTCCCAGGAGGTCACCCATCCTAGTACTACTCTCGCCCAAGCACGCTTAACTGCGGAGTTCTGATGGGATCCGGTGCATTAGTGCTGGTATGATCGCACCCGTCACGTTCTGCGCATTCAACCTATTAAAAGGCTGCGCGTTTTCTTTATTAATTGTATTAAAACACCCGTTCCCCGTTTTTTATCTCTCTGTTCCCGAGATTTTAGAAAATAATTAAATCTTACGGAAAATCTGACCCTAACAAAAGGGGGAAAAAACTACATGTCTCGAAAAAAGGGGTGCAACACGAGGACTTCCCAGGAGGTCACCCATCCTAGTACTACTCTCGCCCAAGCACGCTTAACTGCGGAGTTCTGATGGGATCCGGTGCATTAGTGCTGGTATGATCGCACCCGTCACGTTCTGCGCATTCAACCTATTAAAAGGCTGCGCGTTTTCTTTATTAATTGTATTAAAACACCCGTTCCCCGTTTTTTATCTCTCTGTTCCCGAGATTTTAGAAAATAATTAAATCTTACGGAAAATCTGACCCTAACAAAAGGGGGAAAAAAACTACATGTCTCGAAAAAAGGGGTGCAACACGAGGACTTCCCAGGAGGTCACCCATCCTAGTACTACTCTCGCCCAAGCACGCTTAACTGCGGAGTTCTGATGGGATCCGGTGCATTAGTGCTGGTATGATCGCACCCGTCACGTTCTGCGCATTCAACCTATTAAAAGGCTGCGCGTTTTCTTTATTAATTGTATTAAAACACCCGTTCCCCGTTTTTTATCTCTCTGTTCCCGAGATTTTAGAAAATAATTAAATCTTACGGAAAATCTGACCCTAACAAAAGGGGGAAAAAAACTACATGTCTCGAAAAAAAGGGTGCAACACGAGGACTTCCCAGGAGGTCACCCATCCTAGTACTACTCTCGCCCAAGCACGCTTAACTGCGGAGTTCTAATGGGATCCGGTGCATTAGTGCTGGTATGATCGCACCCGTCACGTTCTGCGCATTCAACCTATTAAAAGGCTGCGCGTTTTCTTTATTAATTGTATTAAAACACCCGTTCCCCGTTTTTTATCTCTCTGTTCCCGAGATTTTAGAAAATAATTAAATCTTACGGAAAATCTGACCCTAACAAAAGGGGGAAAAAAACTACATGTCTCGAAAAAAGGGGTGCAACACGAGGACTTCCCAGGAGGTCACCCATCCTAGTACTACTCTTGCCCAAGCACGCTTAACTGCGGAGTTCTGATGGGATCCGGTGCATTAGTGCTGGTATGATCGCACCCGTCACGTTCTGCGCATTCAACCTATTAAAAGGCTGCGCGTTTTCTTTATTAATTGTATTAAAACACCCGTTCCCCGTTTTTTATCTCTCTGTTCCCGAGATTTTAGAAAATAATTAAATCTTACGGAAAATCTGACCCTAACAAAAGGGGGAAAAAAACTACATGTCTCGAAAAAAGGGGTGCAACACGAGGACTTCCCAGGAGGTCACCCATCCTAGTACTACTCTCGCCCAAACACGCTTAACTGCGGAGTTCTGATGGGATCCGGTGCATTAGTGCTGGTATGATCGCACCCGTCACGTTCTGCGCATTCAACCTATTAAAAGGCTGCGCGTTTTCTTTATTAATTGTATTAAAACACCCGTTCCCCGTTTTTTATCTCTCTGTTCCCGAGATTTTAGAAAATAATTAAATCTTACGGAAAATCTGACCCTAACAAAAGGGGGAAAAAAACTACATGTCTCGAAAAAAGGGGTGCAACACGAGGACTTCCCAGGAGGTCACCCATCCTAGTACTACTCTCGCCCAAACACGCTTAACTGCGGAGTTCTGATGGGATCCGGTGCATTAGTGCTGGTATGATCGCACCCGTCACGTTCTGCGCATTCAACCTATTAAAAGGCTGCGCGTTTTCTTTATTAATTGTATTAAAACACCCGTTCCCCGTTTTTTATCTCTCTGTTCCCGAGATTTTAGAAAATAATTAAATCTTACGGAAAATCTGACCCTAAGAAAAGGGGGAAAAAAACTACATGTCTCGAAAAAAGGGGTGCAACACGAGGTAATATTAGAATGGTTAATATTGAACACAGAAGTATCAAGAATCCGACCGAACATGCCACGACAAAAAATGCCGCAGCAACAACCGTCACCAGCTAGTTCTTTGGAAACCACTTTAAATACTTTTATGCTTAATATTGAATCTTATATAGCCAAGACTAGTAATTTCATGAAAAATACTGACTCGTTTATAAACAAGACTGAGATGACAATGTAGAGCCAATGAGCAATGTTGAAATCATTGGAGACACAGGTTGGAAAATTTGCCCAAATATGGATTGGTTTGTGTTCAATGCTTGATTTGGTGCTTAATACCTTTAGATTCATGCCTTAAATGATTGTGCTTAGGTTGGAAGCATGTTAGAATGGTTTCAAATGATTTTTGGTATGTTAAGGATGAGAAAATGGAAAATTACAGGCCTAGGCGTACCGAAACACAAGCTAGCGTACCGATACGATATGCCTAATTTTGCCCAGGCATTTTGATACAGGTTGAGTCGTTTCGGTACTACCTACTTGATTTAGGCTACGCGTTCCGATACGCGGGGGTGTATCAATACATGTTTGTTAACATTGAAACAAAGGTTGCTCACTGGACAAACGCGTATCGGTACATGCCCTAGGTGTATCGATACACCCAACCGTTTTGTTAGTTATTTGTCATCTGCAAGTTTTCTTTTGTTACATTTTGGTCCCTTAATGTTAAGCAAGCAATTGGTTGAGTTAAGGGTGTTATTTTAAGTTGGTTTATGACATGTAAGCATGCAATGAGACTAATTAAAGATTGGAAATTTTAATTTTGATTAAGTCCCTATATTTATCAGTTTTTAGATAATGGTCCCTAAAGAATGTTTAGAATCAATCGAATATTCAATTGACCTCGTTTAAGTCGCAACTCTATCCGCTGTGAGTAAGATCACCATAGGAACTAATAAGAGCATCTAAACAAGATAAAAAGGAAAAAAAGTCTGGGCCAAAGTTTTTGGAGCCTAGAAACATAAGGAAGGCCTTGCCCAAAGTTTGAGGAGATATTCAAAGCAAGAAGATAGAGCGAACTAAAGGACGTTTATTAAGAGATTTAGTCTTTAATGAATTGTACTTTAATTCGAACTAGTATTCTTGGCCATTAGAAAAACTTGTACCCAAGGCCTATATATATGCTTGTAATTCGACCTAGAGAAGAATAACCTAGCTCCTAGCCGTCTTCACCCAAAACCCTAGTCGTTTTCCCTTCTCCATCATGTTCTAAACCTTCCCAGGGCTAAGGGTTGATCTTGTAAAGTAGTTGTAGGGGTTAAATTGTTTCTTAGGATTTTCTGTCAATCACAAAAACTTCAAGTTTATTTACTCCGGTTTCAACATCTCATAAGAGTATCGAGAGAGCATTGCGAGGTTATCTATTTACTTAATATCGGGAGAGTTAAGTATACGAAAGGAGTAAATACGAGTTTTCCAGTTTATGGTTAAACTATCTTGGTCTAGGGATAGGTACAAGGTTAAGTGGTTAAAGAAGAATTCATAAACTTCGGTGTTCATCCTTCGATTCACGCCGAGAGGTATGATCCAAGACGTGTTCGCCGACAGAACATAGACCTAGGGATATGACAAGTCACAACAGGGATTCTTGCCAAACTTGAAGTGTAGAGTTGTTGTTCGCTGCCGCGACATCAACAGACCTCTGCCGCGATAGGTGCTGTCGCGACAGGCTCGACGACAGACACAACAAAAGACCTTTGAATAGTGCAACACCTGCACTACTGAGCAAATCAATACCAGACTATTTTCTCAATCTGATTCCTTTACCTATTTTAGTTTATATTCAAGAATTTTCACAACTCTTTATTAAATTTATCTTTTCCCTTGTGCAGGAAAATTAATTTTGAAGTTGTCCCAATCCCTGTGGAGACGATATCTTTTATACTATAACTTGAGACGGGTGTACACTTGCGCACCAATTTAATATGACTCTTTTAAACGCATCAAGTTTTTGGCGCCGTTGCCGGGGATTGGCGCACAACTTCGTGTTTTTTTCTGCACATATATTTAGTTTCTTGCCTTATTTTATTCGTTTTTTTCTTTCGTAAAAAAAACTCAGGTGCAATACAGGTTCTTGCAATTAACATGTCAGGAAAAACCATTTGAGAGCTGATGTTGGAAAGTTCTTGCAATTACCGTGAAAGTAATCATGCACTCGAAAGTTGTCCCCATTTTTTCGGTGAATATATGGACAACCAACGATTGAATCAACAAGAACAAGATATGCTGCCACAACAGCAACGAAGACAACAAATGCCGCTGCCACAACAACAAATTTTTTTATGGTATGATCAAAACCCGTAAAATTTTTGGTACCATAACAGTTTTGCTGCAGAACTCGACATGCCCTGGCAATGTCATCATCCTCAAGAGCAGTCAAAATCCTTAGAAGACACACTGCAAGCCTTCATGGCACTCACTCAAGAATTGTTGGTTTCTATGGACAAAAGAATCGCCAAGGTGGATGCAATCTTGAGCACACCGGTCTTCATTCATGCCAGGGATGAACCTGAAATCTCGAGGCAAGATGACAAGGATGCTAGTTAAAGAGACTACCCAACACATGCTGATCATGAGCAACAACTTGCCTTGGTAATGATCGAGGAGCCTGAATGGAACAACGTCGCAACAACACCTAGTGAAGTTGAGAAAAATGTCACGGCGGCAACCACTTCCAAAGTAGAAACCCCAATCGAAGCGAAATCTGCCGCCTTGGCAGCGACTGATGCTGAAGTAGCAACCATTGCCGAGGCAAAACCTCAACTCACTACCTCGGCTATGCCCGACAAAGATTGCATACATCCACCTTCGCCATGGCACTCGCACAACCACATGCAAGAGAAACCCGATGACAATGCCTCGCCAATGGAATATGAACAGGTAATAAACGAACCTTTTGAATTCTTTGAAAACTCACCAATTCCATTGCAGGTATTTGATGAACCAACACCGGTGGATTTAGAATCATCGAGATCTCTACTGATGGAGACCTACGAGTGGTCAACAGAAATTGATATGGGGAGTCATGGCACTTTCCAATGTCCCCTTGACCTGCAAAGCAACCTGACAAAGGACTATCAAAATAACTAGCTGCCACAGCAGCAGACACGACAGCAAAGGCTACTTTCCACCATAACGAACTTCGACGAGAATGAGGTAAGTACATGGTTAGATATAGATATAATTTTTCGTAAACATATGTTCAGGAACAATGCCAAGATGGGAGGACTTTATGGACTACAAAGGAACTAGAAAGAAAGTCACCTCTACCATGATAAAACAAAAAGGAGTAGCCACGAGCACATTGGCCCAACCCTTTTTGGGCAAAATTGTAACTCGATGGAGGGTGCAAATGGACCATAAGAAATATCGGAAACGACGCTTCTCAAATTTTATATAGTTTTAGTTTTTTTTATTTGTTTTTCTTATCTTTTCCAATAAAGAACTCACAGCAACCTAAAAACCCAAGGCCATCAAGACATGGTGTTCTCTGCCGTGGCAGTATCTAGTTTCGCTGCCTGGCAGCAGAGGAGGCATCCTTTGAAAGATCGGAAACTAGGCACCTGTCACCCGGCAGTACTGATGTTGCCGCCCTGCACCCGCCACCCGACAGTACTGATGCTGCCGCCCTGCACTCGCTGCCCAACATCACCTGCCCATCCTGCAACCCCAGTATCACCAGTTGCATCTACCGCGACAGTGACGACATCAATGTCGGCACTTCAACTTAAGTTTCTTGCTCCTTCTGTCTTCTATGTTTCTATTTTCTATTTTGTGATGTTTTTTATCTTTATGCTTTTGTCTGTTATGCATTGAGGACAATGCAACCCTCGAGTTTGGGGGTAGACAGTCCTCCTATTATTAATAAACTAATTATATTTTGTGTTTATAACTATTTATTTTTGTGACTAAAAAATATTTGGCTTAAGTTTTTGAACTGAACTTACATGGCACGACATTCACTGTTGTGATAGTGCCTTTAGGATGTTTTAGGAACTATTTAGAGCCTTGCTATAGTTCTAATCTTTAAAACACCCTTTGTGACTCTTATGCTGTCAAGACTTCGGTAGTGAACTATAATAGGAAGGCTTACCCACTTGAGTTGCCCCTAGAGGTGCCTAACACCGACTCTAGGAAAGGAACTGCCTTACAATGATTTTAGGAAGATCTTTCTTTAAGCTTAAGTTAGAAAAAACTAAATGAGCCTAAGAATTGCCTCCAGAAAAACTAAAATCGAGTCTAAGGTCAGAAAAAACTAAAGGAGCCTAAGAATTGCATCCAGAAAAAATGAATTGGCATAAAACTCAAGTTTGTAAGAATAACTATTCTGGTAAGCTAAAGGAGTCTAGGCACATATTTGTTCACAAAACCTGCACACACTGCACAAGAACTATAGAATTGTTCCGGATAAATCCAGAAACACCCCACAAGGTACTGCTCTTGATAGTAAATGTGTGGTAGGTAATGAGAAGTTCACTGAATTAAGCCAAGCCAAAAAGTTTTTAGCTTTAGTTAGGTTATATTTGCTTGAGGACAAGCAAGAACTTGAGTTGAGGGTGTGTTGAGTGCATAAAAGTTCTACATTTTACAACTCATTTACCCATATTTTTGCTGCACTCAAGCATGATTCATTGCATTTTAGGATAAAATTTGCATAAACATCACAAATGGATAATTTTGCACAGATGCTGCTGATTTCAGTCAATTCTTGTAGATAACTATCGTGGCAGAATCCAGGGCAGCAGAGGAACAGAAGATAGCTATCGTGGTAGAATCCAGGGTAGCAGAGGAATAGAAGCTAACTACCGTGGCAGCATCCAGGGCAGCAGAGGAACAAAAGAGCTGGAGTGAAGAAAACTGCCTCATACATCACTGTCGTGACAGTTGCCGTGACAGTCGTCGTGATAGTTGCAGTGACAGAAGTGGTGACATTGTTGAAGCAAACTACCTTATAACTCACTGCTGTGACATATGCCGTGACAGAGGTGGCGACAGTGAAGAAGAAGATATGGAAAATGCGAAGTGGATTTCGACTGATAGAGGATTTCAAGCCTAATTTTTAGAGACCACTCGCATAATTTTTGGAGCCCAGAAGCATAAGGAAGGCCTTGCCCAAAGTTTGAGGAGAAAGTCAAAGCAAGAAGATAGGGCGAACTAAAGGACGTTTATTCAGAGATTTAGTCTTTAATGAATTGTACTTTAATTTGAACTAGTATTCTTGGCCATTAGAAAAACTTGTACCCAAGGCCTATATATATGCTTGTAATTCGACCTAGAGAAGAATAACCTAGCTCCTAGCCGTCTTCCCCTAAAACCCTAGTCATTTTCCCTTATCCATCATGTTCTAAACCTTCCCCAGGGCTAAGGGTTGATCTTGTAAAGTAGTTGTAGGGGTTAAACTGTTTCTTAGGATTTTTTTGTCAATCAATAAAACTTCAAGTTTATTTACTCCAGTTTCAACATCTCATAAGAGTATCGGGAGAGCATTGTGAGGTTATCTATTTACTTAATATTGAGAGAGTTAAGTATACGAAAGGAGTGAATACGAGTTTTCTAGTTTATGGTTAAACTATCTTGGCCTAGGGAAAGGTACAAGGTATTGCTCAGAGAGGCTGTGGGCGCAGCCGAGGGATTTTCTAGAGAAGAGATGAGGGTCAGCAAGGTATTGCTCATGTTGTAGCAGTTCGGCCTGAGGGAGGCGATCCTGCGAGGGTCTATGCTCAGTGCAAGGAGCGCAATGATACCGATGTCATCACAGGTACCTTTGTTCTTCAGTCTTTATCATTGTCGGCTTTGATTGATTCTAGATCCATGCATTCTTATATCTTGAGTGAGCATGCACATTTGCTTGATATACCTGTTGAGTTTCTTGAAGTAGGAATGCAAGTGACTAGTTCCTTTGGTGAGACTGCAGTCACTAGGAAGTTGTATCGGAGGTGTCCCTTGTTTATTTAGGGTCATGTTTTTCTTATGGATTTGATGGAGATACCCTTTTATGGTTTTGATGTAATCCTTGGTATGGATTGGTTGTCTGAGCATAGAGCGGTGGTTGGCTTTGATGTCAAGCGGGTCACCTTAAGGCTTGCCGATGATTATGAAGTGGTGGTAGTAGGCGTGAATGTAAAATTCTTGTCGAATGTGATTTCGGCTTAAGGAGGTGGTCTTCCTTGGGCATGTTGTATCGGCTGAGGCTATTCGTGTTGATCCACACAAGGTTGAGGCAGTGATGAGCTGGAAGGTGCCTAAGTCAGTGACGAAAGTACGAAGCTTTCTTGTTTTAGCTGGATATTACCGTAGATTTGTCGAGGGTTTCTCAAAGATTGTTGCACCTTTGACCAAGTTGTTGCAAAATAATGTTCGCTTTGAGTGGACGGATGCGAGGCAACAAGCTTTTGAGAAGCTGAAGGAAGCTTTGACGCAGGCTCCTGTCTTGATTCAACCTGAGTCTAGGAAGGAGTTTGTGGTCTATAGTGATGCGTCCATTATTGATTTGGGCTGTGTGTTGATGCAGGAGGGTAACTACCCTACTCACGATCTTGAGCTTGCGGCTGTTGTGTTTGCTTTGAAGATCTAGAGGCATTATCTGTATGTCGAGAAGTGTGTGGTGTTCACGAATCATAAAAGCTTAAAGTATCTTATGTCTCAGAAGGAGTTGAATCTTCGACAACGTCGTTGGGTGGAGTTGCTTAAGGATTATGATCTGTCGATCGAGTATCACCCGAGCAAGGCCAATGTTGTGGCCGATGCTTTGAGCAGGAAAGTGGCTATGGAGTTGAGGGTGATGTTTGCTCGCTTGAGCATATCACAAGATGGTGGTCTTGTTGCTGAATTGCAAGTGAAACCATCCCTGATTCATTTGATCAAGGACAAGCAGTTGCTAGGTGATTCTCTTATCCCTCATTTTTAGGATATTGTGGAGGGTTAGCCTTCGAATTTCAGTTTTAATGGTGATGGTGTTCTGTGTTTTGGGAGTCGAATAGTGGTGCCAGATGATGTTGAGTTGAGGTGCACTATTCTGACTGAAGCCCATAGTAGTCCTTTCGTTATGCATCCTGGTAGTACAAAGATGTATCGTGATTTGAAAGACGAGTACTACTGGGTGGGGTTGAAAAATGATGTAGCTGAGTTCGTTAGTAAGTGTATGGTGTGTCAGCGGGTGAAGGCTGAACATCAGGTACCTTCTAGGTTGTTGCAACCTTTGAGAATTCCGGAATGGAAGTGGGAAAGGATTACCATAGATTTTGTGTCTGGTTTGCCTTTGTCACCGTCGAAGAAGAATTCAGTTTGGGTGATTGTTGATCGCCTTACGAAGTGTGCACATTTCTTGCTTGTGCATACTACATATACCCTGGATAAGATGGCAGAGCTGTACTTTGCTGAGATTGTGCAACTGCATAGAGTGCTAAAGTCCATAGTGTCGGATCGAAAACCGAGGTTTACATCATGATTCTGGGAATGTTTGCATCAAGCCTTGGGTACACGGTTGAATTTTAGTACTTCATATCACCCTCAGACGGATGGACAATCGCAACATGTGATCCAGGTGCTTGAGGAAATGTTAAGATGATGCATTATAGATTTTTAGGGTTCTTGGGAGAAGCACTTGCCGTTGGTTGAGTTTGCTTATAACAATAGTTATCAGGCAAGTATTAAAATGGCTCCATACGAGGATTTGTATGGGAGGAGATGTAGAACCCCACTTTGTTGGGCAGAAGCTGGGCAAAAGTTGATTTCGATGCGGGCTATGTTAAAGGGAACCACCGAGAAGGTGAAGCTCATTTGTGAGCGTTTGAAGGCATGAACAGATCGACAAAAGTCTTACGCGGATCAGAAGCGTAAGGAGATCGAGTTTGCGGTTGGCGAACGCGTGTTCTTGAAGGTATCACCTTAGAAGAAGGTGATGAGATTTGGGCGTAAGGGTAAGCTTAGACCGATGTTAATTGGACCATACGAGGTTGTAGAGCGTAATGGTTCTATGGCATATCGGTTGAGGTTGCCTTCTGAGCTGGAAAAGATTCATGATGTGTTTCATGTCTCGATGTTGCGGAGTTATAGATCGGATCCTTCGCATTTGATGCCTGTTGAGGAGATAGAATTGAATCCAAATCTGTCATATGATAAGGAACCAGTGAGGATTTTGGATGTGAGCAGTAAGGTTCTTCGTGGCAAGACGATAGAACTTGTGAAGGTGTTGTGGCGACACCTAGAAGTTGAGGAGGCCACTTGGGAAAGCAAGGCGGACATGCTGAAGCAGTTTCCGCACCTTTTTCCTTCAGGTAAAATTTCGAGGACGAAATTTCCAAAGAGGGGGAGAGTTGTAACGCCCTGGTTTTGGGCCTAGATGTTTTAGACATCGGATTGGACCGGTCGGAAATGGTTCGAATCGTGTTTGGTGGTTTAAGGGAATTAAGGATCGGGATAGGATAAAAATATGGTAAAAATTGCTAAAATCCTCTAAAATCATGTTTAAGAGGTTGGTCAAATCAATTTTAAAAAATTGACTTTGGAAGTGGTATATTTTGGGTAGTGACCAAAATGTAAAGTTTCAAAACTATGGAAAATGTGATTTTAAAAGAGGATCCAAAATCTTAGAATCTTTAGGGAGATTTATGGCAATTTAGCCTTTCCTTAATTTGACATGTGTTTAAAATGATTTTTAAGCTAATTGATTTTAAAAGGCTTTTATTTAATTAATTAATTAGGTAGTTAATTGTGAGATTTTAATCACGTAACTACCTATCTCTTCTCATTTTCAGCCAAACACCATTCTAAATCATTTTCTCCAGATTTCTTTTCTTCCAAACACTCTTTTCTTGATTTCTCTTTCATTTCAAAGAATCCTTTTCAATTTCTTTAAGATTGTGAAGTAAAAACTTGTCATTCATTGAGGAAAGCAAGGATTGGAGGTAAATCCTGTTCTCAACCTCTAATCAAGGTGCTTTATTGAAATTCCCAAGATCTTTGGCTTCTAATTGTTGTTTTTGGCTGAGTTTTCATTATAGTTTTGATTTGAGATCAAAATCTTGCAAAAATATGAGTAAAATCTTGATTTTTAGATTGATATTGATGAGCTCTGTTTTGGATTGGTTTTAATTGAGTTTTGAGTTGATTATTATATTGAAAAAGGGTTTTAATAATATAGATCCCGAAATCCTTGAGATCCCTAAGTTTCTTGATGGTTTTAGTTGGGTTTTTGAGGTGAAATGATGGTATTATGCATGCTGGAGGAATAAGGAAGGGTTTAGGTTGTTTTTAGATGAGTTTTGATGTTTATAAATGGTTGAAAGTGATGTATGTTGGCTGGTCTTGGTTTAGGAAGCAATCGATTGAGTTTTTGATTGTTTCGAATGGGTAAATTGGTGTAGTTTGGGTGAGCAACGAGTTTGTGTTTAGTTTCTGGTGTTGAAATGCATTTAGATCTTTGTTTTGGTGATCAAAAACATGGGATCTTGATCCGCGAGCAAACAAGACATTTTTGGAGGCTCCAGAAGGGTGATTTTCGTGTCAGCGAGCAAGGCTTCACGTATCGGTGAGTGGAAATAGATTTTCCAGCTTTGTAACGCTTTGAGCGTGGTCTTGGGAGCTTAGTGTAAGTTTGAAACACTTAGTTAAGCTCAAGAGTAAGTGATTCGAAAGTCTCTCTCGAAATGTGATATGTTTTTGTTGGAAAAAGCACTTGGATTAAATGTGATTCTATTTACTGTTTTAGAGCATGTTTTAAGCATTGATAATGCTGGTGTTCAATTCCATTTGGATAAGGATGCATTTGGTAGATGATCCTTGGATTTATGAAATGTGTGTATTTGAGATTAAGCATGTTATGCTTGTGAAAGTGGCATTGTGATTTATGCTCATAAACAGTGAAATAATGTTGTAAATTAATTATATTGGCAAGTGATGGAAATGGTTTTTGGTTATTTTAATCGAATATAGTTAGCCAGCTATAGGATTGGGTGCACCGTGAATAAAGTCGCCTTGGATGTCGAGGGGTTGTGATTGTACTGTATACTCTATCCAAGTACCCCAACGATTAAGGCTAAGATCACAACGGCGGATGGTTAAATCCCGTGTGTGGATCTTGTGGTATGTGTCTCGTGCTCTCGTTAGTGGAATTATACAACTACCAATGAGTGGTGTTGAGGGGTTGTAATTGTACAGTTAAAATCCACCACGGGTGTCACAACGGTTGATGGCTTAATCCCGTGTGTGAGCCTTGCGTAGTCCGTTAGTGTGTATGAAGCGTGTGGGACAACACTTGTAATCCGCGTATCCGAGTGTGTCATATGAGTTGGTTTTTGTATGGATTATGAATTGATCACTCGCAAGCCAATATAATGTTGTTGATTAATGATTTAAGCATGTGATGCTTGTGACTTATGCTAGAATGCATGTGATGCTTGGTTTAAGCATGATCAAAAGATTATTTGCTGTTATTTTAATGATGCTAAGAGCATGAGGTTTAAAAAGTGCATTGATGCTTTAAAAGGGCATGATTTAAGTAAAGGCATGAGATAACAAATGGTGACGTTTTGGTTTTGTAAAATGCATTGATGAATGTTTGGTTTTGGCGATCCTCATTAATCTTTATGCTTACGCTCATTTGTTTCATCAATGCAGAGAATTAGGCTTTCGAGGCAGCAAGAAGGCAAGTGGAATCCAAGCTCTTTTGACTAAAGAAAGTATGTGGTTTTACCTTGGTGTAATTAGAGGCAATGGGTGGGATTTCTACTCTTGATGTTATTTGGTGATGTTAAACACCTTGGACATGTTTGGTTTGTTGTTTTGGTATTGTAAATGGCCTTTGAATATTGGTTTAATCTTGAATGTGGTTTTTATCCTTTTTGTGGGTTGACATCTAGTAAGCATGCCTACAGTTCTAATGCTTGCAAGAATGATGCCATGTTATAGCTTGTGCTTTGTTTTGGTGGTCTTTGATGTGTATTCATATTGCATGTGTGTTATGACATGTGTTGGAATGGTTTCAAAGGTGAAAAGTTGAGAAAAACCAGCAATTTGGAAAATTGCAGGTCCAGGCATTTCGGAACGCCCTTACCTGTTTCAGGACGGTGGCCTGTAATGGTCATGGAGTTTCAGAACGGGTAGGCACGTTCTGAAACATTTTGCTACTGTGAATCACCGTATCGAAACGGATCATTGGGGGTCTCGGAACACACCTGCATATCGAAACGGTCAACAAGGTTTTGAAATGACCTTTTCGATACAGGGTCTTGTGTTCTGAAACACTTGACCGTTGGATGTTGATTTTGAATTGTTCTAGGTTTCTGTTTCTTACGGTTTGGTCCTTGAATGTTGTAGTTTAATTGGTTGAGTTTGGATGATCCGTTTGAGTTGAAATTTGACATGCTGGCATGTTACTTGATTAATTTTGGATTGGTAACTTTAAAATCTGATTAGTATTTGTAAATCTGGAAATTTACAATTTGGTCCCTAAAAGACAAAAGTATGCAATTGAACCCCTAATTGAACTCCGATCGCTGTGCCGCTTTCTCCAAATCACTTTGCTAAACATATAGGGTAATAATGTGCATCTATAAAAGATAAAATGAAAATAATAAGGGTCGTTAATTGGGGTTGACTTTTGTGAGTTAACTTCGGTTTTTCTCGTGTAATCTTCTTAATTCAGGTCAGACGTCTAGGTCGGACTAAGGGAGTTACATTATCCGAAACATGTCATGCATCATATAGGCTTGCACTATTCCACCTAGGAGTCTTATATCGAACTTCTTGTGATTTCGCTCTCTAATCCCGAACTTTTCTTAAATTTTAATAGAATGTCTGAAACTCGTCTAGCCTAGGACGATGAAAGTCCCCGTGGATCATTTAACATCGGGGATAATGTAAGATTGGAATCGAATCCTCAAAGGATTAACAAGCCCCGGGTACCTGTTCAGTCTCGAGAACATGCTTTAGCTATCCGCTTATACGCTCTTACTTGGTCGACAAGTTAAGCTTGAACTTTCGAGAATTCTTCTTGAATTGAATTAACCAAATTGAAATGTTCTTTCTTGCTCCTTAAGAAATAATTTAAAATCTTACTTTCTTGACAAGCAACTATTCGAATATCTTACTTGCTTGATAAGCTAAGCATAGAATTCGAAATAGATAAAAACGAGCCTTATAGTTTCAAATCCAGTAGGAGGAAACTTATCGATTTCCTTGATTTGTAGAGATTGCTGAATAACCATTCGAAATGTTCACTTCTCTTGTAATCTATACGTGTTACCCAAATGTGAGTTCGATCTAGTTTTAGGACTAGTCTGCTTGGGAAAACATGAAGCCTGATAAGATTGTCAAAACCGAAGATTATACCTACGAGGGTTAGGGAAAGAATCGATCCTACCGATTGATCAGGAACCGACCTCTATTTTTGCCGCTTTAACACTACAAGATGAGCTTGATTTTGGTTTACCTGAAATGCCTATTGTATCTGAATTTACCGATGTTTTTTCCCGAGGAACTCCCTGGCCTTCCTCCAACTCGAGAAGTTGAATTCAAGATCAAAGTTCAACCCGAAACTAATCCTGTGTCCATTACGCCCTATCGGATGACACCTATTAAACTGAAAGAATTTATGAAGTAAAACCAAGAACTTGAGGACAAGGGATTCATCCGACCCAGTACATCTCCCTGGGGTGCTCATGTCTTGTTCGTGAAAAAGAAAGACGGTACGATGCGGCTTTGCATCAATTACCGGCAGCTTAACAAAGTATCCATCAAGAGTAAATATCTTCTACTAAGGATCAAAGATTTGTTCGATCAACTTAAACATGCAGCTGTATTCTCTAAGATTGACCTCCGATCCGATTATTATCAAATGAGGGTTAAAAAAGAAGATCTACCCAAAACAGCCTTCCAAACTCGATATGGACATTATGAGTTCCTAGTAATGCCATTTGGGTTAACGAATGCCACTGCTGCATTCATGGATTTGATGAATCATGTATTCAAACCTTATCTCGATAAGTTCGTGGTTGTTTTTATTGACGACATTCTTGTATACTCTCGAAACAAGGAAGAACATGCTGATCATCTTCGGATTGTACTTCAGAAGCTCCGAGATCACCAACTATTCGCCAAGTTCACTAAGTGTGAATTTTGGTTATCCGAAGTCTCATTCCTTGGACATGTCATTTCTACCGATGGAATCAAAGTTGACTCGAAGAAAATTCAAGCTATTCTTGATTGGAGACCTCCGAGAAATGTGAGTGAGGTTTGAAGTTTTCTCGGTTTAGCCGGGTATTACCGAAGATTTTTGAAAGGGTTCTCGGTGATTGCCACGCTACTAACCAAACTCCTCCGAAAGAACGAAACATTCGAGTGGTCGGAAAAGCAATAGTGAAGCTTCGACCAACTCAAACAAGCTCTGACACATGCCCCGATCCTTATTCAACCCGAATCGAGTAAAAAGTTCATTGTGTATAGCGATGCATCACATTCGGGCATTGGTTGTGTTCAGATGCAAGAAGGTAACGTGATCGCATACGCCTCCCGAAAATTGAAGCCACACGAATTGAACTATCCTACACACGGTCTCGAGCTTGCGACCATTGTATTCACGTTTAAAACTTGGCGGCACTACTTGTACGGTGAAAGATACAAGCTGTTCATCGATCACAAAAGCCTGAAATATTTACTCACTCAAAAAGATCTGAATTTGAGACAAAGAAGATGGTTAGAATTGCTCAAAGATTATGATCTGATCATAGATTATCATCCTGGAAAAGCCAACATGGTTGTCGATGCCCTGAGTTGAAAACCGAACCTTGGTAAGATAATCAAAATTCTTGAAAATTTGAAAACGTCTTTTTCTTGATTTCTAAGTAAGCATTTGAAACATCTCTTGTAATCCAAGGAAGAGTTTCGAATACTTTCTTGCTAACCAAGAAAGCTTTCTATGGTAACTTGTTTCCTAAGTAACGAGATTAAAATGTTTATTGTAGCTTCCTTGACTATCAACGCTCATTTCCGACTATGCAAAGCTCAGAATTTTCTCTATGAACTTCATATTCAATCCACTTTGATTTCGAGAATCAAAGAACTTCAGCAAGTTGATCCGAAAATTTAGAAAATCATTTCTAAGCTTGAGTCTAATCCCAACTTCTCTATTAAATCGAACGGTCTTCTATACTTCAAATATCGAATATGTGTTCCTAATGATAAGGAATTACAAGATGAAATCCTACAAGAAGCACATCAAAGTTCTCTCTCGATCCACCCTGGATCGGTTAAGATGTACAAGGACCTTAAGCCCTTGTATTGGCGTCCCTACCGGATTGCTCCAACCTCTCGAATTTCCACAATGGAAATGAGAACAAATCACAATGGACTTCGTATCCGGCCTTCCTTGCTCCCAAAGAAAATGTGATGCTATTTGGGTAATCGTCGATAGATTCACCAAGTGTGCTCATTTCATTCCAATTTGTATGAATTATAGTTTGGAAATTCTGGCTAATCTTTACATTCGGGAAATCATCCGTTTGCACGGATTTCATATCTCAATAGTTTCCGATCGAGATCCCCGATTCACAGCTCGTTTTTGGAGAACTCTTCAACGAGCTCTCGACACAAAATTGAACCTTAGTACGACTTTCCATCCGTAAAGTGATGGACAATCAAAACGAGTAATCCAAGTGCTTGAAGACATGGTTAGAGCCTATATCATTGACTTCAGAAAGTACTGAGAGAAATCGCTACTACTGGTTGAATTCACATACAACAATAGCTATCAGTCTTCTATCCAAATGGCTCCCTTCGAAGCATTGTATGGAAGAAAATGTCGAACTCCCCTCTGTTGGTCCGAACTTGGAGATAACAAAGTGTTAGGACCACAATTGCTTCGGGAAACCGAAGAACAAGTTCAGATCATTCACTCCCGTTTGAAGCAAGCTTCCGATAGACAAAAGTCGTACGCCGATCTGAAGCATAAAGACATCCAACATGAAATTGGAGACAAGGTGTTTCACAAAGTCTCCCCGTGGAAGAAGGTATTCTGATTCAGCAAAAGAGAAAAGCCAAGTCCTTGGTTTATCGGACCATTTGAAGTGATCGAAAGAATTGGTCATGTAGCTTATCGACTCGTACTTCCTCCCGAGTTTGATAAGATACACAATGTTTTCCATGTCTCGATGATACGACGCTATCGATCCGATTCAAGTCATATTCTTGAACCCGAAGAAGTTGAACTAAATCTTGATATTTCATACAAAGAAGAACCTATCCAAATTCTAGATCGAGAAGTCAAAAGACTTCGAAACAAGAACGTTCCCCTCGTTAAAGTTCTATGGAGGAATCATAACATCGAAGAAGTGACGTGGGAACCTGAGGGCATGGTGAAGAAGCAATATCTCGATTCAGGTAAATTCGAGGGCGAATTTCTTTTTAAGAGGGGAAGAGTTGTAACACCCTAAAACTACCCTAGTTGAAAAATCCCTAAGTTAGATAATAAATAAGATAAAAATAGGTTGTAACCTAGTTGAAAATAGGTTGTAACACCCTAAAACAGGTTGTAACCTATAAAGTGATACGAGTATTGTGCAACCTGAAATGTTGTGTAAAAACAGGTTGTAGCCTATAAAGTGATGAGTATTGTGCAACCTGAAATGTTGTGTAAAAAGTAGGTTGTAACATATAAAGTGATACACGTATTGTGCAATCTAAAATGTTGTGTAAAAAGTAGGTTGTAACCTAAAATATGGTGCAAATGTAGTATAACCTGGAATACAGTACAAAAGAGGTTGTAACCTAAAATGTGAAACACTGTGAGAAGTTAAAGGAACAAGAAAATAGGTTATTAGTGAGAGTTAAAATATTATAATATATTATAAACCATAGTGGGATTACATGGAGAAGAAGTAATCCATGTGTCAATACCATGAGCTATAATTTGCCAACTAAGGATAAATGATTAAACACGTGTAATTCACTACACTTTCATCTTTTACCTTCTTCTTCATCCACCAAAAACTAAGAAAAATTGACAAAGGAGAGAGAAAGCTTAATCACTAAAATTTTGGAAATATAGTGAGAGAAAGCTCATGTATGTGAAGGAAAATTAAGTGGGATAGCTTAAAGTAATCATGGATGTATACATGTAAGTATCGATACTTTCCAACATTTTTGTTTGATGTTCTTGATGATATTTGGTTGATGTATTGGCTGTCATATGTTGAAATTCATGTTTAGAGATGTTTAATAACGTGTTATAAGCATTCAAAACAAGTTATATTGATTAAAAATCTGGAAATTTGCATGCATGAAACTTAGAACATGAATCTGTCCAGTTTCATACTAAAAGGAGCAACTGGATTAAAACGGATTTTTTGTAATGTTAGAGTTCGAATTAGAAAACATTTTGAAGATAAAAGTTGTAGAGGATGAAAAATAATACAAGATAGAGGTCTCACATACATGAAAATGTTGCTAGAATGTCTAGAAAATTATGTTAGAAGTAACAAGTTCTGTTTTGAATTGAAACTGGAGACTGCCTGGGTTAATCACTATTTTGGAAATGTTTAGGGACGAATTTGAGGTCTAAAAAATTTGGTAAAATTTCTAAGAAACAGGGAAATCTAATACAGTTTGATTAGTAACATGATAATGGTGTTAAATGACTTGAAAAATATGTTTAAGGCCAATAAATGCTTAGATAGTGAATCTGGACACATCTGGAAAATTAATTATTAAGGGACCTTAATGCCATGTTTTTGAAATTATTGGAATTTTTAATAATTTTATTAGATGTGTTTAAAAGTGGTTAAACACTCAGAATCAAATGTGTAATGAATCATAAGTCAAATGGTCACTAAAGTTACATGTGGCAAACAATGGACAAATTAGGCCACTGTAAATGCCCTATGTTAAATTATTAAACTGTATTGATGTAGGAATGGAAAAAATATGAGCCATACATAGAATTAAATCTGTGTAAATAAGATTTCTAGATTGGTGAAGAACTTCTAATTTGGAGTTGTTTGTAAAATGTTATGGGCAGATTAGTGCAGGGTGCTCAGACTGCCATTTTAGGGGCAATTTCATATTGATTAAATGTATGTATTTGAATAAATGAATAAATGTGATTGAATTGAGTTCTAATATGTTATTTTAATGTTCAAGATCAAGATTGTGAAGAAATCCTAGAGGATTCAAGGGTTGAGCAATCAAATAGGAGGAGCAAAGGCATAGTGATCAAAGAATCAACCTAAGCTTTAAAGTATTGTGAGTGTAGTTATCTTAGGGTTAGGACTAGTGTCCTAACCAATGTTTCACGATGTATGAAATGGATCTATTCAAGGTTTGGTAATCTAAAAGGTAATGGAAGAAGGATTAAAAGGAAAAGAATTTAGATGATAATGCTTGATGCTAGTGTTAGCTACTAGTGTACTTTGTAATTCATATGGTTCGATGCTAATTGTGGCCTTGAATATGGATGATCATATGATGATATGCTGTTGTTATGAAGCATGGAATGAATGATATGGATGATATATGTTTGCTGGAAATGAAATGATAAGCGAGCTTGATTGATATTGATAAAATGCTTACATGATATGTCTATATGACCTTGTTTGGTGTTTGTAACACTCTTGCTTGAATTGAATGAAAATTTAAAAGACATTACAAGTCCTTGGTTGACTAGTGGTCTTTAGGTAGAAGGGCATGTCTTAGAGTCTGAGCTCTACTGATTTAAAGGTGGTTAGTCACCTACTGATGCTTTGAGCATCTACTGTTACAAGTTACAAGTTGAATGATGTAGTTAGACACCTCGATACATTGTGTATCTACTGATCTTTGGTGCTTTGAGCATCTACTGTTATATGTTGGTACTTGGTACCTATTGGCTTGATTACCTAGTCCACTCAATCATCCAAGGTAAAACCTAATTGAAATTGCAACAAGACTTTACATGATCAATGAAATGGTGAAATCATACATGGTTATATATTATATGAAATGATATGATCGACAAGGGTAATGAACCTATTTGAATGATATGAAATTGTGATCAATGATATGATAGGATTATTGTTCTTTGGTTGGGTTATACATTGGTATGTTGTTTTGACATTGAATGTGAGTATGTTATATGATTTGACATATGATTCGAATGGAACTAGCTAAGTCTACTTGAACTTGAGATAAGCTAGCTAGATGTGACTTGTTTGGTGTTAAGCCTAGCTAGGCAACCTTAATTATATGAAAAACACACTTAAAATATTGTATTAGTAAGTTATAGGAACTACCTCACTAAGTACAAATTGTACTTATCACTCTTTTGTTTCCTTCTTCCAAAATAACAGGTCTCTGATATCCGAAAGTTAGCTATTTTGATCTGGGAGCAATCACAAGCCAAGATCCAAGTATGATATAGCTTTGTTTTGACTCCTAGATGGTGGCATAGTTACATGTTTAGAGTATGTCACATGCATTTTGGTATCATGTATATGTTAATATGGTTTGTATATGTTTAAGATATAGTTTCATGATATATAATGGATAGACAAGTTGTTATGACTATATTGGAATATATGTACATATTTAAGTTTGATTATGTCTTGGTATGGTCTTACAAATAATGTGTATGGTTTATATGTTTTGATATTTGAATGATTGCAAATGAAAATGTTATGTGTTGCTTGTATAATAGGTTATTCGAATGGTATAGAATATAATAGAAGTAGTATATGTAAGGTGATGTGAACTTAGGATTATGCATGCCTTTAGATGTTTGAATTTGAAATGGAAATTCCATGTTATTGCTATGTTGGATTCGAATATTAGGATGGTTTTTGATGTAATTTTAAATATGATTCTTACATGCCTAAGTTGATTTTAATGTTGTTCAAACATGATCCCTATTTAATTATGATTGATTGTATTGTATATATGATTGTAAGGTGCTAGCCGAACTTGTATATAAACATGAATTGGATTGAATGGATTTTAGATGAATGTTTGAAAGTGTATACACGTTTAATATGGTTGATAAGTTAGTTTAGGTTGATTATGTTATATGATTTAATTATTTAAATCAGAAGTATTGTTATGTTATGTTATGTTATATGTTAGAAAAGTTTTTTGTTGGCCCACCCAAATGTAATGTTTGTTATAGAATGAAATATGTTATAAGATGCACAACTCTGATTCGTCGATGTTTCATGTATGATTCTATGATTACATGTTATGTGTTATGTGTCCTGTTTGAGTAACGCCCTATCACTCCTAACCCGGGCGTGGGGTGTTATAGTTGTTCTCTGGGCGGCGGGTCTTGCTGCCCATCCCTGCCATTCTGAGCATTGTTGGCAGGGTTTTCGTTTATTACTTCCATTCTTTCCTCTGCTTTTCTCTCTTCTTTAGTTTTCCCAAGTGCTGTTCTGATCTCCTTTTTGAGTTCTCTTGCTCTTCGTGTGATATCGTCTATGTAAACGATTTCGCCTTTTGGGTTTGCCCTGGTCATGCACTTAGCAAAGGAACTGTAAAATTCTTTTTTTTCTTTATTTTGGTCAAAGCCCGTTTTTTGCTCCCTTTATTAATAATCAAGGGCCCTCCTGTCGTCGTTTCAGTGACTCATAAAATTAATAAAACTGAAATCTAAATGCAAATAAATAAAGGTGCAGAAATTTAAAAACGAATTTAGCTGTTACCAATCCCCGGCAACGACACCAAAAACTTGAAGAGCGATTTAGTGTTCTCTAGATATGAGCACAAGTGCACACTCCTGTCAAGTAATATTATAAAAGATATCGTCTCCCACAGGGATTGGACAACTTAACTCGATTCGTTGTTCCTGCACAAGAAAAGTAAATGCACAAATAAGTTGGTTTGTTTAAGAAGAAAATAAAATAAAATACAAGTAACTAAAGGGGAAGAAATCAGTTTGATAGAATGAGCAGGGTTATGCTGCTGCTTAGTGTGAAACTGCGTTGAATAGGACAAGTTGCTTTGCACTGCCAGACTCTGCTGCCTCGGCGGGGGATGGCAGTTAGGCTGCTGAGACGCTCTCGCTGCCTCGACAGGGGAATGGACTTGTGTCTTGGCGGGAAACTCGGCAGAACTACAAGGCTTGGCGGAACACTTCGAAAGTGATCCCGCTTATGTCTAAGTCAGAATGCTATTGATGCCCACTGCAGATAATACTAGTCGCGGCGTGAATCGTGCAAATACAACATGTTTATTCGTCCTCTTTTAGCCACCTTCAACCCTAACCTATGTCTAGGCTAGATTGATCAACACCATCTATAGATGAGATCGTACTTACTCCTTTCGTGAGTTCGACTCTCTCGATACCGAACAAATGGATAGTAATCAACTAATCTTTCGCCTTAATTGAAACTATGAAGAACATGGAATAAGCAAACCTTAAAGCTTTATTGCAAAAACAAACTTAAAATCCTAAACAACAGTTCTCACACTAATTAAAACATAACCCAAACCCAAAGAGAGCTTTAGAACATAATGGCGGAAAGAAAACCTAAACTATGTCTAAGGGAAAACCTAAGTTATTTCGAAGTACAATTACAATGAGTATATATAGGCATTATCTAGGTCTAGTCCTTCTTGGAGTAGAAGTCTTCAAAGTAGCTTTTTGCATTAAATGCAACTCTAATTGCTGACTTCTTTGAGTTGAATGTGACTTAATCACATTGCCTTGGTTCGCAAGTAATCTCGAGTTCCTCATTCGGCGGCTCTACCTGCTTCTAAATTCATCGGAAAATTGAGTAGACAACATCGTTAAGATCAGGATTTTTTGCTCTACAGACCGCACTCCAGTTCTTCAATTTCTAATCTTGCTGTCTCTGGCGGCAGGTGGGGCGGCGACAGCTACTCGGGAGCTGTTGTCTCTGTCTGGAATTGCATCAGTACAGCTCCTTAGTCTGCTGCCTCAGCATCATGTCCTTAGCTACTCTCTCCTTCTGTCAGCCTCTAGTGTAACGACCCGATTTTGGGCCTAGATGTTTTAGACATCAGATCAGGTTAAGTGAACCGGTTGGAAACAATTCGAATCGTGTTAGGTGGTCCAGGGAAATCATGGTTCAGGATAGGATAAAAATATGACAAAATTTTCTAAAATCCTCTAAAATCATGTTTCAGAGGTTAGTTAAATCAATTTTACAAAATGGGATTTTGGAAAAGGTACATTTTGGGCAGTGACCAAAATGTAAAGTTTTAAAACTATGGAAAAATTCAATTTTCAAGGAAAGAGTCAAAATCTTAGAATCTCTAGAGAGCTTTTAAGCAATTAAGCCTTTCCTTAATATGACATGTGTTTAAAACGGATTTTAAATAATTGATTTATTAGATTTATTATTTAATTAATAAAAGTTAGTTATTTTGGAGAACAAAAATTCACGTTAGTTATCATTTTTAGCCAAACACATTTCTAAACCAATTTCTCCATATTTCTTTTCTCCCAAACACACTCTATTTGATTTCTCATCCATTTCAAGGAATCCTTTTCAATTTCTTCAAGATTTGTGAAGCAAAAACTTGTCAAATGTTGAGGAAAGCAAGGATTGGAGGTAAATCTCGTTCTCAACCTTTAATCAAGGTTCTTTATTGAAATTCTCAAGATTTTTGACTCTTAAATGTTGTTTTTAATTGATTTTTGATTATATTTTTGATTTGAGATCAAAATCTTGTAAAATGATGAGTAAAATCTAAATTTTCGGAGTGATCTTGATGAGCTCTGTTTGATGAGTTCTCGTTCTCAACCTCTAGTCAGAATGCTGTTGATGCCCACTGCAGATAACACCAGTCACGACGTGAATCGTGCAAAGACAACAATGTTTATTCGTCCTCTTTTAGCCGCCTTAAACCCAAACCTATGTCTAGGCTAGAATGATCAACGCCGTCTATAGATGAGATCATACATACTCCTTTCGTGAGTTCGACTCTCTCGATACCGAACAAATGGATAGTAGTCAACTAATCTTTCGCCTTAATTGAAAACTATGAAGAACATGGAATAAGCAAACCTTGAAGCTTTATTGCAAAAACAAACTTAAAATCCTAAACAACCTCACACTAATTACAACATAACCCAAACCCAAAAGAGAGTTTTAGAACATAATGTCGGCAAGAAAACCTAAACTATGCCTAAGGGAAAACCTAAGTTATTTTGAAGTACAATTACAATAAGTATATATAGGCATTAGCTAGGTCTAGTCCTTCTTGGAGTAGAAGTCTTCAAAGTATCTTTTTGCATTAAATGCAACTCTAATTGCTGACTTCTTTGAGTCGAATGTGGACTTAATCACGTTACCTTGGTCCGCAAGTAATCTAGAGTTCCTCCTTCGGCGGCTCTGCCTGCTTCTACAGTCATCGTGTAACACCCCAATTTTGGGCTTGGAAGTTTAGGGTTCTGAACCGGACCGGTCTGATTTTCGGTTCGAATATAAAAGGTGGTTTTAGGGAAAACCTAGTTCGGGATGCTTTAAAAATATGGACAAATATCTAAAAAATCCTCTTTTAATATATATTGGAGAGTGGTGAAATCAATTTTACAAAATAAGGTTTGGAAGTGCGACATTTTGAAATAGTGACTAAAATGTGATTTTTGAAAAGTTCAGTGGTGACTGTTTTGTAAGGATTGAAACTTTGAATCTTTAAGGAGCTAATTTACCCAAGGAAGGATTTCTCCAGATTTTTCTTAGATTTTAATGATTTAATTAATGTATAATTAAATAAAGGAAAAGTGGAAAAACCAATTTTAGATTTCATAAGTAACTTTTGTTAAAACTTTCTCATCTCATTTTCTCTCAAAATTGCCTCAGCCAAACACATTTCTACAGCAACATTTCTTTTGATTTTCACACCAAATGATGAGGTTTCAATCATCAATTGATTCCTAATCCTTTCTACATCAAATTTTATTGTTTTGCTTATTGGATTTTCAAGGAAATTGTTTCTAATCAAGGAGAAAACTACATTTGGAGGTAAGGATGTTCTTCTCCTCTAAATACTCAGTTCTTTACTAAAATTCTCAAGTTATCAATCCTTAATTGAAGTTTTATAAATGGATTTAATGTTATGAACTTGATTTTGGCTTAAAACTCAAGATTTGGAAGAAATCTTAAAGAAATTCATGTTGATTGTTTGGGCTCTGTTTTGAGATGGATTTTAAATGTATTTTGGATGTTTAATGATGTGTAATTGAGGTTTAATCAATGCAATCCCGAATAGGTTAAATTTCCTAAGTTTTTGCTTATGGAAATGGTGGTTTTTGGGGTGATCTTGGTGTTCTGTTATAGCTGGAGGTATAAGGATGAGTTTAGGTTCTTTTTGGATGTTAATTGATGTTTAAGAATGGTTAGAAGTGATGGATCTTGGCTGGGTTATGTTGTGGAAGAGTTTGGAAGTGATTTCGGTTGTGTTTGGTAGCCGAAATGTTAGTTTTGGTGAGAGCAGCGAGTTTAGGTGTAATGGCTGAAGATTTTATTGCATGATGATGCATTAATCCTCTGATTTGATGTGTTTAAAATATGGGAGACATCTTCGGATCCTTGTGGTGTTGATCCGGAGGCTTGAACGACGTTTCGGCAAGCTTGCAAAACGGAATTGGTGAGTGGAGTTGGATTTCTAGCTTTGTATCGAATGTTTGAATGTTTGGGAGCTTAGTTTAAGTCTAATCAACTTATCTAAGCTCAAGAGTAAGTTTTCGAGAAAACTCTCTCTCTTGGATGAACCATGAGATGGTTGGATGCAATGTATTTAATTTGCATGTTTAAATTCTGTTTTGAAGGCATGTTTTAATGCTGGTTTTGAAAGCCATGTGTTAAAGGATGCTCAAGGTAAGAGATCCTTGGTTTGATATTAGTAAATGTGGTTTTGATGCATGGTGATGCATGATGGTTTAATGGCTTTGATTAATGCTTTAAAACAATGGATTATTGATGATAAACGATGTATATTGGCAAGTGATGTGTTGGTTTTAAAGTACTTGAATCATATATAGTTAGCCGGCTATAGGATTGGGTGCACCGTGAATAAAGTCGCCTTGGATATTGAGGGGATGTAATTGTGCTGTAAACTCCACCCAAGTACACTAACGAGATGTTTAAGATCACAATGGTGGTTAAAAGTCCATGTGTGGATCTTGTATTGAGTGTCCCGTGTTCTCGTTAGTGATGTTATACAACTACCGATGAGTGATGTTGAGGGGTTGTGATTGTACCGTTAAACTCTATCACGGGTGTTGAGGGGTTGTGATTGTACCGGTAAACTCCACCTTGTGTGTTCGGTAGTGTGTATGAAGTGTATGGGACAACGCTTGTAATCCGCGTATCCGTTTGTATTTTATGTTGTAAATGGTTAAGGTTTATCACTTGGAAGCCAATATGACATGTTGATGTAAATGAAGCATGAGATGCTTGAGGATTACACATTGTTGCATGAACAATGATGTTTTTGTGTTAAAGGCTTTGTGGAAAGTGTTTTTATAAAATGCATTATTGTGTTGTCTTTAGAGCATGCCTCACTAAGCATTTATGCTTACGCTCTCTCTCTTGAACCAATAATGCAGATAATTGAGGTGCTTGAGGGCAGCAAGGAGGCTAAGAATCCAAGGGAAGGCTAAGCTCATGTATGGTGACTTTTTCACAACACTATTAGTTTTTGATATTTGGCAATGGGAACCTAGGATGTGATTTGGGAGATGTTTTGGACTCCCTAGTTGTGGCATGATGTCTTAAATGATTTAGATTTGTAAATGGCCATTTTGATGCTTGTTTTGATGCTTGATGATTGTGTGGCTTTGGATATTAGGATGCATGCCTATAGACTTGTGGTTTTCCTTGATCGATGCCATGAATGTGTGTTAATGTTGCAAACATGTACCTTTTATGCATGATGACTTGTTGGCAAGTTTAGGAAGTCATTAGGGTGTGTTTGAGTGGCTTAAAGTATGTAAAACCAGCAATTTATACAAAATCTGGGAAAGCCGTATCGGAACGGGCACTAGCGTTTCGAAACGGGGGCCTGTAATGGCCTTCGTGTATCGAAACGGATAGGGCCGTTCCGAAACGTTTTGGCCACTGCCAGGCCCTGTTCCGATACAGGTCTTGGAACAAACCCGAGTTTTGGAACGGTCAATCCCGTTCCGAAACAGATGACCGTTGGGCACTGATTTGAATGGTTTTAAGGTTTGCAAGCTTTACGTTTTGGTCCTAAAAATCGTACTTGCAATTTCTTGAGTTTGAGATGTCCGTTTAAGGTGAAATTTGACAGGGAAGCATGTAATATGATTAATTTGATTCTGGTAACCTAAAAATCAGTTAAGTCCTCCATCTTTCCAGAAATTACAATTTGGTCCCTAACTTTCGAATGTTGTGCAATTGAGTCCCGTAATGCTTTTCGATCGCTGTGCTTTTCAAGTATGCATTTTTTAAGGGTACTTAATGTGCATTTAGATAAGATTAAAAAGAAAAAAAAGGGTCGTTAATCAAGGTTGACTTTCGGGTTGACTTTGGTTTTCCCCGTGTAATCTTCGTAGTTCGGGTCAACCGTCTAGGCCGGGGTAAGGGTGTTACATTTGGTGGTATCAGAGCTGAGTTCTCGAGTAAACGGGAATGGTTATGTGGGTGATGTATGCATGATTGCATGATATGCCTTTTAAATGAAGTTTGATGTGTGAATTGTAAAGTATGTTACAATTGTGATGTTATGCTGTGTTGAAGCATGTTAGAGGGACCCATTGCCATATCAAAACTAATGAAATGAATTGTTTTTGTTTGGAAATGAGCTTGAGTACTTGGATTTGTTACCTTGCTGAGCCTGATTATGTTTATTGCATTTTTGTTAGTGCATTGTTTTAGTGAATGAGGCCTCGTAGAGAGACGAGAATTAATATGCGAGCTATGGCTCAGAACGAGAATGAGGACAATGTTGATAATGTTGTGGATATACCTCCCCCTGGTGGTGGACCGCCCGGTGGTGGTGGTGCTGGAGGAGAGAATGCTGGTGTTGGTGCTGGTGCTGGGGTCGCTGGACCTGAAGCTGTGCAGGGGCAAGCTGCTCCTGACATGACAGTTTTGATTCAAGCTATTGCTGGAGCCTAACAGGCGGCAGTAGCTGGAGCTCACGGAGCTGGGCATCAGGGTGATGCTAATACGAGATTACCTTTGGAACGTCTGCGCAGTCTGGGAGGGACTGAGTTTAGAGGTTTGTCTGCTGAGGGTTCCGAATCTTGGTTGGAAAGTACCAAGAGGATATAGGGACAAATGAACTGCAATGGTGTGCAGAAGTTAGGTTGTGTGGTGTCGCTGTTACATGATGATGCGTATACCTGGTGGATGACCACTATCTCCGGAATGGAGGAAGCTGATGTGACTTGGACGTTCTTTTTGAATGCGTTCAAGCGGAAGTATCTAGGTGTGCGATACCTGGATGAAAAGAAAAGAGAGTTCATGTCTCTTACACAAGGAAGCATGACGGTGGTTGAGTACGAGATCCAGTTTGTCCGTATCAGTCAATACGCACCTGAGTTTATCCCTGATGAGCGGGAGAGGTGTGAGCGTTTCCGATATGGTTTGGTGACGGATGTAAAGAACTTTATGCTTGCTGCTGAGTACACGGATTTTGATGTGCTGGTTAGTAGGGAGAAGGACATTGAGCAGAACCTGGGTTTGTCTTCCAGGAGTGTTGGTTCTGGCTCGGGTAAGAGAGCTGCTGAGTATAGTTTCGGTGGTGGACGGAACAAGAGAGGACGAGATAAGAGATACCAATCTTCTGCTAGGCGTGGTAATGAAGGGCATGGTGCGCCTGTTCAGGGAGACAGGGTGAGAGCTGATTAGAACACGTGCTGGGCGTGTGGATCGCGTGGCCATTTGAGGCATGATTGTCCTCGAGCGACGAGGGAGGTTCAGGCTCCTGTTGTAGTGACCGGTAACTCATGCTGGAATTGTGGTTCGGCAGACCACATGAGGAGGGAGTGTCCTTTGTTGGCTGGTGGTGGTCAGGGACGTGCTCCTGGAGTTGTTGCACCACAGAGAGGTCGTGGGCGCGGCCGTGGTAACTTCCAGCGCAGGGATGATGGAGGAAGGAATGTGGGACATGTGGTGGCTGTCCAACCTGAGGGTGGAGGCCAGGCTTGAGTGTATGCTCAGCGAGAGGGGAGGAATGACACGGATGTGATCGCAGGTACCTACACTTTGCAATCCTTGTCATTACTTTCCTTGATTGATTCTGGATCTACACATTCATACATATTGCGTGAACATGCTCAATTGCTTGGTTTGCCTGTTGAGTCTTTGGATGTTGGTATGCGTGTGACTAGTTCCTTTGGTGATACCGTTGTGACACGGAAGTTGTATAGAAGATGTCCCTTGGTTGTGCAAAATCATGTTCTTCATGTTGATCTCATGGAATTGCCATTCTATGGTTTTGATGTAATCCTTGGTATGGATTGGTTTGTTGAACATCGAGCTGTGGTGGATTTTGAGAACAAGCAAGTTTCGTTGAAGCTTGCAGATGATTATGAGGTAGTGGTGGTTGGTGAGAATGTGAAGTTTCTTGCCAATGTTGTGTCTACATTGGAGGCAAGCCGAATGCTGAGGCAAGGTTGTGAAGCCTACCTAGCCTTTGTGATGAATCCTAGCTCTAAGGAGTTGCGAGTGCAAGATATCAGGACTGTACGAGAGTTTCCTGGTGTGTTTCCGGAGGAGTTGCCTGGATTGCCTCCTAATCGAGAAGTGGAGTTTGGAATTGAGCTGTATGAAAACACAACTCCAGTGTCCATTACTCCTTATCGAATGACACCTAAGGAGTTGAAAGAGCTGAAGACGCAACTTCAAGAGTTGCTTGATCGTGGTTTAATTCGGCCGAGTGTGTCACCCTAGGGTGCACCTGTGTTGTTTGTGAAGAAAAAGGATGGCACTATGAGAATGTGCATCGATTATCATCAGCTAAATAAGTTGACTATCAAAAATCGGTATCCATTGCCGAGGATTGATGATCTTTTTGATCAATTTAGGGGAGCGGCGGTGTTCTCTAAAATTGACTTAAGGTCATTGTATTACCACTTGAAGGTGAAGGATGTGGATGTGCCAAAGACAGCCTTCAGAACGAGGTATGGGCATTATGAGTTCCTTGTGATGCCGTTTGGTTTAACGAATGCTCCTGCAGCTTTTATGGACATGATGAATACAGTGTTCCATGAATATTTGGACAAGTTTGTTGTGGTGTTCATTGATGATATCCTTGTGTACTCTCGTACTGAGGATGAGCATGAGGGGCATTTGAGGATTGTGTTGTAGGCTTTGTTGGAGAATCAGCTTTATGCTAAGCTAAGCAAGTGTGAATTTTGGCTTACAAAAGTTGTGTTCCTTAGTCATGTGGTTTCTGCTGAGGGGATTCGTGTTGATCCTCAGAAGATTGAGGCAGTGATGAATTGGAAGCCTCCTAAGTCTGTTTATGAAGTCCGTAGTTTCCTTGGTTTGGCAGGATACTACTGGAGGTTTGTGGATGGATTTTCAAAAATTGCTGCACCTTTGACGAAGTTGTTGCAGAAGGATGTCAAGTATGAGTGGACGGAAGCGAGACAACATGCTTTTGAGAAGCTGAAGGCAGCTTTGACGCAAGCTCTTATCTTGGTTCAGCCTGAATCAGGGAAAGAGTTTGTGGTGTACAGTGACGCATCCTACGTTGGTTTGGGGTGTGTGTTGATGCAAGAAGGTAAGGTGGTGGCTTGTGCATCGCGCCAGTTGAAGGTGCATGAGCGCAATTATCCTACGCATGACATTGAGTTAGCTGCAGTGGTTTTTGCTTTGAAAATTTGGAGACATTACCTGTATGGTGAGAAGTGTACGGTGTACACGGATCACAAGAGTTTGAAGTGTCTGATGTCTCAGAAAGAGTTGAATCTTAGGCAACAACATTGGGTGGAGTTGCTTAAAGATTATGATCTGACGATCAAATACCATCCGGGAAAAGCTAATGTTGTAGCGAATGCCTTGAGTAGGAAAGTGGTAGTAGAGTTGAGAGTTATGTTTGCCAGTTTGAGTATTTCTCAAGATGGAGGTCTTGTGACTGAATTGCAAGTGAAACCATCCTTGGTTCAGTTGATAAAGGATAAGCAGCTGTTGGATGATTCCTTGGTGCCACATGTTTAGGATATTGCTGAGGATAGGCCGTCAGATTTCTGTTTTAATGATGATGGAGTTCTATGTTTTAGGAGTCGAATAGTAGTGCCCAATGATGTTGAGTTGAGGCGTGTTATTCTGACTGAAGTTCATAGTAGTCCTTTTGCTATGCACCCTGGTAGTACAAAGATGTTTCGTGATCTTCGAGATGAGTACTATTGGATGGGTTTGAAGAAAGATGTTGTTGATTATGTGAGTAAGTGTATGGTTTGTCAGCGGGTTAAGGCTGAGCATCAGTTTCCTTCTGGGTTGTTGCAACCGTTGAGGATTCCTGAGTGGAAGTGGGAAAGGATTACCATGGACTTTGTGTCTGGTTTGCCTTCGTCGCCATCGAAGAAGAATTTGGTGTGAGTGATTGTGGATCGCCTCACGAAGTGTGCGCATTTCTTACATGTGCATACTACGTACACTTTGGATAAGCTTGCAGAGCTGTACATTGCTGAGATTGTGCGACTGTATGGTGTGCCAAAGTCGATCGTGTCGGATAGAGATCCGAGGTTTACATCGCGTTTCTGGGAGTGTTTGCATCAGGCTTTGGGTACACGCCTGAATTTCAGTACTTCTTATCATCCACAGTCGGATGGACAGTCTGAGCGTGTTATCCAATTGCTGAAGGATATGTTGAGGTGCTGTGTGATTGAGTTTCAAGGCTCTTGGGAGAAGCATTTGCCTTTGGTGGAGTTTGCTTATAACAATAGCTACCAGGCAAGTATTCAAATGGCACCTTATGAAGCCTTGTACGGGAGGAAGTGCAGAACTCCTCTTTGTTGGGCTGAAACATGTCAGAAGTTAGTATCGATGCCAACTTTGTTGAAAGGAACCATCGAGAAGGTGAAGCTCATTTGTGAGCGGTTGAAAGCAGCTTCTGATCGACAGAAGTCTTACGCGGATTTGAAGCGTAAGGAGATTGAGTATGCGGTAGGTGACCATGTGTTTTTGAAAGTTTCGCCTTGGAAAAAGGTGATGAGGTTCGGCCGAAAGGGTAAGTTGAGCCCTAGGTACATTGGACCATACGAGGTGATTGAACGTGTGGGTCCTGTTGCGTACAAGCTGAGATTGCCGCAAGAGTTGGAAAAGATTCATGATGTGTTTCATGTCTCTATCCTTCGGAGGTATAGATCGGATCATTCGCATGTTATGCCTGTGGAGGAAGTGGAGTTGAATCCAAACTTGACCTATGATGAGGAGCCAGTGGAAATTCTGGATTCAGACAGTAAAGTTCTTCGAGGTAAAACCATTGAGTTGGTAAAGGTGTTGTGGAAGCATCGTGGTGTTGAGGAAGCCACATGGGAACGAAAGGATGACATGAAGAAGCAGTTTCCGTATCTCTTTCCTCCAGGTAAATTTCGAGGACGAAATTTCTTAAGGGGGAGAGTTGTAACACCCCAATTTTGGGCTTGGAAGTTTAGGGTTCTGAACCGGACCGGTCTGATTTTCGGTTCGAATATAAAAGGTGGTTTTAGGGAAAACCTAGTTCGGGATGCTTTAAAAATATGGAAAATATCTAAAAATCCTCTTTTAATATATATTGGAGAGTGGTGAAATCAATTTTACAAAATAAGGTTTGGAAGTGCGACATTTTGAAATAGTGACTAAAATGCGATTTTTGAAAAGTTCAGTGGTGACTATTTTGTAAGGATTGAAACTTTGAATCTTTAAGGAGCTAATTTACCCAAGGAAGGATTTCTCCAGATTTTTCTTAGATTTTAATGATTTAATTAATGTTTAATTAATTAAAGGAAAAGTGGAAAAACCAATTTTAGATTTCATAACTAACTTTTGTTAAAACTTTCTCATCTCATTTTCTCTCAAAATTCCCTCAGCCAAACACATTTCTACAACAACATTTCTTTTGATTTTCACACCAAATGATGAGGTTTCAATCATCAATTGATTCATAATCCTTTCTACATCAAATTCTATTGTTTTGCTTATTGGATTTTCAAGGAAATTGTTTCTAATCAAGGAGAAATCTACATTTAGAGGTAAGGATGTTCTTCTCCTCTAAATACTCAGTTCTTTACTGAAATTCTCAAGTTATCAATCCTTAATTGAAGTTTTATAAATGGATTTAATGTTATGAACTTGATTTTGGCTTAAAACTCAAGATTTGGAAGAAATCTTGAAGAAATTCGTGTTGATTGTTTAGACTCTGTTTTGAGATGGATTTTAAATGTATTTTGGATGTTTAATGATGTGTAATTGAGGTTTAATCAATGCAATCCGAATAGGTTGAATTTCCTAAGTTTTTTCTTATGGAAATGGTGGTTTTTGGGGTGATCTTGGTGTTCTATTATAGCTGGAGGTATAAGGACGAGTTTAGGTTCTTTTTGGATGTTAATTGATGTTTAGGAATGGTTAGAAGTGATGGATCTTGGCTGGGTTATGTTGTGGAAGAGTTTAGAAGTGATTTCGGTTGTGTTTGGTAGCCGAAATGTTAGTTTTGGTGAGAGCAGTGAGTTTAGGTGTAATGGCTGAAGATTTTAATGCATGATGATGCATTAATCCTCTGCTTTGATGTGTTTAAAACATGGGAGACATCTTCAGATCCTTGTGGTGTTGATCCGGAGGCTTGAACGGTGTTTCGGCAAGCTTGCGAAACGGAATTGGTGAGTGGAGTTGGATTTCCAGCTTTGTATCGAATGTTTGAAGGTTTGGGAGCTTAGTTTAAGTCTAATCAACTTAACTAAGCTCAAGAGTAAGTTTTCAGGAAAACTCTCTCTCTTGGATGAACCATGAGATGGTTGGATGCAATGTATTTAATTTGCATGTTTAAATTCTCTTTTGAAAGCATGTTTTAGCATGATTAATGCTGGTTTTGAAAGCCATGTATTGAAGGATGCTCAAGGTAAGAGATCCTTGGTTTGATATTAGTAAATGTGGTTTTGATGCATGGTGATGCATGATGGTTTAATGGCTTTGATTAATGTTTTAAAACAGTGGATTATTGATGATAAACGATGTATATTGGCAAGTGATGTGTTGGTTTTAAAGTACTTAAATCGGATATAGTTAGCCGGCTATAGGATTGGGTGCACCGTGAATAAAGCCGCCTTGGATGTTGAGGGGTTGTAATTGTACCGTAAACTCCATCCAAGTACACTAACGAGATGTTTAAGATCACAATGGTGGTTAAAAGTCCATGTGTGGATCTTGTGTTGAGTGTCCCGTGTTCTCGTTAGTGATGTTATACAACTACCGATGAGTGATGTTGAGGGGTTGTTATTGTACCGTTAAACTCCATCACGGGTGTTGAGGGGTTGTGATTGTACCTGTAAACTCCACCTTGTGTGTTCGGTAGTGTGTATGGACAACGCTTGTAATCCGCGTATCCGATTGTGTTTTATGTTGTAAATGGTTATGGTTTATCACTTGGAAGCCAATATGACATGTTGATGTAAATGAAGCATGAGATGCTTGAGGTGTACGCATTGTTGCATGAACAATGATGTTTTTGTGTTAAAGGCTTTGTGGAAAGTGTTTTTATAAAATGCATTATTGTGTTGTCTTTAGAGCATGCCTCACTAAGCATTTATGCTTACGCTCTCTCTCTTGAACCAATAATGCAGATAATTGAGGTGCTTGAGGGCAGCAAGGAGGCTAAGAATCCAAGGGAAGGCTAAGCTCATGTATGGTGACTTTTACACAACATTATTAGTTTTTGATATTTGGCAATGAGAACCTAAGATGTGATTTGGGAGATGTTTTGGACTCCCTAGTTGTGGCATGATGCCTTAAATGATTTAGATTTGTAAATGGCCATTTTGATGCTTGTTATGATGCTTTGATGATTGTGTGGCTTTGGATATTAGAATGCATGCCTATAGACTTGTGGTTTTCCTTGATCGATGCCATGAATGTGTGTTAATGTTGCAAACATGTACCTTTTATGCATGATGACTTGTTGGCAAGTTTAGTAAGTCATTAGGGTGTGTTTGAGTGGCTTAAAGTTTGTAAAACCAGCAATTTATGCAAAATCTGGGCAAACCGTATCGGAACGGGCACTAGCGTTTCGAAACGGGGGCCTGTAATGGCCTTCGTGTATCGAAACGGATAGGGTCGTTCCGAAACGTTTTGGCCACTACCAGGCCCTGTTTCGATACAGGTCTCGGAACGAACCCGAGTTTCGGAACGGTCAATCCCGTTCCGAAACAGATGACCGTTGGTCACTGATTTGAATGGTTTTAAGGTTTGCAAGCTTTACGCTTTGGTCCTGAAAATCGTACTTGCAATTGTTTGAGTTTGAGATGTCCGTTTAAGGTGAAATTTGACAGGGAAGCATGTAATATGATTAATTTGATTCTGGTAACCTAAAAATCAGTTAAGTCCTCCATCTTTCCAGAAATTACAATTTGGTCCCTAACTTTCGAATGTTGTGCAATTGAGTCCCTTAATGCTTTCCGATCGCTGTGCTTTTCAAGTATGCATTTTTCAAGGGTACGCTTAAGGTTAATGTGCATTTAGATAAGATTAAAAAGAAAAAAGAGTCGTTAATCAAGGTTGACTTTCGGGTTGACTTTGGTTTTTCCCGTGTAATCTTCGTAGTTCGGGTCAACCGTCTAGGCCGGGCTAAGGGGGTTACACATCAGAAAAATGAGTGGACAACATCGTTAAGATCAGGATTTTCTACTCTACAGACCGCACTCCAGTTCTCCAATTTCTCTTCTTGCTGCCTTGGGCGGCAGGTAGGGCGGCGACAGCTACTCGGCAGCTGATGTCTCTGTCTGGAACTGTATCAATACAACTCCTTAGTCTGCTGCCTCAGCATCATGTCCTTAGCTACTCTCTCCTTCTGTCAGCCTCTAGTGTAACGGCCCGATTTTGGGCCTAGATGTTTTAGACATCAGATCGGGTTAAGTGAGCTGGTTGGAAATGATTCGAATCGTGTTAGGTGGTCCAGGGAAATCATGGTTCGAGATTGGATTAAAATATGACAAGATTTGCTAAAATCCTCTAAAATCGTGTTTAAGAGGTTGGTTAAATCAATTTTACAAAATGGAATTTTGGAAAAGGTACATTTTGGGCAGTGACCAAAATGTAAAGTTTTAAAACTATGGAAAAATGTAATTTTCTAGGAAAGAGTCAAAATCTTAGAATCTGTAGGGAGATTTTAAGCAATTAAGCCTTTCCTCAATATGACATGTGTTTGTGATGGATTTTAATTGAGTTTTGAGTTAATCTTGATTTTGAAAATGAGTTTTAATGATATAGATCCCGAAATTCTTGAGATCCTTGTGTTTTATGATTGTTTTTGTTGGGTTTTTTAGGTGTTTTGATTCTTATATGCTTGATGGAGGTATAAGGTTGGTTTTAGGTTGTTTTTAGATGTTGAGTAATGCTTAGAATGTGTTGGATGAGTTGGGTAATGTCTGTGCTGAGGTTTGAGATCGATCGATTGAGTTTTTGGTTGTTTCGAATGGGTAATTTGGTGTATTTTTGTTGGGCAACGAGTTTGTGTTAAGTTGTTGGTGTTAGAATGCATTTTAATGCATTGAGGCTATGTTTTTATGTGTTGAAAATAGGGGATTATAATCCGGAAGCAAACAAAGTGGTTTTGGAGGCTTCAGATAATTGATAGTCGCGTCGGCAAGTGAACGAACGCGAGTCGGTGAGTGGATATTGGTTTTCCAGCGAGGAAACGTTTTGAAAAAGGTTTTGGGAACTTAATAAGAGCTTGGAACGCTTTATTAAGTTCGGAAGTAAGTAAAGTGGATTTTACTCTCAGATTGTGCTAGTTATGAGCCTTTGGTTGCACTTGATTTTAAATGCATGTACCTATTGTTTAAAGCATGTTTTTCAGTATGTATAATGGGTATGATGATGCCATGTGGTTTAAGGATGCACTAGGTAAGTGATCCTTGTATGCATGTGTTGATGCATGAGATTTTAAGCATGGTTTAATGCTTGTCTATGGCTTATCATGAATGCTTTGTAAAAACAGTGAGGTATGCATGGGAAAGGAGTTATATTGGCAAGTGATCTTGGTTAATGTGTTTTACAAATGAAATCAGATATAGTTAGTCGGCTATAGGATTGAGTGCACTATAAACAAGTCGCCTTGGATGTTGATGGGTTGTGATCGTAGCGAATACTCCATCCAAGTACCATAACGATTGAGGATTGTTAAGGCTGCAACGGTTGAGGGTAGCTCCCGAGTGCGAACCTTGTGTATGTCCCGTCTCTCGTTAGTGGGTTATACACTTACCGATGAGTGATGTTGAGGGGTTGTGATTGTATCGTATACTCCACCACGAGTGTCACAACGATGGAGGGTCGCTCTCGTGTGTGAGCCTTGAGATGCCAGTAAAGTGTATGAAGGGTGTTGGACAACCCTTGGTAGTCTGTGTATCCGATACTTGATTTTGAGTTTGTTGTTATCACTTGTGAGCCAATATAATGGATTTGTATAATGTGGAAATTGTTGCTAATGCATGGTTTGAGAAATGCATGTTTTGGTTTAAGCTTTGCATAATGATGTTTATGCTTGGAGGGCTTGGTAAATGAAAAGTAATGGTTTAATTGCTGATTTTGATTTGATTGTAACCCCCTTAGCCCGGCCTATACGGTTGACCCAAACTACGAAGGTTACACATGGAAAACCAAAGTCAACTTTGATTCATGACCCTTTTTTCATTTTAATCTTGTCTAGATACACGTTAACCCTAAGTGAGTACTCATAAAAAACGATTGAGAAAGGCACAGCGATTGGATAACATATATGGACTCAATTGCACTTTATACGAGTTTAGGGACCAAATTGTAATTTCTGTAATTTAGATGGTCTTCATTGATTTTAAGGTTACCAATATGAAATTAGTCATGTTACATGCTTCTCTGTCAAATTTCATCTTAATTGGACATCATAAGCTCAAGCAATTGCAACCTCAACATTTAGGACTAAAATGTAAAACACGCAAACATCAGAACAATTCAAATTTGTGTCCAACAGTCACCCGTTTCGAAACACCTACCTGCCGTATCGAAACGCTGGATCGAGACACCCACCCGTTTCGAGACCCGTTCCGAAACATGGCATTCAAGTAGCCAGAACGTTTCGAAACAACCTCCACCGTTTCGAAACACGAAGGCCATTACAGCCCCCGTTTCGAAACACTAGAGGGTGTTTTGATACGGTTTTCCCAGAAACTGCAGCAAGGACTGGTTTTTCACTCGAAAACCTAGTCTAACACATCCCAATGACTCTCTAACCATACCAACAAGTCATCATACATATAAGGTACCTATTTGGAACACACAAACCCAATCATAACATCAAACATGAAATCTCATTAGTCTAGAGGCATGCTTCCTAATAACAAAACACAAAAAGGCAATCCAACCTCAAAACAAGCAATCAAGACCATTTACAATCCAACAAGCCCAAAACAAACATGCCACAACCTTAGGGAGTTTAACATATCTCCCAAATACAAAATTTAGTTTCCCATTGCCAATTTATCAAAACTAAAGTGTATGAAAACTTCACCATACGTGAGCTTGGATTTCCTTGGATGGACTTAGCTTCCTTGATGCCCCAAAACACCTCAATTATATGCATTATTAGTAAAAGAGAGAGCATAAGCACAAATGCTTAGTGAGGCATGCTCTAAAGAAGACCAACACAATAATGCACATTTGAAAACACTTTCATCAAAAGCTTTAAAACCACGTGCTCATCTCTTTCTCATGCTTGGAAAACTTTCAAAGCAATACTCATTGAAATCACATGTACCTTCATTCTATCTCATGCATTAAAACCAATGCAAAATCCATGGCAAGGCCAAAATCATGCTTGTACTGTAAAGCATTTCATAAACAAACTACATATGCATTTCTCATAGCATAAATTATTATATCAAGGTACATGTGAATCAAAACCATAACATATTTTATATTGGAATTTCACATCTATTTATTACTCGGATATGCGGACATCTCACTAGACACTTCCGGTGGCATCTCTCATCACCGTACTCACTCGTCTAGCAACATAGTTTCTGGTGGAATCTCTCGTCACTGTACTCACATGGCGGAATCTCTCATCGCCACCAAGCTTGGGTATTTCCCAAGTCCTACCCGATGGAATGCCCATCATCGGAATATCTCCCTTTGGCTTAACCAAAGAGCACGTACGAATTTTTAGTTTATAGTGCACTCTCATCATATTGATCGATCAATTATATCCAGTAAGTTTCTCAACATCTATGCCAATATCTTATGTCAAATCAACATCTCACCTACTATTTTTCCTGCATTAAAACTCAACATTCTCATCTCTTTTCAAAACCATAACATTTGCTACACTTTAACATAAAAGCTCAAATCTCAACTATGCAAAATGTTACTTATTGAAATCATTTCAAGCATCATCTCATGCTATAATTCATGCATAAAAACAGTAGGAATTTATCAATCTAAAACCATGAGCATGTAAAAGCATTTAAGGGGCAATCACCACATTCTAGAGAGCAATCTAGCCAATACTTACTTCCGGACTTAGGAAGGTGTTTCAAACCTTTCCTAAATCCCCAAACCTTGGTTCTTTGTCCCTCAAGGACTTCTAAAGCCATACGCAGTCACCAATTTCATTTCGCTTGCTTTCCGAAACGCCAATTAAGCTTCCGGATCAACTCCAAAAGTGTTCGAAGATGTCTCCCCTGTTTAGACACATAAAAGTAGAGGATTAATGCATCATCATGCATTGAAATCTTCAGCCAACCCTTCAAAACTTGCTGCTCTTCCTAAACTCAACATTTCGGCTACCAAACACAACCGGAATCTTGAGTTCCCTTCCAGCTATAACAGAACACCAAAATCACCCCAAAAACCACCATTTTCACAAGCAAAAACTTAGGAAAAACAACCTATTTGGGATTGGATTGATAAAACCTCATTCCTAACATCATTTAACATCCACAATATATTAGAAAACCATCTTAAAACAGAGCCCAATTAATTTCCACGAAAATCTTCAAGATCCCTTCCAAAATCTTGAGTTTTAAGCCAAAATCTTGTTTCTAACATTAAAACCATTCATAAATCTTTAATAAAGGATTGACAACTTAGGAATTTCAGTAAAGAACTTAGTATTTAGAGGAGAAGAACAATCTTACCTCTAAAAGATGATTTCTCCTTGATTTGGGCAAGGTTCCATGAAAATACAATGTAGAAATCAAGTGGATATGTTGAAAGATTGATTAGGAATCAATGAGTGATGGAAATCTCATCAATTGAAGTGAATATCAAAGTGAACTTTGCTGGAGAAAAAGTGTTTGCTTGATAGGATTTTGAGAGAAAATGAAATGAGAGAAAATTAGAGAAAAGTGGTTATGAAAGTCAAAGGTAGTTTATCACCTTTCTTTTATTTAATTAAATCATTAATTAAATCACTCAAATTAAGGAAAAATCTGATGAAAACATTTTTGGGTAAATTAGCTCCTTAAAGATTCAAAGTTTCAATCCTTTACAAAATAGTCACTACTAAACTTTGCAAAAATTGCGATTTGGTCACTTCACCGAAATGTAGCATTTCCAAACCCTATTTTGTAAAATTGATTTCACCATTCACCTTTATATATTAAATAAGGATTTTTGGATATTTTTCTATATTTTTAAAGCATCCCGAACTAGGTTTTCCTTAAAACTTCCTTTTATATTCGAACCGTTTCTCAGACCGGTCTGGTTCAGACCCTAAACTTCTAAGCCCAAAATTGTGGTGTTACAACTCTCCCCCTCTTAAGAAATTTCGTCCTCGAAATTTACCTGGAGGAAAAAGGTAAGGAAACTACTTCTTCATGTCATCTTTTCTTTCCTACGTGGCTTCCTCAACACCACGATGCCTCCACAACACCTTAACCAACTCAATGGTCTTACCTCGAAGAACTTTATTGTCCGAATCCTGAATCTCAACCGGCACCTCATCATATGTCAAATCTGGATTCAACTCAACTTCCTCCACAGGCATAACATGCGAAGGATCCGATCTATACCTCCGTAGCATGGAGACATGAAACACATCATGTATCTTCTCTAATTCTTGTGGTAACCTCAGCTTATACGCAACATGACCCACACGTTCTATCACTTCATATGGTCCAATATACCTAGGGCTCAACTTACCCTTCCGTCCAAACCTCATCACCTTCTTCCAAGGCGAAACCTTCAAAAACACACGGTCACCCACCGCAAACTCAATCTCCTTACGCTTCAAATCCGCGTAAGACTTCTGTCGATCAGAAGCTGCCTTCAACCGCTCACAAATGAGCTTCACCTTCTCGGTGGTTCCTTTCAACAAAACCGGCATCGAGACCAACTTCTGACATGTTTCCTCCCAACACAGAGGAGTTCTGCACTTCCTCCCATACAATGCCTCATAAGGTGCCATTTGAATACTTGCATGATAGCTATTATTATAAGCAAACTCCACCAAAGGAAAATGCTTCTCCCAAGAGCCTTGAAACTCAATCACGCAGCACCTTAACATATCCTCAAGAACTTGGATAACACGCTCAGACTGTCCATCCGACTGTGGATGATAAGAAGTACTGAAATTCAGCCGCGTACCCAAAGCTTGATACAAACATTCCCAAAACCGCAATGTAAACCTCAGATCTCTATCCGACACTATAGATTTAGGTACACCATGCAAACGCACAATCTCAGCAATGTATAACTCTGCAAGCTTATCCAAGGTATACGTAGTATGCACAGGTAAGAAATGTGCACACTTTGTAAGGCGATCCACAATAACCCATACAAAATTCTTCTTCGATGGCGACAAAGGTAAACCAGACACAAAGTCCATGGTGATTCTTTCCCACTTCCATTCAGGAATCCTCAACAATTGCAACAACCCTGAAGGAAACTGATGCTCAGCTTTAACCCGCTGACAAACCATACACTTACTCACATATTCTGCAACATCTTTCTTCAAACCCACCCAATAGTACTCATCCTTCAGATCACGATACATCTCTGTACTACCAGGGTGCATAGAAAAAGGACTACTATGAGCTTCGGTCAGAATAGTACGCCTCAACCCCAAATCATCCGGCACTACTATCCGTCTTCCGAAACATAAAACTCCATCATCATTAAAATAAAAATCCGATGGTCTATCCTCAACAATATACTGAACATGTGGCACCAAAGAATCATCCAACAACTGCTTATCCTTTATCAACTGAACCAGTGATGGTTTCACTTGCAACTCAGCCACAAGACCTCCATCTCGCGAAATGCTTAAGTTAGCAAAAATAGCCCTTAACTCTACCGCCACCTTCCTGCTCAAGGCATCCGCCACAACATTAGCTTTTCCCGGATGGTACTCGATCGTTAAATCGTAATCTTTAAGCAACTCCACCCAACGTCGTTTCCTAAGATTCAACTCTTTCTGAGACATCAAGTACTTCAAACTCTTGTGATCCGTGTACACAATACACTTCTCACCATACAGATAATGTCTCTAGATCTTCAAAGCAAAAACCACCGCAACTAACTCAATATCATGCGTAGGATAATTGCGCTCATGCACCTTCAACTGTCGCGATGCATAAGCCACCACCTTACCCTCTTGCATTAGCACACACCCCAAACCAACGTAGGATACGTCACTGTACACCACAAATTCTTTCCCTGATTCAGGTTGAACCAAGATAGGAGCATGCATCAACGCCGTCTTAAGCTTCTCAAAAGCTTGTTGTCTTGCTTCTGTCCACTCATACTTAACATCCTTTTGAAACAAATTTGTCAAAGGAGCAGCAATCTTCGAAAATCCATCCACAAACCTCCGGTAATACCCTGCCAACCCAAGGAAACTACGGACTTCATGAACGGACTTAGGAGGCTTCCAATTCATCACCGCCTCAATCTTCTGAGGATCAACACGAATCCCCTCCGCCGAAACCACATGACCAAGGAACACAACTTCCTTTAGCCAAAACTCACACTTGCTCAGCTTAGCATAAAGCTGATTTTCCAGAAGCGTTTGCAAGACAATCCTCCAGTGACCTTCATGCTCCTCCTCAGTACGAGAGTACACAAGGATATCGTCGATGAACACCACAACAAACTTGTCCAAGTATTCATGGAACACTCTATTCACCATGTCCATAAAAATAGCAAGAGCATTCGTTAAGCCAAATGGCATTACAAGGAACTCATAATGCCCATACCTCGTTCTAAAGGCTGTTTTCGGCACATCCACATCTTTCACCTTAAGCTGATAGTATCCCAACCTTAAGTCAATCTTGGAAAACACAACTGCTCCACGAAACTGATCAAAAAGATCATCAATCCTTGGCAAAGGATACCTATTCTTGATAGTCAACTTGTTCAGCTGTCGATAATCGATGCACATTCTCATAGTGCCATCCTACCTCTTCACAAACAAGACCGATGCACCCCACGGGGACACACTAGGCCGAATGAAGCCACGGTCAAGCAACTCCTGAAGTTGTGTCTTCAACTCCTTTAGCTCCTTAGGTGCCATGCAATAGGGAGCAATGGACACTGGAGTTGTGTTTTCATACAGTTCAATTCCAAACTCCACTTCTCAACTAGGTGGCAATCCAGGTAACTCCTCCAGAAACACTCCAGGGAACTCATGTACAGTTCTTATATCTTGAACACGCAATTCCTTAGAACTAGGATTCATCACAAAAGCTAGGTAAGCCTCGAAACATTGCCTCAGCATTCGACTTGCTTCCAATGTAGACACCACGTTGGCAAGAAACTTCACATTCTCACCCACAACCACTACTTCGTAATCATCCGCAAGTTTCAACGAAACTCGCTTGCTTTCAAAATCCACTACAGCTCGATGCTCAACAAGCCAATCCATACCAAGGATTATATCAAAACCATAGAATGGAAATTCCATGAGATCAACAAGAAAGACATGATTTTGCACTTTCAAGGGACATCTCCTATACAACTTTCGCGTCACAACTGTTTCACCAAAAGAACCTATCACACGCATATCAACATCTAAAGACTCAACAGGTAAACCAAACATTTGAGCATGTTCACGCAATATGTACGGGTGTGTAGATCCAAAATCAATCAAAGAAAGTAATGACAAGGATTGCAAAGTAAAAGTACCTGCGATCACACCCGTATCATTCCTTCCCTCACGTTGAGTATACACTCGAGCCTGACCACCACCCTCAGGTTGAACGGCCACAACATGTGCTACATTCCTGCCACCATCATCTCTGCGCTGAAAATTACCACGCCCGCTCTGTGGCTCAGCTGCTCTCACTGGAGCCTGTCCCTCCTTCAAAGGCTGAGGACAATCTTTCTTCGAATGTCCATGATTCCCACAATTCCAGCATGTGCCAAGATTACCCCAACACTCACCACCATGCCCTCTACCACAACGGTTACACTCAGGAGTCCTAAGAACATCATTAGATCCTTACTGACCTCTACCATGGTTACCACCCCCACGCCTCGCATCATAGTGTGGCCTCCTATCCTTATGCCTCTTGTTGCGATCTCTACCATAATCGCATTCAGCCACTCGCTTCCCAGAGCTAGATCTCGACTAGTCAGACCAAGATTTGACTCAATGTCCTTGGATCTAGAGACCAAGACATCGAAATCTGAGTAATCAGTCGCAAGCATAAAAGTCTTCACATTCGTTACCAACCCATATCGGAATCGTTTGCACCTCTCCCATTCATTAGGGATTAGCTCAGGTGCATACTGACTGAGGCGACCAAACTGAATCTCATACTCAACTACGGACATGTTACCTTGCATAACAGACATAAACTCTCTTTTCTTCTCGTCTTGGTAACGTACACCCAAATACTTCCGCTTGAACGCATTCAAGAAGAATGTCCATGTAACCCTCTTAACCCGGCCTAGACGGTTGACCCGAATTAAGAAAGTCACACGGGGAAAACCAAAGTCAACCCGAAAGTCAACCTTGATTAACGACCCCTTTTTTTTAAACTTGTCTAGATGCACATTAGTCCTAATTGTGATCACACAAACATCACACTCAAAGATTACAAACATCAGAGATCAAACAGGGACCCAATTGAACAAATTACAACTTTAGGGACCAAATTGTAATTTCTTATAAATAAAAGGACTTAACCCAAATTTAAGTTACCAACTTGAAATTAATCAGGTTTCATGCTTCACTGTGAAATTTCAGCTCAAAAGGACTTCCCAAGCTCATGCAATTGAACAAACAAGTTTCAGGACCAAAACGCAAACAATTCAAAACATATAACTGCCCATGTCAGCCCCCAACGGTCGACCGTTCCGAAACAGGTAGACCCCGTTTCGAAACACGGGCCGTTCCGCAACGGGTTCCGAAACAAAAGCTTGGCAGAGACCAAACCGTTTCGAAACGATGCATACCGTTTCGGACGCCTGGGTTCATGCAAGGCACCCGTTCCGAAACGGTGCACACTGTTCCGAAACGCCTGCACAGATTGCAGCAAAATGCATTCCAAAATATGCAATAGATCATTCCAACATGCTCCAAATGCTACCAAACTTTACCAGCATGCAATTCAACATATATAAGACTTATAAGCATCATCAAAACATCAGAATAACATCATATGCAAAAAGCCCCAATTCTATAGGCATGCTTCCTACACAAGCTAGCTATTTAAGCACAAAACTTTCAAAACAAGCATGTAATGATCCAATCCAAAAACCAGCATTCATATCATCATTCAACATACTTAGGGAGTTCCAAACACCTCCCAAAACATACACATTGGTCCCCCATTGCCAAATTACCCAAAAGCTAAAAAGTGCTTATAAAACCTTCCATACATTGAGCTTTACTTGAACTTGAATGCTTGCCCTCCTTGCTGCACCTCAAGGTTCTCTAATGCTCTGCATTATTGAATTAAGAAAACGAAGAGAGCGTAAGCAAAAGCTTAATGAGGAATGCTCTTAAAAACCATTCAATAATGCAATTAAAACCATTTATAAACATGCTTAAAATCAACCTTTGCACATGCTCAAAAGCATACTTCAAAACAAGCAATCTCATGCTTCAACATAAACATAACATGTCATATTGGCTCAAGTGACAATTTCCATTTCTTAAAACAAGTTCATCAACTTCCCAAGGACTTTTAAACACCTTGGCCCCAAGGACTTTTAAACACCTTGGCCATGGACTTTTAAACACCATGAATGAGGACCACACAAGGACTTTTAACCACCTTTGTGTCCATAGCTTGAATCACCCCAAGGACTTTTAAACACCTTGGCCCCAAGGACTTTTAAACACCTTGGCCCCATGGACTTTTAAACACCATGGAAAGGATCACCTAAGGACTTTTAACCACCTTAGTGTCCGCAACAAGAATCATCCAAGGACTTTTAACCACCTTGATGATCTTAAGAATACAAGGCTCACTCAAGGACTTTTAACCACCTTAGTGACCTTAACTTTTTCAAAACATCACTTGCCAATATACATCTTTTTCATCATTTAATCCACTGTTTAAAAGCATTAAACCAAGCCATATTCAACATGCATTCAAAAGCATCAAACCACATCTTTTTAATGTACAAAAACAAGGAACTCTTACCTTGAGTTTCCTTCAACATATGGCTTACAACAACAGCAAAAACCATGCTAAAACATGCTTTCAAAACAGTAACTAAAACATGCAAATAACCATTTCGCATCACAACAAAATCATGGCCACCACTAGAGAGTAATTCCGAAAACTTACACTTGAGCTTAGCAAAGTTGTTTAGACTTAGACTAAGCTCCCAAAACCTTCAAACCTTGGTTTTAAAATCTGAAAACCCAACTTCACTCACCGATTTCCACTTTGCTTCAAGCCAAAGCACCAAATCAAGCTTCCGGATCAACAAATCTTGGATCCAAAGACGCCTCCCCTCCAAACTTGAGTTTCTCCTCTTTTTGGAATCAAAATCCTTGTTGAAACAAGAAGCAATTGAAGAGGTTTTGAAGATATGTTGATTAGGAATCAAATGAGAGTTGAAAGGAGGGATTTAGGTGAAGAAATCAGATCCAAATCTCTGGAAAAGAAGTGTTTGGGTTGAGAGAAAATGAGAGAAAGAAAATTAGGAAAAGTTGGTTACAAAATCCAAAAATAGCCAAATGGCTTTCCCTCCACTTTTAATATCCTTTAAAATCAGATTTTAGACTTAAAATATCTTAGAAAAATCTGGAGAAACTCCCTTTGGGCAAATAGCTCCTTAAAGATTCAAAGTTTCAACCCTTTATAAAACAGCCACCAAACTTGCGAAAATTATATTTTGATCACTAGCCAAAATGTCACCCTTCCGAAACTCATTTTCCAAAATTGATTTCAAAGTTCACTTAATTATATTAAAAGATGATTTTAGAACATTTTTCCATATTTTTAATGCAACCCGAACTAGGCTTTCCTAAATTCACCCTTTTAGATTCGAACAGCACTTTGACCAAACCGGTCAACGCTCAAACTTCTAAGCCCAAAACCGGGGCGTTACAACTCTCCCCCCCCTTAAGAAATTTCGTCCTCGAAATTTACCTAAAGGAAAGAGATAAGGAAACTGCTTCAGCATGTCTTCCTTCCGCTCCCACGTGGCTTCCTCAACACCTCGATGCTTCCACAGCACCTTCACCAACTCAATGGTCTTGCCACGAAGAACCTTGCTATCCGAATCCAGAACCTTCACCGGCTCCTCATCGTAGGTCAAATCCGGATTCAATTCCACTTCCTCCACATGCATCACATGCGAAGGATCAGATCTATACTTCCGGAGCATCGAAACATGGAACACATCATGAATCTTCTCCAGCTCCTGAGGTAACCTCAACCGATACGCAACAGGGCCCACTCGCTCAACAACCTCATACGGTCCAATGTATCTAGGGCTCAACTTACCCTTCCGACCAAACCTCATCACCTTCTTCCAAGGCGAAACCTTCAAGAACACACGGTCACCCACCGCATACTCTATCTCCTTACGCTTCAAATCCGCGTAAGACTTTTGCCGATCAGAAGCAGCCTTCAACCGCTCACAAATGAGCTTCACCTTCTCGGTGGTCCCTTTCAACAAAGCTGGCATCGAAACCAACTTTTGACCAGTTTCAGCCCAACAAAGAGGAGTCCTACACTTCCTCCCGTACAAAGCCTCATAAGGTGCCATCTGTATACTCGCCTGATAACTATTGTTATAAGCGAACTCAACCAAAGGCAGATGCTTCTCCCAAGAACCTTGGAACTCAATCACACAACATCTCAACATATCCTCCAAGATCTGAATAACTCGCTCAGACTGACCATCCGACTGAGGATGATAGGATGTACTAAAATGCAACCTTGTACCCAAAGCCTGATGCAAACACTGCCAGAAACGCGATGTGAACCTTGGATCCCTATCCGACACAATCGACTTAGGCACACCATGCAGCCTCACAATCTCAGCAATGTACAGCTCTGCCAGCTTATCCAAAGAGAACGTAGTATGCACAGGCAAGAAATGCGCACACTTCGTCAGGCGGTCCACAATCACCCAAACAGAGTTCTTCTTTGATGGAGACAAAGGTAAACCAGATACAAAATCCATGGTAACCCTCTCCCACTTCCATTCAGGGATTTTCAACGGTTGCAACAAACCAGAAGGAACCTGATGTTCAGCCTTAACTCGCTGACACACCAAACACTTGCTCACAAACTCTGCAACATCCTTCTTCAAACCCACCCAATAGTACTCATCACGAAGTTCACGATACATCTTAGTACTACCAGGGTGCATAGCAAAAGGACTACTATGACCTTCAGTCAGAATAGCACGCCTCAACTCAGCATCAGCAGGCACTACTATTCGACTCCCAAAACACAACACTCCATCATCATTAAAGCAGAAATCCGAAGGTCTACCCTCCGCGATATCCTGAACATGGGACACCAAGGAATCATCCAGCAACTGCTTATCCTTGATCAACTGAACCAACGATGGTTTCACCTGCAACTCAGCAACAAGACCACCATCTCACGATATGCTCAAGCTAGCAAACATAGCCCTCAGCTCAACAGCTACCTTCCTACTCAAGGCATCCGCAACAACATTAGCCTTTCCAGGGTGGTACTCAATCGTTAGATCATAATCCTTGAGCAACTCCAACCAACGCCGCTGCCTAAGATTCAACTCCTTCTGTGACATCAGATACCTCAAACTCTTGTGATCCGTGTACACAATACACTTCTCACCATACAGATAATGCCTCCAGATCTTCAGAGCAAAAACCACTACAGCCAACTCAATATCATGCGTAGGGTAATTACGCTCATGCACTTTCAACTGCCGCGATGCATAAGCCACCACCTTACCCTCTTGCATCAGCACACACCCCAAACCAACATAGGACGCGTCACTGTAGACCACAAACTCTTTCCCTGATTCAGGCTGAACCAAGATAGGAGCTTGCGTCAAAGCCGCCTTCAGCTTCTCAAAAGCCTGCTGTCTCGCTTCCGTCCACTCATACTTAACATCTTTCTGCAACAGCTTCGTCAAAGGAGCAGCAATCTTGGAAAAATCATCCACAAACCTTCGGTAGTATCCTGCCAAACCAAGGAAACTACGGACCTCATGAACAGACTTAGGAACCTTCCAGTTCATCACTGCCTCAATCTTCTGAGGATCAACACGAATCCCCTCAGCTGAGACCACATGCCCAAGAAACACCACCTCCCTAAGCCAGAACTCACACTTGCTCAGCTTAGCATAAAGCTGATTCTCCAACAAAGCTTGCAAAACAATCCTCAAATGCTCTTCGTGCTCCTCCTTAGTACGCGAGTACACGAGGATATCATCAATGAATACCACAACGAACTTGTCCAGGTATTCATGAAACACACGATTCATCATGTCCATGAAAGCAGCAGGAGCATTTGTCAAACCAAACGGCATCACAAGGAACTCATAATGCCCATACCTTGTCCTGAAAGCTGTCTTAGGCACATCCACATCCTTCACCTTCAACTGATAATACCCTGACCTCAAGTCAATCTTAGAGAACACAACAGCTCCCCGAAATTGATCAAAGAGATCATCAATCCTCGGCAAAGGATACCGATTCTTGATAGTCAACTTGTTCAGCTGACGGTAATCAATGCACATCCTCATAGTGCCATCTTTCTTCTTCACAAACAAGACAGGTGCTCCCCAAGGTGACACACTCGGCCGGATGAAACCACGATCAAGCAGCTCTTGCAACTGCGTCTTCAGCTCCTTCAGCTCCTTAGGTGCCATTCTATAGGGAGTAATGGACACAGGAGTTGTATTCTCATACAGCTCAATTCCAAACTCCACCTCGCGATTAGGAGGTAAACCAGGCAACTCCTCAGGAAAAACACCAGGAAACTCCTTCACAACCCTGATATCTTGCACCCTCAACTCCTTAGAGCTAGGATTCATCACAAAAGCTAGATAAGCTTCGCAACCTTGTCTCAGCATCCTGCTCGCCTCCAAGGTAGAAACAACATTGGCAAGAAACTTCACATTCTCACCAACAACAACCACTTCATAATCATCCGCAAGCTTAAGCGAAACCCGCTTATTCTCACAATCTACCACAGCACGATGCTCAACAAGCCAATCCATACCAAGGATCACATCAAAACCATAGAAAGGCAACCCCATAAGATCAACATGAAAGACATGTTCTTGAACAACCAAGGGACACCTTCTATAAAGCTTCCGAGTCACAACAGTTTCACCAAAAGAACTAGTGACACGAACACCAACATCCAAAGACTCAACAGGCAAACCAAGCAATTCAGCATGCTCACGCAAAATGTATGAATGCGTAGATCCAGAATCAATCAAAGAAAGCAATGACAAGGATTGCAAAGTAAAGGTACCTGCAATCACATCTGCATCATTCCTTCCCTCGCGCTGAGCATACACCCTAGCTTGGCCTCCACCTTCAGGCTGAATAGCCACAACATGGGCTACTCCACGTCCACCTTCCTCACGCCTCTAGAAATTACCACGGCCGCGCCCACGACCTCTCTGCGGTGCAGCAACAACAGGAGCACGCTCTTGGCCACCAGCCAACCTCGGACAATCACGCCTCAAATGGTCTGCGGATCCACAATTCCAACATCCATTACCAGCAGCCGCAACAGGAGCTTGCACCTCCCTCACAGCACGAGGACAGTCACGCTTCATGTGACCACGTGAACCACAGATCCAACAAGCACTAGGATCAGCTCTAGCATTGCCTCCTCTAGCAGGTGCACAACCACCTCTCTTAGCTGAGGACTGATACCTCAGATCACGTCCCCTCTTGTTCCGTCCACCACCGGAACTATACTCAGTTGATCTCTTCCCAGCACTTTTCGCAGACAAACCCAAGTTCATCTCAATGTCCTTGGCTCGGCCCACCAACACATCAAAATCATCATATTCAGTGGCCAGCACATACATCTTTACCTCCGTTATAAGACCATAACGAAACCTCTCGCACCTCTCCCGCTCATCAGGAATAAGCTCAGGTGCATACTGACTGAGTCGCACAAACTGCACCTCATACTCAGCCACACTCATGCTCCCTTGGGTAAGAGTCATGAATTCACGCTTCTTCTCATCAAGATATCTCACACCAAGATATCTCCGCTTGAACACATTCTGGAAGAATGTCCAAGTGATGTCAGCTTCAGCCATCCCAGAGATTGTGGTCGTCCACCACGTATAAGCATCGTCCTGCAGCAAGGACACAACACAACCCAGCTTTTGCACATCCGTGCAGCTCATCTGACCCAAAATTCGCTTGGTACTCTCTAACCAAGCCTCAGAACTCTCAGCAGACATACCCCTAAACTCAGTCCCACCAAGACTACGCAAACGCTCCAAGGGTAGTCTCACATCAGCATCTCCCTGATGCCCAGCTCCTTGAGCTCCAGCTACTGCTGCTCGAAAAGCACCCGCAATAGCTTGTACCAGCATCGACATATCAGGCATAGCTTGCCCCTGACCAACCTCAGGTCCTGCAGCTCTAGCACCAGCTGCTTCAGCTCCAGCTCTTTCCCTCTCCGCACCACCACCACCAGGTGGAGGAGGAGGTAACACAGCACTACCCGCATTCTCTTCGTTCTCATTCCCATCCGGGGTCGTAGCTCTCACGCTACTCCTTAACTCTCTACGTGGTGCCATACTTTTACCATGCATAACAATACAAATTAAACAAAGTCAGGCCCAACAAGGTAAGCAATCCAAGTATTCAAGCTCAATTTCATTCAAAATCAACATCATTTCATTAGCTTTTTTTTGGCAATGGGTACCCTCAACATGCTACATCACAGCATACATCTCAAATGCATCAACATCTCAAGCCACTGAACATGCTTTCATACAACAAGCATACAAGCCAAACATACTTCAATCATGCATACATTCATTCCCAATTACTCGAGAACTCAGCTCTGATACCACCAAATGTAACCCTCTTAACCCGGCCTAGACGGTTGACCCGAATTAAGAAAGTCACACGGGGAAAACCAAAGTCAACCCGAAAGTCAACCTTGATTAACGACCTTTTTTTTTAAACTTGTCTAGATGCACATTAGTCCTAATTGTGATCACACAAACATCACACTAAAAGATTACAAACATCAGAGATCAAACAGGGACCCAATTGAACAAATTACAACTTTAGGGACCAAATTGTAATTTCTTATAAATAAAAGGACTTAACCCAAATTTAAGTTACCAACTTGAAATTAATCAGGTTTCATGCTTCACTGTGAAATTTCAGCTCAAAAGGACTTCCCAAGCTCATGCAATTGAACAAACAAGTTTCAGGACCAAAACGCAAACAATTCAAAACATATAACTGCCCATGTCAGCCCCCAACGGCCGACCGTTTCGAAACAGGTAGACCCCGTTTCGAAACACGGGCCGTTCCGCAACGGGTTCCGAAACATAGGCTTGGCAGAGACCAAACCGTTTCGAAACGGTGCATACCGTTTCGGACGCCTGGGTTCATGCAAGGCACTCGTTCCGAAACGGTGCACACTGTTCCGAAACGCCTGCACAGATTGCAGCAAAATGCATTCCAAAATATGCAATAGATCATTCCAACATGCTCCAAATGCTACCAAACTTTACCAGCATGCAATTCAACATATATAAGACTTATAGGCATCATCAAAACATCAGAATAACATCATATGCAAAAAGCCCCAATTCTATAGGCATGCTTCCTACACAAGCTAGCTATTTAAGCACAAAACTTTCAAAACAAGCATGTAATGATCCAATCCAAAAACCAGCATTCATATCATCATTCAACATACTTAGAGAGTTCCAAACACCTCCCAAAACATACACATTGGTCCCCCATTGCCAAATTACCCAAAAGCTAAAAAGTGCTTATAAAACCTTCCATACATTGAGCTTTACTTGAACTTGAATGCTTGCCCTCCTTGCTGCACCTCAAGGTTCTCTAATGCTCTGCATTATTGAATTAAGAAAACGAAGAGAGCGTAAGCAAAAGCTTAATGAGGAATGCTCTTAAAAACCATTCAATAATGCAATTAAAACCATTTATAAACATGCATAAAATCAACCTTTGCACATGCTCAAAAGCATACTTCAAAACAAGCAATCTCATGCTTCAACATAAACATAACATGTCATATTGGCTCAAGTGACAATTTCCATTTCTTAAAACAAGTTCATCAACTTCCCAAGGACTTTTAAACACCTTGGCCCCAAGGACTTTTAAACACCTTGGCCATGGACTTTTAAACACCATGAATGAGGACCACACAAGGACTTTTAACCACCTTTGTGTCCATATCTTGAATCACCCCAAGGACTTTTAAACACCTTGGCCCCAAGGACTTTTAAACACCTTGGCCCCATGGACTTTTAAACACCATGGAAAGGATCACCTAAGGACTTTTAACCACCTTAGTGTCCGCAACAAGAATCATCCAAGGACTTTTAACCACCTTGATGATCTTAAGAATACAAGGCTCACTCAAGGACTTTTAACCACCTTAGTGACCTTAACTTTTTCAAAACATCACTTGCCAATATACATCTTTTTCATCATTTAATCCACTGTTTAAAAGCATTAAACCAAGCCATATTCAACATGCATTCAAAAGCATCAAACCACATCTTTTCAATGTACAAAAACAAGGAACTCTTACCTTGAGTTTCCTTCAACATATGGCTTACAACAACAGCAAAAACCATGCTAAAACATGCTTTCAAAACAGTAACTAAAACATGCAAATAACCATTTCGCATCACAACAAAATCATGGCCACCACTAGAGAGTAATTCCGAAAACTTACACTTGAGCTTAGCAAAGTTGTTTAGACTTAGACTAAGCTCCCAAAACCTTCAAACCTTGGTTTTAAAATCTGAAAACCCAACTTCACTCACCGATTTCCACTTTGCTTCAAGCCAAAGCACCAAATCAAGCTTCCGGATCAACAACTCTTGGATCCAAAGATGCCTCCCCTCCAAACTTGAGTTTCTCCTCTTTTTGGAATCAAAATCCTTGTTGAAACAAGTAGCAATTGAAGAGGTTTTGAAGATATGTTGATTTGGAATCAAATGAGAGTTGAAAGGAGGGATTTAGGTGAAGAAATCAGATCCAAATCTCTGGAAAAGAAGTGTTTGGGTTGAGAGAAAATGAGAGAAAGAAAATTAGGAAAAGTTGGTTACAAAATCCAAAAATAGCCAAATGGCTTTCCCTCTACTTTTAATATCCTTTAAAATCAGATTTTAGACTTAAAATATCTTAGAAAAATCTGGAGAAACTCCCTTTGGGTAAATAGCTCCTTAAAGATTCAAAGTTTCAACCCTTTATAAAACAGCCACCAAACTTGCGAAAATTACATTTTGATCACTAGCCAAAATGTCACCCTTCCGAAACTCATTTTCCAAAATTGATTTCACAGTTCACTTAATTATATTAAAAGATGATTTTAGAACATTTTCCATATTTTTAATGAAACCCGAACTAGGCTTTCCTAAATTCACCCTTTTAGATTCGAACAACACTTTGACCAAACCGGTCAAAGCTCAAACTTCTAAGCCCAAAACCGGGGCGTTACAGTCCAAGTCACCTCATTGTCCTCCATTCCAGAGATAGTGGTCGTCCACCACATATAAGCATCACCATGCAACAGTGATACAACACAACCCAGCTTCTGCACACTGTTGCAATTCATCTGTCCCAAGATTCGCTTGGTGCTCTCCAACCAAGACTCAGATCCTTCTGGAGATAAACCCCTGAACTCAGTCCCTCTTAAACCGCGAAGACGTTCCAAAGGCAACCTCACATTGGCATCATCCTGATGCGCGACTCCATGAGCTCCAGCTACTGCTGCCTGGAAAGCTCCAGCAATAGCCTGAATCAACATGGTCATGTCAGGAGCAGCTTGCCCCTGCACACCCTCGGGTCCAACGACCCTAGCACCAACTCTATCATTACCAGCTCCAGCACCACCACCACCGGGTGGTCCACCACCAGGGGAGAAGGAGGTAGATTCTCGGCATTCTCCTCATTCTCATTAGCAGCGGTCGATCTAGTATTGATTCTTAGCTCTCTACGTGGCCCCATTATATAGGAAAACAATGCACTGACAAAAATGCAATAAACATAATTAGGCACAATAAGGTAAGTAATCCAAGTACTCAAGCTCATTTTCAAAAACAATTTCTCTTCATTAGTTTTGATTTGGCAATGGGATCCCCTATTACACTCCAACCATAGCATAGCATCACTACACATCACAATTGAACCAAACATCACTATTCACACAGTATTCTTTCACCCAAAAGACACATCATGCAATTACACATACATCATGCACCTATCAAACCCCAATTAATCGAGAACCTGGCTCTAATACCATCAAATATAACCCCCTTAGCCCGGCCTAGACAGTTGACCCAAACTACGAAGGTTACACGGGGAAAACCAAAGTCAACCCGAAAGTCAACCTTGATTCACGACCCTTTTTTTCTTTTTAATCTTGTCTAGATACACGTTAAACCTAAGTGAGTACTCATAAAATACGATTGAGAAAGGCACAACGATCGGATAACATATAGGGACTCAATTGCACTTTATACGAGTTTAGGAACCAAATTGTAATTTCTGTAATTTATATGGTCTTCATTGATTTTAAGGTTACCAATATGAAATTAGTCATGTTACATGCTTCTCTGTCAAATTTCATCTTAATTGGACATCTCAAGCTCAAGCAATTGCAACCTCAACATTTAGGACTAAAATGTAAAACATGCAAACATCAGAACAATTCAAATTTGTGTCCAACGGTCACCCATTTCGAAACACCTACCTTCCGTATCGAAACGCTGGATCGAGACACCCACCCATTTCGAGACCCGTTCCGAAACATGGCATTCTAGTAGCCAAAACGTTTCGAAACAGCCTCCACCGTTTCGAAACACGAAGGCCATTACAGTCCCCCGTTTCGAAACACTAGAGGGTGTTTCGATACGGTTTGCCCAGAAACTGTAGCAAGGACTGGTTTATCACTCGAAAACCTAGTCTAACACATCCCAATGACCCTTTAACCATACCAACAACTCATCATACATATAAGGTACCTATTTGGAACACACAAACCCAATCATAGCATCAAACATGAAATCTCATTAGTCTAGAGGCATGCTTCCTAATAACAAAACACAAAAAGGCAATCCAACCTCAAAACAAGCAATCAAGACCATTTACAATACAACAAGCCCAAAACAAACATGCCACAACCTTAGGGAGTTTAACATATCTCCCAAATACAAAATTTAGTTTCCCATTGCCAATTTATCAAAACTAAAGTGTATGAAAACTTCACCATACGTGAGCTTGGATTTCCTTGGATGGACTTAGCTTCCTTGATGCTCCAAAACACCTCAATTATCTACATTATTGGTAAAAGAGAGAGCGTAAGCACACATGCTTAGTGAGGCATGCTCTAAAGAAAACCAACACAATAATGCACATTTGAAAACACTTTCATCAAAAGCTTTAAAACCACATGCTCATCTCTTTTTCATGCTTGGAAAACTTTCAAAGCAATACTCATTGAAATCACATGTACCTTCATTCTATCTCATGCATTAAAACCAATGCAAAATCCATGGCAAGGCTAAAATCATGCTTGTACTCTAAAGCATTTCATAAACAAACTACATATGCATTTCTCATAGCATAAATCATTATATCAAGGTGCATGTAAATCAAAACCATAACATATTTTATATTGGAATTTCACATCTATTTATTACTCGGATGTGCGGACATCTCACTAGACACTTCCGGTGGCATCTCTCATCACCGTACTCACTCGTCTAGCAACATAGTTTCTGGTGAATCTCTCGTCACCGTACTCACATGGCGGAATCTCTCATCACCACCAAGCTTGGGTATTTACCAAGTCCTACCCGATGGAATGACCATCATCGGAATATCTCCCTTTGGCTTAACCAAAGAGCACGTACGAATTTTTAGTTTATAGTGCACTATCATCCTATTGATCGATCAATTATATCCGGTAAGTTTCTCAACATCTATGCCAATATATTATGTCAAATCAACATCTCACCTACTATTTTTCATGCATTAAAACTCAACATTCTCATCTCTTTTCAAAACCATAACATTTGCTACACTTCAACATAAAAGCTCAAATCTCAACTATGCAAAATGTTACTTATTGAAATCATTTCAAGCATCATCTCATGCTATAATTCATGCATAAAAACAGTAGGAATTTATCAATCTAAAGCCATGAGCATGTAAAAGCATTTAAGGGGCAATCACCACATTCTAGAGAGCAATCTAGCCAATACTTACTTCCGGACTTAGAAAGGTGTTTCAAACCTTTCCTAAATCCCCAAACCTTGGTTCTTTGTCCCTCAAGGACTTCTAAAGCCATACACACTCACCAATTTCGTTTCGCTTGCTTGCCAAAATGCCAATTAAGCTTCCGGACCAACTCCAAAAGTGTCCGAAGATGTCTCCCCTGTTTTAGACACATAAAAGCAGAGGATTAATGCATCATCATGCATTGAAATATTCAACCAACCCTCCAAAACTTGCTGCTATTCCTAAACACAACACTTCGGCTACCAAACACAACCAGAAACACCTCCAACCTCTTCCAAAACTTAACCCAACCAAGATCCATCACTTCTAAACATTTCTAAACATCAATTAGCATAAAAAACAACCATAATCCTGTCCTTATACCTCCAGCTATAACAGAACACCAAAATCACCCCAAAACCCACCATTTTCACAAGCAAAAACTTAGGAAAAACAACCTATTTGGGATTGGATTGATAAAACCTCATTCCTAACATCATTTAACATCCAAAATACATTAGAAAACCATCTCAAAACAGAGCCCAATCAATTTCCACGAAAATCTTCAAGATCCGTTCCAAATTCTTGAGTTTTAAGCCAAAATTTTGTTTCTAACATTAAAACCATTCATAAATCTTTAATAAAGGATTGACAACTTTATAATTTCAATAAAGAACTGAGTATTTAGAGGAGAAGAACAATCTTACCTCTAAAAGATGATTTCTCCTTGATTTGGGCAAGTTTCCATGAAAATACAATGTAGAAATCAAGTGGATTTGTTGAAAGATTGATTAGGAATCAATGAGTGATGGAAATCTCATCAATTGAAGTGAAAATCAAAGTGAATTTTGCTGGAGAAAAAGTGTTTGGTTGATAGGATTTTGAGAGAAAATGAAATGAGGGAAAATTAGAGAAAAGTGGTTATAAAAGTCAAAGGTAATTTATCACATTTCTTTTATTTAATTAAATCATTAATTAAATCACCCAAATTAAGGAAAAATCTGATGAAAACATTTTTGGGTAAATTAGCTCCTTAAAGATTCAAAGTTTCAATCCTTTACAAAATAGTCACTACTAAACTTTGCGAAAATCGTGATTTGGTCACTACACCGAAATGTAGCATTTCCAAACCCTATTTTGTAAAATTGATTTCACCATTCACCTTTATATATTAAATAAGGATTTTTGGATATTTTTCTATATTTTTAAAGCATCCCAAACTAGGCTTTCCTTAAAACTCCCTTTTATATTCGAACCGTTTCCCAGACCGGCCCGGTTCAGACCCTAAACTTCTAAGCCCAAAATTGGGGTGTTACATTGATCATGTGGCACGATGTTTAAACAATGTTTTGGATGTTAAGTGATGGTTTTAGAAAGAAGGGAAAATGGTTTTGTGCATTGATGACGTTTGTGGTTTGAGAAATTCTCACCAAGCTTGTATGCTTATTGTCACAGACTTATTCTTTCAAGCTCAATCCGTGCGGCGCTAACACTCTCGGTACGATGTTAGCATGCCTTTCTCGCGCAACGCTATGGCAAAACACAAGGAGCAAGAGAGTTTTACAATGAAAGAACCTTGTATTGAACTAAGGAAGCTTTACAAGTATGCTTTATGTAACCCCCTTAGCCCGGCCTAGACGGTTGACCCGAACTACAAAGATTACACGGGGAAAACCAAAGTCAACTCGAAAGTCAACATTGATTAACGACCCTTTTTTCCTTTTTAATCTTTTCTAGATGCTCATTAACCTTAAGTTTACTCTTGAGAAAAACATACTTGAAAATCACAGCGATCGGAAGGCAATAAGGGACTCAATTGCACAACATACAAAGGTTAGGGACCAAATTGTAAATTCTGGAAAGATGAGGGACTTAGCTGATTTTCAAATTACCAATATCAAATTAATCATATTGCATGCTTTCCTGTCAAATTTCACTTCAAACGGAGGTCTCAAACTCAAGCAATTGCATATACAAAATTCAGGACTAAAACGTAAAGCTTGCAAACCGTAAACCATTCAAATCAGTGCCCAACGATCAAGTGTTTCAGAATGGGGGTTGACCGTTCCGAAACGCGGGTTCGTTTCGAGACCAGTATCGAAACAGGGCTTGGCAGTGGCAAAAGTGTTTCGGAACGGCCCTATCCGTTTCGATACACGAAGGCCATTACAGGCCCCCGTTTCGAAACGTTAGTGCCCGTTCCGATACGGACTGCCCAGAAAGTGCAGATTCTGCTGGTTTAACATTCTTATAATCATTCGATCACACGCTAATGACTTCCTTGTAACACCCCAATTTTGGGCTTAAAAGTTTTGGGTTGAATCGGACCGGTCGGATTTTCGGTTCGAATATAAAAGGTGGTTTTTAGGGAAAGGCTAGTTCGGGATGCATTAAAAATATGGAAAAATATCTAAAAATCCTCTTTTATTATATATAAGAGAGTGGTGAAATCAATTTTACAAAATGAGGTTTGGAAACATGACATTTCAAGTTAGTGACTAAAATGTAATTTTTGAAAAGTTGGTGACTGTTTTAAAAGGATTGAAACTTTGAATATTTAAGGAGCTAATTTACCCAAGAAGAGGATTCTCCAGATTTTTCTTAAATATTAAAGATTTATTTAATGATATTTAATAAAAGGAAAGGAGGGAAAATAGATATTTTGGTTTTATAACTAACTTTTGTCAAAATTTTCCCATCTCTTTTTCTCTCAATTTTCCCTCAGCCAAACACATTTCCACAACCACTTTTCCTCTGATTTTAACACCTAAAGTTGAGATTTCAATCTCCAAATGATTTCTATTCATTTCTACACCAAATCAACATCATTTGCTTATTGACTTTTGAAGAATCTTGGCTTTAAACAAGGAGAATCCACATTTAGAGGTATGAACGTCCTTCTCCTCTAAATACTCAGTTCTTTACTAAAATTCCCAAGTTCTCAATCCTTGATTTGAGTTTTAATAAAGGTTTTATAGTTGTGTTCTTGATTTTGGCTTAAAATGCAAGATTTGGATTTATTTTTGTGGAATTTCGTAATAAATGATTGGGCTCTGGTTTGAGATGTCTTTTTGATGTATATTGGATGTATAAATGATGTGTAATTGAGGTTTAATCAATGCAATCCCGGATAGGTTGATTTTCATAAGTTTTTGCTTGAGTTAATGGTGGTTTTTGGGGTGATTTTGATGTTCTGCTATAGCTGGAGGTATAAGGACGTGATTAGACTCTTTTTGGATGTTAATTGATGTCTAAGAGTGATTGGAATTGATGGATCTTGGCTGGGTAATGTTGTAGAGGTGTTTGGATGTGATTTCAGTTGTGTTTGGTAGCCGAAATGTAAGTGTTGATGAGAGCAGCGAGTTTAGGTGTCTTGGTTGAAGATATTAATGCATGATGATGCATTAATCCTCTGCTTTGATGTGTTTAAAACAGGGGAGACATCTTCGGATCCTTGTGGTGTTGATCTGGAGGCTTGATCGGCGTTTCGGCAAGCTTGCGAAACGGAATCAGTGAGTGAAGTTTGGTTTTCAGCTTTGAAACCAATGTTTGAAGGTTATGGGAGCTTAGTTTAAGTCTAAACAACTTAGCTAAGCTCAAGAGTAAGTTTTCGGAGAAACTCTCTTTTTGTTGAACCATGAGATGGTTGAATGCAATGTGATTTATTTGCATGTTTAAATTCTGTTTTGAAAGCATATTTTGGCATGTATGATGCTGGTTTTATAAGCCATGTGTGAAGGATGCTCAAGGTAAGAGATCCTTGTTTTGAACATTGACAAATGTGGTTTGATGCATGGTGATGCATGATTATTTAATGGCTTTGTTTAATGCTTTAAAACAGTGGATTAATGATGGTAAATGATGTATATTGGCAAGTGATGTGTTGGTTTAAAAGTACTTGAATCCGATATAGTTAGCCAGCTATAGGATTGGGTGCACCGTGAATAAAGTCGCCTTGGATGTTGAGGGGTTGTGATTGTACCGTAAACTCCATCCAAGTACACTACCGAGATGGTTAAGATCACAATGGTGGTTAAAAGTCCATGTGTGGATCTTGTGTTATGGTTAAGATCACAATGGTGGTTAAAAGTCCATGTGTGGATCTTGTGTTGTGTGTCCCGTGATCTCGTTAGTGATGTTATACAACTACCAATTAGTGATGTGGAGGGGTTGTGATTGTACCATAGACTCCATCACGGGTGTTGAGGGGTTGTGATTGTACCGTAAACTCCACCTTGATATTGGTAGTGTGTATGAAGCGTATGGGACAACGCTTGTAATCCGCGTATCCGATTGTGTTTTGAGTTGTAAAAATGGTTATGGATTATCACTTGAAAGCCAATATGACATGTTGATGTATTGAAGCATGAGATGCTTGGTTTGTATGTATAAATGCATGATAAATGTTGTTTTGAAATTAAAGGCCTTGAAAAAGGTGTTTTTACAAATGCATTATTGTGTTGTTTTAAATTGAGCATTCCTCACTAAGCTATGTGCTTACGCTCTCTCTTTCTTGAACCAATAATGCAGAGCATTGAAGTGCTTAAAGGGCAGCAAGGAGGTCAAGGATCCAAGTGAAAGTTTAAGCTCATGTATGGTGACTATTTTCACAACACTTTTAGCTTTTGGCATTTGGCAATGTGAACCTAAATTGTGTTTTTGGGAGATGTTTGAACTCCCTAAGTTTGGTTTAATGCCTATGATGATGTTGGAACACGTAAAGGGCCTTTTGGTTTTTGGTTTTGGTGATTTGATGAAAGCATGATTTTCATTATAGGATGCATGCCTATAGATTTGGAGTTTATCCCAATGATGCCATGATTGTTGTTTGATGATGCTAATATGATCCCTTATTGTTTGATGACTTGCTGGTATGTTTTGTAGATCATATGAATGTATTTGATGGGTTGAAAAAGTATTAAACCAGCAAAATTCTGCAATTCTGGGCAACCCGTATCGGAACGGGTGCTACTGTTTCGGAACAGGTGGCCTGAAATGGCCATGGCGTTTCGAAACAGGTAGAGCTGTTCCGAAACGGATTTGCCACTGTCAAGGCCTTTTCTGCAACGAGTTTCGGAACGGTCCTTCCCCGTTCCGGAACATCCGACCGTTGGGCACTGAATCTGATGGTTATATGTTTTGAAATCCTTGCGTTTTAGTCCTGAACTTTGTTTATGCAATTGCTTGAGTTCGGAGTGTCCGTTTGAGTTGAAATTTGGCAGAGAAGCATGAAACATGATTAATTTCATAATGGTAACTCGGAAATTGGTTAAGTCCTTGTAATTTACAGAATTTACATTTTGGTCCCTAAATTCGTATGTTGTGCAATTGAGTCCCTAAATGTTTTCCGATTGCTGTGATTTTTGAGTATGCTGATCTTAAGGAAACACCTAGGGTTAATATGCATTTATACAAGCTTAAAAAGGAAAAAAAAGGGTCGTTAATCAAGGTTGACTTTTGGGTTGACTTTGGTTTTCCCCGTGTAATCTTCGTAGTTCGGGTCAACCGTCTAGGCCGGGCTAAGGGGGTTACATTCCTAATCATGCCAACAAGTCATCATACATATTAGGTACATGTTTGCAATATCAAAACATATTCATGGCATCGAATAGGAAAATTCACAAGTCTATAGGCATGCTCCCTAATATCCAAAGCAAACAACCATCAAAACATCAAAGCAAGCACCAAAATGGCCATTTACATATCCAAAACATTTAAGGCATCATGCCACAACTAGGGAGTCCAAAACATCTCCCAAAAACACAACCTAGGTTCCCATTGCCAAATATCAAAATCTAATAATGTTGTAAAATAGTCACCATACATGAGCTTAGCTTTCCCTTGGATTCTTAGCCTCCTTGCTGCCCTCAAACACCTCAATTATCTGCATTATTGGTTCAAGAGAGAGAGCGTAAGCACAAATGCTTAGTGAGGCATACTCTAAAAAAACAACACAATAATGCACTTTATAAAAACACTTTTCACAAAGCCTTTTAACACACATCATCATCATTCATGCAACATTGCTTTCACATCAAGCATCTCATGCTTCAATATCATTAACATGTCATATTGGCTTCCAAGTGATAAACCATAACCATTTTCAACAAAACACAATCGGATACGCGGATTACAAGCGTTGTCCCATACGCTTCATACACACTACCGAACACACAAGGTGGAGTTTACCGGTACATTCACAACCCCTCAACACCCGTCATGGAGTTTAACGGTACAATCACAACCCCTCCACATCACTCATCGGTAGTGGTATAACATCAATAACGAGAACATGAGACACTCAACACAAGATCCAGACATGGACTTTTAACCACCATTGTGATCTTAAACATCTCGTTAGTGTACTTGGATGGAGTTTACGGTACCATTACAACCCCTCAACATCCAAGGCGACTTTATTCACGGTGCACCTAATCCTATAGCCGACTAACTATATCCGATTCAAGTACTTTAAAAACAACACATCACTTGCCAATATACTTTAATTATCATCAACAATCCACTGTTTTTTAAGCATCTAAAACAAAGCCATTTACAACATGCATCACTATGCATCAATCCACATTTTAACAAATCAAACCAAGGATCTCTTACCTTGAGCATCCTTCAACAAATGGCTTTCATAACCAGCATTAACCATGCTAAACATGCTTTCAAAAATAGAATTTAAACATGCAATTATCAACAAATGCATCGAACCAATCCATGGCTCATCCAAGAGAGTTTTTCCGAAAACTTACTCTTGAACTTAGTTCAGTTGATTAGACTTAAACTAAGCTCCCAAATCTTCAAACATTTGATACAAAGCTGGAAATCCAACTCCACTCACCAATTCCGTTTCACAAGCTTGTCGAAACGCCGCTCAAGCCTTCGAATCAACACCACAAGGATCTGAAGATGTCTCCCCTTTTTTAAACACATCAAATCAGAGGATTAATGCATCATCATGCATTAAAAACTTCAGCCATTACACCTAAACTCGATGCTCTCACCAAATCTAACATTTCGGCTACCAAACACAACCGAAATCACCTCCAAACCCTTCCTCAACATAACCCAGCCAAGATCCATCACTTCTAAACATTCTTAGACATCAATTAACATCCAAAAAGAACCTAAACTCGTCCTTATACCTCCAGGTATAACAGAACACCAAGATCACCCCAAAAACCACCATTTTTACAAGTGAAAACTTAGGAAAATCAACCTATTCGGGATTGCATTGATTAAACCTCAATTACACATCAATAAACATCCAAAATACATTAAAAAGCCATCTCAAAACAGAGCCCAAACAATCACCACGAATTTCTTTAAGATTTAATCCAAATCTTGAGTTTTAAGCCAAAATCAAGATCACAACATCAAAACCTTTAATAAAACTTAATTTAAGGATTGAGAACTTGGGGATTTCAGTAAAGAACTAAGTATTTAGAGGAGAAGAACATCCTTACCTCTAAATGTAGATTTCTCCTTGATTAGAGCCAAAATCCTTGAAAATTCAGTAAGCAAAAGAAGGGGATTTGATGTAGAAAGGATTAGGAATCATTAGATGATTAAAACCTCATCATTTAGTGTGAAAATCAAAAGAAAAGTTGCTGTAGAAATGTGTTTGGCTGAGAGAATTTTGAGAGAAAATGAGATGAGAAAGTTTTCAAGAAAGTTAGTTATGAAATCTCAAAATTGGTTTTTCTCATCTTCCTTTAATTAATTAAACATTAAATGAATCATTAATAATTAAGAAAAATCCGGAGAAATCAATCTTGGGTAAATTAGCTCCTTAAAGATTCAAAGTTTCAATCTTTACAAAACAGTCACCACTGAACTTTTCAAAAAATACATTTTAATCACTAATTCGAAATGTCACACTTCCAAACCTTATTTTGTAAAATTGATTTCACCACTCTCTTATATATATTAAAATAGGATTTTTAGATATTTTTCCATATTTTTAATGCAACCCGAACTAGGTTTTCTCTAAAACCACCTTTTATATTCGAAACAAAAATCAGACCGGTCCGGTTCAGACCCTAAACTTCCAAGCCCAAAATTGGGGTGTTACACTTTACAAGATGAGTTCTTGAGTGATTTACAAATGAGAGGGGTGGCCCTATTTATAGGCTCCCACCTTCTCAACGGACGGCTAGGATCGTTTTGATCCAACGGTTACAATGTTGCCTCCCAAAATATCTAAGACTCCTCGATATTTCTAGATAAGTCCATACTTATCTATATACATCCCTACTATTCTAGATTACTCCTATAGTTCTACATATGTTTATAGGTTTCTAGAATGTTTCGGAGATGTCCGGAGTTGTCGCCTTCCGGACTAGTCTCGGACCTTCTCGATCTCTATCGGGTCTTCTAGGTCCCTCCGGATGAGCCTAGATAAGTGTGGAACGTTCTAGAACCCCTTGAATTTGTGTGGAGACGTTTGGAGCTCACTTGGCCGTTCTAGATCCTTCCTTGGATCATCCTTGGCCTTGAAATGCCCAAGGCATCTCATTTTGCCTTTGTTGGTTCGTGAGCACTTGGGTGGGGCTCCTTGTAACGCCCCGGTTTTGGGCTCAGAAGTCTTGGGCGTTGACCGGTTCGGTCAAAGTGCTGATCCAATATATAAAGGTGAAATTAGGAAAGCCTAGTTCGGGTTGCATTAAAAATATGGAAAAATGTTCTAAAATCATCTTTTAATATGCAAAAGTGAACTGTGAAATCAATTTTGGAAAATGAGGTTCGGAAGGTTGACATTTTGGCTAGTGACCAAAATGTAATTTTTGAAAATTGCGTGACTGTTTTATAAAGGATTGAAACTTTGAATCTTTAAGGAGCTATTATTCCAAAAAGAGTTTCTCCAGATTTTTCTAAGATATTTTAAGATTTATTCTGATTTTAAAACATAAAGAAAGAGGAGGGAAAGTCATTTTGGCTATTTGCAACTAACTTTTCATTTTCTCCCAATTTTCATTTTCTCTCATTTTCTCTCAACCCAAACACTTTCTCTCCAGAGATTTACATCTGATTTTGTCACTCAAATCTTCCTTTTCAATTCTCTTTGGATTCCTAATCATCTCTACAACAAAGCCTCACCATTTGCAAGTTGTTTCATCAAGCTTTTTGGTTCTAAAAAGGAGAAATTCAAGTTTGGAGGTAAGAACGTCCTTCTCCTCTAAACTATCAGTTCTTTACAGAAATTCCTAAGTTCTCAATCCTTGATTTGTGATTTGTTAAAGGCTTTTCAATTGAAATCTTGATTTTAGCTTAAAATGCAAGATTTGAGTCTTGTTGCTGGTGTTTTTAATGCATAATGATGCATTAATCCTCTGTTGTTGTGTGCTTGAAACAGGGGAGTTTGATCCGTGAGCTTTGGAGGTGTTGCGGAAGGTTTCAGATGCTTGGAAGGCTTGTTGGTTAGCCTTGTTTTGTGTATCGGTGAGTGAAGTTGGGTTTTCAGCTTTTAAACCAAGGTTTGAAGGTTTTGGGAGCTTAGTTTAAGTCTAAACAACTTTGCTAAGCTCAAGAGTAAGTAAATGGATTTTCGCTCTTGTATTGTGTTGTGATTTGGCTTTAAAAGCAATTGTGGTTGATGATTGCAATGCATGTGATTGCATGGTTTAAATTCTGTTTTGAAAGCGTATTTTAGCATGGTTTAATGCTGGTTTTGAAAGCCATATGTGAAGGATGCTCAAGGTAAGAGATCCTTGGTTTTATACATTGTAAATGTGGTTTTGATGCATGGTGTTGCATGATGTTTTGTGGCTTGGTGTAATGCTTTAAAATAGTGAATTAATGATGGTAAATGATGGTTTTTGCATTATGGTTATGCATGTGAATCATTGGACTAATGTGGAATGGTGGTTATATTGGCAAGTGATGTAAGTGGTTCTTGGTTTCTTTGATCGGATATAGTTAGCCGGCTATAGGATTGGGTGCACCGTGAATAAAGTCGCCTTGGAGGTGGAGTGGTTAAGTGTGAACCGGTAAACTCCCTTCAAATATCCTAACGAGATGGTTAAGGTCATAATGGAGGTGGAATGCCCATTCGAGGACCTTGGTTAAGCAAAGGTTATATGGTGGTTAAAAGTCCATATATGGGAACCTTGTGCTTGTTAAGATCACAATGGAGGTGTAAAGTCCATGTGTGGATCTTGTGTAGGGTGTCCCGGATCTCGTTAGTGATGTTATACAACTACCAATCGGTGATGCAAAGGTTGTATGGTGTTTGAAAGTCCATACATGGGAACCTTGTGCATGTCAAGGTTGTATGGTGTTTGAAAGTCCATACATGGGAACCTCGGGAAAAGTTGAGGTTGTATGGTGTTTAAAAGTCCATACATGGGAACCTCGGGAAAAGCTAAGGTTGTATGGTGTTTAAAAGTCCATACATGGGAACCTTAGGATGGTAAGGTCAAATGGTGTTTAAAAGTCCATTTGGAGACCTTGGATTGGTAGTGTGTATGAAGCGTGGGGGACAACGCTTGTGATCCGGTATCCGATTGGGTGTTGAGTTGAAAAGTGGATGTGGTTGATCACTTGGAAGCCAATATAATGTTCTTGTTTATAAAGAAGCATGAGATGCTTGAAAAGATGCATGGTTGCATGAAAAGTGGTTAATGCTTGTGAATGCATGTTTACTTGTTAAGTTGAACAAGTGTTGATTATCATTTGGTAAATGATGCATGTGTGCATGGAATCTCTTAAATGCATTGGAGTCTTGTTAAGACTTGTTTTAAAAGGCATGTGATGATGATGTTGTGGTTCATATGTTGCCTTTGGTTATGCATGTGTTGGATTGATTGAGTAAATGGTTTTAAAGGGTTTCTTGCTTGAATGGTTTTCAAGTATAAGAAAGGTATGTTGAGAAATGGAAGTGTTTTCCAAGGTTTTGAATTTAGCTTTGCATATGGTGTTTATGCATGGAATGGCTAAATGGATGATTTTGCAAGTTGTGCTTTGAAAAGGTTTTCTTAGCTTGCTAAGCTAAGGGTTGGTTTTCATGTATGTGCAATGTATGGTTTTAAGCATGATGTTGAAAAAGGGTTTTCAAACTTTTGCTTGGTTATCAAATCGGGTTTGTTTTAAAAGTGATTTTATGACCCGCTGCATTGATGGTGTTTTGGTTTTGAGCATTCCTCACTAAGCATTATGTGCTTACGCTCCTTTTTGTCCATCAATGCAGATTCTTGAAGTTTGGATAGCGGGAAGCAAGGGATTCAAGGAGGACTCCATTTGAGATGTATGTCTCGGTGAATAGCTATAGTTAATAAAGGCAATGGGGGTAGAATCTCTTGGATTGATGTTTATGTATTCGTATATGTTCGGACAAGTATGGTTTTATGTTGTTGATGTTGTTGGAACATGTATTTGGTTAATATGAGATTGATTTGGAAGTTTATGCTTGAATGGTTGCTTGTGTAGGAAGCATGCTTATAGATTTGGGGCTTTTCGTATATGTTGATATTTTGTTGAATTGTTGATGCAAGTATGTCTCATATATGTTGAATTGCATATTGGTAAAGTTTGGTGGCAATTGGAGCATGTTTGGATGTTTAATTGCATGTTTAAGTATGCATTTTGGGGCAATCTGTGCAGGGTGTTTCGGAACAGTGCCTGCCGTTTCGGAACGGGTGCCTTAAACAAGCCCAGACGTCCGAAACGGGAGAGACCGTTCCGAAACGGTTTGGCTACTGCCAGCCCGTGTTTCGGTACGCGTTGCGGAACGGCCCCGTGTTTCGAAACGGGCTCTGCCTATTTCGGAACGGGTGACCGTTGGGGGGCTGACATTGGCAGTTAAATGTTTTGAAATGTTTGCATTTTGGTCCTGAAACTTGTTTGTGCAATTGTATGAGCTTGGGATGTCCGTTTGAGCTGAAATTTGGCAGAGAAGCATGAAACATGATTAATTTTAAGTTGGTAACTTAAAATCTGGTTAAGTCCTTAAAGTTTTCAAAATTTACAATTTGGCCCCTAAAGTTGTAATTTGTTCAATTGGGTCCCTGTTTGATCTCTGATGTTTATGATCTTTGAGTATGCTGCTTGTATGATCATATCTAAGGTTAAAGTGCATCTAGACAAGATTAAAAAGAAAAAAAAGGGTCGTTAATCAAGGTTGACTTTCGGGTTGACTTTGGTTTTCCCCGTGTGACCTTCTTAATTCGGGTCAACCGTCTGGGTCGGGTTAAGGGGGTTACATTTGGTGGTATCAGAGCTGTGTTACGAATGCTTGGGGAAAACGGTAAGTTGTTGTGATGTGTGTTTGATGTTTACCTTGTTGTGTGGTTGAAAGTTGGTTGAAACACGTGTTTCTGAGCAAGTTGCTGATGTTTTCAAGCATGATTTGTGGTTATGAATATTGGTTGAGCTTATGTGGATTTGTGCTCATGTTGTGAGCTGGTGATATGCTTGATGAACATGTAATGAGTATGTTATGTTGCTAATATGCTATTGCAAGTGGATGCTGTTTGGTGTAAGCATGATCAAAGTATGTTGTTTGATATGCTTGATGTTGTGATATTCATGTTTGTGATGACTGTTATGTCATGTAAAGGGGAGGATTCGGGATACCCATTGCCTTATTAATATAGCTATTGTGTTATTTTGGAGTTGGAGTTTGAATCCTTGCTTAAAGCTGATCTAACTGGTTTGTTTGTTTTGTTGTGAATGTTTGTTGTTGTTAGTAGTATGGCGAAGTCGATGATAGAATGGCAGTTGGGTGAGATGGTTGCTGCCTTGGGGCAGGTTGTTAGGGCATGGAATTCACCCTTCTGTAGAGGTGTTTTGTCTCAGTCTTCTGTGCCTGGAGTTGAGGTGGTAAGGCAAGGGAAAAAAGCTGGTTCTGTGGTGAAGAGTTCATCACCTGTTGTTCAGGAGGTGTTGGGAACATCTCAGGCTGTGGTAAAAGTAAAGTCAGTGGATGTGCTGGCTGTGGGATGTGTGGGTTTGCCGAAGCAGCGTTTGTTGGATTTGGGTGCTTTGGAATATCATGGTTCGACACCTGAGGCATTTGAGGCCTGGTTGGCCAGTGTGATTCTGATTTTGGATCAGGAAGGTCGTGATTATGCTTGTAAGCTGGGAAGTGTTGTTTCTTTGATGTTGGAGGATGCATGTGTCTGGTGGACATCTGTGGCGGTGGCGTCTCATATCCATGATATTGACTGGGATTTCTTTGTATCTGCCTTTTATGGAAGGTATCTTGGAGAGAAGTTTCCAAGGGTTAAGCAATGTGAAGGTAGTGCTGTTGTGGAGCAAGTGTTGCTTGAGCAAGGAGTGGAAGCTCAGCCACCGGTATGTGATCGTTGTGAAAGGCGCCATGTTGGAGGTTGTTAGGGCGCGAGTGCTTGCTGGAACTGTGGTTCTAAAGTGCATGTGAAGCGTGATTGTCCCCTTGGGGTGAAGTCAACTTTGGTGATAGCCAAAGGGTCTCTGAAAGGTCGTGGGCACGGCCGAGGCAAGGTTCAGAGGTGGCAGAAAGAGCAGAAGGTTGTGAAGAGTTTGGGAAATGAGAATTGCTGGAAATGTGGGTCTGCTGGTCATATGAGACGTGATTGTTTGATGTTGGCTCGGAACAGCCAAGGTTCCTTACCGCAAGAGGCCGGTAGTGACCCTAGTGTGTTAGCTGGTGCTGCAGTGGTGCGGCAAGAGGATGATGGTTCTGCGAAGAAGAGAGCTCGTCTGTGGTAGCTTCAGGGCAGTGAGGTGTTTTTAGGTAACCTTGTTAAGTAGTCTTTGCTCTAGTTACCCTAGTTTGGTTTCTGTTGGTTTTCCTTACGTGGTAAGTCTAATCTTGTTGCTAGCATGTTGGGGTAATAGTTGTAGTTTGGAAACATCTTTGGTGTGAAGAAGGCTTGAGTGAGTATCTAGTGGTTAATTGTTGTTGGTATGATGGAGTTAGATAAGTTAGAAGTGAGTTAGGAGGTTGTTCTTCGATGGATTTTGAGGATGTTATTGGAGGGTGTGAACTGGCATTCATGCACAGTTAAAATCATTGTTATATGCTATATTATATATATGTGCTGGTTCATGCATACATGTGGCATGACATTAGAGGTTTTGCATACATGTACATCAGGCATTGATAGGGCATGTAGGTGATCATGCATACGATGTTCACACTCGCTAATACCTAATCGAATCTGTTAGTGTGGTGGTTGGGTTAGGTTGGATGATGGGTTTTTGGAGGTTGTGTTGGTGCTGAGTGGAAGTTAGTAGTAGTGGAGAATATTAAGCTAGTGCTGGAGATAGTGAGAGTAGTATAGCCTGTTGGTAGAAGGATAGTGTTTGTTGCTTAAGGAGTTTAGTGGTTTGGTGGTGGAGAGTACCGGTTGAAGTTAGAATCGGTCAAGTGGTTTGAATGGCTAAGTGGAAGGGGTAGTTCCTTGGTGCTAGGTGATGTTGCAGTTTAGTGGTTGTGTTTCCAAGTGCTGAGGTAGCTTAGCATTTAAGTTGTTGTGGAAGGGTTGTGTTGGTAAGTGTTGGTTCTTAGCAACCTTTGAGGAGTTGAGGAGTTGTTATGTATGTCAGGTTGGGCGATGTTCTAGTAAGGCAAGTACTGTGGTCAAAGCTTGCGGTGGATAGGCAATGGAAGGTCGAAGGCCATTGTTGGTTGTTTGGGTTCTTGTGAGAAGTGGTTGGTTGGTTGTGAGTCTGTGAACTTCTTTTGTAGTCCTGGTGAGTCGTTATGGTAATAATAGTGGCGGATATGAAGGATTATCAGCATTCGTTGAGGAGTTTTGAGTACACAGTTGATGCTTAAGAATTTTTTCTTGTTGGGAAAATTCTTGGAAGAGGTTTGGGAGTTTGCAAGAGTTTTAGAAGCAGAGAAGTTTGCATAGTGGCTGATTTGGTTTGGTTAATGTCACTGTGTAAACTAGTCTTGGGAGTTGTGTGTTACAGTGATGGGTGCTGTAAAAGTTGAAGTTCTTCAGGTTGATGTTGGGGCTGTGTACAGTCCGGATATGTGAAAGGTTAAGTTGTGGTTATCTTTGAGTGTTCTGGATTTTGTGTGAAAAGTATTCAGTGGTGGTTGAGGCTTTTGTGTTGCCTTGTGTGTTGATTTGAGAAGGTTGTGGTTCTCTTGTCGCCAGTTGAAATTTCGAGGACGAAATTTCCTAAGGGGGGGAGAGTTGTAACGCCCCGGTTTTGGGCTCAGAAGTCTTGGGCGTTGACCGGTTCGGTCAAAGTGCTGATCCAATATATAAAGGTGAAATTAGGAAAGCCTAGTTCGGGTTGCATTAAAAATATGGAAAAATGTTCTAAAATCATCTTTTAATATGTAAAAGTGAACTGTGAAATCAAATTTGGAAAATGAGGTTCGGAAGGTTGACATTTTGGCTAGTGACCAAAATGTAATTTTTGAAAGTTACGTGACTGTTTTATAAAGGATTCAAACTTTGAATCTTTAAGGAGCTATTATTCCAAAAAGAGTTTCTCCAGATTTTTCTAAGATATTTTAAGATTTATTCTGATTTTAAAACATAAAGAAAGAGGAGGGAAAGTCATTTTGGCTATTTGCAACTAACTTTTCATTTTTTCCCAATTTTCATTTTCTCTCATTTTCTCTCAACCCAAACACTTTCTCTCCAGAGATTTACATCTGATTTTGTCACTCAAATCTTTCTTTTCAATTCTCTTTGGATTCCTAATCATCTCTACAACAAAGCCTCACCATTTGCAAGTTGTTTCATCAAGCTTTTTGGTTCTAAAAAGGAGAAATTCAAGTTTGGAGGTAAGAACGTCCTTCTCCTCTAAACTATCAGTTCTTTACTGAAATTCCTAAGTTCTCAATCCTTGATTTGTGATTTGTTAAAGGCTTTTCAATTGAAATCTTGATTTTAGCTTAAAATGCAAGATTTGCTTGATTTTGGTGGAATTTTCGTGTGATCTGTTTGGGCAGTGTTTTGAGGTGTCAAATTGATGTTAAATGAATGCTAAATTGATTAGAAGTTGTGGTTTAATTAATGCAATCCCGGATAGGTTGAATTTCCTAAGTTTGGCTTGAGTTTTTGGTTGTTTTTGGAGTGCTTTTGGTGATCTGTTATACCTGGAGGTATAAGGACGTGTTTGTGATCATTTTGGATGTTAAATGATGTTTAAAAATGGTTGGAAGTGATGGATCTTGGCTGGGTTAGGTTTTGGAAGTGTTTGGAGGTGATTTCGGTTGTGTTTGGTAGCCGAAATGTTGGATTTGGGATGAGCAACGAGTTGAGTCTTGTTGCTGGTGTTTTTAATGCATAATGATGCATTAATCCTCTGTTGTGTGCTTGAAACAGGGGAGTTTGATCCGTGAGCTTTGGAGGTGTTGCGGAAGGTTTCGGATGCTTGGAAGGTTTGTTGGTTAGCCTTGTTTTGTGTATCGGTGAGTGAAGTTGGGTTTTCAGCTTTTAAACCAAGGTTTGAAGGTTTTGGGAGCTTAGTTTAAGTCTAAACAACTTTGCTAAGCTCAAGAGTAAGTAAATGGATTTTCGCTCTTGTATTGTGTTGTGATTTGGCTTTAAAAGCAATTGTGGTTGATGATTGCAATGCATGTGATTGCATGGTTTAAATTCTGTTTTGAAAGCGTATTTTAGCATGGTTTAATGCTGGTTTTGAAAGCCATATGTGAAGGATGCTCAAGGTAAGAGATCCTTGGTTTTATACATTGTAAATGTGGTTTTGATGCATGGTGTTGCATGATGTTTTGTGGCTTGGTGTAATGCTTTAAAACAGTGAATTAATGATGGTAAATGATGGTTTTTGCATTATGGTTATGCATGTGAATCATTGGACTAATGTGGAATGGTGGTTATATTGGCAAGTGATGTAAGTGGTTCTTGGTTTCTTTGATCGGATATAGTTAGCCGGCTATAGGATTGGGTGCACCGTGAATAAAGTTGCCTTGGAGGTGGAGTGGTTAAGTGTGAACCGGTAAACTCCCTTCAAGTATCCTAACGAGATGGTTAAGGTCATAATGGAGGTGGAATGCCCATTCGAGGACCTTGGTTAAGCAAAGGTTATATGGTGGTTAAAAGTCCATATATGGGAACCTTGTGCTTGTTAAGATCACAATGGAGGTGTAAAGTCCATGTGTGGATCTTGTGTAGGGTGTCCCGGATCTCGTTAGTGATGTTATACAACTACCAATCGGTGATGCAAAGGTTGTATGGTGTTTGAAAGTCCATACATGGGAACCTTGTGCATGTCAAGGTTGTATGGTGTTTGAAAGTCCATACATGGGAACCTCGGGAAAAGTTGAGGTTGTATGGTGTTTAAAAGTCCATACATGGGAACCTCGGGAAAAGCTAAGGTTGTATGGTGTTTAAAAGTCCATACATGGGAACCTTAGAATGGTAAGGTCAAATGGTGTTTAAAAGTCCATTTGGAGACCTTGGATTGGTAGTGTGTATGAAGCGTGGGGGACAACGCTTGTGATCCGCGTATCCGATTGGGTGTTGAGTTGAAAAGTGGATGTGGTTGATCACTTGGAAGCCAATATAATGTTCTTGTTTATAAAGAAGCATGAGATGCTTGAAAAGATGCATGGTTGCATGAAAAGTGGTTAATGCTTGTGAATGCATGTTTACTTGTTAAGTTGAACAAGTGTTGATTATCATTTGGTAAATGATGCATGTGTGCATGGAATCTCTTAAATGCATTGGAGTCTTGTTAAGACTTGTTATAAAAGGCATGTGATGATGATGTTGTGGTTCATATGTTGCCTTTGGTTATGCATGTGTTGGATTGATTGAGTAAATGGTTTTAAAGGGTTTCTTGCTTGAATGGTTTTCAAGTATAAGAAAGGTATGTTGAGAAATGGAAGTGTTTTCCAAGGTTTTGAATTTAGCTTTGCATATGGTGTTTATGCATGGAATGGCTAAATGGATGATTTTGCAAGTTGTGCTTTGAAAAGGTTTTCTTAGCTTGCTAAGCTAAGGGTTGGTTTTCATGTATGTGCAATGCATGGTTTTAAGCATGATGTTGAAAAAGGGTTTTCAAACTTTTGCTTGGTTATCAAATCGGGTTTGTTTTAAAAGTGATTTTATGACCCGCTGCATTGATGGTGTTTTGGTTTTGAGCATTCCTCACTAAGCATTATGTGCTTACGCTCCTTTTTGTCCATCAATGCAGATTCTTGAAGTTTGGACAGCGGGAAGCAAGGGATTCAAGGAGGACTCCATTTGAGATGTATGTCTCGGTGAATAGCTATAGTTAATAAAGGCAATGGGGGTAGAATCTCTTGGGTTGATGTTTATGTATTCGTATATGTTCGGACAAGTATGGTTTTATGTTGTTGATGTTGTTGGAACATGTATTTGGTTAATATGAGATTGATTTGGAAGTTTATGCTTGAATGGTTGCTTGTGTAGGAAGCATGCTTATAGATTTGGGGCTTTTCGTATATGTTGACATTTTGTTGAATTGTTGATGCAAGTATGTCTCATATATGTTGAATTGCATGTTGGTAAAGTTTGGTGGCAATTGGAGCATGTTTGGATGTTTAATTGCATGTTTAAGTATGCATTTTGGGGCAATCTGTGCAGGGTGTTTCGGAACAGTGCCTGCCGTTTCGGAACGGGTGCCTTAAACAAGCCCAGACGTCCGAAACGGGAGAGACCGTTCCGAAACGGTTTGGCTACTGCCAGCCCGTGTTTCGGTACGCGTTGCGGAACGGCCCCGTGTTTCGAAACGGGCTCTGCCTGTTTCGGAACGGGTGACCGTTGGGGGGCTGACATTGGCAGTTAAATGTTTTGAAATGTTTGCATTTTGGTCCTGAAACTTGTTTGTGCAATTGTATGAGCTTGGGATGTCCGTTTGAGCTGAAATTTGGCAGAGAAGCATGAAACGTGATTAATTTTAAGTTGGTAACTTAAAATCTGGTTAAGTCCTTAAAGTTTTCAAAATTTACAATTTGGCCCCTAAAGTTGTAATTTGTTCAATTGGGTCTCTGTTTGATCTCTGATGTTTATGATCTTTGAGTATGCTGCTTGTATGATCATATCTAAGGTTAAAGTGCATCTAGACAAGATTAAAAAGAAAAAAAAGGGTCGTTAATCAAGGTTGACTTTCGGGTTGACTTTGGTTTTCCCCGTGTGACCTTCTTAATTCGGGTCAACCGTCTGGGCCGGGTTAAGGGGGTTACACTCCTTGGGCGTGCGTTACGCACCTAGGTGGGGCACCTCGGTGCACCATGGCAGGTGTGCCCCTCGGTTTGCTTCGGTGTACTCTGGTGGGGCGTGACATCCTCCCCCACCCAATCTCGCGACGCCCTTATCGCATCTCGGTTGAGCTGCTGGGGTGTTGCTGGTGTGCCTCAGTCGGCACCTAGCTTGTCTCGTCTTCACCCTCTACTTGACAGCTCAATCCTGGGCAATCGTATCAAGTTGTGCCTTGCCATCAACCCCTTTGATGAAGGCAACAAGACGCTTTTGTATCGGACAGGACCTCATCACATGAGGTGCTTCACATAGGTAGCACTTTACCCTCGTGCTAGCCGTTGTCGCAGACTTAGCCTTTGCGTTGCCACGATTCCCTCTCGTGGGCTTGACCTTGGTGATGCCACCTTGCTTACCCCGTGCAAGCTTAGTCGGTGACTTGGCCTTACCCTCGGCCTTCGGAGATGATGGGTCGCCCTTGTGCTCCACGCCGAGCCTTGACCCTAGCTTAAGTCCCTTGGTGTCGTGTCCCTTAGAAGTGGAACTTCTCTCGTTCCTTTCGGTGCCCTCTACCGATCGAAGTGCTGAAATCAGTTGCATGGATCCCATTTGTGCACCCTCATCGCCACTGTCGATGTCACTACCTTCTCGGTGCTTGGCAAGAAGTGAACTAAGGGCTTGGCGTTGTGGACATTCCCGCGTCCAGTGGCCACCATCACAAATGAAGCAACCGTTTGGTGGTGACTTCCTCGGTCCTAGGAACACCTTGGACTTATCCTTGTCCTTGCACTTCCAAGGGGATGAGTCTCGGTGACTAGGTGAGTGGCCTTCCTGATGGCCCTCCTTGTGATAGCCCTTGTCTCCCCCACCTTTAACATGACCACCCTTCTCATCCCTCGACTTTGGGGTGGTCTCCTTGTGGCTCGAGTAGTCGATAAGGCTCTCGGCCACAGCTATGGCATTGGCAAGGTTTTGCACCCCACGACGCCTTAACTCGGTCTTGGCCCATGATTGGAGTCCATCGACAAAGTTATAGAGTGAGTCTTTGTCGGAGAGGTCGGGGATCTCGAGCACCAAGCTTGTGAACTCCTTGACATAGTCTTGGATGCTCTCCGTTTGCTTCAGCCTTCGTAGTCGTGCCCTTGCTTCTTCCTCGACATTCTCCGGATAGAATTGCCGTTTGAGCTCCTTTTTGAAATCAGAAAAGGTAGAGATGGTGCACGTACCTTTCTCAATATCGAGACGCCTCCTTCTCCATAAAAGCATGGCGGTGTCGGTGAGGTATAAGGTCGCGGTTTGGACCTTGGAGGCATCCTCCCTAATGCCAACGACTTCTAAGTATTGCTCCAAGCCATACAAGAAGTTGTCTACTTCTTTGGCGTTGTGTGACCCAAAAAAGGTTTGAGGCTTGGGCACCTTGACCCTTCTTGCCTCCACGGTGGTGCTTGGCCCGGCTGCCATAGCACGTTTACACAAAGCTAGGTCGCCTTGCAATGCTTCTAGTTGGGCATGCATGTTGTCAAGTTCACGTTGAAACGACTCACATACCTTTGTGAGCTCTACCATGAGTGCGTCACGTACTTCACCCATTTTCGCGCGCAGGGTCTCCTCTAGCTTGATCTTCATGGCCCTCACGGCCGTGTGGATCTTGGCATCCTCCGCCTCAAGGCCTTCAATCTGCTCATGAAGGTCATCCACTTGGGCACCCATGCCCGATACACCTTCCTCCATGCGAGTCAAGCGCGAATCCAAGCTAGAGAGTTTGTCTTTGGACTTGGCACGAGGCCTTGTCTCCCCAGGGTCTGTCCTTCCTTCACCCACATGTTGGTTATGTGTGACCTCGGTCTCCGACGGGCTAGCAACTTGGCTTTTGCTTGACTTGGCCATGTTCCCAACGATTGTAACTTGCTCTGATACCAACTGTCACAAACTTATTCTTTCAAGATCAATTCGTGCGGCGCTAACACTCTTGGCACGATGTTAGCAAGCCTTTCTCGCGCAACGCTATGGAAAAACACAAGGAGTAAGAGAGTTTTACAAGGAAAGAACCTTGTATTGAACTAAGGAAGCTTTACAAGTATGCTTTACAAGATGACTTCTTGAGTGATTTACAAATGATAGGGGTGGCCCTATTTATAGGCTCCCACCTCCTCAACGGACGGCTAGGATTGTTTTGATCCAACGATTACAATGTTGCCTCTCAAAATATCTAAGACTCCTAGATATTTCTAGATAAGTCCATACTTATCTATATACATCCCTAGTATTCTAGATTACTCCTATAGTTCTACATATGTCTATAGGTTTCTAGAATGTTCCGGAGATGTCCGGAGTTGTCTCGAGCCTTCCGAACTAGTCCCGAGCCTTCTCGATCTCTCTCGAGTCTTCTAGTTTCATCTTGATGAGCCTAGATGAGTGTGGAACGTTCTGGAACCCCTCAGATTTGTGTGGAGACGTTCGGAGCTCACTAGGCCGTTCTAGATCCTTCCTTGGATCATCCTTGGCCTTAAAATGCCCAAGGCATCTCATTTTGCCTTTGTTGGTTCGTGAGCACTTGGGTGGGGCTCCTTGGGCGCGCGTTGCGCACCTAGGTGGGGCACCTCGGTGCTTTTCGGTGTACCCTGGCGGGTGTGCCCCTCGTTTGGCTTCGGTGTACTATGGTGGGGCGTGACATTATGCTCTCCTTATTTCATTAATGCATATAATTAGGCTATTTTGGAGGCAGCGTCTTTGAGGAACCACACTAAGACTTTTTGCTAAAAGTATGTTGAACTCTTGAACTAGTGTAATAAGGGCAATGGGGGTGTCCAATGCTTTAAATATTGCTGTTGTGGTATTTTCTTGTTTTGAGCAAGTTTATCATGCATTCGTGATATTGTAATTGGCCTCTATGTGGTTTTTGGACCTTTAATTGGTGTTTTGGTCATGTTTCGGTTTGTGGTTGAAGGCATGCTTTATTAGTTGCTTATTCAATATGAATTGATGTGCCTAATGCTTGCTATGTGGCTAGTTTGTGATGCATATATGTTTGATGTGACTATATATGCATGCAAATGAGTTATGGGTGTGATCAGTTGATGATTGATGCGTTTAAGAGGATGTTCCTTGTGCATTTCTGGTATGGGTATCGATACTCGAGCCTCAGTATCGATACTCATAGGCTAATTTTGGCCAGATTGGTGTAGTTGTATCGATACGATTTGGAAGTGTATCGATACGATTTGTAAGTGTATCGATACCCCTATGCATAATGCACACTTGTACTGATACTCGAGGGAAGGGTATCGATACCCTCTCTCAAACTTTGGTTACTGCCTTCTCGAGTATCGATACGGGCTATAGGTGTACCGACAACTGACCATTAAATTAGTTAAATGGAATCTTTAAAAGTCTGAAATGTTGCATTTTAGTTCTTTGACTTTGTGTATGCAATTGGATGGGTTTGGATGGTTCATTCGTGCTGAAATTTGTCATAGAAGCTTGTTTTATGATTAATAAAAGGTTGGTAATCTTAAAATTGGAAAGGTCCCTGTAAATTACTGAAATTGCATTTTGGTCCCTAAAAGTTTAAAATGTTCAATTGAACCCCTAAACGTTATCCGTTTTTTGCGCCGTTTCTTTCTAAATGTTTTGTGATCACATAGAGTTTTAAATTGCATCTAGAGAAGATAAAAAGAAAAAAGGGTTGTTAATCGAAGTCGGCTTTAACGTGTTGTCTTCAGTTTTCCCCTGTAATCTCCTTGGTTCGGGTCGGACATCTAGGCCGGGCTAAGGGGGTTACATCTAGTACCTGAAACTAAAACTAAACTAAAACAGTACATTTTCCTTACCAAATAAAAGATAATCAATAAAAAGCTTGGCCAAGTAAAGAATATTGTAAAGTGCAATGCATGAACCTAATTATGCCTAAAATGTACTCAAAAACAACAATAATATGAGATGGAATGTGCATGAAATATAGAACTTATGGACACTTTACACATGCGTAGGACCTAGTGGATGCTGGAGGAACGCTGGAGCGGAAGGATACCAGATCTCTCGATTTGAGCTAACGAGGCAAAAAGAGTTGGAGATAAATCTAACTTTGACCCACGTGGACTCTCCTTAGATACAAAACATTAAAAGATAGCGAGAAAGCAAAGATCCTCTTTAAGGAGGAGATATACACTTTAGGGTTATTAACCCCTAGTTTCCCCACCTATATAAAAAAGACTTGGACAACAATTATTAACTCCTAGAAATTACTGATTTTTATGCATATTTTACCATGCTTTTGCTTGTCTTTAGGTATATATGTTTGCATTTAGTTGTTAAAATCATGCATTTGAATAAGCAGTTAGGGAGTTGTTCTTTTGCCAGCGTGAAGGGTTGTTTTGTTCGCATTGATGCAGGTTAGGAGCAGGGCAGACCTGGCTGAGCAGCGCAAGAGCAGGAAAAGCAGAAGAGAATTTCCGAGTAGCAGTTGGAAAAGTTGGACCAGAGATTGCCAAGCTCGGTTGGCAAAGAATTGATGTTCGATGCCCGATCAATGTAGCCATTGAACCCAGTACACGTCAGCCCTAAAATTCAAAAGAGGATAAGAAGATAACACGATTATCTTGGTGTGTTAATCAAAATTCAAATTTCGAACCCAATTTGGGATTTCCATGCGTGCCTATTTAAAGGAAGAGAGCACCATGGTGAAAGAGGATCTAGAGGGCAAATCGTTGTTCGACCATCTTATACCGAGAGCTTTGGAGCATCGAAGGGCTGCATCGACGGACGTCCTTCTTGCCCATTCTCTTAGTTTTATTTTTATTTGAATGTTGATGTTGAGATACAATATTTTATGGATGGATTCCCCAACCATGAACTAATCTTTTACAGTTGGTTGGGGATATTTGCGATTAACGCTCAATTTATTTCTGGTTTTTAATAATTTAAATGCCTTAGCATTATTTTCTATCTGGCTAGCACTTCATTTCCTCAAATTCTTTGTCATACGAAAGTTGGCATTGTATGGTTATTATGTCTTAATATCTTAACATACTTAAGGGGTAACGATCAGTTGCCAGGCACTAAGGAGAGAAGCTTTGACAGAAGATGTTCAAGTATACGAGCTTACTTCGGAAGTGAATCTACCCCTTAAGAGTATAGACTGAAACTTCATCAAGTTAATTTATGAAAAACTGCACTATAGACATATATGGTTTTAATGTGGTTAACTTAGGGTATTACCATCCACAGAGGCAATACTACTCTTGAAACATACTCGACAATAAATCCAATGCAGGACATTATTAATAGCTGGCATGCGTCATTGAAGTCAAATGCCTTATCCTGTTCAAGCAAGTTACACAAAGGTTTAGTAATCTTAGAAAAATTTGCAATAAATCTCCCATAAAAACTTGCGTGTCCCAAGAAGCTTCGGATTCCTTTGACTGTAGTTGGTGGAGGTAGTTTCTCGATCACATCTACTTTTTCTTTGTCGACTTCAACGCCCTTTAATGAAATCTTGTGGCTGAGGACTATGCCTTCACCCACCATGAAATGGCACTTCTCCCATTTTAGTACTAGGTTGGATTCCTCGCATCGTTTGAGTACTCTTTCCAAATTGCCAAGACAATTGTCAAAGTTATCGCCAAATACTAAGAAATCATCTATGAAGATTTCCAATAAATCCTCCACCATGTCGGTCATGCATCGTTGGAAGGTTGTCGGGGCATTGCATAGTCCGAATGGCATCCTTCTAAATGCATATGTGCCGTATGGGCATGTAAAGGTGGTTTTTGCTTGGTCATCCGGTGCTTTGACAATTTGATTGTAACTTGAATAACCATCAAGGAAACAATAAAATGGTTTACTCGCAAGTCGATCAAGCATTTGGTCAATAAAGAGTAAAGGAAAATGATCCTTCCTAGTAGCTTTATTCAACTTGCGATAATCCATACAAACCCTCCAACCGGTCACAATCCTGGTTGGGATTAATTTGTTGTCCTCATTGGTTATCACGGTCATTCCACCTTTCTTTGGTACACATTGTACCAGGCTTACCCATGTGCTTTCAGATATAGGGTAGATAATGTTGACATCAAGCCATTTGATGATTTCTTTTCTCACCACCTCCCTCATAGCATGGTTAAGCCTTTGTTGGGCCTCAATGGTAGGTTTCTGATCGTCCACCAAAAGGATTTTGTGCATGCATACCACTGGGCTTATTCCCTTCAAATCAGCAATTGTCCACCCTGTTGCCTTCTTGTGTAGCTTAAGCATGTCGATCAATCTCTGTTCCTACTCATGCTGCAGCTTAGAAGAAATAATTATAGGCAATGGTTTCATCTCAAGGATTGTTGGTTGCTCGATAGAGGGTTTTTCAATCTTTCTTTACTCTCTCGAGTAATTGAGGGGTTCGAAATACTTACATGGCTGGGATGCTATCCAGTTGGCCTCCTCTTGTTCCTCAATTTCTGTCTCTTCAGCTTCCTCAAAATCCGACAATTCATTGCCGAGGCAGTTGATGCACTTCAAATAGCCTACCACTTTGCATATTTTGCCCACCAGCGAGTTAGGTTGTACAATGCTGCGGCAGCCTCGTAATGCCTTGGCGGTATCTTGCTGCCTCGGCCTTGATCTGGGACTGGATCTGCTTCGCAAGGCTTTATCTTTATGGTTCAGCTTCCTTCAGTAGAAACTGATGTCCTTGGTTGGGCTTAATCAGGGCCTATTGAGAGCTCGTTCTGCACCATCCTCCCTTTTCCTTCAGTGCTTTCACGACATCAGGTGCCCTGACAGTGGCTCGACATTAAACTACCGCGGAAATGGCTTGGAAATGAACTACAGCGGAAATGGCTCGACATGGCTTGGCAATGAAATGCTGCGGCATCGCATGCTGGCATGGCATCACCTGCTGGCACGACATCACATGCCCTGGCATCACATGCTGGCACGGCATCACCTACTGGCACGACATCACATGTTAGGGCATCACTTACCCTGGTAGTGAGTAAATCTGCACAAGCACCAAAATACATCAAAACAATACCTTTTTCATTTAATAAATCACATGTAAGGATCAAGGATAGAAACAATATAATTAATGCATAAAAGGGCCATAATGCAGCTTAATTGGGTATAGGTTGAGTAATAATTGCCATGTAAAAAGGGTGAAAATATAGAACTTTTAGGCACTTATCACACCCCCAAACTCGAACTATTGCTGGTCCTCAAGCAATGCAAACCATCAATTGCCAAACCTTAGTTTTTATAAACCGTCTCCTTTGTCTTACTTTTCCTTCTCTCTTCAAACCATAGCCATGACTATTCTAGGCCCTTAATGCTTCAGATGCCTTAGGAATTCTCTAAGATCAAGCTATAAGAAATAGTGAGCAAATTATGACAAGATGATTATATGGGTTCTAGATAAACACTTAAGCATTAAACTGCTAAACTTGGGTATTTTTTTCTCTTTCTCTTTTTTATAAGCATCCTAGCCTACTAGATCCAGTTTCGGGAACCTCTAGGGCTTCCTTAAGCTAGAGCCAGTTTCGAGCACCTCTAACTTCTTACCCAAAATTTTCTTTCTAAGCAAGTCTATGCCCTAAATGTACTAGAACTCCTTAAATCATACAAGTCATGAAAGTCTCAAAAGTTTTAAAAGCAATTTCCTAAGTTATATTCCTTAAGCATCCTAGAATTAAAGGCTCTAAATAGTTCAAAGCAATGGTAAGAAGAGAGAGATCTATTGCCAAGTAAGAAGATTTCATTAAAATTTAACTAAGGCAATTGATAAAGAGTATTGCCGAGGCATAAGCTTCATTCGGTTAAGGCAATGCATGCAGTCATTTTTTTTACAATTATTAAACAAAATTGCATTTTCATGTTGCGGCATGGCACTGCCTTGGCAGTGGAACCTACACCCCCAAACTCAAGACAAGCATTGCCCTTAATGCATTAAGCACAAAATATAGAATAAGCATTATAAGCACAAAAAAATTAAAGGGAAAAAATTAAAGGCACAAGAGAAGAAATCTAAAGTGACTCAAATGAGTCATTGCTTTGTATGATCAGTCTCCTCGTTGCTATATGCTTGACTCGTTTGGTGGCTCTCGGTGGTTGGGTGCGTGTTAGGGGAGTGAGCTCTTTTTCATTTCCGCAGCGTGAGCAGTCGCATTGTCGAGGCATGCGCTTCAAAGGTTGCCGAGGCATCGGGTATTGCCGAGGCATGCTCAGTCTCATCAATTTTGGCAATAGTTTTGGGACAAATGTTTACTCCTTTGGTTGAGCTCGAGCTTGCCATGGTTTTGAGGTTTTTGGCCATGGTGGTTTTGTTTCTTGATGTGGAAAAAAAAAGAAGACCTGAAAAATAATTATACTAAAGACAAATAAAATATCTCCTAAAATAACCGAAAATAAAATAAAGGTTCAAAAATTAAATATGAAAAAAATTAAAAATTCTTAGAAAGAGCATTTTCATGCATCTACTAAGGTTACCACATATCCGAGAAAGCTTGAGGAGGGTCGTTTCCAATACTTCTTATAGTCCATCCGCACCCTCCATCGAGTGACAATATTGCCCAAAAAGAGTTGGGCCAATGTGCTCGCAGCTACTCCCTTTGGCGTTACTATGGTGGATGCATCTTTCTTTCGTGTTCCCTTGTAGTCCATGTATACGCTCCACCTTGGGACTTTTTCTGAAGGCATGAATAGATTATTAGGAAAATTAAATCAATATCCAACCATTTACTTACCTCATTCTCGTCGAAATCCATTGTGGTTGGATGTAGCCTTCGTTGTCGTGACAGTTGCGTCGGCAACCAATTGCCATGGAAATCTTCTTCCATAATTCGGTGCACATCAAGGGAAAACCAAATTTTCTAAAAAGCTTTGTGGATCAAAACCTCGTTTTTGTTAGGTCCCTCGAAGATCTCCATCAGTAGAGATTTTGTTGGCTTCAATTCTACCAACATTGGTTCCTCAAAAAATACCGCAATGGAAGAGGTGAGTTTTTAAAGAATTTAGAGGGTTCAACCATTACCTTCTCATATTCCATTGGCAGAGTATTGTCATCTTGTTGATGTGGTGGAGGTCAAACATCCTCAATCTTTTCATCTATTTGAGACTTGATTGATGGAATTGCCGAGGCATCAGGTCTTGCCAAGGCATGTGGTGCTGTCGTGTCATTCGCCATGTTTTTCTCAACTTGGCTAAGTGTTGTTGCGGTGTTGTTCTGTTCAGGCTCCTCAATCATTTCCAAGGCAATTCGTTGCATAGGCTCATCATGTGTTGGGTAGTCTTTCTCATTGGCATCTTCTCTACTTGGAGGTTCTAGTTGTTCCCCACACATCGGGGAGCTCTCTTCGCATTGCTCCTTGTCATCTTGCCTTGGGACCTCAGTATCCCTAGTAATGGGTTGTTGGTGCATGTTCTCTATAGCATATGTAGATTTCTTCAATCGATCTTTCGATTTTCTCACGATTTCAGCCATCATCGCAATGCACGCATCCATTGAATTTAATAGCTCTTGACGAGGACTACCTTGCCATGACATATCTGTTGCCGTGATACTCTGCTGTTGATAAGGACTATTTTTCCAAGGCATTACATTGCCAAGGCATGTCTGTTGCTGAGGCACTACATTGCCAAGGCATGTTTCTTGCTACAGCAAAATTGTTATGGTAAATTTTTTTTGAGCTTTCTGATCATACCATGAAGGATTTTGCTGCTGGTCCCATATATGGTCCTCCTTGTAGTCATATGCACCGAAAAGGTGAGGGCAATTTTCAAACACATGATTTTCTCCACACATAGCACAAGAGTTTTCCACGATATATGCTTTTCTCGGTTGATTCATCTCTTCCAACATCAACTCTCGAATAGTTTTGCTTTTATTTCTCGACATGTTGATTTCCCTTCACTTTTAGCGCACCTGATTTTTTTTAAAATAAAACAAATAAAAAGAAAGTTAGTAAAACTAATAAAAATGCAATAACAAAAACTACTGACACCAATTGCCAATCCCCGACAACGGCGCAAAAAACTTGATGCTCTTCAAACCGCCTACCACTTTGCATATTTTAGCCACCAGCGAGTTGGGTTGTACAATGCTGCGACGGCCTCGTAACACCTTGGCGACCTCGTAATGCCTTGGCGGCATCTTGCTGCCTCGACCCTGATCTGGGACTGGATCTACTTCGCAAGACTTTATCTTTATGTTTCAGCTTCCTTTAGTAGAAACTATTGTCCTTTGCTGGGCTTAATCAGGGCCTATCGAGAGCTCGTTCTGCACAATCCTCCTTATTCCTTTAGTGCCCTCACGACATCATGTACCCTGGTAGTGGCTTGGCATTAAACTACCGCGGAAATGGTTTGGCAATGAAATGCTGCAGCATCGCCTATCGGTACGGCATCATATTCCCTGGCATCACCTGCTGGCACGATATCACATGCCCTGGCATCACCTACTGGCACGGCATCACCTGCCAGGGCATCACTTGCCCTGGCAGTGAGTAATTTTGCACAAGCACCAAAACAATACATTTTTCATTAAATAAATCACATGTAAGGATCAAGGATAGAAATAATATAATTAATGCATAAAGGGCCATAGTGCATGTAACCCCCCTTAGCTCGGCCTAGACGCTCGGCCCGAACTAAAGAGATCACATGGGGAAAACCAAAGTCAACCTGAAAGTCAACCTTGATTAACAACCTTTTTTTCTTTTTAAACTTCTCTAGATGCGCATTAAACCTATGTGAAAGCCCAAAAAATCTTGGAAGAGAAAAGCACATCGATTGGAAACGTTTAGGGACTCAATTGCAAGAAATACACCTTTAGGGACCAAAATGTAAATTTTGGAAAATAGGAAGACTTTCAAGATTTTAGTTTTACCACACCTCAATTAAAAATATTACAAGTCTATCTGCCAAATTTCAGCTTTAAAAGACATCTCAAGCTCAAGCAATTGCAATTACAACTTTCAGGACTAAAATGTAAAGCATGCAGAATCTGTCCAACGGTCACCCGTTTCGAAACACTGACACCCGTATAGAAATACCCGTGTCGTACGCCCGTATCAAAACGGTGTTGACCGTTTCGATACGCGGGTATGTTCCGAAACCAGTTCAGACACGGACACCTCCAGTAGCCAAAGTGTTTCGATACACTTCTAGCCGTTTCGAAATGCCCAGGCCATTTCATGCGCCCGTTTCGAAACAACTAAGGGTGTTTCGATACACCCTGCCCAGAAACAGCAGAAACTTCTGGTTTTTCACTTCAAAACACCATCAAACATAATTGGAACCATTCCAAAACACATCATCAACAAGATAAACATTATAACTATCAAATTACATTTAAGCTAGATACAAAGCAAACATTAGGCACACCAACTCCCTAATCACATTCAACACAAGATCTTGCTTTTAAAACAAAGAGCATAGCATATCAACTTATGAAGAAGAAGATTCAAATATGGCAAAGCGATCAACAACAAGGTTCAAACCAGTAACTGAACATGGTCAACATACACAATCTCATTACACAACAGTATAAAAGACTCTCCCCCCATTGCCTTTATTATCTATAGCTATAAACCAAGACATACTTCTCAAGTGGAGCTCTTCTTGAATCCCTTGCTTCTTGTTGTCCCAACTTCAAATATCTGCATTGATGGACAAAAAGGAGCGTAAGCACATAATGCTTAGTGAGGAATGATCAAAACCAAAACACCATCAATGCAACGAATCATAAAACCTTCTTTAAAGGTTGATACAATTCAATAAACCAAAACATTGTTTGAAAACTTCATTTGAAACAACATTGCTTTATATCATGCATTGCTCAACATGAAAACCAACCTTTAACTTTGTAATGCTAAACAACTCACCTCAAACCACATTCTTGCAAATACTATCATTTAAACCTTTCCAAGCATGAACACTTCATGCAAAGTTCAACATAATTTCCTTGGAAAACACTTCCACTTCACAACATACTATTCTCATGCTTGATGATCATTTCAAAGCAAAATGCCTTTTGAAAACCAAACGTTCCTTCTACCTATTTCATACATTCAACAATGCAAAACACATGAACTACAAAAGCAACATTTGCATTACGTGTCTTTTTTTAAAACAAGCCTTCACAAGACTTCAATGCACCTGTGAGATTCTAAGCACTTATGCACCATTCACAAAAGAAGATATACTTTTGCTCATGCTTAACAAGTATCACATGAATTCATGTATCATTACATATTTCCCATGCAACCTTGCATCATTTTCGAGCATCTCTCGCTTCATTACATTCAAATACATTATATTGGCTTCCAAGTGATAGTTCACAAACCATTTCAACACAAGACACAATCGGATACGCGGATTACAAGCGTTGTTCCACACGCTTCATACACACTACCGACTTACAAGGTGGAATTTATCGGTACAATCACAGCCCCTCAACACCCGTGATGGAGTTTATCGGTACAATCACAACCCCTCAACATCACTCATCGATAGTTGTATAACCCACTAACGAGAGTACGAGACACATAACACAAGATCCACACACATACTTTTAACCACCGTTGTGACCTTAACAAGATCCACACACGGACTTTTAACCACCGTTGTGACCTTAACAAGATTCACACACGGACTTTTAACCACCGTTGTAATCTTACCTCTCTCGTTAGGAATACTTGGATGGAGTTTACGGTACAATCACAACCCCTCAACATCCAAGGAGACTTTACTTACGGTGCACCCAATCCTATAGCCGGCTAACTATATCCGATTCAAGTACTTTAAAACCAATACATCACTTGCCAATATACATCAAATACCATCATCAATTCACTGTTTTAAAGCATTAATCAAAGCCACTAAACATCATGCATCTCCATGCATCATTACCAAATTAATAACATGTCAAATCAAGGATCTCTTAACTTGAGCATCCTTCAATACATGGCTTTCAAAACCAGCATTAATCATGCTAAAACATGCTTTCAAAACAGAAATTAAACATGCAATTTATAACTAATGCATCAAACCACAACTTAGCACATCCGAGGGAGTTTTTCTGAAAACTTACTCTTGAGCTTAGCTAAGTTGTTTAGACTTAAACTAAGCTCTCAAAACCTCCAAATAATCGTTTCAAAGTTGGAAAACCATCTCCACTCACTGATACACAAACCTATGCTAGCCGACAAGCCCTCTTAAACATCAATTAACATCAAAAAGCAACATAAACATGACCTTATACCTCCAGCAATAGAAGATCACCAAAACCACCCCAAAAACTACCATTCTAGCAAGAAAAACTTAGGAAAACAAACCTATTCGAGATTTGATTGATAAAACCTCATTTTTAACATCAATTAACATCCAAAATACATTAGAAAACAACATCAAAACAGAGCCTAACCAAGATCCACGAAAATCTCCAAGATCTCTTCCAAAATCTTTAGTTTTAAGCCAAAATCTTGTTTCCCACACTAAAACCATTCATAAAACTTTAATAAAGGATTGACAACTTGGGAATTTCAGTAAAGAATTGAGTATTTAGAGGAGAAGAACAAGCTTACCTCTAAATGATTATTTCTCCTTGATTTGGGCAAGTTTCCATGAAAATTCAATGTAGAAAACAAATAGATTTGATGAAAGATTGATTAAGAATCAAAGAGGAATTGAAATCTCATCAAATGAAGTGTAAAATCTAAGTAAATTTTCTGGAGAAATGTGTTTGGTTGAAAGGAATTTGAGAGAAAATGAAGAGAGGGAAAATTTGTGAAAAGTAGTTATGAATAGTCAAAGTTAGTTTCTCATTTAATTAAACATTATTTCCCTTAATTAAAACATTAATAAAATTACCCAAATTAAGGAAAAATCTGGAGAAAAACATTTTGGGTAAATTAGCTCCTTAAAGATTCAAAGTTTGAATCCTTTACAAAACAATCACTATTTCACTTTTGCAAAAACTGCGATTTGGTCACTACACCAAAATGTAATATTTCCAAACTTCATTTTGTAAAATTGATTTCACCATTCTCTTTTATATATTAAATGAGGATTTTTAGATATTTTTCTATATTTTTAAAGCATCCCGAACTAGGTGTTCCCTAAAACCTCCTTTTATATTCGAACCGTTTCTCAGACCGGTCCGGTTCAGACCCTAAAATTCTAAGCCCAAATTTGGGGTGTTACAATGCAGCTCAATTTGGTGTAGGTTTAGCAATAATTTCCATGCAAAAAGGGTGAAAATATAGAACTTTTAGGCACTTTTCAGTAGTCGTCAAGGCAATGTCCAAGTGATTGCCAAGGCAATAACCAGAATCATTGTTGAGGCAACGTTTTCCTAGGCATGGTGCATCTATGTCAAAGTTGAATTCAGTGGTTGCTTGAATCATTTGACATTCTTCTTGATCGTATGCATGTTTTAGGGTCTGGAAAACATTGAGCTTGACTTGTTGATCATTGACTTTCATGGTTAGCTCTCCTTTTTCCACGTCGATCAAGGTTCTTCCTTTGGCTAAGAATGGTCTCCCGAGTATGATAGGTGCATGTTCATCTGCTTCACAATCCAAAACAAGGAAGTTAGCGGGAAAATAAACTTATCTTCTCTTACCAATATGTCTTCGATTTTTCCTTCTGGATGCACATATGAACGATCGGCCAACTGGAGCATGACTGTGGGGACTCTAGCCTTTCTAATTCCCAATTTTTGGAAAACGAATTTGGGCATCAAGTTAATGCTCGCTCCTAAGTCACAAAATGCCTTCCCAACATAATGATTCCTGGTTGCACATGGTATCGTAAAGCTCCCAAGATTCTTATGTTTAGGTGGTGTCTGGCTGTGTAGCAGGGCCATACATCCTTCTGTTATGGCAACAGTTCGAACTCTCCAATCCTTGTTCTTTTAGAGACAATATCTTTTAGGAATTTGGCATAATTCAGCATTTGCAGAATTGCTTCTACCAAGGGTAAGTTGATGTGGACTTGCTTCAAGATGTCTAGCAAATTCTTGAATTGACACTCTTGCTTTTTCCGTTTAAGCCTTTGTGGGAACGGTAGTGGAAGTCGAATGCCTTTGATCCGTTCCTTGCATTAAAACTTGATCCGGGGTATGGAATCTGGTTGTTCAGAAGTGATTTAATTTTCCCTAGTACCTTTTCCAGGCTCTGCCGCGGCAGTATGGTCGGGTATTGCAGAGGCAGAAGGATCAGGCGTTGTCGCAACAATGGGCTCCTTTGATTTGGTTTCCTCCTTTTCATTAGTCTGGGGTTCCTTGAGCTGCATGCCATTCCTTGTATTGATTACTTTGCACTGTTCATGAGTTGCTCCCTTGGCGACTTCAGTATTGCTTGGAAACCCTCCCATTGGTCTGGTGTTCAGGATCTGGGCAAATTGCCTCACTTGAGTCTCTAGTGACTTCAAGGTTGCTTTGTGGTTCTACATTATCATCTCAGTCATGTCCATAAAAGCATCAGTTTTCTTTATAAATCTATCATTACTAGCCATATATGCACTAGTTTGAGAAATAAAAGCATTAAGGATTGTTTCAAGGAACTAGATGGCTTGGTTTGTTGACGCGACATTTATTGCTGCATCGGTTGCTGAGGCAATTGTTATCGCGACATGTTTGGTTGGAATCCTTGTGCTAGAGCAATCTGATCATTCTGATTTAGGGCATTGTTAAGGTTGCTCCATGAGAAGTTGGGGTGTTTTCTCCAGGCGGGTTGTAGGTGTTGTGCATCACATTGTTGTTGCGGTTGAAGCTTCCAACATAAAAGCTCGACTCTGGATTCTGTGGGCATTCAGAAGAAACATGGTTACCCACACAATTTTCACTAAACAGATCCATTACCTTGACCTCCTGGTGATTATTTTTCTTTTACATGTTCATGACCAACTTGGTCAAGGTGGCTATTTGGGCTGAAATCGAGTCTGAAGATTCTAGTTCGTTTACTGTGGGTTGGCGTCTGATTCCTCCTCTTCTAGCTATTGGGAATTGATAGTCATTTTTAGCCAGCCTATTCAGGATCTCCATTGCTTCCTTTGGTAGCTTGTCTAGGAGTATGCCATTTTCCGAGGCATCAAGCATCATACTCGTTGGCGTGTTTACAACATTGTAGAACATTGTCACATGTGCCCACAATGGGAATCCATGTAAGGGGCATTTATGTAACAACTCTCTGTATCCCTCCCAGGCCTCGTACAAGGATTCATTATCAGCCTCCCGAAAAGAAGTGATTTTATTACGTAATTTATCAGTTAAATTTGTAGGATTAAATCTAACAAGGAAATCATGACATAAGTCACTCCAGGATTCTATAGATCCAGCTGGAATGCTATTTAACCAAGTTTTTGCCCTATCCTTCAGTGAATAGGGAAATAATTTCAGCCTGAAAATATCCTCATGAACTCCTTGTATTTTGAATGAATTGAAAATCTCCAAGAAGGATTTGAGGTGTTGTCTAGCATCTTCAGTTGCTGAGCCGCCAAATTGTCCCATGGTATTTATCATGTTGAACATTACTGGCTTTAGTTCAAAGTGGACAGCTTCTATCGCAGGTGTGACAACTCCTGGATTCAGTTCGTTAAGATCTTCTTCTAAGTAATCTCGGACGGTGAGGTTTCTTACTTGAGCAATTGGAGGTGACTGAATTCCTTCGTCTACTACCGCGACATTCTGATTGCCGTCAGAATTCTGATTGCCATTGGCATTCCGGTTGCCTGCTACATGTGCCATTTCTCTTATCCCTTGTTTGAGTCTTTGACAAGTACGGTCGATTTCTAGATCAAGTTCGAATAATGGATTCTTTGGGTTTGCCCTGGTCATACACCAATGAAAAACCAAATTTGATTAGCGCTTGAAAAACAAAAAAAAGTGCAAGAAAATAAAATAAAGGTTGTTATTGCCTATCCTCGACAACGGCGCCAAAAACTTGTTGCGTGTGTAAAGTGCCCCGCAATTATGCAAGTATACACGTCTCAAGTAATAAAGTGATGTGTATTGAGTATCGTCTCCACAGGGATTGGTGTAACCTTCAATGTTATTGTCTAGCACTGAAAAGGAAATAAAAGTAAAAAAACACAAGTGATTGATTGGATTTTTAGAATAATCTAATAAACAAAAAAAGCCAGTAAACTAAAAGTTGAGTAATCAAGATGAGAGAATGGGCTAGATTATATTGCGTCATAGTGTGGAAACCAATTGGAATTGTCTCGGGTTTTGAATGCAACAAACACCGAATTGCCTCGGCAAAGACTAAAGTCACTACCGCGACAACTGGTTAAGTAACTGACTCGGCAATCCCTTGCTTGGGCAGATACGAACAACGTCAAGGTTCGACAAAGTGTCCTTCAGTGGCTCCTTCTTATCCCTAAGTCAAAACCGTGATGATGTGCAGGCCTTGATAATACCTCTCAGCATGAACCAAGGGTGAACACCAACCAATCTCACGCTTCCTTTAGCCGTTGAAACTCGAACTTATCCCTAAGCTGAGTTAGTTTTCACCGATTGGGATGAAAACCATGCTTATCCATTTCGTGAGTCTAACTCTCCCGGTATTAGACAAATAGATAGTTAATGAGATCCTCTCCCAATTCACTCGCAAACAAGATCAATACCAAGAATAAGAAAACCTTAAACTAAAATTGTATTAACAAAAACTTAAACAAAATTCAACCATTTTCTCACAACTACTAAACAATACAATCTAAACCCTAAGAAGAAATTAGAACATGATCACAATGTAAGCTCGCTACAAAGTCTCTCAACTCTCAATTGCTCGCGTCTAAGATGTCTTCAATGGCTGGCTTTGGCTTCTTATTTATAGAGGAGGTCTATGTCAAGTCCTTCTTGATGAGGTTAAGTTAGAATTAAACACATTAAAAGAAAATATCTTCTTTTAAAGTATTATAACTTTCTTCCTTAAAATCCCTTCATTTGCGTGGAATCTTCTCTTGACCTTCCTTCGGCGTTTTCATAATCTTCATGCGGTCCGGTCTTCATGCAAAGTGCATAGAAAAATTCCGGTTTTCATGCTCTTCAAAACGTATATCACTTTGCATGCTTTCTCCCTTTTTTGACTGTGTCTGTGCATTGCCTCGGTAGTGGCTTGGCTATTGCCTCGGTAATTGTCGATTTGTCTTTTCCGATCAGCAGGGCTCTATCTCATGGTTCAACTTCCTTCAGTAGAAATTGACTTCCACAGCTGGCTTGATCTGGACCGTCGAGAGATGGTTTTGCATCGCTCCTTCCTTTCCTTCACTGCTACGGCAGTGCTTGCTTTGGCAATGAGTAGCGAAATCTGCATATGCACCAAACACACACATAAGTAGTATCTTTTTCACCAAATAAATCACAAATAATGATCAAGCATAATAAAGATGAGATTAGTGTGATTGATGCATGGAGGGCTACAATGTGACTCAAATGGGTGTAGATTTAGCAATAATTGTCATAGAAAATAGGTGAAATTATAGAACTTTTACACACTTAACAATTGCCACCAAAGCTTAAAGATCCGGGAAGTTTCACTATTCAATGTACCATTGGAAATAGATTCATGGGCAAGGTACTATGTGACTTTGGAGCCATCATCAATTTTATGCCAATGTTAGTCTTTAGAAAGCTTGGAATTGAAGTAAGGCCTACTACGGTAACACTTCAGCTGACAGACCAATCCTTTGCACACCTTAAAGGTAAGATTGAGGATGTGTTGGTGAAGGTAGACAAATTTATATTTCCAGTTGATTTTATCATTTTAGATTATGAGGCAGATGTTAATGTCTCAATTATATTGGGTAGATCATTCCTTGCCATAGGTAGGGCCCTAATTGATGTTCACAAAGGTGAATTTACAATGCACATGAATGATCAACATGTTACATTTAATGTGTTTCAAGATCTTAAATGCGCAGATGAACCTGAGGAATGCCAAATTGACGAGATAATAGAGTAAATTTTTTCTATGCACATGACACAGATTTTCCAAGACCCAAATTGTGATGCTAGGGAACTAGATGTTGAAGATGAGATGAGTGAAAAACCTGAAGGACCAACCTTGGAAACAGAAGATGTGAGTTATTTTGGATAACCAGAGCCACTAGAGTTTGCTAGCAGAGAAATTAAGGCACCCAAACCATCAATTGAGGAGCCACCAAAATTTGAGCTGAAACCATTGCCAAATCACCTCAAGTATGCTTATTTAGGTAATAACTCAACTTTGCAGTGATCATTGCTGCTGATCTCACAAATGACCTGGAGGAAAGATTATTGGAAATATTAAGCAATTATAAGCAAGCTTTAGGATGGACCTTGGCTGATACCCGAGGATAAGCCCAACTATTTGCATGAACAAAATCATTTTGGAGGAGTATCATGGCAAAACCATTGATGACCGGAAAATATTGAACCCGAGCATGAAAGAGGTAGTGAAAAAAGAAATCATAAAATGGCTAGATGTTGGGATAATTTATCTCATTTCTGATAGCTCATGGGTCAGCCTGGTGCAATGTGTGCCAAAAAAGGGTGGCATGACCGTGGTACAAAATAGCAAAGATGAGTTGATTCCCTTCAGGACTGTCACATGTTGGATGTGCATAGATTATAGGAGGCTAAACAATTCCACATGGAATGACCACTTTCCATTGCCCTTCATCGATCAGATGTTAGATAGGTTGGCAGGTAAGGAATTTTATTACTTCATGGACGGCTAATCGGGCTACAACCAAATTGCCATCACCCCAGATGATTAAGAGAAAACCATGTTCACTTGTCCATATGGGCATTCACTGTTAGAAGAATGCCCTTTGGATTGTGTAATGCCCCAACAACATTTCAGCGTTGCATGATGTCTATTTTTTCCGACATAATAGAAAACAATTTGAAAGTGTTCATGGATGATTTCCCAGTGTTTGGCAAAACATTCAAGGAATGTCTTTAGAGTTTGGAGCATGTTTTACAAAGATGTATTGAGACTAACTTGGTCCTGAACTGGGAAAAATGCCACTTCACGATGAAGGAGGAAATTGTTCTCGGACACAAGGTGACCAAGAGAGGACTGGAAGTTGACAAAGAAAAAGTTGTGGTAATCAAACAATTGCCACCTACTACAAGCGTAAAAGGCATCAGAAGTTTCTTGGGACATGCAGGTTTTTAGCGTCATTTCATTAAAGATTTCTCAAAAATTCTAAACCTTTATGCTTTTGGAACAAAATACCGCTTTTGCATTTTATGATTCTTGTTTAAGAGCTTTTTATGAACTTAAAGAAAGGCAGATTAATGTTCCTATAGTCGTGGCACCGGATTGGAATGAGCCATTCGAGCTAATGTGCGATGCCAACGATTATGCTGGTGGAGTAGTGTTGGGATAAAGGCGTGGCAAAGTTTTCTATACCATCTACTATGCCAGCCGGATGCTAAATAGAGACCAACTTAAATACTCCACAATCAAGAAAGAATTTCATGTGGTTGTCTTTGCAGTTGACAAGTTTAGATCTTACTTGGTAGGTAACAGAGTTATGGTGTACACAAACCATTCAACATTAATATCTCTTGGAAAAGAAGGATGCCACACCCAGACTAATCCGATGGAAACTCTTGTTGCAAGAGTTTGATCTCGAGATCTGAGACAAGAAGGGGAGTGAGAACTTGGTAGTTGACCATTTATCACGTCTAGAGCATCACCTTGAGGATGGCAAGACTGCTGCCATAAGGGATGAATTTCCTGATGAGTATTTACTTGCAGTTAATTATATGCCATGGTATGCTGACATAGTCAACTACCTCGTAAGAAAAATTTTGCCACCGGATCTGGCGAGTAATGCCAGGAAATGATTCATGCGAGATGTTCGACAATATTATTGGGACGAGCCAATTTTGTTTAAGTAGTGTGCCAATCAAGTGATGCGTCAGTGCGTGCCAGAAGATGAACAACACAACATATTGCAATTATGCCATACAACACCGTATAGAGGCCACTTTGCTGGGGTGAAAACCGCGACCAGAGTACTGGAACAAGATTATTTTGGCCCACACTTTATAAAGATACCCATAATTTTGTAAAGGCATGTGATTGATGCCAGCGTATGGGTAACATCTCCAGCAGACATCAATTGCCACTCGAGAACATTATGCAGTAGAACTGTTTGATGTATGGGGAATAGACTTCATGGGTCCTTTCCCCCATCATTTGGTAACTTATATATCCTTGTGGCTGTTGATTACGTTTGAAAAAAAATTGAAGCTATTGCTTTGCTAACAAACGATGCCAAGGTTGTTGCCAAGTTCATGCAAAAGCATATTTTCACTCGATTCGGTACCCCAGAGCTATTACACATGATGAAGGTACCCACTTTAAATGTAATTCAATTTCTAAAGCTCTATGCATGTATGAATACATCAACGAATTGCCACATCCTACCATCCCCAAACGAATGGCCAAGATGAGATCTCAAATAAGGAGAATAAGAACATTTTAGAGAAGACTGTGAACCCAACAAGGAAGGATTGGTCCTTAAGACTAGATGACTCCCTTTGGGCTTACAGAACATCTTTTAAAACTCCTTTGAGAACCTCCCCGTACAGACTCGTTTTTGGGAAGGCATGCCACTTGCCAGTGGTGTTGGAACATTGAACTTATTAGGCAACCAAAAAGCTTAATATGGAATGGAGGGTTGCTGGTAAGAAGAGGATGCTCGATTAGAACGAGTTAGAGGAATTTCGAGATCAAGCCTATAAGAATGCCAGGCTGTATAAAAAGAAGACGAATAGGTGGAATGATAACAAAATATTGCCAAGGCCGTTTGAAGCCGATCAAAGAGTTCTGTTATTTAACTCTAGGTTAAAGCTATATACTGGAAAGGTCAGTACCCCTCGAAATTGTCTAACCATATGCTCATGGCAGTTGACATCAAGGGTTTGAAGACTGAATTTTTTAAAGGTAAACGACCAAAGGTTGAGACATTATCTAGAAGGTAATCAAGGTAATGCCAAGAAGATCATTCTCCTGGCAGAAATTGCATGATTCTGTCATTTTTTGATCGCTCAGTGTAAATAATTAGGTTAATTATTATTATTTTTCAGTATTTTATTTATTTTCTATTTTTATTTTCAGTTGCTTCTTTGAAAGGGTTGTTTTGAGTGAGTGTAGGTACATGTTACATTGCCAGGTAGTATGCCGAGATGAGGGCTGGCATGTAGAATTCAACATTGCATAATTGGACTTGTGTGGGTTAAGCCCAAGAAGAGTAAATTTTTTTTGGCTAAGTGTGAGATTAAAACCATAGCCGATTAGGGTAAAAATTGAATTTCAAAATTTAAACCTAATCTTTTTATCTTACCCTTTTTCTCGCTCCGTCTCTTCACCTTAAACCCATAGCTTATCATTATCCCTTAGTTCATCATTATCTCTTCACCCTAAACACGCCACTCCGCCATCATTAGTTCCATTTAATCACACCATTAAAACCCTCAACTGTTACTTTTTCCCTGTACTTAAACACATACCTTTGCCTTAGCTAAATTTTTACAATCACTCTTTTCATCTTCTCCATCAAGAAAGCAAGAATCCACCTTTTTGTTTCCCTAAAATTCTTCTGATTTCTCTAAAAATTTCTCCATGGCATCTTCTTCAACACCTTTCAAGATCTTCTTTAATGAAGAGATTCACAAGAAGTACCAGTAGAACTTTGCCTCAAGGACGTTTTGCTATGAGAAGAATTTCGAGTTTAAGAACGAACCCAACTTGGGTTATTTGCCGAAGTTCATGATGGTGGTGAAACAACACAAGTGGGGGTTATTTTTCCAGAAAACGGAGGAAATTTATTCCAATATTGTCCGAGAGTTTTATGCCTACCTCACGACTAAAGATTCACCCTTCTTGCTTAAACAAGGTACGTGTGTTCGATTTGATGAGGGATATATTAATACTATGTTTGAATTGGATGGTGTAGGGGAAGAGCACTCTTAATTTGTTGACTCGTTGGATGCTACCAAGAGGTAAAAGCTACTGAAGGATTTATGTGAGCCTGGCACCAAGTGGAACGTGTCATCGAAGAGCCACCGGATGATGAAGTGGCTGGGATTGAAGCCACAACCAAGGGGGTGGAACCATTTCCTGAAGGTAAATCTGATGCTGACCGCCCGCAATAAAATTGTCTCGGAGGAGAAGATGGCCTTGTTGCATTCAATCATCGTGGGTCGCAAGATCAACATCGATCGTATCATTGTCGATGAAACTTATAAGTGCGCTGGTATGGGCAGTGGAAGTTTATTTTTCCCTGTATTAATCTTTAATATTTGTATGAAGCACAATGTGCCAATACTTGATTCAAAGAATGTCCAAAAAAGCAAGGGAACAACTGTCACTCCTGCCCTTTGGAGGCAACTCATTGCCACTAAGTCCAAAGAGAAGGGCAAGGGAAAGGCTGTGGAGCTGGTGTCCAAGGCCAAGGTGCCCACGGCAGAACCCGAGACTCCTATGCCAGCTGGTTCGGTGGCATTGCTTTCTCAAATCTACCAACACTAGGAGATCATTCTTCAAAAGTTGGAGAAAGCAGAGGAGCAGAACACCAAGCTCTGGAATTATACACATGCTTGGGACTGTGCCATTAAGAAAACTCTTGAAGGAATGTCCCCGAGTGTTTTGCCAGCCTTCATTGAGTTCCCCACTGACCTCTTTGCCAACGATGATGTGCCAGCCAGTCCTCATTCAGTCTATACTCTAACACAATCAGATGCCACCGTACTAGTGTCCTCTATCCAAGTTAAGTCCACAAGAATAGAAACGCCGCCTGAATCAAAAGAAGAAGGAATCCAAATCAAACATGCTGCAACACATGTTGCACCTACCTCATCTATTGCCACATACGCTTCTGCTGCTTCGGAGCTAGTGAAGATTATTAAGGAAGTTCTCCGTGACATTGGAGCTTCCACAACTGCATCAAAGCCCAACATGAAGGGAAAGAAACACATGGCTCCTGATCGAGGGTGCTTTGTCAAGAAAAAGAATCGTGTCACACGACAAAAAAACTTCGAAGGAGAGTCATCTTTCCCTTAAACTCCTTACATTCATTTTGTTCATGCATTTTATTTTATTTTCATTTGTTTAAATATGTCTACATGCATTGAGGACAGTGCACACCTTTGGTTTGGGGTGTGTGTGGCCTCACATCTTTTCACTTCAACAAATTTATTAATTTACGACGAAATTTCTCTATGACGTTACATATAACGTCACAAAATATACTTTAAACGTGATAGATTTTTTTCGTCACAATTAGTAAACAATTGTATATCTTTTTTGACAATTTAAAAACGTCATTGATTTTCGTCACTATATGTTTGGCGCCTAAACAATAACTTGGAGGGAAACATTTAAATGACGTTTAGATAAAATGATGACATTGTACAATTGTCACCAATGAAATGAAAGTATTAGTGACGAAATATTATTGTAATCATTCAATGTTCATTGGTGACGTTGAAAATTCATCACCAATAACCTTTATTTGTGACAATTTGATTCGTCATATTTTAAAAGACATAAAATTTGACATTTTATTTGTGCCACAAAAAAATTAGTTTAATGTGACGAAAATCAGTAATTGTCATTAATTGCTACATGTCTTACATTTTATATAACTATTTTAAAAAATATTATGAGATTATGTCACTTAATGTTTGACGTCAATAATAAATATAAAATGGTGGGAAAATTTATTGGTGAGAAATTTCTACATTTTGGTTGCGTGACTAATTCAAAATTTTATTAGTTATAAATTTTTAAATGTTTTGGATTTTGGGCTCATAGTTTTAGTCATTGATTATTATTTGTGCTAACATGGTAGTCAACCTTACTGGCATTGTAGTGTGAATGATGACATGTCAAATGAACTTGATTGATTCTTTTGAAAAGAAGGAGAACCTATTTATTTTTTGAAGTATAAAAAATATATTTCAAAAATAATTGAAATTTTATTGAAAGCAGTAAAAAGTTTATAAAAAATGAAATATTAATTAAAAAACGAACTTTACCAAACAACTCTTCTGTAATCCTTGTTCGAATATATTATTGTTTATTGAACATATTTTCAATTGGATCAAATCTTGTATTGGAGTAACACATTGTTGCTCCTTAGTCTTAGGTTGAATATTAAAATTTATGTTTCCAACAACAAATAACATAGCAAGAGAATACCAATTTGAGTCATTAGCATCACTAAAATATAGAATTTGTCTTATCACTTTTTTTTTACAACAAAAGTGAACCTCATAGGAGATCAATGGTGGGATGCAATCTTAGTCCTATAGATGATAATTATAAATATGCATTTGGATCCTTATTAATCAAGAAATTAATACTACGAATTATTATTACATATTTTAGTGCTAATTAAAGAATTTAGAATATATATATATATATATATATATATATATATATATATATATATATATATATATATATATATAAAAGTTATTGAAATATATATGTTTTGAATTTTTAAACAAAAAAGGCATATTACCTACAAGCAATTGCTTGCAGCAAGCATATTAGATCTCTTCTCATAGCCCAAGGGGTTCAAAATCCATAGCCATTTTAATTTGGGCATTATTCTTTTTTAGTTTTGTCAAATCCCTAGCTAGATTTCGTGTTATTTCGTGTTAGAGACGGCCGTGAGGTTTATAATTTCAAGCACCAAGCGACTCATTTCTTGAACCACTGCCACCACCGCCTCCCTTTCCCCTTCCTACCCAAAAGGCCAAAACTACAACCTGATACCTATGGCGGTCGAGCAATCTTTCGCGCTGAGAGGGCTTACGGAATTTTATCTTGTCTCATCGAGGAAAATATCGTATGTATCAACGGACCCATCAACAAGGTCGTACGTGAGCATGGGCAATAGGGGCACCCGCACAGGGCCTCTACCCTGTTTAGAACTTATTTTTTTCGAATATTCATAGTTAGAGTTTAATATTTTTTAATATTTATTATTTAAAATTTAATTTTTTAATAATTGTTATTAGAGTTCTATTCTTAAAATTTGTTTTTTTGATATTTGTTATTAGGGGTATAATTTTTTTCAATACTTGTTATTATAGCCTCATTTTTCGAATACTTGTAATTAGGGGCCCATTTTTTTATGATTTATTGTTATTTCAATACTTGTTATTAGGGTACAAATTTTTCAATATTTGTTATTATGAGGCCAATTTTTCAATACTTGTTACTAGGGGTCTATCTTTTCTAATATTTGTTATTAGGGCCCTACTCTTAAATTTTATTTTTTCCGATACTTGTTATTGCGAGTCCAGTTTTTTTTCAATACTTGTTATTTATGGTCCTTTTCCCTAATATTTGTTATTACATGCATACTCTTAAATTTTAATTTTTCAACTTGTTATTAGGGTTCCAATTTTCCCTATATTTGTTATTACAAGAATACTCTTAAATTTTTTTTCTTCAAAATTTGTTAATAGGGACCCATTTTTTTATATATCACTTGTTACTAAGGGTCTAATTTCAAATTTTATTTTTTTCCAATACTCGTTATTAGGGGAAAGGGTGAGCAAAACTCCACTCGACTCGAAAAAATTGATTTTTTCGATTCGACTTGAAAAAAAATTCAAATAAAGTTTGAGTTATAAAATAAAAATTCTAATAACTCAAAATTTTAGTATTTAGTAGATAAATTTTTAAGTTCGAGTCGTAAGGACTCGTAAACTCGCATAACTTAAATTTTTTTTACACGACTTAACTCGATCGAACGCTTACCCTTAATTAGAGGCCTATTTTTTAAATTTGCCCACGGGCCACCAAAATCTCAGAAACGGGCCATCAACGACAACACCGCCCACATAGTTGTCGCCCAGCTCCTCTTTCTCGAATCTGAAAACCCGTCCAAACGTATTCAATGTACCTCGACTCCCCTTGCAGCCAAGTCACTAAAGGTCTTTCTCGATAATCTTGTCATGTTGTTTTTGGTGCAAGTCTTTCAATTAATCATATTGCAGTGCATTGAGTCTCCAATCAACCCATTTTTTGGGGTAAGCTGCATCCATGGTATCCTATTATAGTTTCAGTATAAACCTGTAGGCACAATGGTATGGTTGTATGAATACTTGTCACCATCATTGAACTAGTGTAGGCTACACTGTGTAGCTCAAGAATTAAAGATTCGCTGTTATTTAGTATCTCTACATGCCTCCAAATTCATGTTTGGTACAAAAAAAATTAAAAGAGTGGCCAGGCCATAAAAAAAACAAAGTGCGTTAACCTTGCATGATTGATCGAAGAGAAGGGATTTAGTTGTATCTTTTAAAACCTGAAATTTAGTTCTAGAGAGGGGATTGGAAGCAAGACTGATCAAGGGATGGGGTGGTGTGGTTTTGATCGGTTGAGCTTACTCTTGGAAAGAAGGAAGACATTCGGCTGGAGGTGTGTTATAAAAACGGAATAGCAACAGCTGTTAGAAGGGAGCAGTTGGCAAGGTAAGGGAGGAAGATTTAAGGTCGATACTATAGATAGTTATGATTTCGTAGATTTGATCTTAATATACTTTTTCCTATTCCTCGACTTAAGTTAATAGGATTATAAGTGTGATTTGATGATGTATATGATTATAATTTATAATGTTGGTTTAATGCTTAAATGGTATGAATGATGCTAGAGTGTTGAGGAAGAAATAAAAAGATGGTAATTTATGATGGATTGATTCTTGGATGAGTTTGCATTACTGAATATACTATAAAGTATGTCTAAATGGTACTTAGCACTCGAATATGTATTCTTGCCTTTCTTTTCATAGCATCTTTATGTTTGATTGAATAATTGACTATATGATTGTACATATTAATAGATACTACTCTTTCAAGCTGAATTTCGTTGATTTTAGTCTTGTATATATATCTTAAAATGTGGAGTTCAATTGCTGGAAAGTTCATGATTGTTTTGGAACAATTGTGCATTTAGAATGGTTAAATATTAGGTTGAAATGTTTTCACAACAACAGCTAAGTGAGTTGCACTGTTCCAACTTGTTGTCAACCGATTTCGCATGATTTGGTAGCTAAAATGAAGTAACAGTAGTTGAATCCGTGGCCTTGTGTCATGTGTGTAGCACTGTAATGCTTGATATTAGGTACAAAATGATGTAATTATAAGCTCAAAGCAGTTTGCATTGGTGTTGCCCTATGGAGACTGTTATGCTCGGTTAGAGTTCAATTTTGAGGCCATAATTTGGTACAAATGAAGCAAGTAGCTGCTGTAATTTTTTGTTTCTATCAGCAACAAAACAATAGTCTAAAATGCGACTAGTTATGCTATTAAGTCTGTCCCGATATGTTAACACTATTGGAAACGATTTAGGACATTAGACCTAAGTTTCGGTCCTATTTTATAAGAATAATTGAGCTTAATTGTACATCATTTATGCTTTCAGAAATGTTATACATTAGCAGCTAGAAACCGTTCAGTTTGCATTGTTGCGTCCAAAAAATTCACCAAACAACACTTGTTTCAACTATCATGTGACAACCGGATCAAGTAGATCTAGTTTCTTTTATTATGGGGCAAATAAACTTTAGACCTTATTTACCTGGTGAATAAAAATGAATATATTAGTCTAAACGATGATGTACCAACTTAAATCTTGGTAATGTAGAAGTATTGGCTACCATGTATATCTTTTATCTGATATTTCTTTATTCAGTGCAGAATAGAAAAGTTGTAATTCAATAAGTGTGTTTAGAATGAACGAAACTTAGGCTTCGTTCTCCATTGCTGACAAAACGGCCGTTTCGCACGCAAATGGAGAAGCATTGCTGAACGGTCCGACAAAATCGCGTTGCTGCCGTTTTTTGCTAGAATTTATGCCTCAAACGCTGGATTTTTCACCGCCAATTTTTTCAACTTCTCTGGCACCGCAACTTTTTCACCGCAAATTGGGTCCAGCAGCAATAGAGAACGAAGCCTTATGCTACTGAAAGTCAATAATGTCAACAAGGATATCAACAAGCATTGACCAATTGTCTGCAACCAAATGGGCCAATTCAAGCACAAGCTAGAAAACCAACCGTCGAGCAATTTTATACTTCAAATTGTTCTGTTGTGCAGCAGTTTTTTCCTCCTTTATATTTGGGTATTATCGTGAAATGGTTTGAACATTCTAACTTTCTTAAACATATAGGTGGAAGAATGTCTTGGCATATGGTGACGGCATGATTTTAAAACATTAATGTATCCTTACTTTCCTCCCAATGCGAAAAAGCCCAAGGTTTTTCGGTATATTAATCTTGTACCTGCAGCAATACAACACCTTACTCGGTTCTCATGTTAATCTAAATGACTAATATATGCATTTCTCATGCCTCATATGTACTTTTTTTAAAATTTATGTAGTTGCATATACCACATATTTTTTCCTTAATGTATGTTTTTTATTATTGGCCTTTGTAGTTTTTACGAGCCTTCATAGAAGAGAGTAACTGTATTAATTGCTCATGAATTTTATTGGTTACGGTGAAGACACTGGTTATGAGGTTCCTTGTCTCGTTGTTGCGGCTAAAGATGATTTGGATTCATTTGCAATGGCTATACAAATTCTACTCGATTAAGTCATCAAGTTGGCAAGGATATGGGTATAGACACACCTATCTATATAAGCTTTTGTAAATTTTTTTTTTTTTTACATTCAAGTTTTATTATATTAGGGATAAAAATTGGAGTAGATAATCTTGATTGTTTTTACTTTTATTATTTGTAAGAAATGAATTATAATATTTTTAGAATAATATAAATATTTTTTGGTGAATAATGTTTATTTTTTTATTTTGATCTTTTTCTCATTTTAGTTGACAATAATTATGTCACTATCAATTTTATGCTTTTGCTTCTATCACTAATAATTTATTGCTTTTTTTGAAGAAATTGAGCCTCATTAAAACCTTGCTAACACCCATGGGTTTAGAGAACCAGGAGGCCCCTATGCAGAAAAAGAGTACCCATATGTATATTACTATGATCGAGATTGAATCTCAGCGAGTACAAAGTTACGGATACAATCTAGATATAGGTTACCAAAGGACAAAGAGTCCATGGTACGAAGAGCATGAGTAGCTAAAGTGTAAGCAACAGACTTAGCCTCTCTATTTACAAAAAGAACACGAAAGTGTGAAGACGAAGCGAGCAAATCTCGCGCCTGAAAGAGGATAGGACCCATGGCGGAAAGATCTGGCCCCGATCGGTTAAGCCTATTTGCAATGGATGCACAATCCGTCTCAAAGACCAAATTGGGTCAATCTTGTTCTTGTGCAAAGGTGATGCCAGCGATAAGAGCATGTCCCTCAGCCGTGGTAGCGCCCAAACAGCTTCCGAAGGGATAGGTGAGACCACCAACAACAGCTCCCAAATCATCACGAACCACCACTCCAACTGCTACCGTGCGTGTGACCGAGTCAAAAGCCTCGTCCACATTAACTTTAAGAGACCCCGGTGGGGGCTGCCTCCAATGAGGTTGAGAGAGAGAGGGATGATCCGACAGAGCGAGATGGTTAAAAGATTTAGCTTCCTTATAATCGCGCTGAAGGCCTATAGAGTTGATGGCAGTGAGCCATGCAAGTGCCGGTTGTGGACCCAATCATTCCGGCGATTCCAAATGTTCTAAAGAACAGTGATAAAGAGGCCAAATGAATCGACCGATAGCGTAGCTGCGCCCTCTACAATCCATTGCAGGCCAGAAGAGGTCGTGCTATGGATTAAGGAGGACGGGATGCCTGCCAGGCGAAGAGCCTCAGAGGATCCTAGGAAGTCCCTAAGGGCGTGGAGTACAGATTCCTGGCAAGATAGGCAGAGAGGGCAATGTCCTAAATCAGGAGTGAACACCTGGATTTTGGACCTTACAGGTAGGGCATCTGACCCCAGTCGCCAACCGAAAGACTTAACTTTTGGAAGGACCTTTAACTTGGCCAAAACCTTCCAAACCCGTGAAGGTCGATTACGTGGGTCCGGGGGACGTTGCGGATACGAGTAGCCAGAGCGAACCGAATAGATACCGGAATCGTGAGGATTCCATAAGATGGAGTCACGATTGTCATTAATAACGGGAATGTTAAGAATAGCATTAGCGTCATCAGACGTAAAATAATTGCAGACTTTGACTGGGTCCCATCGGGCCTGATTGGGGTACATGAAATTACTACATCGAGTATGGACTTCATCCATGACTTTATATTCTCTATATAGTTGGAGGGGGGATGAGCCACCCCAATTATCTTTGTGGACCCTGATGCGACTGTTCATACCAGGACGGTAGAGAAACCCTCCATGGAGATGTTTCATGGTGTTATAGAGCCCTTGCCAAGAAAAGGAGCCACGACGCGGCAGATCAACTTCAAGAATTTGGCTGAAAGGGAAGTAATTCACCTTATATATTTGGCTTAGTAGAGACTCCGACTCGCAGATGAGTCTCCAAATCTGTTTGCCTATAAGTGCCATGTTAAAGTGGTTGAGATCTTTCAAACTGACGCCACCTGCTGACTTAGGTAGACAGACTCGGTCCCAAGAGAGCATGTGCCAACCTTTCTTGTTATTTCGCCCAGACCACCAATATTGGCGAATCGCAATAGTCATATCGTCGATACTATTTTGAGGCAGAAGATAACAAGAGATAACATATTGGGGCAATGATTGGATGACAACTTTGATAAAGATTTCGCGGCCACTAAAGGATAGTAAGTGCTTGTCCCAATGGGATAGCCTATCGTTGACTTTATCGCAAATGAAGCCAAGAGCTTCAGTCTTATTCTTCCTGATGAGCAGTGGAACACCAAGGTAAACTCTCGGGTTGTCAACCTCCCTGACCTGCAGGGAGGCATTAATATTGGCTCTGACCGTTTGAGCAGTACGAGGGTTATAGAAGTTAGTGAATTTTTCAAAATTTACCGCTTGTCCTGAGGACAAAGAATAAGTATGGAGAGCCAACTTGAGATTTTTAGCTTCCTCTTGTTTATTGTTAATAAAGACCATGTAGTCATATGCAAATAGAAGGTGGTTCACTTTGGGACCAGTTCGGGCCGCCCTTAGCCCAAGTAAAAGGTCGCTTTGTTGTGCATCGTTTAAATATGTCGAAAGGCCTTGTGTACAAAAAAGGAAAAGAAAGGGGGATAAAGGATCTCCTTGTCCGAGACCGTGCTGTGGGTAGAAAATAGGGGAGAAGGAATTGTTAACTTTAGCGGTTAAGGAGACAATGGATATGCAACACATGATAAGCGAGACCCAAGCAGAATTGAAACCCATTCGAAGCATGACATGTTGGATGAAAGGCCATTCCACGCGATCGAATGCCTTTTCCATGTCCAATTTAAGTGCAGCACCTTGAGAGAAATTATTGTATCCGATGTTAATGGAGTGGATAATCTCGTGGGCAATTAAAATATTATTCGAGATATTCCTTCCTTGAACAAAAGCAGCTTGATTGATGCTAATACAAAAAGGAATCATGGTCTTCATTCTGTTGACTAGGACCTTGGCAACAATCTTATAAATCATTTTGCAAAGGTTGATGGGCCTAAGGTGACACATTGTAGTTGGATCTTTAATTTTAGGTATCAAGACTAGTATGGTTCGATTAACGGAAGCCATGTCAGCTGTCCCATTGAGAAGGTCTATACAGAGTTAGGTGACATCCTTGCCAACAGTGTCCCAATGCTGTCTATAAAACCCACTAGGAAGCTCATCAATTCCTGGTGACTTCTGGGGATCGATATCGCGAAAAGCTTGGAGGACCTCATCAGAAGTGAAAGCCCTCGAAAGAGCCTCATTCATTGCTGGGGTAATGGATGGTTAATTTTATTATTAGTAAAGATCTCAATATAATTAATGATAATGTGGTCTCTAATTAGGTGAAATATTGGTAATATGTGACGATTTTAAATTGAAAATTAAGAAAAATATTATGACGTTATTTACCATTTTAGGTGATAATATATTATGTCATTGGAAATGTGACGATATCTTTATGCCACCTATAAATAGAGTTTAATGCATTATTTGTGACGATAAGAATTATCAATACCAAAATATTATATAATTTAGTGACATAATTAGTTGTCATTGAATATAAATTATAAAGTAACGTTATGTATTATCGTCATTCATACTACTATTAGGTGACGATATACTATGTCACTAACAATGTGACAATCTTTTTTCGTCACTTATACAAAGAGTTTTTGTAATATTGGCGACAATACTGATGATTAATGACGAAATTTTATATCATTGGATGACGTAAATAGTGGTCATTAAATACAAATTATAAGGTGACGTTATACATTAATGTCACTATATTCTTGACAATACGTGATGAAAATAGCTACATCGTCACGCTAGACATTTAGTGATGCCCATAGCATGACGAACGTCGTGACATCAAGCTTTACGTCACAAAATACAAATTGTGACGTAAATGTAAGTTTTTGTGACAATAGTTTAGATGCCACTAATAATCAATTTTGTTGTAGTGTTTTCCATGCCATGCATTCATGTTTATATTTCTGTTTGCATAAAGATTAGGTATCCATGCATACCAAACCACTAAAAACATTGCCTCAGTTAAATTGGGAATTTTGCTAACACTTTGCTAGTTTAGTATAATTTGTTCTAGAATACTCTGTCCGATAATAAAATTTAGAAATCCTTAGTTTGCATGTGCCGACAAGATAGCAAAGCCAGGTCTACTTGGCAATTGATCTCTTGTTTAGGAAATTGAAGTCTCACTTAACACGTAGTATGCATCTAGTTCCCAAACAAACTAAGAATTCTTGAAACTAAGCTCAGAATAATGAAAAAAATAAAATGAAAAAAAATGATGCGTCGGTAAAAGAAAATAATAAGGTACCAATGTAATGCCCTGGTTTTCGGCCTAGATGTTTTAGACATCAGATCAGATCGGTCGAGAACGGTTCGAATCGCGTAAGGTGATTTAAGGAAATCAAGGATCGGGATAGGATAAAAATGTGGTAAAATAGCTAAAATCCTTTAAAAATATGTTTAAGTGGTTGGTCAAGTCAATTTTACAAAACGGATTTTGGAAATGGGACATTTTGAGTAGTGACCAAATTGTAAAGTTTCAAAACTGGGAAAATGTGATTTTTAAAGTAGAGGCCAAAATCTTAGAATCTTTAGGGGGCTTTAAGTCAATTTGACCTTTCCTCAATATGACATGTGTTTTAAAAGGTTTTAATTAAATGATTTCAATTGGATTTATATTAATTAATTAAAAGGTAGTTAATGTGAGATTTTCAATTACGTAACTACCAACTCTTTCTCATTCTCAGCCAAACACTAATTCACTCATCTTTCTCCAGAATTCTTTCTCCCAAAAACTCTCTCAACATTTCCTAAATCATTTTCAAGAAATCTTTCCTAGTTCTTCAAGATTTTGCTAAGGAAAACTTGTCATTCATTGAGGGAAGCAAGGATTGAAGGTAAATCTCGTTCTCAACCTCTAATCAAAGTTCTTTATTGAAATTCCCAAGATATTTGGCTCCTAAATACTATTTTTGGTTGAGTTTTCATTATAGTGTTGATTGGAGATCAAAATCTTGTGAAATTGTGGTTGAAATCTTAATTTTCGGACTTGATGAGTTAATCTCTATTTTGTGTTGATTTTAATTGGGTTCTAAGTTGATTTATATGTTAAAATGAAGTGTTGATAACATAGATCATGAAATCCTTGAGACCCTTGAGTTTCTTGGTTGTTTTGAGTGAGTTTTTGAGGTGAAATGGTGGAATCTTGATTGCTGGAGGTATAATGTTGGGTTAGGTTGTTTGTTAGATGTTTTTTGGTGTTTACTATGGGTTGGAAGTGATGTATGTTGGCTGGGCTTGGTTTAGGAAGCAATCGATTGAGTTTTCGGTTGTTTTGGATGGGTATTTTGGTATAGTTTGGGTGAGCAACGAGTTTGTGAATTGTTGCTGGTGTTGGAATGCATTTTAATGCATTTAGATCTCTGTTTTGATGATGTGAAAATAGGGGATCTTGATCCGGAAGCAAACGAGGTGTTGTTGGAGGCTCCGAAAGGGTAATTTTTGTGTCGGCGAGCATGGCTTCGCGTATCGGTGAGTGGAAATGCAATTTCCTGCTTTGTAATGCTTTGAGCGTGGTCTTGGGAGCTTATTGTAAGTTTGTTACACTTAGCTAAGCTCAAGAGTAAGTGATTCGGAAAATCCCTCTGTTGGAAATGTGCTATGCTTGATGAAAATGCACTTGAGTTAAGTGTAGATTTGTTTACCATTTTTAAGCATGTTTAAAGCATGAATGTTGCTGGATTTTAATGACATTATGTTAAGGATGCACTAGGTAAGTGATCCTTGGTTTTCATGTGTTGAATGCATATGATGTAAGCATGTTATGCTTGTGGAAACGGCATTGTTTTTATGCTTGTAAAACAGTGAATTAATGTGGTTAAATGATTATATTGGCAAGTGATGTAAATGGTTTTTGGTTGTGTTAATCAGATATAGTTATCCGGCTATAGGATTGGGTGCACCGTGAATAAAGTCGCCTTGGATGTCGAGGGGTTGTGAGTGTGCCGTAATCTCCATCCAAGTACCCCAACGATTGAGGTTAAGACCACAACGGTAGATGGTTTAGTCCCGTGTGTGAGTCTTGTGTATGTGTCATGTACTCTCGTTAGTGGAATTATACAACTACCGATGAGTGATGTTGAGGGGTTGTGATTGTGCCATTAATCTCCATCACGGGCGTTGAGGGGTTGTGATTGTGCCATTGATCTCCACCTTGTGTAGTCCGGTAGTATGTATGAAGCGTGTGGGACAATGCTTGTAATCTACGTATCCGATTGTGTCTTGTTTTGAAATGGTTTATGGATTATCACTTGCGAGCCAATATAATGTAAATGATTAATGTTAAGCATGAGATTCTTGTAAATGATTCAAAGATGCATGAGATGCTTGGTGAAGCATGACCAAAGGTTTATTTGCTGTTTTAAATGTTGCATATAAGCATGTTTTAGAAAGTGCATTGATGTTCTTGAATGGACATGTTTTTATGTAAAAGCATGAGTCATGAAATAGTGGTATTGCCATTGGTGTGAAATGCATTGATGAATGTTGCATAGCGGTCCTCACTAAGCTTTGTGCTTACGCTCTTTTGTTTCATCAATGCAGAAATCTAGGCATTCGAGGCAGCAAGTATGCAAGAGGAATCCAAGCTTTTAATCTTGCAAAGTACGTGGCTTTACTTCGGTGTAATAAAAGGCAATGTGTGGGAATTATGCTTTTGAATGCTTGAGGATGTTTCCCTTTACTTTGAGCATGTTTGATGGTTTATCCTTGAGTTGTAATTGGCCATTATGAGTTGTTTTTGGATGTGAATGTTGGTTTTGGCTTGTTATGGTTTTGGTGGGCTAGGGAGCATGCCTTTAGTGTCTATGTTTGCATGTTGGATGCCATGTCGTAGCTAATGCCTCTAAATGATGATCATTGGTGTGTATCTATGTTGTATGCATGTTGTGACATGTTTCGGGAATGTTTCGAATATGAAAAGATGTGAAAAACCAGCAAAATCTACTGTTGCAGGGAAAGGTGTATCAGAACGCCCTTGTCTATTTCAGAACGGGGGCCTGAAATGGCCTTGAGGTTTCGAAACGAGAAGGGACGTATCAGAACAATTTTGCTACTGAAAAGGGGTGTTTCGATACGGATCTCGGAACGCACATGAGTATCAAAATGGTCAACCAAGTTTCGAAACGACCTTTTCGTTACAGGGCCATCCGTTTTGAAACATCTGATCGTTGAGTTTGAATTTGAACTGTTTCAGGTTTCTGTTTCTTACATTTTGGTCCCTGAGATTTGATTGCTTAATTTAATGAGTTTGAATGACCCGTTTGAGATGAAATTTGTTATGATGGCATGTTATATGATTAATTAAGGATCGGTAACAATAAAACTTGTTTAGTCATTTTAATTCTATATATTTACGTTTTAGTCCCTAAAAGATGTTTCTATGCAATTGAATCCCTATTTGAGTTCCGTTCGCTGTGTCGCTTCTGCTGAAATGTTTTTCTAATCATATAGGCTAATAATGAGCATCTAGAAAAGATAAAAAGGAAAAAATGTCGTTAATCAAGGTTGACTTTCGGGTTGACTTTGGTTTTCCCCGTGTAATCTTCGTAGTTCGAGTCGAGCGTCTAGGCCGGGCTACGGGGGTTACATTTGTTGGTATCAAAGACATGTTGCGAAAGAATTGGGGATGCTGGTATGAGAAATTGATATGTGTTGATGTATGTGTTGAGTGTGTAAAAGTTCTATTATTTACCCCCTATTTAACGCATATTTCTGCTGCATTCAAGCATAATTCATTGCATTTAGGTTAGTTTACAGTTAGACATCACAAATATATTAAAAGGCACAGTTTCTACTGAAATTGGTTGCTTTTGTAGGTTGCTGCGGTAGCAGACAGAAAGGCAGGCGCTGGGCAGTGAAGCAGAAGAGCTGGAACTGGACGAGCAGTCAAGGAGGACGATGCTGCCATGGTTGCCGCCGTGACAGCAGAGGACGACAACAATTTTGAGGAGAAGAAGCAAAGTGGACCTCGACAGATAGAGAAAATTAAGCCCGTCTGTCGTGGAAAACTAGTATATTTTTCCAAGCCCTAGATTAGAAGGAATGCCAAGCCCAAAGTTCAAGAAGAGAAAATCCCAAGCAAGAAGGAGGACGATTTGAAGTTAGATTCTCTGAAGATTTAGTCTTTATTAGAGTTGTACTTTAATTTAAAGTTGTATTCTTGCTATTCAAGAAAACTTGGACCCAAAGCCTATATAAGGGCATGTATTTCGACCTAGGGAGGATATAACCGATTCTCTAGCCTTCTTCCCAAAACCCTAGCCGTTTTCATCCTCTCATCATGTTCTAAATTCCCCTTAGGGCCACGGGTTGTTTTGTAAAGTAGTTGCAAGGGTTGCTTTTGTTTTAGGAATTTCCAGTTCAATAAAATAAACTTCAAGTTCTCTTATTCTGGTTATTAACATCTTGCAAGAGCATTGGGAGAACATTGCGAGGTTATCTATTTAGTTAATATCAGGAGAGTTAAGCATATGAAAGGAATAAGTGCGAGTTCTCTAGTTTATAGTTGAACTATCTCGGACCTAGGGATAGGATGAGGTTAAGTGGCTAAAGAAGAATTCAACAACATCGGTGTTCATCCTTCGATTCACGCCGGGAGGTATCATCAAAGACGTGATCATCGATAGACTTGGACCTAGGGATAGGCCAAGGCACAGCAGGGATTCTTTCCAAACTTGAAGTACGGAGTTGAGTGTTCGCTGCCGCGACAAGCAACAGACTGCCGCCGCGACAGGTGCTGCCGCGACGGGGACGACGACAGAACTGATTTTCCCAGACTTAGCAATACCTGCACTACTGAGCAATTCAATACCAGCCTATTCTCTCTATCTTGATTTCTCTACTCTTTTACTTAAGTTTTCTTTATTATTCTCGTGACAAACATCTTAAATATTTTCTTTACTTTCGTGCAGTAATTCAAGGTGAAGCTATTAGCCCAGTCCCTGTGGAGACGATATCCGATACTCTAGTATCACTTTATTACTTGCGACGTGTACACTTGCACTCAATTGCGATAGACACTTTTACACACAACAAGTTTTTGGCGTCGTTGCCGGGGACTGGCAACATAACTCTACCTTTTCTTTTACTGCAATTTTCTTTTTATTTTTATTTTTCTGTTTTAATTTGGTTTGCTCAACTTTTTCTTTTCACAAGGTTTCTTGTTTATGCGCAGATCGAGACGAGGAGAAGAACCTGAGTATCAATTAGATCCGGAAATCGAACGTTCGTTCAATCTTAAGAACCGACTTCGTCACATACTAGCCAAGAACGAGTACCTTGAGGAACAGTTAGAGACGATGCAAAACCAAGGGAACCCCCAGGGTAATGACCCTCCTGTCGGAGATGGAGAGATTATACCTCCTGTCGGCAACCTTGCTGCCGCTGCCGCACGACGGTCCTATCGAGACTACATGCTGAATGATCATGTAGAATTAGAAACCACGCTGCCGGATATAGATGTTGACAACTTCGAGCTGAAACCTGTTATGTTTAGCATGATCAACAATGCCGGTCAATTCAGTGGTGCTGCTACAGAGGATGCTAGGGAGCATCTAAAAACGTTCTAGGAAATCTGTGGTTTGTTTAGACTACCAGGAGCTAATCCGGAGATACTGAGGATTCGGTTATTTCCCCATTCATTGAGGGACAGAGCAAAGACTTGGTGGAATAAACTTACACCGGGTTCAATTAGAACTTGGGCAGATTTGTCTCGTGAATTCTTATCTCATTTTAATCCTTCGCACTTATCTAAGCGATTACGTAACGAAATTGCTACTTTTCAACAGGAAGATGACGAGCCGATGCACGAGGCCTGGGACAGATTTACCACTCTTCTACGGAACTGCCCAATGCATGGATTCCCCGTTTGGAACCAGGTAACTAAGTTTTATAATGCTTCCAATTTACAAACTCGTATTCAAATTGATTCAGCAGAAAACGGATTACTACTGGACAAAGACCCAGACGAGGCAATGCAAGTATTGAAAAATCTGGCTAAAAATGAGGAACAGTTTTTGACAGCAAGAAGAGGGGGTAAAAGGGTCCTAGCTGTTAAGGATTATGAGGCCGACAACACGATGAAATCACAGGTGTCATACCTTACTAAGGCAATGTAAAAGCTTTTGAACGATGATTCCCAGCCGGTGTTTGCCGTCGAAGAGGTATGTGAAATTTGTGAAGGAAATAACAGTTCAGATGAATGTCCTATACAGTTAGAAGAGGGAAAGTATGTTGGAAATTACAATAAGCAGAATTATAACTCCAACAACTACAATCACAACTGAAGGAAGGATGTAACCCCCTTAACCCGGCCTAGACGGTTGACCCGAATTAAGAAGATTACACGGGGAAAACCAAAGTCAACCCGAAAGTCAACCTTGATTAACGACCCTTTTTTTTCTTTTTTTTAAAACTTATCTAGATGCACATTAACCCTAAACATGTTTACAAGAACAACATACTCAGAGATCACAACAATCAAAGATCATTCAGGGACTCAATTGCACAAATTACAACTTTAGGGACCAAATTGTAAATTCTGAAAACTTTAAGGACTTTATCCAATTTTAAGTTACCAATATGAAATTAATCATCTTTCATGCTTCCCTGCCAAATTTCAGCTCAAACGAACATCTCAAACTCATACAATTGCATAAACATGTTTCGGGACCAAAATGCAAACATTTCAGAACATATAACCAACAATTTCAGTGCCCAACGGTCGAGTGTTTCGGAACGGGGAGAACCCGTTCCGAAACGCGGGATCGTTCTGCAACTGGTTCCGAAACAGTGCCTGGCAGTGGCATATCTGTTCCGGAACAGCTCCTTCCGTTTCGGAACACCCAGGCCATTTTAGGCCCCCGTTCCGATACGGTAGCACTTGTTCCGAAACAGGCTGCCCAGATTGCAGAAAAATTGCTGGTTTATCATGCAATTGACCAAGCGAACATACTCCAAAAGCCACCAAATTATACCAGCAAGTCATACAACATACAAAGAACATAATTGCATCAACCAAACATCAACATGGCATCACTTATGAAAATCCCCAAATCTATAGGCATGCTTCCTACTTAGCAAACCATTCGAGCATCAATTTAACTAAACCATCTCATAAAGGCCAATTACATGTTCCAACATTATTAGCAACATAAATCCAACTTAGGGAATCCAAAACATCTCCCAAAACAACTACATAGGTCCCCCATTGCCAAATGCCAAAAGCTAATAGTGTTTAAGAAACCTTCACCATACATGAGCTTTGTTCACCATTTGGATTCTTGTCCCCCTTGCTGCCCTCAATGCACTTTAATGCTCTGCATTATTGGTTTAAGAAAAGAGAGAGAGCGTAAGCAGAAGCTTAGTGAGGAATGCTCATTTAAAACCACACAATAATGCATTTCAATACACATTTATAAACCTTAATTCAAATAATCGTTTGCACATGCTCTTATGCATTTAAAACAAGCAATTCATGCTTCAAGTTCATAACATGTCATATTGGCAACAAGTGATACATTCAGCATAAGATCCACACATGGACTTTTAAACACCATTGTGATCTTACACTTTCCAAGGACCACAAATGGACTTTTAAACACCATTGTGTCCTTAACCCCATGGACTTTTAAACACCATGGCAAGGACCACACAAGGACTTTTAAACACCTTTGTGTCCTTAACAAGAATCTCCCAAGGACTTTTAAACACCTTGGAGTTCTTAAATAACAAGGCTTACACAAGGAATTTTAACCACCTTTGTAACCTTAACCAAGGACCAACCATGGACTTTTAAACACCATGTTGTCCTTAAATACCCGACTCACCCAAGGAATTTTAACCACCTTGGTGATCTTAACCAAGAACCAACCATGGACTTTTAACCACCATGTTGTTCTTAAATAAACAAGGCTCACACAAGGACTTTTAACCACCTTTGTGACCTTAACCATCACTTGCCAATATGCATCATTTACAACAATAATCCACTGTTTTAAAGCATTTATCAAAGCCATAAACATCATGCATCTTTAAGCATCAAACCACATTTAAACAATGTCCAAAACAAGGATCTCTTACCTTGAGCATCATTCAACACATGGCTTATAATCTCAGCAAATAAACATGCTAAATATGCTTTCAAAACAGGATTTAAACATGCAAACAACCACATTGCATACAACCAATCCATGGTTCATCATCAAGAGAGTTTTTCCGAAACTTACTCTTGAGCTTAGCTAAGTTGCTTAGACTTAAACTAAGCTCCCAAACCTTCAATACATTGGTTTCAAAGCCGAAAACCAAAATCCACTCACCGATTCCGTTTCTCCACTTGCCGAAACACCAATCAAGCTTCCGGATCACCACCACTTGGATCCAAAGATGACTCCCCTCCAAACTTGAGTTTCTCCCTTTTAGAACCAAGATTTCTTGAAAATCCACTTAGCAAATGGTAAGGTTTTGTTGAAGAGATGATTGAAGATTAAAAGGGAATTGAAATGAGTTATTTAGGTGACAAAATCAGAGAGAAAAGCTCTGGAGAAAAGGAATTTGGTTTGAGAGAAAATGAGAAAAAATGAAAATGGAAGATTTGAGAGAAAAGTTAGTTATGGCCAAAATATCTTCCCTCCACTTTTGTTTTATTTAAAAACCATTAATTAATCATTTAATATCTTAGAAAAATCTGGAGAAACTCCCATTGGGTAAATAGCTCCTTAAAGATTCAATGTTTCAATCCTTTTTAAAACAGTCACACAGTTTTCAAAAATTACATTTTGGTCACTAACCCAAAATGTCACCCTTCCAAACCTTATTTTGTAAAATTGATTTCACCACACTCTTATATATATTAAAAGAGGATTTTAAGACATTTTTCCATATTTTTAATGCAACCCGAACTACGCTTTCCTAATTTCACCTTTTTATATTCGAACCGCACTCCGACCGAACCGGTCCGAAACCCAAAACTCCTAAGCCCAAAACCGGGGCGTTACAAAGGATCCCAAGTTTTCTTGGAGTAATCCTAATAATGCCCTGAATCCTCAAGCACACAATAATCTGAATCAGGGAGGACCTAGATTACTGACTCGACAGCAACTGCAGCAGCAGCAACAACAGCCACCAGCTGCCACAAACAGTATACTGGAACAGACTCTGGCTACGTTTATGTCTCAGACGGGTACTTACATTGAGAACATGAATCAATTTGTCAAGAAGACGGAGACATTCATGGATAAAACAGAGATGCGTATGACAAATCGTGAAGCTACTCTGAAATCTTTGGAGACACAGATGGGTCAGGTTTCCCAGCATATCAACCCAAGGCAGACTGGCGGATTCCCTAGCAATATTGAAAATGCTAGGCAGCCCACACATGAGCAGTGTAAAGCCATCACTACTAGGAGTGGGAAGAAACTACCAGGGCCAGAGAAGGAAGCTGAAACAGTGAAGAAACCAGCCTTGGAATCACCTGCCGAGGAAGCTGCCCCGACAGGTAACAAACAGCCTGATGCCGATGAGCCTGTCACGACAGTAGAAGCGACAGAGGAGAAAGATGATGAACTCAAACCTCCTTAGATTCGTATGCAGTGGGAAGGGCGTAATGCTGATTATCGTCCCCCACCTCCTTTTCCTCAACGGTTACAGAAACTAAAACAAGAATCAAAGCTTAAAAAGATTTATAATATTTTTAAGCAGGTTCATATCAACATCCCGTTGTTATATGCCGTTAGAGAGATGCCCGGTTATGCCAAATTTCTCAAGGAAGCTATGTCAAAGAAATCCAGACTTGGGGAGTTTGAAACGGTTAAGATGACATAAGGATGTATGAGCATTCTGCACAAGCATCCACCCAGAAAAAGAAGGATCCGGGGAGCTTCATCATACCTTGTGTAATCGGAGATAAATATGTGGGTAAGGCACTTTGTGATCTTGGTGCTAGTATAAATTTAATGCCAAAATCTGTTTTTTAGAAATTAGGTATTGGAAAAGCTCGGCCCACAATAGTAATTCTGCAGCTGGCAGACCGCTCTTACGTTCATCCGAAAGGAAAAATCGAAGATATTCTGGTAAGAGTGGATAAATTTATTTTTCCTGCTGACTTTCTTGTTTTAGATTGTGAAACAGATGAAAACGCACTAATCATCCTGGGGCGACCCTTCTTAGCCACGAGAAGATCACTGATTGATGTTGAAAAAGGAGAACTCACCATGAGAGTAAACGATCAAGAAATAAAGTTGAATGTTCTCCAAGCTATGAAGCACGCTGATGCAGAAGAAGAATGCAAGGTTATCACTGAAGTTACCCTTGACCAACCCTGCATCAGGTCGGGCTGTCACGACATCAACATTGGTCACTGCCTCGGCAGTCACCTAGAAGACTGTCACGACAACACCGACGACAACAACTCCTCAGAATCCGATACATCAGATACTGAAGATCAGGAGGAGGTAAACTGGATAGGCAATCGTCCAGGTAAGTTATTCGAGCCTTTAAATTATCCCTCGGATAACCATGCAATCCAAAAGCCATCAACTGTTGAGCCCCCTGTTTTAGATCTTAAACCCCTACCAGGGTAGCTAAAATATGATTTTCTTGGTTTAAATGATACGTTGCCCGTAATCATCTCTTCCAAGTTGATGCAGGAACAGGAACATCAGTTAATAGAGATGCTGCAGCAGAACAAAAAGGCTATTGGATGGACGATAGCTGATATTCAAGGCATTAGTCCGACCCTATGTATGCATAAAATCCTTCTCGAGGATGATCATAAGCCGACTATAGACGCTCAAAGGCGGCTAAACCATGCGATGAAAGAGGTGGTGCGAAAAGAGATAATCAAATGGTTAGATGCTGGAATAATCTACGCCATCTCGGACAGCAAATGGGTGAGCCCAGTGCAATGCCTTCCCAAGAAAGGAGGAATGAACGTGGTGACTAACGAAAACAATGAGTTAATCCCAACCAGGACTGTGACCAGTTGGAGGGTTTGTATGGACTATCGGAAGCTTAACAAAGCTACCCGAAAGGACCACTTTCCTTTACCCTTTATTGATCAAATGCTTGATAGACTAGCGGGTAAACCTTACTATTGTTTTCTTGATGGTTATTCAGGTTACAATCAAATAGCTATCGCACCGGAAGATCAAGAAAAGACGACATTCACATGCCCCTACGGAACTTATGCTTTTAGGAGGATGCCATTTGGAGTATGCAATGCACCAGCCACCTTCCAAAGTTGCATGATGGCCATATTCTCTGATATGGTGGAGGACTTCCTAGAGATTTTTATGGATGACTTTTCAGTTTTTAGAGACAATTTTGAAAGCTGCCTAGGCAACCTATAAAAGGTACTCGAAAAATGTGAAAAGGAAAACTTAGTTTTGAACTGGGAAAAATGTCACTTCATGGTGGATGAAGGGATAGTCCTTGGCCATAAGATTAGCTATCGTGGCATAGAAGTTGACAGAGCCAAGATAGAAGTGATTGAAAAGCTGCCGCCGCCTACCACAGTCAAGGGAATCAGAAGTTTCTTAGGACATGCTGGTTTTTGTCGAAGGTTCATTGCGAATTTTTCAAAAATCACCAAGCCCCTATGCCATCTTCTGAAGTAGAACCGACCCTTCGACTTTAACGATGAATGTACTGAAGCATTCAAGGTTCTGAAGGAAAAACTGGTAATAGCCCCAATAGTACAACCACCAGACTGGACACAGCCATTTGAGATTATGTGTGTTGCTAGTGACTATGCTGTCGGGGCAGCACTTGGGAAGCGGAGAGACAAAATATTTCATGTCATATACTATGCCAGCAAGACGCTGAATGACGCCCAAGTGAATTATACTACCACAGAGAAGGAGTTACTAGCTGTGGTATTCTCCATTGACAAGTTTCGTTCTTATATACTTGGAACGAAGGTCATAGTGCACACAGACCATTCTGCATTGAAGTATCTGTTCGCGAAAAAGGATGCAAAGCCTCGACTGATACGTTGGATTTTGCTATTGCAAGAATTCGACCTTGAAATCAAGGACAAAAAGGGGACAAAAAATCAAGTGGCAGATCACTTGTCAAGGTTGGAGAAGGGACAGAGTCTACCGACAGATGAGACAAACATATTGGATACCTTCCCAGATGAGCAGCTCTTTGCTGCCGCAGTCACTGTCGCGACAGCCATGGCGGCAGGTAAGTCTTCTGAACTCCCCTGGTATGCTGATTTCGTTAATTTCTTAGTTAGCGGAATAATTCCTCCTGACCTTAACTATCAAGCCAGGAAGAGGTTCCAAAATGATGTTAAACATTATTATTGGGACGAACCTCTTCTTTTCAAAATCTGTGCAGATCAGGTTATAAGGAGATGCGTACCACATGATGAATAAGAAGACATACTTCATCACTGCCATGCTTCACAGTGTGGAGGACACCTAGGAGATAACAAAACTGCTGCCAAGGTTCTGCAGTCAGGATTTTATTGGCCGTCACTGTATAAAGATGCGCAAATCTTATACAAGAGCTGTGACAAGTGCCAACGGACAGGAAACATCTCAAGGAGACACGAGATGCCGCTGCAGAACATTCTTGAAGTCGAGATCTTCGGTGTGTGGGGGATCGATTTCATAGGACCATTCCCATCTTCATGTGGGAATTTGTACATCCTCCTGGCAGTAGATTATGTGTCTAAGTGGGTTGAAGCTATCGCCACTCAAAAGAATGATGCCAAGACAGTTTAAAGGTTTTTACACAAAAACATATTTTCCAGATTTGGCATCCCTAAGGCGATCATTAGTGATGAAGGGAGACATTTTGACAACAGGGTTATTGCTGCTGCCTTGAAGAAGTATGGTGTCAAGCATCGGATCGCACCATCATATCACCCACAGACCAATGGACAAGCTGAAATCTCCAACAGGGAAGTCAAGAACATTCTTGAAAAGATGGTTAAGCCAACTAGGAAAGATTGGTCTTTACACCTGAATGATGCGTTATGTGCATATAGGACAGCTTTCAAAACTCCATTGGGAATGACTCCTTACCGATTGATTTATGGAAAAACATCCCATTTACCTGTCGAGATAGAGCACAGAGCATACTGGGCAATCAAGGCAGTAAATATGGACTTGGAAAAGGCAGGGCAGAAAAGGCTACTGGATTTGAACGAAATTGAAGAAATTCGGACAATGGCCTATGATAATGCAAGAATCTACAAGGATAAAACTAAGAAGTGGCATGACAAGAAGTTGCTGCCACGACAGTTCTGCCCAGGGCAGCTTGTATTACTATTCAATTCTAGATTGAAACCCTTCCCAAGGAAGCTGAAATCTAGATGGCCTGGCCCGTTCCAAGTTGTACAGGTTTTTCCCCATGGTGCTATCACAATCAGCTCGTTAAAAGACGAGCACCAATTCAAAGTCAACGGACAGCGCTTGAAGCATTATCAGGGGACTGAAGCCCCAGGAATACAAGAAGTGGTTACCTTAGGAGATGCCCCACCTGGCATCCTTAATTTAACCTAATTTTTATTTTGTGTCTTATTATTACTTATTAGGAAATAAGATTTATTTTATTTAAATAATGTTTTTATTTTTATTGTTTTTAGGAAATAAAGGAGTCGAGAAGAACATGAGAAGTGAACTCAGCCCACCATCCATCCACCAGCCCACCAAGCCCAAATTTTGGAGTCTGTCGTTACAGCTGCCGCAACAGACGCAGAAAATACAGCCTGTCAACACGCTGTCGCGACAGACACGGAAACGCGTCACAAACGCGTAGCAGACACGGAAATCCGTGACAGACGCGTCAGACACGCTACCGCGTAACAGCTGGCCCTGTTATTCGCGCCTGCTGTTACAGCTCCAACTGGCAGTAAATCCTTTCTATATAAACCCCGTTTCATTTTTCATTTTCACTCACTTCTACTCTTTTTACTTACTCCTCTAGAATTTGTGCTTTCATTTTCATTTTCACAACCCTCGCAACAATGTCTTCCAGGAATACCCGTAGAAATGCTGCCTCCAGCTCCACCCCGACAGCAACCACCCCACGCTCATTTCAGATCAGAGATATGTGGGAAGAAAGGGGATTCATTTACACTTTAAAGGAGGGAAACTTTGGCCTAAAACCATTCATCGCCCGGAAAATTCGAGCTCTACATTGGCAGATCTTTGCCGAGCAGCCAGAGGAAATGAACGTCTCATTGGTGCAAGATTTTTACGCTACCATTAACAGCAGGACAATGACAACAATGATGGTACGAGGAAGGGAAGTGCCGTTTGAAGCTGAATACATTAACACATTGTACGGATTCTACGTCGGCAGCAACGACGACGCCCACCAACAGTTCCTCAACACCCTAGACCCTGCTGCCTATGATGCTGTCATGGCAGAGCTGACCGATGACGGAACACAGTGGAACATCAACCGCAAGAACCCAAGGATGGTAAAGAGGATTCAACTCATGCCGGAAGATAAATTATGGAATGCTTTTATCAAAAAGCGTATCATGCCGTCATCACACAACACCACTGTTAATCAGCCAAGCCATTTGCCGCGGCCATGGGGTACCTGAAGCTGCCACGGATATTCGAGTCCAAGGGAAGGGATGGACGGACAAGAACATAGTCAGATTAATGGAGCTGACTGTTGCCACACCTCTGTCATCATTTGATACAGCTGCCACGACAGCAGACACGACAGAGCAGCTGTTGAGTGTGTAAAAGTTCTATTATTTACACCATATTTAACCCATATTTCTGTTGCATTCAAGAATTAGTTACTGCATTTAGGTCAGTTTACGGCAAAACATCACAAATATATTAAGAGGCAAGTTTCTACTAAAAATAGCTGTTTTTGCAGGTTGCTGCTGTAGCAGACGGAAAGGGCAGGCGCTGGACAGTGAAGCAGAAGAGCTGGAACTGGATGAGCAGTCAAAGAGGATGATGCTGTCAAGGTTGCCGTCATGACAACAGAGAACGACAACAATTTTGAGGAGAAGAAGCAAAGTGGACCTCGACAGATAGAGAAAATTCAGCCCGTCTGTTGTGTGAAACCACCATTGTAACGCCCCTGTTTTGGGCTTAGAAGTTTTGGGCATTGACCGGTTCGGTCAAAGTGTTGATCGAATATGTAAGGTGAATTTAGGAAAGCCTAGTTCGGGTTGCATTAAAAATATGGAAAAATGTTCTAAAATCATCTTTTAATATATAAAAGTGAACTGTGAAATCAATTTTGGAAAATGAGGTTCGGAAGGTTGACATTTTGGCTAGTGACCAAAATGTAATTTTTGAAAGTTGCGTGGCTGTTTTATAAAGGATTGAAACTTTGAATCTTTAAGGAGCTATTATTCCAAAAAGAGTTTCTCCAGATTTTTCTAAGATATTTTAAGGCTTTATTCTGATTTTAAACATAAAGAAAGAGGAGGGAAAGTCATTTTGACTATTTTTTAACTAACTTTCCATTTTTCTCCCAATTTTCCTTTTCTCTCATTTTCTCTCAACCCAAGCACATCTCTCCAGATTTTCTCTTCTGATTTTGTCACTCAAATCTTCCTTTTCAATTCTCTTTGGATTCCTAATCATCTCTACAACAAAACCTCACCATTTGCAAGTGGTTTCATCAAGCTTTTTGGTTCTAAAAAGGAGAAATTCAAGTTTGGAGGTCAGAACGTCCTTCTCCTCTAAACTATCAGTTCTTTACTGAAATTCCTAAGTTCTCAATCCTTGATTTGTGATTTGTTAAAGGCTTTTCAATTGAAATCTTGATTTTAGCTTAAAATGTATGATTTGCTTGATTTTGGTGGAATTTTCGTGTGATCTGTTTGGGCAGTGTTTTGAGATGTCAAATTGATGTTAAATGAATGCTAAATTGATTAGAAGTTGAGGTTTAATTAATGCAATCCCGGATAGGTTGAATTTCCTAAGTTTGGCTTGAGTTTTTGGTTGTTTTTGGAGTGTTTTTGGTGATCTGTTATACATGGAGGTATAAGGATGTGTTTGTGATCATTTTGGATGTTAATTGATGTTTAAAAATGGTTAGAAGTGGTGGATCTTGGCTGGGCTAAGTTTTGGAAGTGTTTGGAGGTGATTTCGGTTGTGTTTGGTAGCCGAAATGTTGGATTTGTGATGAACGGCGAGTTGTGTTGAGTTGCTGGTGTTTCTAATGCATAAAGATGCATTAATGCTCTGTTTTTGTGTGCTTGAAACAGGGGAGATTGATCCGTGAGCTTTGGAGGTGTTGTGGAAGGTTTTGGATCCTTGGAAGGCTTGTTGGCTAGCCTTGTTTTGTGTATCGGTGAGTGAAGTTGGGTTTTCAGCTTTTAAACCAAGTTTTGAAGGTTTTGGGAGCTTAGTATAAGTCTAAACAACTTTGCTAAGCTCAAGAGTAAGTAAATGGTTTTCGCTCTTGAATTGTGTTGTGATTTGGCTTTTAAAGCAATTGTGTTTGATGGTTGCAATGCATGTGATTTGCATGGTTTATATTCTGTTTTGAAAGCATATTTTGGCATGGTTTAATGCTGGTTTTGAAAGCCATATGTGAAGGATGCTCAAGGTAAGATATCCTTGGTTTTATACATTGTAAATGTGGTTTTGATGCATGGTGATGCATGTTGTTTAATGGCTTTGTGTAATGATTTAAAACAGTGAATTAATGATGGTAAATGATGGTTTTTGCATTATGGTTATGCATGTGAATCATTGGACTAATGATGGTAAGTTGGTTATATTGGCAAGTGATGTAAGTGGTTCTTGGATTCTTTGATCGGATATAGTTAGCCGGCTATAGGATTGGGTGCACCGTGAATAAAGTCGCCTTGGAGGTGGAGTGGTTAAGAGTGAAGCGGTAAACTCCCTTCAAGTATCCTAACGAGATGGTTAAGGTCATAATGGAGGTTGAATGCCCATTCGAGGACCTTGGTTAAGCAAAGGTTATATGGTGGTTAAAAGTCCATATATGGGAACCTTGTGCTTGTTGAGATCACAATGGAGGTGTAAAGTCCATGTGTGGATCTTGTGTAGGGTGTCCCGGATCTTGTTAGTGATGTTATACAACTACCAATCGGTGATGCAAAGGTTGTATGGTGTTTGAAAGTCCATACATGGGAACCTTGTGCATGTCAAGGTTGTATGGTGTTTAAAAGTCCATACATGGGAACCTTGGGAAAAGTTGAGGTTGTATGGTGTTTAAAAGTCCATACATGGGAACCTCGGGAAAAGCTAAGGTTGTATGGTGTTTAAAAGTCCATACATGGGAACCTTAGGATGTTGAGGTCAAATGGTGTTTGAAAGTCCATTTGGAGACCTTGGATTGGTAGTGTGTATGAAGCGTGGGGGACAACGCTTGTGATCCGCGTATCCGATCGGGTGTTGAGTTGAAAAGTGGATGTGGTTGATCATTTGGAAGCCAATATGATGTTCTTGATTGTAAAGAAGCATGAGATGCTTGAAAAGATGCATGGTTGCATGAAAAGTGTTTAATGCTTGAAAAGATGCATGGTTGCATGAAAAGTGTATAATGCTTGTGAATGCATGGTTGCTTGTTAAGTTGAACAAGTGTTGATAATCATTTGGTAAATGATGCATGTGTGCATGAAACTCTTTAATGCATTGAAGTCTTGTTAAGACTTGTTAAAAAGGCATGTGATGATAATGTTGTGGTTCATATATTGCCTTGGTTTAATGCATGGGTTGGATTGATTGAGTATATGGATTTAAAAGGTTTCTTGCTTGAAATGTTGTTCAAGTATATGAAAGGTATAACATGAAATGGAGGTGTTTTCCAAGGTTTTGATTTTAGTTTTGCATATGGTGTTTATGCATGGAGTGGTTAAATGGATGATTTTGCAAGTTGTGCTTTGAAAAGGTTTTCTTAGCTTGCTAAGCTAAGGGTTGGTTTTCATGTATGTGTAATGCATGGTTTTAAGCATGATGTTGAAAAGGAGTTTTCAAACTTTGCTTGGTAAACATTTCGGGTTTGTTTTAAAAGTGTTTTGTGACCCGCTGCATTGATGGTGTTTTGGTTTTGAGCATTCCTCACTAAGCATTATGTGCTTACGCTCCTTTTTGTCCATCAATGCAGATTCTTGAAGTTTGGACAGCGAGAAGCAAGGGATTCAAGGAGGACTCCATTTGAGATGTATGTCTCGGTGAATAGCTATAGTTAATAAAGGCAATGAGGGTAGAATCTCTTGGGTTGATGTTTATGTGTTCGAATATGTTTGGTCAAGAATGGTTTTATGTTGTTGATGTTGTTGGAACATGTATTTGGCTTTTATGAGATTGTTTTGGAGGTTTATGCTTGAATGGTTGCTTGTGAAGGAAGCATGCCTATAGATTTGGGGTTTTTCGTATATGTTGATATTTTGTTGAATTGTTGATGCAAGTATGTCTCATATATGTTGAATTGCATAATGGTAAAGTTTGGTGGCAATTGGAGTATGTTCGAATGGTCAATTGCGTGTTTAAGCATGTCTTTTTCTGCATTTTGTGCAGGGCGTTTCGGAACAGGGACTACCGTTTCGGAACGGATGCCCTGAATCAGCCCAGGCGTCCGAAACAGTAGAGCCTGTTTCGAAACGGAAAGCATTCTGCCAGTCACCTGTTTCAGTACGCGTTGCAGAACGGCCCCGTGTTTCGAAACGGGCTCTGCCTGTTTCGGAACGGGCTCTGCCTGTTTCGGAACGGGTGACCGTTGGGGGCTGACATTGGTAGTTAAATGTTTCAGAATGTTTGCATTTTGGTCCTGAATCTTGTATGTGCAATTGTATGAGTTTGGGATGTCAGTTTGGGCTGAAATTTGGCAGAGAAGCATGAAACATGATTAATTTTATGTTGGTAACTTAAAATCTGGTTAAGTCCTTAAAGTTTTCAGAAATTACAATTTGGTCCCTAAAGTTGTAAATTGATCAATTGGGTCCCTGTTTGATCTCTGATGTTTGTGATCTTTGAGTATGATGTTTGTGTGATCACAATTAGGGCTAATGTGCATCTAGACAAGTTTAAAAAGAAAAAAAAGGGTCGTTAATCAAGGTTGACTTTCGGGTTGACTTTGGTTTTCCCCGTGTGACTCTCTTAATTGGGGTCAACCGTCTGGGCCGGGTTAAGGGGGTTACATTTGGTGGTATCAGAGCTGAGTTGCGAATGTTTGGGGAAAACGGTAAGTTGTTGTGATGTGTGTTTGATGTTTACCTTGTTGTGTGGTTGAAAGTTGGTTGAAACACGTGTTTCTGAGCATGTTGCTGTTGTTTTCGAGCATGCTGTATGGTTATGAATCTTGGTTGAGCTTATGTGGTTTTATGCTAATGTTGTGAGCTGGTGATATGCTTGATAAACATGTAATGAGTATGTTATGTTGCTAGTATGCTGTTGCAAATGGATGCTGTTTGGTGTAAGCATGATCAAAGTATGTTGTTTGATATGCTTGATGTTGTGATATCCATGTTTGTGTTGACTGTTATGTCATGTAAAGGGGAGGATTCGGGATACCCATTGCCTTATTAATATAGCTATTGTGTTATTTTGGAGTTGGAGTTTGAATCCTTGCTTAAAGCTGGTCTAACTGGTTTGTTTGTTTTGTTGTGATTGTTTGTTGTTGTTAGTAGTGTGGCAAAGTCGATGATAGAATGGCAGTTGGGTGAGATGGTTGCTGCCTTGGGGCAGGTTGTTAAGGCATGGAATTCACCCTTCTGTAGAGGTGTTTTGTCTCAGTCTTCTGTGCCTGGGGTTGAGGTGTTAAGGCAGGAGGAAGAAGCTGGTTCTGTGGTGAAGAGTTCATCACCTGTTGCTCAAGAGGTGTTGGGAACATCTCAGGCTGTGGTAACGGTAAAGTCAGTGGATGCGCTGGCTGTGGGATGTGTGGGTTTGCCGAAGCAGCGTTTGCTTGATTTCGGTTCGGTGGAGTATCATGGTTCTTCACCGGAGTTGTTTGAGGCCTGGTTGGCCAGTGTGATTCTGATTTTGGATCAGGAAGGCTGTGATTATGCTTGTAAGCTGGGAAGTGTTGTTTCTCTGATGTTGGAGGATGCATGTGTTTGGTGGACATCTGTGGCGGTGGCGTCACATATCCCTGATATTGACTGGGATTTCTTTGTATCTGCCTTTTATGAAAGGTATCTTGGAGAGAAGTTTCCAAGGGTTAAGCAATGTGAAGGTAGTGCTGTTGTGGAGCAAGTGTTGCTTGAGCAAGGAGTGGAAGCTCAGCCACCGGTATGTGATCGTTGTGAAAGGCGCCATGTTGGAGGTTGTTGGGGCGCGGGTGCTTGCTGGAACTGTGGTTCTAAAGTGCATGTGAAGCGTGATTGTCCTCTTGGGGTGAAGTCAGCTTTGGTGATAGCCAAAGGGTCTCTGAAAGGTCGTGGGCACGGCCGAGGCAAGGTTCAGAGGTGTAACCCCCTTAACCCGGTCTAGACGGTTGACCTGAATTAAGAAAGTCACACGGGGAAAACCAAAGTCAACCCGAAAGTCAACCTTGATTAACGACCCTTTTTTTTTCTTTTTAATCTTGTCTAGATGCACATTAACCTTAATTGTGATCATACAAACAACATACTAAAAGATCACAAACATCAGAGATCAAACAGGGACCCAATTGAACAAATTACAACTTTAGGGACCAAATTGTAAATTCTGATAAATTAAGGGACTTAACCCAAATTAAAGTTACCATCTTGAAATTAGTCAGGTTTCATGCTTCCCTGCGAAATTTCAGCTCAAAAGGACTTCGCAAACTCATACAATTGAACAAACATGATTCAGGACCAAAACGTAAACAAAACGAAACATCCAAAGCTACTTTTAACTGTTTTTAACGGTCTGGTATCGATACGCCACGTGTCGTATCGATACTCGGGGAAGGCAGAAACCAAACTCTAGAAACGGTATCGATACCTTTCCCCCAGTATCGATACTTCACTCATAAGGTATCGATACCTGTTCAACGGTATCGATACTCCTGGGCTGAAAAGTGCATATTTGGCTCAGGCGTACCGATACGCAAGCCCGAGTACCGATACCCCTGCCTGGAAACGATTAGAAAACAGCAGCAAACATGAATTAAGCACCAAATTAACATCACCAAACCATATCACTTAATCATACAACATGCAAGGACCTCAATTGCATCAACAATTCAACATTTAAACAACACATACGAAAAGCCCCAATTCATATAGCATGCTTCCTACTTAAGCTATCATTCAAGCAATAAACCTTCAAAAGCAAGCAATAGGAATCCAATCCAAAAACCAGCAAATCAAACAACATTTAACATCCATAGGGAGTCTCAAACACCTCCCAAAACATACACATTGGTCCCCCATTGCCAAATCAACCAAAAGCTAAAAGAACTTATAAAACCTTCATACATTGAGCTTTACTTGTACTTGTTTGCTTGCCTTCTCTTGCTGCCCCTCAATGTACTCTAATGCTCTGCATTATTGAATCAAGAAAACGAGAGAGCGTAAGCCAAAGCTTAGTGAGGATTGCTCTTTAAAAACCATTCAATAACGCAATTAAAACCATTTGTAAAACATGCTTATAGACAACCTTTACACATGCTCAAAGCATACTTTAAATCAAGCAATTCCCATGCTTCCACATTTCATTTAAACAAGCATCTCATGCTTCAACATAAATATTAAATCATGCATCTCATGCATCTCAATGTACCATACATGTCATATTGGCTCAAGTGATACATTTCATTTATGAAATCAAGTTCAATAACTTTCCCCAAGGACTTTTAAACACCTTGGCCCCAAGGACTTTTAAACACCTTGGCCATGGACTTTTAAACACCATGAATGAGGACCACACAAGGACTTTTAACCACCTTTGTGTCCGTAGCTTGAATTACCCCAAGGATTTTTAAACACCTTGGCCCCATGGACTTTTAAACACCATGGAAAGGAGCACCTAAGGACTTTTAACCACCTTAGTGTCCGCAACAAGATTCATCCAAGGACTTTTAAACACCTTGATGATCTTAGGTAACAAGGCTCACTCAAAGACTTTTAACCACCTTAGTGACCTTCACTTTTACAAACCATCACTTGCCAATATACACTTTATACATCATATAATCCACTGTTTTAAAGCATTAAACCAAGCCATTTCATCATGCATCTCAAAGCTTTAAATCATCATTTAAACAATGCATAAAAACAAGGTACTTCAACCTAGAGTTACCTTCAACACATGGCTTTAAACATCAGCATATATCATGCTAAAACATGCTTTCAAAACAGTAAACAAATCATGCAAATCATCATTTTGCATCACACCAAAACATGGCCACCACTTAGAGAGAAATCCGAAAACTTACACTTGAGCTTAGCAAAGTTGTTTAGACTTAAACTAAGCTCCCAAAACCTTCAACCCTTGGTTTTAAAGCTGTAAATCCATTTTCACTCACCGATTTCCACTTTGCCTCAAGCCAAAGCACCAAATCAAGCCTCCGGATCAACAATTCTTGGATCCAAGGATGCCTCCCCTGTTTCAACACATTAAAGCAGAGGATTAATGCATCATCATGCATTAATTGCTTCAATGAAAGCACCTAAACTCGCTGCTCTCACAAAACCTCCATTTTCGGCCACCAAACACAACCGAAAATGCATCCGAAACACTTCTAAACAAAGCCCATCCATAAACCAGCAAAACCTCACTTCCATTAACATCATTTAACATCTAAAAACAACCTACAACCATCCTTATACCTCCAGCAACACCAGATCCACAAGATCACCACAAAAGCTACCTTAAAACACAAGCTAAAATTAGGAAACTTAACCTATCCGGGATTGCATCAATCAAGACTCATTTCCACATCAATTTAATGATCATTTAACATCAAAAACACTTCTCAAAACACAGATTTAACAGATCAAACGAAAATCATGTGAAATCATCAAAATCTTGCATAATTAGCCAAGATCCATAAATCAACTTAAAAGCCTTTAATTAAACATCAAATTAGGATTGAAAACTTTAGGAATTTCATTAAAGAACTTGAAGTTCAGAGGAGAAGGACGTTCTTACCTCCAAACTTGAGTTTCTCCTCTTTTTGGAATAGAAAACCTTGATGAAACTTGAAGCAATTGAAGAGGTTTTGAAGATACAATGATTTGCAATCAATTGAGAGTTGAAAGGAGGATTTTAGGTGAGAAAATCAGAATTGAAACTCTGGAAATGGAGTGTTTAGGTTGAGAGAAAAAGAGAGAAAGAAAATGGGAAGTTAGATGAGAAAATGCTTAAAATGAATTTTCCCTCCTTTAGTTTTCTTTAAAATCAGAATTATGAGTCAAAATATCTTAGAAAAATCTGGAGAAACTCCCTTTGGGTAAATAGCTCCTTAAAGATTCAAAGTTTCAACCCTTTATAAAACAGCCACCAAACTTTCAAAAATTACATTTTGGTCACTAGCCGAAATGTCACATTTCCGAAACTCATTTTCCAAAATTGATTTCATAGTTCACTTAATTATATTAAAAGATGATTTTAGAACATTTTTCCATATTTTTAATGCAACCCGAACTAGGCTTTCCTAATTTAACCTCTTACGATTCGAACAGCACTTTGACCAACCGGTCAACACCCAAGACTTCCAAGCCCAAAACCGGGGTGTTACAACTCTCCCCCCCTTAAGAAGTTTCGTCCTCGAAATTTACCTGAAGGAAAGAGATAAGGAAACTGCTTCAGCATATCTTCCTTCCGCTCCCACGTGGCTTCCTCAACACCGCGATGCTTCCACAGCACCTTCACCAACTCAATGGTCTTGCCACGAAGAACTTTGCTATCCGAATCCAGAACCTTCACCGGTTCCTCATCATAGGTCAAATCCGGATTCAATTCCACTTCCTCCACAGGCAACACATGCGAAGGATCAGATCTATACTTCCGGAGCATAGAAACATGGAACACATCATGAATCTTCTCCAGCTCCTGAGGTAACCTCAACCGATACGCAACAGGACCCACACGCTCAACAACCTCATACGGTCCAATGTATCTAGGGCTCAGCTTACCCTTCCGACCAAACCTCATCACCTTCTTCCAAGGCGAAACCTTCAAGAACACGCGATCACCCACCGCAAACTCTATCTCCTTACGCTTCAAATCCGCGTAAGACTTCTGCCGATCAGAAGCAGCTTTCAACCGCTCACAAATGAGCTTCACTTTCTCGGTGGTTCCTTTCAACAAAGCAGGCATCGAAACCAACTTTTGACCAGTTTCAGCCCAACACAGAGGAGTCCTACACTTCCTCCCATACAGAGCCTCATAAGGTGCCATCTGTATACTCGCCTGATATATGTTGTTATAAGCGAACTCAACCAAAGGCAGATGCTTCTCCCAAGAACCTTGGAACTCTATCACGCAACATCTCAACATATCCTCCAAAATCTGAATAACTCGCTCAGACTGGCCATCCGACTGAGGATGATAGGATGTACTGAAATGCAACCTTGTACCCAGAGCTTGATGCAAACACTGCCAAAAACGCGATGTGAACCTCGGATCCCTATCCGACACAATCGACTTAGGCACACCATGCAGCCTCACAACCTCAGCAATGTACAGCTCTGCCAGCTTATCCAAAGAGAACGTAGTATGCACAGGCAAGAAATGCGCACACTTCGTCAGGCGATCCACAATCACCCAAACAGAATTCTTCTTTGATGGAGACAAAGGCAAACCAGATACAAAATCCATGGTAACCCTCTCCCACTTCCATTCAGGGATTTTCAACGGTTGCAACAAACCAGAAGGAACCTGATGTTCAGCCTTAACTCGCTGACACACCAAACACTTGCTCACGAACTCTGCCACATCCTTCTTCAAACCTACCCAATAGTACTCATCACGAAGATCGCGATACATCTTTGTACTACCAGGATGCATAGCAAAAGGACTACTATGACCTTCAGCTAGAACAGCACGCCTCAACTCAGCATCAGCAGGCACTACTATTCGACTACCAAAACACAACACTCCATCCTCATTAAAGCAGAAATCTGAAGGTCTACCCTCCGCGATATCCTGAACATGAGACACCAAGGAATCATCCAACAACTGCCTTAACTTGATCAACTGAACCAACGATGGTTTCACTTGCAACTCAGCAACAAGACCACCATCCTGCGATATGCTCAAGCTAGCAAACATAGCTCTCAGCTCAACAGCTACCTTCCTACTCAAGGCATCCGCAACAACATTGGCCTTTCCCGGATGATACTCTATCGTCAGATCATAATCCTTGAGCAACTCCAACCACCGCTGCTGCCTAAGATTCAACTCCTTCTGAGACATCAGATACCTCAAACTCTTGTGATCCGTGTACACAGTACACTTCTCACCATACAGATAATGCCTCCAGATCTTCAGAGCAAAAACCACTGCAGCCAGCTCAATATCATGCGTAGGATAATTACGCTCATGCACCTTCAACTGCCGCGACGCATAAGCCACAACCTTACCCTCTTGCATCAGCACACACCCCAAACCAACATAGGATGCATCACTGTAGACTACAAACTCTTTCCCTGATTCAGGCTGAATCAAGATAGGAGCTTGAGTCAAAGCCATCTTCAGCTTCTCAAAAGCTTGCTGTCTCGCTTCTGTCCACTCATACTTAACATCTTTCTGCAGCAACTTCGTCAAAGGAGCAGCAATCTTAGAAAAACCATCCACAAACCTTCAGTAGTATCCTGCCAAACCAAGGAAACTACGAACCTCCTGAACAGACTTAGGAACTTTCCAGTTCATCACTGCTTCGTTCTTCTGAGGATCAACACGAATCCCCTCAGCTGAGACCACATGCCCAAGAAACACCACCTCTCTAAGCCAGAACTCACACTTGCTCAGCTTAGCATAAAGATGATTCTCCAACAAAGCTTGCAACACAATCCTCAAATGCTCTTCGTGCTCCTCCTCAGTACGCGAGTACACAAGGATATCATCAATGAACACCACAACGAACTTGTCCAGGTATTCATGAAAAACACGATTCATCATGTCCATGAAAGCAGCAGGAGCATTTGTCAAACCAAACGGCATCACAAGGAACTCATAATGCCCATACCTTGTCCTGAAAGCTGTCTTAGGCACATCCACATCCTTCACCTTCAACTGATAATACCCTGACCTCAAGTCAATCTTAGAGAACACAGCAGCTCCCCGAAATTGATCAAAGAGATCATCAATCCTCGGCAAAGGATACCGATTCTTGATAGTCAACTTGTTCAGCTGACGGTAATCAATGCACATCCTCATCGTGCCATCCTTCTTCTTCACAAACAAGACAGGAGCACCCCAAGGCGAAACACTCGGCCGGATGAAACCACGATCAAGCAACTCTTGCAACTGCGTCTTCAGCTCCTTCAGCTCCTTAGGTGCCATTCTATAGGGAGTAATGGACACAGGAGTGGTATTCTCATACAGCTCAATACCAAACTCCACCTCGCGATTAGGAGGTAAACCAGGCAACTCCTCAGGAAAAACATCAGGAAACTCCTTCACAACCCTGATATCCTGCACCCTTAACTCCTTAGAACAAGGATTCATCACGAAGGCCAGAAAAGCTTCACAACCTTGCCTCAGCATCCTGCTCGCCTCCAAGGTAGAAACAACATTGGCAAGAAACTTTACATTCTCACCAACCACCACCACTTCATAATCATCCGCAAGCTTAAGCGAAACCCGCTTATTCTCACAATCCACAACAGCACGATGCTCAGCAAGCCAATCCATACCAAGGATCACATCAAAACCATAAAAGGGCAACTCCATAAGATCAACATGAAAGACATGCTCTTGAACAACCAAAGGACACCTTCTATAAAGCTTTCGAGTCACAACAGTTTCACCAAAAGAACTAGTGACTCTAACACCAACATCCAAAGACTCAACAGGCAAACCAAGCAACTCAGCATGCTCACGAAGAATGTATGAATGCGTAGATCCAGAATCAATCAAAGAAAGCAATGACAAGGATTGCAAAGTAAAGATACCTGCAATCACATCAGCATCGTTCCTTCCCTCGCGCTGAGCATACACCCTCGCTTGGCCTCCACCCTCAGGTTGAATAGCTACCACATGAGCTACTCCACGACCGCCTTCCTCTCGCCTCTGAAAATTACCACGGCCGCGCCCACGACCTCTCTGCGGTGCTGCAACAACAGGAGCACGCTCTTGACCACCAGCCATCCTCGGACAATCACGTTTCAAATGATCAGCTGAACCACAGTTCCAGCACTCATAACCAGCTGCCACAACAGGAGCTTGCACCTCCCTCCCAGCACGAGGACAGTCACGCTTCAAGTGACCACGGGAACCACAAATCCAACAAGCACTAGGGTCAGCTCTAGCATTGCCACCCCTAGCAGGTGCACCTCCACCTCTCTTAGATGAGGACTGAAACCTCTGATCACGCCCCCTCTTGTTCCGTCCACCACCGGAACTATACTAAGCAGTTCTCTTCCCAGAACTAGCTCCAGCACCCTTCGCAGATAAACTTAGATTCATCTCAATGTCCTTGGATCGACTAACCAACACATCGAAATCATTGTACTCCTCAGCCAACATATAGGTCTTAACTTCCGTTACCAAGCCATAACGGAACCTTTCGCACCTCTCGCGCTCATCAGGTATCAGCTCTGGTGCATACTGGCTAAGACGTACGAACTGTACCTCATACTCAGCCACACCCATGCTCCCTTGGGTTAGAGACATGAATTCACGCTTCTTCTCGTCCAGATATCTAACTCCCAGATATCTCCTCTTGAACGCATGCTGAAAGAACGTCCAAGTAACATCAGCATCAGCCATTCCAGAGATTGTGGTCGTCCACCAGGTATAAGCATCACCTTGCAGCAGAGACACCACACATCCCAGCTTCTGCACATCAGTGCAACTCATCTGTCCCAAGACACGCTTGGTACTCTCCAGCCATGCTTCTGACCTCTCAGCCGACATACCCCTAAACTCAGTCCCTCCAAGACTGCGCAAACGCTCTAAGGGTAACCTTGCTCCAGCATCTCCCTGATGCCCCGCTCCTTGAGCCCCAGCTACTGTTGCTCGAAAAGCACCCGCAATAGCTTGCACCAGCACATACATGTCAGGCATCGCTTGCCCCTGACCAACCTCAGGTCCTGCAGCTCTAGCACCAGCTGCCTCAGCTCCAGCTCTTTCCCTCTCCGCACCACCACCACCAGGTGGAGGAGGAGGTAACACAGCACTACCCGTATGCTCCTCATTCACATTCCCCTCCGGGGTCGTAGCTCTCGTGCTACTCCTTAACTCTCTACGTGGTGCCATACTTTTACCATGCATAACAATACAAAATAAAACAAGTCAGGACCAGCAGGGTAAGCAAATTCCAAGTATTCAAGCTCAATTTCTTTCAAAACAACATCATCTCTTTAGCTTTTGTTTGGCAATGGGTACCCTCATCATGCATCATCACAACATGCATCACATACACATCATCATCTCAAATCACTGAACATGCTTTCACACAACAAGCATACATACCAAACCATGCTTCAATCATGCATAACAACATTCCCAATTACTCGAGAACTCAGCTCTGATACCACCAAATGTAACCCCCTTAACCCGGTCTAGACGGTTGACCTGAATTAAGAAAGTCACACGGGGAAAACCAAAGTCAACCCGAAAGTCAACCTTGATTAACGACCCTTTTTTTTCTTTTTAATCTTGTCTAGATGCACATTAACCTTAATTGTGATCATACAAACAACATACTAAAAGATCACAAACATCAGAGATCAAACAGGGACCCAATTGAACAAATTACAACTTTAGGGACCAAATTGTAAATTCTGATAAATTAAGGGACTTAACCCAAATTAAAGTTACCATCTTGAAATTAGTCAGGTTTCATGCTTCCCTGCGAAATTTCAGCTCAAAAGGACTTCTCAAACTCATACAATTGAACAAACATGATTCAGGACCAAAACGTAAACAAAACGAAACATCCAAAGATACTTTTAACTGTTTTTAACGGTCTGGTATCGATACGCCACGTGTCGTATCGATACTCGGGGAAGGCAGAAACCAAACTCTAGCAACGGTATCGATACCTTTCCCCCAGTATCGATACTTCACTCATAAGGTATCGATACCTGTTCAACGGTATCGATACTCCTGGGCTGAAAAGTGCATATTTGGCTCAGGCGTACCGATACGCAAGCCCGAGTACCGATACCCCTGCCTGGAAACGATTAGAAAACAGCAGCAAACATGCATTAAGCACCAAATTAACATCACCAAACCATATCACTTAATCATACAACATGCAAGGACCTCAATTGCATCAACAATTCAACATTTAAACAACACATACGAAAAGCCCCAATTCATATAGCATGCTTCCTACTTAAGCTATCATTCAAGCAATAAACCTTCAAAAGCAAGCAATAGGAATCCAATCCAAAAACCAGCAAATCAAACAACATTTAACATCCATAGGGAGTCTCAAACACCTCCCAAAACATACACATTGGTCCCCCATTGCCAAATCAACCAAAAGCTAAAAGAACTTATAAAACCTTCATACATTGAGCTTTACTTGTACTTGTTTGCTTGCCTTCTCTTGCTGCCCCTCAATGTACTCTAATGCTCTGCATTATTGAATCAAGAAAACGAGAGAGCGTAAGCCAAAGCTTAGTGAGGATTGCTCTTTAAAAACCATTCAATAACGCAATTAAAACCATTTGTAAAACATGCTTATAGACAACCTTTACACATGTTCAAAGCATACTTTAAATCAAGCAATTCCCATGCTTCCACATTTCATTTAAACAAGCATCTCATGCTTCAACATAAATATTAAATCATGCATCTCATGCATCTCAATGTACCATACATGTCATATTGGCTCAAGTGATACATTTCATTTATGAAATCAAGTTCAATAACTTTCCCCAATGACTTTTAAACACCTTGGCCCCAAGGACTTTTAAACACCTTGGCGATGGACTTTTAAACACCATGAATGAGGACCACACAAGGACTTTTAACCACCTTTGTGTCCGTAGCTTGAATTACCCCAAGGACTTTTAAACACCTTGGCCCCAAGGACTTTTAAACACCTTGGCCCCATGGACTTTTAAACACCATGGAAAGGAGCACCTAAGGACTTTTAACCACCTTAGTGTCCGCAACAAGATTCATCCAAGGACTTTTAAACACCTTGATGATCTTAGGTAACAAGGCTCACTCAAGGACTTTTAACCACCTTAGTGACCTTCACTTTTACAAACCATCACTTGCCAATATACACTTTATACATCATATAATCCACTGTTTTAAAGCATTAAACCAAGCCATTTCATCATGCATCTCAAAGCTTTAAATCATCATTTAAACAATGCATAAAAACAAGGTACTTCAACCTAGAGTTACCTTCAACACATGACTTTAAACATCAGCATATATCATGCTAAAACATGCTTTCAAAACAGTAAACAAATCATGCAAATCATCATTTTGCATCACACCAAAACATGGCCACCACTTAGAGAGAAATCCGAAAACTTACACTTGAGCTTAGCAAAGTTGTTTAGACTTAAACTAAGCTCCCAAAACCTTCAACCCTTGGTTTTAAAGCTGTAAATCCATTTTCACTCACCGATTTCCACTTTGCCTCAAGCCAAAGCACCAAATCAAGCCTCCGGATCAACAATTCTTGGATCCAAGGATGCCTCCCCTGTTTCAACACATTAAAGCAGAGGATTAATGCATCATCATGCATTAATTGCTTCAATGAAAGCACCTAAACTCGCTGCTCTCACAAAACCTCCATTTTCAGCCACCAAACACAACCGAAAATGCATCCGAAACACTTCTAAACAAAGCCCAGCCATAAACCAGCAAAACCTCACTTCCATTAACATCATTTAACATCTAAAAACAACCTACAACCATCCTTATACCTCCAGCAACACCAGATCCACAAGATCACCACAAAAGCTACCTTAAAACACAAGCTAAAATTAGGAAACTTAACCTATCCGGGATTGCATCAATCAAGACTCATTTCCACATCAATTTAATGATCATTTAACATCAAAAACACTTCTCAAAACACAGATTTAACAGATCAAACGAAAATCATGTGAAATCATCAAAATCTTGCATAATTAGCCAAGATCCATAAATCAACTTAAAAGCCTTTAATTAAACATCAAATTAGGATTGAAAACTTTAGGAATTTCATTAAAGAACTTGAAGTTCAGAGGAGAAGGACGTTCTTACCTCCAAACTTGAGTTTCTCCTCTTTTTGGAATAGAAAACCTTGATGAAACTTGAAGCAATTGAAGAGGTTTTGAAGATACAATGATTTGCAATCAATTGAGAGTTGAAAGGAGGATTTTAGGTGAGAAAATCAGAATTGAAACTCTGGAAATGGAGTGTTTAGGTTGAGAGAAAAAGAGAGAAAGAAAATGGGAAGTTAGATGAGAAAATGCTTAAAATGAATTTTCCCTCCTTTAGTTTTCTTTAAAATCAGAATTATGAGTCAAAATATCTTAGAAAAATCTGGAGAAACTCCCTTTGGGTAAATAGCTCCTTAAAGATTCAAAGTTTCAACCCTTTATAAAACAGCCACCAAACTTTCAAAAATTACATTTTGGTCACTAGCCGAAATGTCACATTTCCGAAACTCATTTTCCAAAATTGATTTCACAGTTCACTTAATTATATTAAAAGATGATTTTAGAACATTTTTCCATATTTTTAATGCAACCCGAACTAGGCCTTCCTAATTTAACCTCTTACGATTCGAACAGCACTTTGACCAACCGGTCAACGCCCAAGACTTCCAAGCCCAAAACCGGGGTGTTACAAGAGGTGGCAGAAAGAGCAGAAGGTTGTGAAGAGTTTGGGAAATGAGAATTGCTGGAAATGTGGGTCTGCTGGACATATGAGACATGATTGTTTGATGTTGGCTCGGAACAGCCAAGGTTCCTTACCGCAAGAGGTTGGTGATGACCTCAGTGTGTTAGCTGGTGCTGCAGTGGTGCGGCAAGAAGATGATGGTTCCGCGAGGAAGAGAGCTCGTCTGATGAATCTTCAGGGTGGTGTTGTGTTTTCAGGTAACCTTGTTAAGTAGTCTTTGCTTTAGTTACCTTGGTTTGGTTTCTGTTGGTTTTCCTTGCGTGGTAAGTCTAGTCTTGTTGCTAGCATGTTGGGGTGATAGTTGTAGTTTGGAAACATCTTTGGTGTGAAGAAGGTTTTAGTGAGTATCTTGTGGTTAATGGTTGTTGGTATGATGGAGTTAGATAAGTTAGAAGTGAGTTAGGAGGTTGTTCTTAGACGGATTTTGAGGATGTTATTGGAGGGTGTGAACTGGCATTCATGCACAGTTAAAATCATTGTTATATGCTATATTATATATGTGCTGGTCCATGCATACATGTGGCATGAAATTAGAGGTTTTGCATACATGTACATCAGGCATTGATAGGGCATGTAGGTGATCATGCATACGATGTTCACACTCGCTAATAACTAATCGAATCTGTTAGTGTGGTGGTTGGGTTAGGTTGGATGATGGGTTTTTGGAGGTTGTGTTGGTGCTGGGTGAGAGTTAGAAGTAATGGAGAATATTAAGCTAGTGCTGGAGATAGTGAGAGTGGTATAGCCTGTTGGTAGAAGGATAGTGTTTGTTGCTTAAAGAGTTTAGTGGTTTGGTGGTGAGGAGTACCGGTTGAAGTTAGAATCGGTCAAGTGGTTTGAATGGCTAAGTGGAAGGGGTAGTTCCTTGGTGCTAAGGGATGTTGCAGTTTAGTGGTTGTGTTTCCAAGTGCTGAGGTAGCTTAGCATTTAAGTTGTTGTGGAAGGGTTGTGTTTGTAAGTGTTGGTTCTTAGCAACCTTTGAGGAGTTGAGGAGTTGGTCTGTATGTCGGGTTGGGCGATGTTCTAGTAAGGCAAGTGTTGTGGTCAAAGCTTGTGGTGGATAGGCAATGAAAGATCGAAGGCCATTGTTGTTTGAAAGGATTCTTGTGAGAAGTGGTTGGTTGGTTGTGAGTATGTGAACTTCTTTTGAACTCAGCTGGTGGTGTGTGAAACGATTGGCGGAGTCGAGTTGGGGTTGTGCTGTAAATTTTGGAATCTGGGTGAGTAGTCCTTGTGAGTTGTTATGGTAATGATGGTGGCAGATGTGAAGGATTGTTAGCGTTCGTTGAGGAGTTTGAGTAAGCAGTTGATGCTTAAGAATTTTGCTTGTTGGGAAAATATTTGGAAGAGGTTGGGAGTTGCAAGAGTTTTAGAAGCAGAGAAGTTTGCATAGTGGCTGAATTGGATTGACTTGTGTCACTGTGTAAACAAGTTTTGGGGGTTGTGTGTTACAGTGATGTGTGCTGTAAAAGTTGAAGTTCTTCAGGTAGATGTTGGAGCTGTGTACAGTCCGGTTATGTGAAAGGTTAAGTTGTGGCTATCTTTCTGTGTTCTGGATTTTGTGAACAGTATGTGGTGGTGTTGAGTTTGGTGGAGTTTTGTGTGGAATGTGTTCAGTGGTGGTTGAGGCTTTTGTGTTGCCTTGTGTGTTGCTTTGAGAAGGTTGTGGTTCTCTTTTCACCAGTTGAAATTTCGAGGACGAAATTTCCTAAGGGGGGGGGAGAGTTGTAACGCCCCGGTTTTGGGCTTAGAAGTTTTGGGCATTGACCGGTTCGGTCAAAGTGCTGATCGAATATGTAAGGTGAATTTAGGAAAGCCTAGTTCGGGTTGCATTAAAAATATGGAAAAATGTTCTAAAATCATCTTTTAATATATAAAAGTGAACTGTGAAATCAATTTTGGAAAATGAGGTTCGGAAGGTTGACATTTTTGCTAGTGACCAAAATGTAATTTTTGAAAGTTGAGTGGCTGTTTTATAAAGGATTGAAACTTTGAATCTTTAAGGAGCTATTATTCCAAAAAGAGTTTCTCCAGATTTTTCTAAGATATTTTAAGGCTTTATTCTGATTTTAAACATAAAGAAAGACGAGGGAAAGTCATTTTGACTATTTTATAACTAACTTTCCATTTTCTCCCAATTTTCCTTTTCTCTCATTTTCTCTCAACCCAAACACATCTATCCAGATTTTCTCTTCTGATTTTGTCACTCAAATCTTCCTTTTCAATTCTCTTTGGATTCCTAATAATCTCTACAACAAAACCTCACCATTTGCAAGTGGTTTCATCAAGCTTTTTGGTTCTAAAAAGGAGAAATTCAAGTTTGGAGGTAAGAACGTCCTTCTCCTCTAAACTATCAGTTCTTTACTGAAATTCCTAAGTTCTCAATCCTTGATTTGTGATTTGTTAAAGGCTTTTCAATTGAAATCTTGATTTTAGCTTAAAATGTAAGATTTGCTTGATTTTGGTGGAATTTTCGTGTGATCTGTTTGGGCAGTGTTTTGAGATGTCAAATTGATGTTAAATGAATGCTAAATTGATTAGAAGTTGAGGTTTAATTAATGCAATCCCGGATAGGTTGAATTTCCTAAGTTTGGCTTGAGTTTTTGGTTGTTTTTGGAGTGTTTTTGGTGATCTGTTATACATGGAGGTATAAGGATGTGTTTGTGATCATTTTGGATGTTAATTGATGTTTAAAAATGGTTAGAAGTGGTGGATCTTGGCTGGGCTAAGTTTTGGAAGTGTTTGGAGGTGATTTCGGTTGTGTTTGGTAGCCGAAATGTTGGATTTGTGATGAGCAGCGAGTTGTGTTGAGTTGCTGGTGTTTCTAATGCATAAAGATGCATTAATGCTCTGTTTTTGTGTGCTTGAAACATGGGAGATTGATCCGTGAGCTTTGGAGGTGTTGTGGAAGGTTTCGGATGCTTGGAAGGCTTGTTGGCTAGCCTTGTTTTGTGTATCGGTGAGTGAAGTTGGGTTTTCAGCTTTTCAACCAAGGTTTGAAGGTTTTGGGAGCTTAGTATAAGTCTAAACAACTTTGCTAAGCTCAAGAGTAAGTAAATGGTTCTCGCTCTTGAATTGTGTTGTGATTTGGCTTTTAAAGCAATTGTGTTTGATGGTTGCAATGCATGTGATTTGCATGGTTTATATTCTGTTTTGAAAGCATATTTTGGCATGGTTTAATGCTGGTTTTGAAAGCCATATGTGAAGGATGCTCAAGGTAAGAGATCCTTGGTTTTATACATTGTAAATGTGGTTTTGATGCATGGTGATGCATGTTGTTTAATGGCTTTGTGTAATGATTTAAAACAGTGAATTAATGATGGTAAATGATGGTTTTTGCATTATGGTTATGCATGTGAATCATTGGACTAATGATGGTAAGTTGGTTATATTGGCAAGTAATGTAAGTGGTTCTTGGTTTCTTTGATCGGATATAGTTAGCCGGCTATAGGATTGGGTGCACCGTGAATAAAGTCGCCTTGGAGGTGGAGTGGTTAAGAGTGAACCGGTAAACTCCCTTCAAGTATCCTAACGAGATGGTTAAGGTCATAATGGAGGTTGAATGCCCATTCGAGGACCTTGGTTAAGCAAAGGTTATATGGTGGTTAAAAGTCCATATATGGGAACCTTGTGCTTGTTGAGATCACAATGGAGGTGTAAAGTCCATGTGTGGATCTTGTGTAGGGTGTCCCGGATCTCGTTAGTGATGTTATACAACTACCAATCGGTGATGCAAAGGTTGTATGGTGTTTGAAAGTCCATACATGGGAACCTTGTGCATGTCAAGGTTGTATGGTGTTTAAAAGTCCATACATGGGAACCTTGGGAAAAGTTGAGGTTGTATGGTGTTTAAAAGTCCATACATGGGAACCTCGGGAAAAGCTAAGGTTGTATGGTGTTTAAAAGTCCATACATGGGAACCTTAGGATGTTGAGGTCAAATGGTGTTTGAAAGTCCATTTGGAGACCTTGGATTGGTAGTGTGTATGAAGCGTGGGGGACAACGCTTGTGATCCGCGTATCCGATCGGGTGTTGAGTTGAAAAGTGGATGTGGTTGATCATTTGGAAGCCAATATGATGTTCTTGATTGTAAAGAAGCATGAGATGCTTGAAAAGATGCATGGTTGCATGAAAAGTGTTTAATGCTTGAAAAGATGCATGGTTGCATGAAAAGTGTATAATGCTTGTGAATGCATGGTTGCTTGTTAAGTTGAACAAGTGTTGATAATCATTTGGTAAATGATGCATGTGTGCATGAAACCTCTTTAATGCATTGAAGTCTTGTTAAGACTTGTTAAAAAGGCATGTGATGATAATGTTGTGGTTCATATATTGCCTTGGTTTAATGCATGGGTTGGATTGATTGAGTATATGGATTTAAAAGGTTTCTTGCTTGAAATGTTGTTCAAGTATATGAAAGGTATAACATGAAATGGAGGTGTTTTCCAAGGTTTTGATTTTAGTTTTGCATATGGTGTTTATGCATGGAGTGGTTAAATGGATGATTTTGCAAGTTGTGCTTTGAAAAGGTTTTCTTAGCTTGCTAAGCTAAGGGTTGGTTTTCATGTATGTGTAATGCATGGTTTTAAGCATGATGTTGAAAAGGAGTTTTCAAACTTTGCTTGGTAAACATTTCGGGTTTGTTTTAAAAGTGTTTTGTGACCCGCTGCATTGATGGTGTTTTGGTTTTGAGCATTCCTCACTAAGCATTATGTGCTTACGCTCCATTTTGTCCATCAATGCAGATTCTTGAAGTTTGGACAGCGAGAACCAAGGGATTCAAGGAGGACTCCATTTGAGATGTATGTCTCGGTGAATAGCTATAGTTATTAAAGGCAATGGGGGTAGAATCTCTTGGGTTGATGTTTATGTGTTCGAATATGTTTGGTCAAGAATGGTTTTATGTTGTTGATGTTGTTGGAACATGTATTTGGCTTTTATGAGATTGTTTTGGAGGTTTATGCTTAAATGGTTGCTTGTGAAGGAAGCATGCCTATAGATTTGAAGTTTTTCGTATATGTTGATATTTTGTTGAATTGTTGATGCAAGTATGTCTCATATATGTTGAATTGCATATTGGTAAAGTTTGGTGGCAATTGGAGTATGTTCGAATGGTCAATTGTGTGTTTAAGCATGTCTTTTTCTGCATTTTGTGCAGGGCGTTTCGGAACAGGGACTACCGTTTCGGAACGGATGCCCTGAATCAGCCCAGGCGTCCGAAACGGTAGAGCCTGTTTCGAAACGGAAAGCATTCTGCCAGTCACCTGTTTCGGTACGCGTTGCGGAACGGCCCCGTGTTTCGAAACGGGCTCTGCCTGTTTCGGAACGGGTGACCGTTGGGGCTGACATTGGTAGTTAAATGTTTCAGAATGTTTGCATTTTGGTCCTGAATCTTGTATGTGCAATTGTATGAGTTTGGGATGTCAGTTTGGGCTGAAATTTGGCAGAGAAGCATGAAACATGATTAATTTTAAGTTGGTAACTTAAAATCTGGTTAAGTCCTTAAAAATTTCAGAAATTACAATTTGGTCCCTAAAGTTGTAAATTGATCAATTGGGTCCCTGTTTGATCTCTGATGTTTGTGATCTTTGAGTATGATGTTTGTGTGATCACAATTAGGGCTAATGTGCATCTAGACAAGTTTAAAAAGAAAAAAAGGGTCGTTAATCAAGGTTGACTTTCGGGTTGACTTTGGTTTTCCCCGTGTGACTCTCTTAATTCGGGTCAACCGTCTGGGCCGGGTTAAGGGGGTTACAACCATATTTTTCCAAGCCCCAGATTGAAAGGAATGTCAAGCCCAAAGTTCAAGGAGAGAAAATCCCAAGAAAGAAAGATGACGGCAGGAAAGTAGATTCCTTGAAGATTTAGTCTTTATTAGAATTGTACTTTCAATTAAAGTTGTATTCTTGCTATTTTAGATAACTTGGACCCAAAGCCTATATAAGGGCATATATTTTGACCTAGGAGGCATATACCCGATTACCTAGCTTTCTTCCGAAAACTCTAGCCGTTTTCCTTCCCACAACATGTTCTAAATTCCCCCTAGGGCCACGAGTTGTTTTGTAAAGTAGTTGCAAGGGTTGTTTTGTTTTAGGAATTTTCAGTTCAGTAAAATAAACTTCAAGTTCTCTTATTTTGGTTATTAATATCTTGCAAGAGCATCGGGAGAGCATTGTGAGGTTATCTATTTACTTAGCATCGGGAGAGTTAAGTATATGAAAGAAATAAGAGCAAGTTCTCTAGCTTATAGTTGAACTATCTCGGACCTAGGGATAGGACGAGGTTAAGTGGCTAAAGAAGAATTCATCGACATTGGTGTTCATCCTTCGATTCACGCCGAGAGGTATCATCAAAGACGTTATCATCAACAGACTTGGACCTAGGGATAGGCCAAGGCACATCTGGGATTCTTGCAAAATTTGAAGTACTGAGTTGAGTATTCGCTGCCGCGATAAGCAACGGACTGCTGCCGCGACAGGGACGACGACAGAACTGGTTTTCCTAAACTCTACAATACCTACACTACTGAGCAATTCAATACCATCCCATTCTCTCTATCTTGATTTCCCTACTCTTCTATTTACGTTTACTTTATTATTTTCGTGACAACTTCTCAATTATTTTCTTTACTTTCGTGCAGTGAATTAAGGTGAAGCTATTAGCCCAATCCATGTGGAGACGATATCTGATACTTCCTATCACTTTACTACTTGCGTCGTGTATACTTGCACTACCATTGCGATAGACTATTTTACACGCAACAAGTTTTTGGCGCCGTTGCCGGGGATTGGCAACATAACTCTACCTTTTCTTTTACTGCACTTTTTGTTTTTATTTTTATTTTTATTTTTCTATTTTTCTTTGGTGTTTTCAACTCTTGCTTTTCACAAGGTTCCTTGTTTATGCACAGATTGAAACGAGGTGAAGATCCTGAGTATCCATTAGATCTAGAAATCGAATGTTCATTTAATCTCAAGAACCGACTTCGTCACATCTTAGCCAGGAACGAGTACCTTGAGGAATAGTTAGAGATGATGGCTCACCACGGAAACGACCCGCATGTTGGAGATATTATACCGCCTGTCGGCAACCCTGATGCCGCTGCCGGACGATGGTCCTGTCGTGACTACATGTTGAATGATCATGTAGAACTGGAAACCACGCTGCCGGACATAGATGTTGACAACTTCGAGCTGAAACCTGTTATGTTTAGTATGATCAACAATGCCGGCCAATTCAGTGGTGCTGTTACAGAGGATGCTAGGGAGCATCTCAAAACTTTGCAGGAGATCTGTGGTTCGTTTAGACTGCTAGGAGTTAATCCGGAGATACTGAGGCTTCGGTTATTTCCCCATTCATTGAGGGACAGAGCAAAGACTTGGTGGAATAAACTTACGCCGGGTTCAATTAGAACTTGGGCAGATTTATCTCGTGAATTTTTATCTCGTTTTAATCCTTCACATTATTCTGAGCGATTACGTAATGAAATTGCTACTTTTCAACAGGAAGATGACGAGCCGATGCACGAGGCCTGGGACAGATTTACCACTCTTCTACGGAACTGCCCAATGCATGGATTCCCCGTCTCGAATCAGGTAACTAAGTTTTATAATGCTGCCAACTTACAAACTCGTATTCGAATTGATTCAGCAGCAAACAGACTATTATTGGACAAAGACCCAGACGAGGCAATGCAAGTATTGAAAAATCTGGCCAAGAATGAGGAGCAGTTTCTGACAGCAAGAAGAGGGGGTAAACGGGTACTAGCTGTTAAGGATTATGAGGCTGACAGCACGATGAAATCACAAGTGGTATTCCTTACTAAGGCAATGAAAAAGCTCTTGAACGATGATGCACAACATGGATTTGCTGTTGAGGAGGTATGTGAAATCTGTGAGGGAAATCATAGTTCGGATGAGTGTCATATACAGTTAGAAGAGGGAAAGTATGTTGGAAACTACAAGCCGAATTACAACTCCAACAACTATAATCCCAACTGGAGAAAGGATCCCATGTTTTCTTGGAGTAATCCTAATAATGCCCTGAATCCTCAAGCACACAATAATCAAAATCAGAGAGGACCTAGATTGCTGACTCGACAACAACTGCAGCCGCCGTAGCAGCAGCAACAGCCACCAGCTACCACAAACAGTATACTGGAACAGAATCTGGCTACTTTTATGTCTCGTACAAGTACTTATATAGAGAACATGAATCAGTATGTCAAGAAGACAGAGACGTTCATGGATAAAACAAAGACGCGGATGACAAATCATGAAGCTACTCTGAAATCTTTGGAGACACAAATGGGTCAGGTTTCTCAGCATATCAAGCCTAGGCAGACTGGAAGATTCCCTAGCAATATTGAAAATGCCAGGCAGCCCACACATGAGAAGTGTAAAGCCATCACTACTAGGAGTGGGAAGAAACTACCAGGGTCAGAGAAGGAAGCTGAAACAGTAAAAGAACCAGCCTTGGACAGACCTGCCGAGGATGCTGCCCCGATAGGTAACAAACAGTCTGCTGCCGATGAACCTGTCACGACAGTAGAAGCGACAGAGGAGAAAAATGATGAGCCCAAACCTCCTCAGATTCATATGCAGTGGGAAGGACGTATTGCTGATTATCGTCCCCCACCTCCTTTTCCTCAACGGTTACAGCAAGCGAAGCAAGAATCTCAGCTCAAAAAGATTTATGATATTTTTAAGCAGGTTCATATTAACATTCCGCTGTTGGATGCCGTAAGGGAGATGCCCGGTTACGCCAAATTTCTCAAGGATGTCATGTCAAAGAAATCTAAACTTGGGGAATTTGAAACGGTTAAGATGACAGAAGGATGCATGAGTATTCTTCATAGTCAGCCACCCCAGAAAAAGAAGGATCCAGAGAGCTTCATCATACCTTGTGTAATCGGAGACAAATATGTGGGTAAGGCACTTTGTGATCTTGGTGCTAGTATTAATTTAATGCCAAAATCTGTTTTTCAGAAATTAGGTATTGGAAAAGCTCGGCCCACAACAGTAATTCTGCAGCTGGCAGACCGCTCTTATGTTCATCCGGAAGGAAAAATCGAAGATATTCTGGTAAGAGTGGATAAATTTATTTTTCCTGCTGACTTTCTTGTTTTAGATTGTGAAGTAGATGAAAACGCACCAATCATCTTGGGGCGACCCTTCTTAGCCACGGGAAGATCACTGATTGATGTGGAAAAAGGAGAACTCACCATGAGAGTGAACGATCAAGAGATTAAGTTGAATGTTCTCCAAGCTATGAAGCATGCTGATGCAGACGAGGAATGCAAGGCTATCACTGAAGTTACCCTTGAGCAACCCTGTATCATGTCAGGCTGTCACGACATCAAAATTGGTCACTACCTCGGCAACCACTTACAGGACTGTCACGACAGCACCGACGACAGCAACTCCTCGGACTCCGATACATCTGATACTGAAGATCATGAGGAGGTAAACTGGATAGGTGATCGTCAAGGTAAGTTATTCGAACTTTTAAATTATACTTCGGATAACCATGCAATCCAAAAGCCATCTACTGTTGAGCCCCCTGTCTTAGAACTGAATCCCCTGCCAGGGCAGCTAAAATATGCTTTTCTTGGTTCAAATGATACGCTGCCCGTAATCATCTCTTCCAAGTTAATGTAGGAACAAGAACAACAGTTAATAGGGATGTCGTAGCAGCACAAAAAGGCAATTGGATGGACGATAGCTGATATTCAAGGCATTAGTCCGGCGTTATGTATGCATAAAATCCTTTAAGAGGAAGATCATAAGCCGACTATAGACGCTCAAAGGCGGCTAAACCATGTGATGAAAGAGGTGGTGCGTAAAGAAATAATCAAATGGTTAGGTGCTGGTATAATTTACGCCATCTCCGACAGTAAATGGGTGAGTCTGGGGCAATGCGTTCCCAAGAAAGGAGGAATGACTGTGGTGACCAATGAAAACAATGAGTTAATTCCAACCAGGACTGTGACCGGTTGGAGGGTTTGTATGGACTATCGGAAGCTTAACAAAGCTACCCGAAAGGACCACTTCCCTTTACCCTTTATTGATCAAATGCTTGATAGATTAGCGGGTAAACCTTACTATTGTTTTCTTGATGGTTATTCTGGTTATAATCAAATAGCTATCGCACCGGAAGATCAAGAAAAGACGACCTTCACATGCCCCTACGGAACGTACGCTTTTAGGAGAATGTCGTTTGGATTATGCAATGCACCTGCCACCTTCCAAAGGTGCATGATGGCCATATTCTCCAATATGGTGGAGGACTTCCTTGAAATTTTTATGGATGATTTTTCAGTCTTTGGGGACAACATTAAGAGCTGCCTAGGCAATCTACAAAAGGTACTTGAAAGATGTTAAAAAGCAAACCTGGTCTTAAATTGGGAAAAATGCCACTTTATGGTGGATGAAGGGATAGTCCTTGGCCATAAGATTAGCTGCCGTGGTATAGAAGTCGACAGGGCCAAGATAGAAGTGATCGAAAAGCTGCCGCCGCCGACCACAGTCAAGGGTATTAGAAGTTTCTTGGGACATGCTGGTTTTTATCGGAGATTCATTGCAAATTTCTCAAAAATCACCAAGCCTCTATGTCATCTTTTAGAGCAGAACCGACCCTTTGACTTTAAGGATGAATGTACTGAAGCATTTAAGGTTCTGAAGGAAAAACTGGTAACAACCCCAATAGTACAGCCACCAGACTGGACACATCCATTCGAGATTATGTGCGATGCTAGTTACTATGCTGTCGGGGCAGCACTTGGGCAGCAGAGAGACAAATTATTTCATGTCATATATTATGCCAGCAAGACACTGAATGACGCCCAAGTCAACTACACCACCACAGAAAAGGAGTTATTAACTGTGGTATTCTCCATTGACAAGTTTCGTTCTTACATACTTGGAACTAAGGTAATAGTGCACACAGACCATTCTGCCCTGAAGTATCTGTTCGCGAAGAAGGATGCTAAGCCTCGATTGATACGGTGGATCCTACTATTGCAAGAATTCGACCTTGAAATCAAGGACAAAAAAGGGACAGAAAATCAAGTGGCAGATCACTTGTCGAGATTGGAGAAGGGACATAGTCTACCAACAGATGAGACAAACATACTGGAGACCTTCCCAGACGAGCAGCTCTTTGCTGCCGCAATCACTACCGCGACAGCCATGGCGGCAGGTAAGCCTTCTGAACTCCCCTGGTATGCTGATTTCGTTAATTTCTTAGTTAGCGGAATAATTCCTTCTGATCTTAATTATCAAGCCAGGAAGAGGTTTCAAAATGATGCTAAGCATTATTATTGGGACGAACCTCTTCTTTTCAAAATATGTGCAGATCAGGTTATAAGGAGGTGTGTACCACAAGAAGAGCAAGAAGAAATACTTCATCACTGTCATGCTTCACAATATGGAGGTCACTTAGGAGGCAACAAAACTTCTGCCAAGGTGATGCAGTCAGGGTTTTATTGGCCGTCACTGTATAAAGATGTGCAAATCTTCTACAAGAGCTGTGACAGGTGCCAAAGGACAGGAAACATCTCAAGGAGAAACGAGATGCCGCTGCAGAACATTCTTGAAGTCGAAATCTTCGACGTGTGGGGGATTGATTTTATTGGACCTTTTCCATCTTCATGTGGGAATCTATACATCCTCCTGGCAGTAGATTATGTCTCTAAGTGGGTCGAAGCTATCGCAACTCAAAAGAATGATGCCAAGACAGTCCAACGGTTTTTACACAAAAATATCTTTTCTAGGTTTGACATCCCTAAGGCGATTATCAGTGATGAAGGGAGACACTTCGACAACAGGGTTATTGCTGCTGCCTTGAAGAAATACGGTGTCAAGCATAGGATAGCGACAACATATCACCCACAAACCAATGGTCAAGCTGAAATATCCAACAGGGAAGTTAAGAACATTCTTGAGAAGATGGTTAAGCCAACTAGGAAAGATTGGTCTTTACTTCTTAATGATGCATTATGGGCATATAGGACAGCTTTTAAAACTCCATTAGGAATGTCTCCGTACCGATTGATTTATGGGAAAACATGTCATCTACCTGTCGAGATATAGCACAGAGCATACTGGGCGATCAAGGCAGTGAATATGGACTTGGACAGGGCAGGGCAGAAAAGGTTGTTAGATCTGAACGAAATTGAAGAAATCCGAACAATGGCCTATGACAATGCAAGAATCTACAAGGAGAAAACTAAGAAGTGGCATGACAAGAAGTTGCTGCCACGACAGTTCTGCCCAGGGCAGCTTGTATTACTCTTTAATTCTAGACTGAAACTCTTCCCAGGAAAGCTAAAATTTAGATGGTCTGGCCCGTTCCAAGTCATACAAGTTTTCCTCCATGGTGCCATAACAATCCGATCATTAAAAGACGGGCACCACTTCAAAGTCAACGGACAGTGCCTCAAGCATTATCAGGGGACTGAAGCCCCAGGAATGCAGGAAGTGGTTACCTTAGGAGATGCCCCACCTAGCATCCCTAATTTAACCTAAATTTTATTTATTATTTATTAGGAAATAAGATTTATTTTATTCGAATAATGTTTTTGTTTTTAGGTAATAAAGGAGTCAAGAAGAACAGGAGAAGTGAACTTAGCCCACCATCAATCCATCAGCCCAACAAAGCCCAAATATTGAAGCCTATCGTTACAGCTGCCGCGACAGACGCAGAAAATACAGGCTATCATCACGCTGTCACGACAGACACGGAAACACGTCAGAGACGCATAACGGACGCGGAAACATGTGTCAGACGCGTCAGACACGCTAACGTACAACAACTGGCCCCGTTATTCGCGCCTGCCGTTACAGCTTCAACGGGCAGCAAATCCTTTTCTATAAAACTCAGTTTCATTTTCATTTTCACTCACTTCTGCCTTTCTTACTTGCTCTCCCTCTTTATCTTTCATTTGCTTTAATTTTGTTTTTCACAACCCTTGCACAAATATGTCTTCTAGGAAAACCCGACGACATGCTGCCTCCACTTCAACACCGACAGCAACTTCCCCATGTTCCTTTGCTAGCAGAGACATGTGAGAAGAGAGAGGCTTCATCTACACATCGACGGAGGAAAATCTGGGCCTCAAACCATTCATAGCCCGGAAGGTTAGAGCTTTACAGTGGCAAACTTTTGCAGAGCAGCCGAAGGAAATGAATGTCACGCTGGTTCGAGAGTTCTATGCTGCCATCAGCAGCAGGACAACGACAGCAGTGTTCGTTCGAGGGAAGGAGGTGCCATTTGAAGCTGAATACATTAATACTTTATATGGCTTCTACATCGGTATCAATGAAGACGCCCACCAACAATTCCTGAATACATTAGATACTGCTGCCTACGACGCTGTCATGGCAGAATTGACCAATGCCAGGACTCAATGGAACACCAGCAAGAAGAATCCAAGGACAATGAAGAGAACCCAGTTGCTGTCGGAGGCAAAGTTGTGGAATGCCTTCATAAAGAAGAGGATCATGCCGTCGTCCCACAACACCACCATCGACCAACCAAGGTTAGCGTTGATACACTCTATTCTACACGAATGGCCCATTAATATGGGCAGCTTTATTCGAGAAAGTATTTTGGAGTGTGCGCATAGACCGACGAGTCCCCTCTACCTTCCGTACCTCATCACCTCGCTCTGACGCGGCCATAATATCCCCGAAGTGCACACTGATTTGATAGTCGAAGGAAGAGGGTGGACTGAAAAGAACATCCTCAGCCTTATGGAGCTGACTGCTGCCACCCCTCTGTCATCATTCGACCCCGCTGCCGCCACAGCCGAAACGACAGAGCAGCAACACACTGCACCAACTGCCGCAGCAGCTGCCCCGACAGACTCCTCCGCCCGGATATTAGCTGCCATTCAGAAGCTGGAGGAACGACAGCTGGGCTTAATGACTTTCATCAGGGATTTTGCTGCCTCTACGGTAACTTTTATTCAAAATTCTTTAAATTTCCCTGATGTTGCCTTCCCTACTTTCCCTGCCCATTACTTTACTGTCACTACTCCTGCCCACACTCCTACACCTGCTGCTACCCCACGAACACCTTCTGCCGCCTCAACGCCACCACCTGCCCCGACAGCAGCAGGCAGCACCCATGCTGAACCATCTGCCCGAGGCACGAAACGTCGAATGGCATCGGAGGATCTTGATGCCTTTGTTGCTGGGTTCTCTTCCTCTTCTGTTTGGGCCGCAAGTGATAATGAACCCTTGATCCAGAGGAATCTGTCAAAAGAGTTCTCACCGATGAAGAGGCAAAAGCGGATGGCATACAAAAGTAACATGCCAAAAGCCAGCAGCAGCGGCGGTGACGGCAACAACGGTTATGACAACAGCAGCAGCGGTGAGAGCAGCAGCAGCGGCTCTGAAGTTCAGGTTGTGGAGCAACCACCTCACATATCCCCAACCAGAATCCAGCCACCAAGGGAGGCCAAGGCAAAGAACACATTTGCCTCTCCCGTGCCCCAGCCCGCTCCGAAAGCCAGAGCTCGCCGCCAGATCTGACTCAGCAGCAGCAGCGAAGACAACGATTAAAATTTAAGTTTCTCATCTTATATTTTGCTGCCTGCTATATATTTTGTGATGTACTGCCTTATCTTTTGTTTTTATTTGTCATTTGCATTGAGGGCAATGCAACCCTTGAGTTTGGGGGTGGCAACCCTCCATTAATGGAGTGCATCTTAGTTTAAAAATTTGTGTCTTTACTTAGTTTATTTAAGTTAAAAAAAATTAAAACTTTGGTTGAAAATTGTGAACTGAACTTACCTGCCGTGACAGCTCTGTCGTGGCAGCGCCTTTAGGATAGTCTTTAGGAGAAGTTTAGAGCCTTTCTATAGTTCTGAAAAAACTTAAACACCATTGTGACTGTTATACTGCTTAGACTTCTTTTAGCCAAACTAGAATAGAAAGCTTAGCACTTAGAGTAAAAGGGAGACTAGAATCTCAGGAAACCTAGAGGTGCCTACCACTGGCTCTAGGTAGATAACCAGAGAAAAACTTCTAGAGGTGCCTATCACCGGCTCTAGATAGTTAACTAGAGGTGCCTGAAATACTGGCTCTAGTAGAAAAGAAAAAAAATAGAAAAAAGGGAAATAACTAAAGGTGCCCGATTCTGGCTCTAGTAAAAGAAAAAAATGAGTCTCGTAAGAAAAACTCTAAACAAGCTAAAGTATAATATTCTAGTGAAACTAAGAGAGTCTTGGCATATAACTGTTCACAAGCATGCACACACTGCACGAGGACTATAGTGAGACTCCGGACAGATCCTAAATTATCCGATAGGGTGCTGCTGTCACAGGGAACGAACGACGGGTAAGGGAAAGTTCACTGTTTAAAGCCAAAACAAAAATATTTCATTTTTCTTTTAGGTCTTAGTTGCTTGAGGGCAAGCAAAAACTTGAGTTTGGGGGTGTGTTGAGTGTGTAAAAGTTCTATTATTTACACCCTATTTAACCCATATTTCTACTGCATTCAAGCATTAGTTACTGCATTTAGGTCAGTTTACAGCAAAACATCACAAATATATTAAAAGGCACAGTTTCTAAAAAAATAGTTGTTTTTGCAGGTTGCTACTGTAGTAGACGGAAAGGGCAGGCGCTGGGCAGTGAAGCAGAAGAGCTGGAATTGGACGAGCAGTCAAAGAGGACGATGCTGTCAAGGTTGCCGCCGTGACAGCAGAGAACGACAATAGTTTTGAGGAGAAGAAGAAAAGTGGACCTCGACAGATAGAGAAAATTCAGCCCGTCTGTCGTGTGAAACCATCATATTTTTCCAAGCCCCAGATCGAAAGGAATGTCAAGCCCAAAGTTCAAGAAGAGAAAATCCCAAGCAAGAAAGATGACGGATGGAAAGTAGATTCCTTGAAGATTTAGTCTTTATTAGAATTGTACTTTCAATTAAAGTTGTATTCTTGCTATTTTAGATAACTTGGACCCAAAGCCTATATAAGGGCATATATTTCGACCTAGGAGGCATATACCCGATTACCTAGCTTTCTTCCGAAAACTCTAGCCGTTTTCCTTCCCACAACATGTTCTAAATTCCCCCTAGGGCCACGGGTTGTTTTGTAAAGTAGTTGCAAGGGTTGTTTTGTTTTAGGAATTTTCAGTTTAATAAAATAAACTTCAAGTTCTCTTATTTTGGTTATTAATATCTTGCAAGAGCATCGGGAGAGTTAAGTATACGAAAGAAATAAGAGCAAGTTCTCTAGCTTATAGTTGAACTATCTCGGACCTAGGGATAGGACGAGGTTAAGTGGCTAAAGAAGAATTCATCGACATCGGTGTTCATCCTTCGATTCACGCCGGGAGGTATCATCAAAGACGTAATCATCGGCAGACTTGGACCTAGGGATAGGCCAAGGCACATCTGGGATTCTTGCCAAATTTGAAGTACTGAGTTGAGTATTCGCTGCCGCGATAAGCAACGGACTGCTGCCGCGACAGGTGCTGCCGCGACAGGGACGACGACAGAACTGGATTTCCTAAACTCTGCAGTACGTGCACTACTGAGCAATTCAATACCAGCCCATTCTCTCTATCTTGATTTCCCTACTCTTCTATTTACGTTTACTTTATTATTTTCGTGACAACTTCTCAATTATTTTCTTTACTTTCGTGCAGTGAATTAAGGTGAAGCTATTAGCCCAATCCCTGTGGAGACGATATCCGATATTTCGTATCACTTTACTACTTGCGTCGTGTATACTTGCACTACCATTGCGATAGACTATTTTACACGCAACATCAGCCAGAGACTGAACCTACTGCCACAGAAGCCAGACCGCAACCAGTAGCAGCAGCACCCACTAACTCCTCCTCCCATATTCTTGCTGCTATCCAGAAGATGGAGGAACGACCTCTCGGTTTGATGAGCTTCATCAGGGATTTTACTGCATCTACGGTACATTTTATCCAAAACTCTTTAAATTTCCATGATGTCATATTTCCAACCATCCCTGCACATTATTTTGCTGTACCATCCCCTGCCCACACCCCAACACCTGCTGCCACACCACGGACACCCTCTGCAACATCAACGCCAACACCAGCCCCGACAGCAGCTGGCAGCAACCGTGCTGAGACGTCTGCTCGTGGAACGAAACGCAGAATGCCATCGGAAGAGCTTGACGCATTCATTGCCGATTTTTCTTCCTCCTCCGTTTAGGCCGCAAGCGACAACGAACCCTCTGTTAAGAGAAATCTCTCAAAGAAGTTTACACCGGTCATGCGACAGAAAAGAGTGGCAGATAAAAACAACATGCGAGCCAGCGGTAGCAGCAGCAGCGACAACAGCAGTGGTGAGGACAACAACAGTAGCTCAGAGGTCCAGGTTGTGGAAAAACCCCCTCAAATCTCCCAAACCAGGATTCAACCGTCGAGGGAGGCCAAAGCAAAGAACACATCTGCCTCCCCCATCCGCCAGCCAGCTACGAAAGCTCGTGCCCGCCGCCAGATAAGAGTGAGCAGCAGCAGGGACGACAGCGCTTAAAATTTAAGTTTCTTATCTTATTTTGCTGTCTGCTTATATATTTTGTGATGCCCTATTTTTATCTTTATTTTTACTTGTCATTTGAATTGAGGGCAATGCAACCCTCGAGTTTGGGGGTGGCATCCCTCCATTAATAGAGTCCATTTAGTTTTAAAAAAATTTGTGTCTTTTACTTAGTTTATATTTAGGTTCAAAAAATGAAAAAAATGAAAATCTTGGCTTAAAGTCTGTGAACTGAACTTACCTGCCGTGACAGCTCTGTCGTGGCAGTGCCTTTAGGATAGTTTTAGGAGCAGTTTAGAGCCTTTCTATAGTTCTAAAAACTTAAACACCAATTGTGACTGTTATACTGCTTAGAACTCTTTTAGTCAAATAGAATACGAAGCTTAGCACTTGAATAGCCCCTAGAGGTGCCTAACACTGGCTTTAGGAAAGAAGTTTAGCAAAAGAGACTCAACAACCCTAGAGGTGCCCGAAACCGGCTCTAGGAAGTTAGCTAGAGGTGCCCGAAACCGGCTCTAGTGAAACTTTAGCTTAAAAAATAATGAAATCGAGTCAAAAAAAAATTCAAAGGAGCATAAGAAACGCCTTCAAAAGATAAACTTTGGCATAAAAATTCGAGTTAAGGGCCGAAATATTCTAGTGAAACTAAGAGAGTCTTGGCATATAACTGTTCACAAGCATGCACACACTGCACGAAGACTATAGTGAGACTCCGGGCAATTCCTAAGTTATCCGAAAAGGTGCTGCCGTCACAGAGAACGACTGGAGGGTAAGGGAAAGTTCACTGTTTTTAAGCCAAAACAAAAATATTTCATTTTTCTTTTAGATCTGAATTGCTTGAGGGCAAGCAAAAACTTGAGTTTGGGGGTGTGTTGAGTGTGTAAAAGTTCTATTATTTACCCCCTATTTAACCCATATTTCTGCTGCATTCAAGCATAATTCATTGTATTTAGGTTAGTTTACAGTTAGACATCACAAATATATTAAAAGGCACAGTTTCTACTAAAATTGGTTGCTTTTGCAGGTTGCTGCTGTAGCATATGGAAAGGCAGACGCTGGGCAGTGAAGCAGAAGAGCTGGAACTGGACGAGCAGTCAAGGAAGACGATGCTGCCATGGTTGCCACCATGACAGCAGAGGACGACAACAGTTTTGAGGAGAAGAAGCAAAGTGGACCTCGGCAGATAGAGAAAATTAAGCTCGTCTGTCGTGGAAAACCAATATATTTTTCCAAGCCCTAGATCAGAAGGAATGCCAAGCCCAAAGTTCAAGGAGAGAAAATCCCAAGCAAGAAAGAGGACGATTTAAAGTTAGATTCTCTGAAGATTTAGTCTTTATTAGAGTTGTACTTTAATTTAAAGTTGTATTCTTGCTATTCAAAAAAACTTGGACCCAAAGCCTATATAAGGGCATGTATTTCGACCTAGGGAGGATATAACCGATTCTCTAGCCTTCTTCCCAAAACCCTAGCCGTTTTCATCCTCTCATCATGTTCTAAATTCCCCTTAGGGCCACGGGTTGTTTTGTAAAGTAGTTGCAAGGGTTGCTTTTGTTTTAGGAATTTTCAGTTCAATAAAATAAACTTCAAGTTCTCTTATTTTGGTTATTAACATCTTGCAAGAGCATCGGGAGAGCATTGCGAGGTTATCTATTTACTTAATATCAGGAGAGTTAAGTATACGAAATGAATAAGTGCGAGTTCTCTAGTTTATAGTTGAACTATCTCGGACCTAGGGATAGGACGAGGTTAAGTGGCTAAAGAAGAATTCAACAACATTGGTGTTTATCCTTCGATTCACGCCGGGAGGTATCATCAAAGACGCGATCATCGACAGACTTGGACCTAGGGATAGGCCAAGGCACAGTAGGGATTCTTGCCAAACTTGAAGTACGGTTGAGTGTTCGCTGCTGCGACAAGCAACAGACTACCGCCGCGACAGGTGCTGCCGCGACGGGGACGACGACAGAACTGAGTTTCTCAGACTTAGCAATACCCGCACTACTGAGCATTTCAATACCAGCCCATTCTCTCTATCTTGATTTCTCTACTCTTTTACTTAAGTTTTCTTTATTATTCTCGTGACAAACATCTTAAATATTTTCTTTACTTTCGTGCAGTAATTCAAGGTGAAGCTATTAGCCCAGGCCCTGTGGAGACGATATTCGATACTCTAGTATCACTTTATTACTTGCGACGTGTACACTTGCACTCAATTGCGATAGACACTTTTACACGCAACAATATGTTTTGTGAAAAGCATGCAATTGGTTGAATTTTGAAGCTTATACCATGCTTGATTTATGTGAATCGCATGTGGAATGGATATGATTGCGTGATGATGATGCAATGTTGATATGTGCTGAATTTGGATGATGAAAAGCATGTTGAGCATGATGTTTCATGTATGTTATGCTATGTTGAGGGAAATTGTGGTGCCCATTGCTTTTTTAAACTAATCAAATGTTTTGTAAACTTGGATTCTTGCTTGTAGCTGGCCTAAATGGTTTGACTTGTTTTATTATTATGCTTGTTTAAAATAGCACTATGGGTCCAAGAAGAGAACTGAGGTCTAATGTGATAGTGCATGCGGCTGAGCAGGGTGACCAGGGTGAACAAGGGGCTGATGTCTCTCCTGGTGGAAATTTACCTCTTTCGCCACCACCTGGAGGTCGGGAGCAGGTGCAGCAAGGACATGCTGGTCCTGGTTTGGGTGATTTGGCGCCACTGGTTCAGGCGATCACCGGAGCGTTTCAGGCTACTGTGGCCGGAGCACATGTACAGGCCCCTGCAGCTGGGCAGGCGGGCTTACCTTTGGAAAGGTTGAGGAGCTTAGGAGCTGTGGAGTTTTATGGTATGTCACATGAGGCGTCTAAGGCCTGGTTAGCAAGTACGATCCGTATCATGGATCACATGGGCTGTAATGATGTGCGCAAGCTGGAATGCACAGTTTCTTTGTTGCAAGGCGATGTTTACTGCTGGTGGACGACTACTTCGACTAGTATGGAACCCAATGAGGTTGATTGAGAGTTTTTCAGAGGTGCCTTCAGGAGGAAGTATCTAGGGGTGAGATACTTGGATGAAAAGAAACGTGAGTTTATGTCGCTTGTTCAGGGCAACCTTTTTGTGGCTGAGTACGAGGTTCTATTCGTACGCCTGAGCCAGTATGCTTCTGAGCTGGTACCTAGTGAGAGGCACCGATGTGATCGCTTCCGGTACGGGCTGGTACATGAAGTTAAGACGTAGATGTTGGCTGCAGATTATACTGACTTGGATATGCTTGTGTGTCGAGCCAAAGAAATCGAGCAAAATTTGGGATTGTCGTCTCGAGGTGTTGGTTCTAGCTCTGGGAAGAGAGCAGCTGTGTACAGTTCCGGAGGTGGACGGAACAAAAGAGGTCGAGATAGAAGACATCAGCCTGGGGGGAGGCGTGTTACTCCGGGCCGAGGTGGTCAGGCTCAGGGACGTCTTGTGAGATCTGAGGAGTATACATGCTGGACATGTGGTGCGAGAGACCATTTGAGGCGAGATTGTCCTCGAGCGGTTAGAGAGGTTCAGGCTCCTGTTGTGGTGACATGGAATTCATGTTGGAATTGTGGTTCGGCGGATCACATGAGGAGGGAGTATCCTTTGTTGGCTGGTGGAGGCCAAAGACGTGCTCCTGTGGTAGCTGCACCTCAGAGAGGCCGTGGGCGCGGCCGTGGGAACTTTCAGAGGAGAGACGAGGGGCAGTGAGGTATTGCTCATGTAGTAGCCGTTCGACTTGAGGGAGGTGGACCAGCGAGGGTTTACGCTCAGTGTGAGGAGCGCAATGATACTGATGTCATCGCATGTACCTTTGTTCTTCAGTCTTTATCTTTGCTGGCTTTGATTCATTCTAGATCCACACATTCTTATATCTTGAGTGAGCATGCACATTTGCTTGATATACCTGTTGAGTTGCTTGAAGTAGGAATGCAAGTGACTAGTTCTTTTGGTGAGACTGTAGTCACTAGGAGGTTGTATAAGAGATGCCCTTTATCTGTACAAGGACATGTTTTTCTTGTGAATTTGATAGAGTTACCTTTCTACGGATTTGATGTAATTCTTGGCATGAATTGGTTGTCGGAGCATAGGGCGGTGGTTGACTTTGATGTCAAGCGAGTCACCTTAAAGCTAGCCGATGATTATGAAGTAGTAGTAGTGGGCAAAAATGTGAAATTCTTGTCGAATGTGATTTCAGCTTTGGAAGCAAACCATATGATGAGGTTGGGTTGCGAGGCTTACCTTGCCTATGTGATGAATCCTGGCACTAAGGATGTGCGTGTGCAGGACATCCAAAATGTACGCGATTTTCCGGGTGTCTTTCTGAAAGAATTGCCTGGATTGCCACCAAACAGGGAAGTGGAGTTTGGTATTGAGTTGTACGAGAATACGACTCCGGTGTCCATTGCTCCTTATCGCATGACACCTAAAGAGTTGAAAGAGTTGAAAACGCAATTGCATGAGTTGTTGGATCGAGGCTTCATTCGGCCGAGTGTGTCACCTTGGGGTGTACCGGTCTTGTTTGTAAAGAAGAAGGATGGGACAATGCGGATGTGCATAGACTATCGACAACTAAACAAGTTGACGATCAAGAACAAGTATCCCTTGCCTAGAATTGATGATCTCTTTGATCAGTTTAAGGGAGCCTCAATGTTTTCTAAGATAGATTTGAGATCGGGGTATTATCAGCTGAAGGTGAAGGATGTGGACGTACCTAAGACAGCTTTTCGAACAAGGTACGGGCACTATGAATTTTTGGTGATGCCGTTTGGTTTGACCAACGCGCCTGCAGCTTTCATGGACATGATGAATCGAGTATTCCATGAATTCTTGGATCAGTTTGCGGTGGTGTTCATCGATGATATCCTTGTGTATTCATGTACCGATGATAGTCATGATAGACACTTGAGAATTGTTTTGCAAGCGTTATTGGTAAATCAGTTGTATGCCAAGTTGAGTAAGTGTGAGTTTTGGCTTAGGGAGGTGGTCTTCCTTGGACATGTTGTGTCAGCTGAGGGTATTCGCGTTAATCCGCACAAGGTAGAGGTTGTGATGAGTTGGAAAGTACCTAAGTCAGTGACAAAGGTGCGGAGTTTCCTTGGTCTAGCTGGGTATTACTGTAGGTTTGTCGAGGGTTTCTCGAAGATAGCAATACCTTTGTCCAAGTTGTTGCAGAAGAATATTCACTTTGAGTGGACTGATGCGATACTACAAGCTTTCGAGAAGTTGAAAGAAGCTTTGATGCAAGCTCCTGTTCTGATTCAACCCGAGTCTGGTAAGGAGTTTGTGGTTTATAGTGACGCGTCCATTGTTGGTTTGGGCTGCGTGTTGATGCAGGAAGGTAAGGTAGTGGCCTATGCATCTAGGTAGTTGAAGGTGCATGAGCGCAACTACCCTACTCATGATCTTGAGCTTGCAATTGTGGTGTTTGCCTAGAAGATTTGGAGGCATTACATGTACGGTGAGAAGTGTGTTGTGTTTACAGATCATAAGAGCTTGAAGTATCTTATGTTTTAAAAGGAGTTGAATCTTAGGTAGCGTCGTTGGGTGGAGTTACTTAAAGATTATGATCTAACGATTGAGTATCACCCGGGCAGGGCTAATGTTGTGGTTGATGCTTTGAGCTGAAAAGTGGTTGTGGAGTTGAGGGCGATGTTTGCTTGCTTGAGCATATCACGTGATGGTGGTCTTATTGCAGAATTGCAAGTGAAACCATCTCTGATTTAGTTGATCAAAGATAAGCAGTTGCTTGATGATTCTCTTGTTTCGCATGTTTAGGACATTGCGGAGGGTAGACCTTCAGATTTTAGCTTTAGTGATGATGGTGTTTTGTGCTTTGGGAGTCGAATAGTGGTGTCGGATGATGTTGAGTTGAGGCGCACTATTCTGACTAAAGCTTATAGTAGCCCTTTTGCTATGCACCCTGGTAGTACAAAGATGTACCGTGATTTGAAAGATGACTACTAATGGGCGGGGTTGAAAAAGGACGTGGCTGAGTTCATTAGTATGTGCATGGTGTGTCAGCGAGTGAAGGCTGAACATCAGGTTCCTTCTAGGTTGTTGCAGCCTTTGAGAATCCTAGAATGGAAGTGAGAGAGAATCACCATGGATTTTGTGTCTAGTTTGCCTTTGACGCCATCAAAGAAAAATACAGTTTGGGTGATTGTAGATCGGCTCACGAAGTGTGCACATTTTCTGCCTGTGCATACTACATATACCTTGGATAAGTTGGCTGAGCTGTACATAGCTGAGATTGTGCGGTTGCACGGTGTGCCAAAGTCCATTGTGTCGGATAGAGATCTGAGGTTTACAACATGATTTTGGGAATGTTTACATCAAGCCTTGGGTACACGGTTGAATTTTAGTACTTCTTATCATCCTCAGACGGATGGACAGTCGAAACGTGTGATCCAAGTGCTTGAGGACATGTTGAGATGTTGTGTGATAGATTTTAAAGGTTCTTGGGAGAAGCACTTGCCGTTGGTTGAGTTTGTGTATAATAACAGTTACCAGACAAGTATTCAAATGGCTTCATACGAGGCTTTGTATGTGAGAAGATGTAGAACCCCTCTCTGTTGGACAGAAGCTGGGCAAAAGTTGATTTCGATGTCAGCTATGCTAAAGGGAACCACCGAGAAGGTGAAGCTCATTTGAGAGCGTTTAAAGGTAGCATTGGATAGCCAAAAGTCTTACGCGGACCTGAAGCGTAAGGAGGTTGAGTTCGCGATTGTCGAACGTGTGTTCTTGAAAGTATCGCCTTGGAAGAAGGTGATGAGATTTTAGCGTAAGGGTAAGCTTAGCCCAAGGTTCATTGGACCTTACGAGATTGTGGAGCGTATAGGTCCTATGGCATATCGGTTGAGATTGCCTACGGAGTTGGAGAAGATACATGATGTGTTTCATGTCTCTATGTTACGAAGGTACAGATCAGATCCTTCGCATGTGATGCATGTTGAGGAGATAGAGTTGAATCTGGATTTGTCGTATGATGAGGAACCAGTGAAGGTTCTGGATGTGAGTAACAAAGTTCTTCGTGGCAAGATGATAGAGCTTGTGAAGGTGTTGTGGCGACACCGAGGAGTTGAGGAGGCCACGTGGGAAAGGAAGGCAGACATGCTGAAGCAGTTTCCGCATCTCTTTCCATCAGGTAAGAATTTCAAGGACAAAATTTCCTAACTGGGGGAGAGTTGTAACGCCTTGGTTTTGGGCCTAGATGTTTTAGACATCGGATCAGACTGGTCGAGAACGGATCGAATCGCGTAAGGTGATTTAAGGAAATCAAGGATTGAGATCGGATAAAAATGTGGTAAAATTTCTAAAATCCTCTAAAAATATGTTTAAGCGGTTGGTCAAGTCAATTTTACAAAACAGATTTTGGAAATGGGACATTTTGAGTAGTGGCGAAATTGTAAAGTTTCAAAACTGGGAAAAATGTGATTTTTAAAGTAGAGGCCAAAATCTTAGAATATTTAGGGGGCTTTAAGTCAATTTGACCTTTCCTCAATATGACATATGTTTTAAAAGGTTTTAATTAAATGACTTTAATTGGATTTATATAATTAATTAAAAGGTAGTTAATGTGAGATTTTCAATTACGTAACTACCAACTCTTTCTCATTTTCAGCAAAACACTAATTCACTCATCTTTCTCCAGAACTCATTCTCCCAAAAACTCTCTCAACATTTCCTAAATCATTTTCAAGAAACCTTTCCTAGTTCTTCAAGATTTTGCTAAGGAAAACTTGTCATTCATTGAGGGAAGCAAGGATTGGAGGTAAATCCCGTTCTCAACCTCTAATCAAAGTTCTTTATTGAAATTCCCATGATATTTGGTTTATAAATACTATTTTTGGTTGAGTTTTCATTATAGTGTTGATTGGAGATCAAAATCTTGTGAAATTGTGGTTGAAATCTTAATTTTCGGACTTGATGAGTTAAGCTCTGTTTTGTGTTGATTTTAATTGGGTTCTAAGTTGATTTATATGTTAAAATGATGTGTTGATAACATAGATCCCGAAATCCTTGAGATCCTTGAGTTTCTTGGTTGTTTTAAGTGAGTTTTTGAGGTGAAATTGTGGAATCTTGATTGCTGGAGGTATAAGGTTGGGTTAGGTTGTTTGTTAGATGTGTTTTGGTGCTTACTATGGGTTGGAAGTGATGTATGTTGGTTAGGCTTGGTTTAGGAAGCAATCGGTTGAGTTTTCGGTTGTTTTGGATGGGTATTTTGGTGTAGTTTGGGTGAGCAACGAGTTTGTGAATTGTTGCTGGTGTTTGAATGCATTTTAATGCATTTAGATCTCGGTTTTGATGATGTGAAAATAGGGGATCGTGTCGGCGAGCAAGGATTCACGTATCAGTAAGTGGAAATGCAATTTCCTGCTTTGTAACGCTTTGAGCGTGGTCTTGGGAGCTTAGTGTAAGTTTGATACACTTAGCTAAGCTCAAGAGTAAGTGATTCGGAAAATCCCTCTCTTGGAAATGTGTTATGCTCGATGAAAATGCACTTGAGTTAAGTGTAGATTTGTTTACCGTCTTTAAGCATGTTTAAAGCATGACTGTTGCTTGATTTTAATGACATTTTGTTAAGAATGCACTAGGTAAGTGATCCTTGGTTTTCATGTATTGAATGCATATGAAGTAAGCATGTTATTCTTGTGGAAATGGCATTGTGTTTATGCTTGTAAAATAGTGAATTAATGTGGTTAAATGATTATATTGGCAAATGATGTAAATGGTTTTTGGTTGTGTTAATCGAATATAGTTAGCCGACTATAGGATTGGGTGCACCGTGAATAAAGTCGCCTTGGATGTCGAGGGGTTGTGATTGTGTCGTAATCTCCATCTAAGTACCCTAACGATTGAGGTTAAGACCACAACGGTAGATGGTTTAGTCCCGTGTGTGAGTCTTGTGTATGTGTCCCGTACTCTCGTTAGTGGAATTATACAACTACCGATGAGTGATGTTAAGGGGTTGTGATTGTGCCATTAATCTCCATCACGGGTGTTGAGGGGTTGTGATTGTGCCATTGATCTCCACCTTGTGTAGTCCGGTAGTATGTATGAAGCGTGTGGGACAACGCTTGTAATCCGCGTATCCGATTGTGTCTTGTGTTGAAATGGTTTATGGATTATCACTTGTGAGCCAATATAATGTAAATGATTAATGTTAAGCATGAGATGCTTGTAAATGATGCAAGGATGCATGAGATGCTTGGTGAAGCATGATCAAAGGTTTATTTGTTGTTTTAAATGTTTCATATGAGCATGTTTTAGAAAGTGCATTGATGTTCTTGAATGGACATGTTTTTATGTAAAGGCATGAGACATGAAAAGGTGGTATTGCCATTGGTGTGAAATGCATTGATGAATGTTGCATAGCGGTCCTCACTAAGCTTTGTGCTTACGCTCTTTTGTTTCATCAATTCAGAAATCTAGGCATTCGAGGCAGCAAGTAAGCAAGAGGAATCCAATCTTTTAATCTTGCAAAGTATGTGGCTTTACTTCGGTGTAATAAAAGGCAATGGGTGGGAATTATGCTTTTGAATGGTTGAAGATGTTTCCCGTTACTTTGAGCATGTTTGATGGTTTATCCTTGAGTTGTAATTGGCCATTATGGTTTGTTTTTGGATGTGAATGTTGGTTTTGGCTTGTTATGGTTTTGGTGGACTAGGGAGCATGCCTTTAGTGTCTATGTTTGCATGTTGGATGCCATGTCGTAGCTAATGCCTCTAAATGATGATCATTGGTGTGTATCTATGTTGTATGCATGTTGTGGCATGTTTCGGGAATGTTTTGAATATGAAAAGATGTGAAAGACCAGCACAATCTGATGTTGCAGAGCAAGGTGTATCGGAACGCCCATGCATGTTTTGGAACGGGGGCCTAAAATGGCCTTGAGGTTTCGGAATGGGCAGGGATGTATTAGAACAATTTTGCTACTTGAAAGAGGTGTTTCGATACGGATCTCGGAACGCACCTAAGTATCAAAACGGTCAACCAAGTTTCGAAACGATCGTTTCGGTACATGACCATCCGTTTTGAAACATCTGACCGTTGAGTTTGAATTTGAACTATTTCAGGTTTCTGTTTCTTACATTTTGGTCCCTGAGATTTGATTGCTTAATTTAATGAGTTTGAATGACCCGTTTGAGATGAAATTTGATATGATGACATGTTATATGATTAATTAAGGATTGGTAACAATAAAACTTGTTTAGTCCTTATAATTATGGAAATTTACGTTTTAGTCCCTAAAAGACGTTTCTATGCAATTGAATCCCTGTTTAAGTTCCGTTCACTGTGTCGCTTCCGCTGAAATGTTTTCCTAATCATATAGGCTAATAATGAGCATCTAGAAAAGATAAAAAAGGGTCGTTAATCAAGCTTGACTTTCAGGTTGACTTTGGTTTTCCCCGTGTAATCTTCGTAGTTCGGGTCGAGCGTCTAGGCCGGGCTACGGGGGCTACAAACAATGTTTTGCCAAGGCAAGAAAAAAAGGTAGAATTCTCCTATGGATTAACGTGGGGGTTCGTAGTATGCTCCCTATTATTTCTCACGCCAAACAATATTACAAAACAAGCTTGAAAATATTGCCAGCAAAAACCCTTGGCGAATAAAAGAAAAACTAATAATTATGAGCTTGGGTAGTAAATTTGACGAAGGGAGTAAAAGGATATTTGATGCATATTGCATGCACTTCATGCACACTTTGTAACCCCCTTAGCCCGGCCTAGACGTTTGATCCGAACTACGAAGATTACACTGGGAAATCCAAAGTCAACTCGAAAGTCAACCTTGATTTATGACCCTTTTTTATCTTATCTAGATGCTCATTACAATCCTATGTGTTCAGCAAGACACTCAGAAGGAAACGACACATCGATCGAAGTTCAATTAAGGATTTAATTGCATACATTTGACTTTTAGGGACTAAACTGTAATATTCATAAATTACAAGGACTTTCAAGATTTTAAAGTTTTCAACCTTCAATTAATCATGTAACATGCTTGCATGCCAAAATTCAACTCAAACGGACCATCCAAACCCATTGAATTAAGTATCCAACACTTAGGGACTAAAATGTAAGAAATAGAAACCCAAAACAGATCAAAATTCAAACCCAACGGTCAGGCATTTGGATACGGGCGGCCCTATACCGATATGGTCGTTTCGAAACAGGGTTGACCGTTTCGATACTCGGGTATACTCCGAGACCCATATCGAAACACCCTCCTCCAATAGCAAAACTGTTTCGATACACCTTCATCCGTTCCGAAACCTCTTAGCCATTTCATGCCCCTGTTCCGAAACAGGAAAGGGCGCTCCGATACGCCTTACCCTGAAACAACAGATTTTGCTGGTTTTTTTATGCATTTTCACATTCGAATCATTCCCCAGACATGTCACAACATACATACAACATGCATACACACCAACAATCATGATTTCGAGGCATTAGCTATAACATGGCAACCAACATGCATGTATAGGTTCTAAAGGCATGCTCCCTAGTCCACAAAAACAATAACAAGTCAAAACCATCATCCATAACCAAAATCAAACCATAGAGGCCAATTACATCTCAAAAGTAACTATCAAACATGCTCAAACTAAAGGAAATTCATTCTCAACCATACAATGGCACAAATCCCACCCATTGCCTTTTATTACACCGGAGTAAAGTCACATACTTTGCAAGATTAAAAGCTTGGATTCCTCTTGCTTACTTGCTGCCTTCAAAGCCTAGTTTTCTGCATTGATGAAACAAAAGAGTGTAAGCACAAAGCTTAGTGAGGGTCGCTAAATAACATTCATCAATGCATGACTCATATCTTGTGAAAACCAACACTTTACATCTCAAGCCTTTTTATGAAACATGTCTTCTCAAGACCTTAATGCACTTTAACCACATGCAAATATGCATCAATTTAAAACAACAAATAAACCTTTGCTCATGTTTCAATAAGCATCTCATGTAACCTTGCATCATATACAATATCACATGCATCCTTGCATCTTATTCAAGTATCTCATGCTTCACATTATTCATTTACATTATATTGGCTCACAAGTGATAATCCATAAACCATTTCAACACAAGACACAATCGGATACGCGGATTACAAGCGTTGTCCCACATACTTCATACATACTACCAGGCTACACAAGGTGGAGATCAATGGCACAATCACAACCCCTCAACACCCGTGATGGAGATTAATGGCACAATCACAACCCCTCAACATCACTCATCGGTAGTTGTATAATTCCACTAACGAGAGTATGGTACACATACACAAGACTCACACACGGGACTAACCATTCACCGTTGTGATCTTAACCTCAATCTTTAGGGTTCTTGGATGGAGATTACGACACAATCACAATGCCTCGACATCCAAGGTGACTTTATTCACGATGCACCCAATCCTATAGCCGGCTAACTATACCTGATTAAAGTAACCAAAACCATTTTCATCACTTGCCAATATAATCATTTAACCACATCCATCCACTGTTTTACAAGCATAACCACAATGCCATTACCACAAGCACACATGCTTACTATCATATGCATACTCATATGAAAAACCAAGGACCACTTACCTAGTGCATCCTTCACATTATGACATTAAAATCCAGGATTTAAATCATGCTTAAACATGCTTAAACAGTAAACAAAACCACATTTATGTCAAATACATTTTCATCAAAACATAACACATTTCCAAGAGAGGTTTTCGAACTACTTACTCTTGAGCTTAGCTAAGTGTATCAACATAAACTATGCTCCCAAGGCAACGCTCAAAGTGTTACAAAGCATTAAATTGCATTTCCACTCACCGATATGTGAAGCCTTGCTCACCGACACGAAATTACCCCTACGGAGCCTCTAAAACCACCTCGGTTGCTTCCGGATCAAGATCCCCTCTTTTCACATCATCAAAACATAGATCTAAATGCATTAAAATGCATTCTAACATCAGCAACAATTTACATCACGTTGCTTACCCAAACTACACCAAATTACCCATCCAAAACAACCGAAAACTCAATCGATTGCTTCCTAAACCAAGCCCAGCCATCATACATCACTTCCAAACAATTATCAACATCAAAACATATGTAATAAACCACCTAACTCATCCTTATACCTCCAGCAAGCAAAATCCCACCATTTTACCACAAAATCTCACTTAAAACTACCAAGAAACTCAAGGATCTCAAGGATTTAGGGATCTATGTTATCAACACATCATTTTAACATATAAATCAACTTAGAACTCAATTAAAACCCATACAAAACAGAGCTTAACTCATCAAGTCCGAAAATCAAGATTTCATCCACAATTTCACAAGATTTTGATCTCCAATCAAAACTATATTGAAAACTCAATCAAAAATAGTATTTAGAAGCCAAATATCTTGGGAATTTCAATAAAGAACTTTGATTAGAGGTTGAGAACGTGATTGACCTCCAATCCTTGCTTCCTTCAATAGATGACAAGTTTTCCTTGCAAAAATCTTGAAGAATTAAGAAAGATCTCTTGAAAATGATTTAGGAAATGTTGAGAGAGTTTTTGGGAGAAAGAATTCTGGATAAAGATGAGAGAAAATTGTGTTTGGCTGAAAATGAGAGAGAAATGGTAGTTACGTTAGTGAAAATCTCATTAACTACCTTTTGATTCATTAATATAAAAATCCAATTAAAAAATCATTTAATTAAAAGCCCTTTTAAATCACATGTCATATTGAAGAAAGGTCAAATTGACTTAAAGCCCCCTAAAGATTCTAAGACTTTGGCTTCCACTTTAAAAATCACATTTTTCCCATTTTTTGAAACATTATAATTTGGTCACTACTCAAAATGTCCATTTTCCAAAACCATTTTTGTAAAATTGATTTACCCAACCTATTAAATATATTTTTAGAGGATTTTGACAATTTTTACCATATTTTTATCCTATCCTGATCCTTGATTTTCTTAAATCCCCTTACGCGATTCGAACCGTTCTCGACCGGTCTGATCTGATGTCTAAAACATCTAGGCCCAAAATCAGGGCGTTACACACTTTATGATCCTAGACTAGTGTTAAACTACTGCACTTGAATTTGCTTATCTGCTTGGCTTTATTGCACTGGGATATCTGAGGACACATAACTAGGGCCATATCTTGCTTACTAGCATTTGTTGGCATTCAGAACAGTTTTGTCGAGGTACACAATTTTCTGTTTTCTTAATTTTAGTTGCATTACTTGAGGACAAGAAATGAGCTAGTCTTGGGGGAGTGTTAACTCTTAGAATGTACCGATTTTATGCATATTTTATAATGTTTGCATTTAGTTGTTAAAATCATGCATTTCCAACGTGAATGGTTATTTTGTTGGAATTGATGCATGTTAGGAACATGACAGGCTTGGCAGAGCAACGCATGAATAGGAAGCAGGAAAAGCATAAGAGAATTGTCGAGTAGCAGTTGACAAAGTTGGACCGGAGATTGCCAACTTCGGTTGGTAAAGAATTGAAGCCCGATGCCCAGTCAAAGTAGGTGTTGAACCCAATACACGTCAGCCATAAAATTTAAAAGATGATAAGAAGATAACACGCTTATCTTGGTGTGTTAATCAAAATTCAAATTTCGAACCCAATCTAGGGTTTCCATGCGTGCCTATTTAAAGGAAGAGAAGAAATCGATCAAACAAAAACTTAGAGAGAGCATCGTGGTGAAAGAGGAATCTAGAGAGCATATCCTAGTTTGACCATCTTAGACCGAGAGCTATGGAGCATCGAAGGGCTGCATCGATGGACCTCCTTATTGCCTATTCTCTTACTTTTATTTTTATTTGAATGCTGATGTTGAGATACGGTATTTTGTGGATGGATTCTCAAACCATGAATTAAGCTTTTACAGTTAGTTGTGGATGTTTGCGATTAACTCTCAATTTATTTCTGGTTTTTAATAATTTAAATGCCTTGGCATTATTTTCTATCTGGCTGGCACTTCATTTCCTTAAATTCTTTGCCATACGACAGTTGACATTGCATGCTTATTATGCCTTAATATCTTAACAGGCTTAAGGGGTAACGACCAATTGCCAGGTACTAAGGAGAGAAGCTTCAACAGAAGATGTTCAAGTATACGAGCTTACTTCGGAAGTGAATCTACCCCTTAGGAGTATAGATTGAAACTTAACTAAGTTAATTTATGAAAAAACTACACTATAGACATATAAGGGTTTTATTGTGGTTAACTGAAGGGTATTGCCACCGACAGAGGCAATACTACTCTTGAAATCTGATCGACAATAAAGGCAGGATATCATTAATAGCTGTCATAGCTAGCGTGAAATCCAGGCATCCCTTGCCAACGCTCATTGCCCATTTGAATACTTCTTTTTTCCAAATTGTTTTCACTTTCATTGCATTCCCTTAACTATCATCTAAAACAAAATTCCAATTCAATCCAAACATTCTTGATTCCTTTAACAAGTAAGCCATTAAAACAATTAGATTCTTGGTCAATCCCTGTGGATACGATACTCAACTTACTGTTGTATTACTTGTTGACCATGTATACTTGCATGCCATAGACTCACACTTGACATTATTTCTTACATATTTACACTGCATTCTCTATCATTTGCCAAGCATTAGCAAAGTCAATAACAATTCAAGAGATCTTGATCACAGTCGACATTTCTTATTCTTCAGCTATCGAAGAACCACCAGAGTTGAAGTTCTAGAGGAGTCTCCACACTGCTGACACCATCGAGAGAGGCTAAAGGAGTGCGGGACCATCAACAACAATTAGAATGCTTGGAGGAGATTGTCGAGGATGCTTGACCCCTTTGTTGATAAACTACTTATGTTTTTAATTTCTTTTTAGTTGGGTTTATTGCTGTATAGGATTTTATGTTTTGTTTAATTTGTTTTAATGCTATAGTTCTTTTTCCTTTATTTGTTCTGTTAATTGTTCTTCAGGCATATTTATTTTAAGAGCTATTGAGAGAGGCATTTTAACTATTGATATGTGGCTTAATATCAAGAGAGTTAGGTTAAACAAACGTGAACAGTGGGGCTAAGTTGTTAACACAGTCATAATCTGGCTTAGACATAAGTTTAGGGTTTCAACGACTAAAAGGGATAACTTGAATAAATAATAGAGTTTTTAGGGTTCACATGTCGAGTAGATAAAGATCTTAATGGTTTATGTAGACATGTATTTCCAGTTGCTATAGCATTGAAATAAGTAGTCAAGCATAATTCCTAAGCAATAAACTCAACTTCCATAATTATTTGTTATTTGCCGCAACATCTGTTTGTTTTGATCATAACTATCTTTACTTTATTTGCATTTAGTCTTGATAAACCGACACCAATCATTACTTGCTCAAACATGCATTCTTTAGTTCGATAACTTCGTAGTTATTGATCCAATCCTTGTGGGTTCAAAACTCTACTCTATCACTTTATTAATTGATTCGACGAGTATACTTGCTCTAAAGTGCATCATTATTCGACAAGTATCAAGATGTCTTATTGTTCTTCCTTAGGTACACATCTCCAGATCATCTGATCGACACATTGCTTGAATAGGTAGGACTTGTCCCAATAATAGTAGCGTGCATCGTGTCAAAATTTCTTCCTTCCCTGGCTACAAAGAGCACAAGGAAAAATACCACTAACAAGAAAATTAACAATGCCATCATACCACGTCAAGAAAATTAACAAAGTCATCCATGAAGATCTCCAGAAAATCATCCACCATGTCTGAAAAGATAGCCATTATACAACACTATAATGTTGTTGGAGCATTGCATAGGCCAAAGGGCATTCGGTGAAAGGCATAAATGTCATATGGACATGTGAATGTTGTCTCTCTTGGTCTTCCAGTGCGATAGCAATCTGGTTGTATCCGGAGTAACAATCTAGGGAGAAATAGTAGGGTTTCCTTGCAAGTTTGTCAAGCATCTAGTTAATGAACGACAACAGAAGTGGTCTGTAACACCCCGATTTTGGGCTTAGATGTTTTGGCAAGTCGGGTTGGACCGCTGGAACCGGTGACGATTGTTTAAATTGTTAAAAAAAATGGTTTAGGGAGATCGTAGTTCGAGATAGGATAAAAATGTGATAAAATTTTCTAAAATCCTCTAAAATGATGTTTGAGAGGTTGATCAAATCAATTTTACAAAACGAGTTTTCGAAAGTATACATTTTGGGTAGTGACCCAAATATAAAGATTTAAAAGTTGGGAAAAATGGTTTTTCAAGAAGAGTCAAAATCTTAGAATCTTTAGGGAGCTACTTGGCAATTGTGCCTTTCCCTAATTTGCCATGTGTTTTAAATGCTATTAATATTTAAAAAGGTTTTAATTAAATTAATTAATGAAGGTAGTTAATCGGTTAATGAAAACTTTTGACGAGCTTTCATTTTCTCACTTTTGCTTCAGCCAAACACCCTTCGTTTCTCTCAATTTTTAAGAAATATTTTGCTCTCAAATCCTCTTTTTGATTCCTATCATTTCTCCATTGATTTCTTCCATTTTCCTTCAAGTTTCTTCAAGCAAAACTTGCCAAACTAGATGAGAAGCAAGGATTGGAGGTAATTTTCGTGCTATCCCTCTAATATAAGTTCTTTAATGAAATCCCAAAGATATTTGACTCTTTGATACTGAATTTGATTGAGGGTTTGTTGTTAGATTGATTAACTCTTGAAATCTTGATGAAAAATGGTTTTAAAATGTGATTTTCAGACTTTTATTGATTTGGCTGATTTGAGAATGTTTCTAAATGAGTTTTGAGAGGTTTTTGGTGTTGATTTGGAGTCTTAATCATATAGATCCTGAAATCCTTGAGACCCTTAATTTTGGAAGTGTTTTTGGTTGAGTTTTTGGGATGTTCTTGAGGAATTTGAGTTGCTGGAGGTATAAGGTTGGTTTTAGGTTGTTTTTGGATGTTAACTAATGCTTAATATGTGTTGGGTAGGTTGGGTAATGGCTGGGCTGAGGTTTAAGGTCAATCGATAGAGTTTCCGGTTGTTTCGGATGGGTGTTTATTTGCTAGAGAGCAGGGCAGCGGGATTTCTTGTGTGTCCTGGAGTTTTGGATGCATTTTAATGCATTGAACCTCTGTTTTGATGTGTTGAAAACATGGGATAGTGTTCCGGAATCAAACAAGGTGTTTTTGGAGGATCGGTAGTTGCATCGGCAAGCGTGGTATCACGAGTCGGTGAGTAGAATTTGGTTTTCCAGCGTGGAAAATTTTTTGAAAAGGTTTTGGGAACTTATTAAGAGCTTGAAACGCTTAATTAAGTTCGGAAGTAAGTAAATCAGAATTTCTCCCTCGGTTATGCTAGTTATGAGCCTTTGGTTGCACTTGATTTTAAATACATTCACCGACTGTTTTAAAGCATGTTATGAGATTATATATTGTGTATGATGATGCCATGTGGTTTAAGGATGCACTAGGCAAGTAATCCTTGTATGCATGTGTTGATGCATGAGATTTTAAGCATGGTTTAATGCTTGTTTATGGCTTATCATGTATGTTTTGTAAAAACAGTGAGGTATGCATGAGATATGGATTATATTTGCAAGTGATGTTGGTTAAAGTGTTTTATAAATGAAATCAGATATAGTTAGCCGGCTATAGGATTGAGTACACTATAAACAAGTCGCCTTGGATGTTGAGGGGTTGTGATTGTACTGAATACTCAATCCAAGTACCCTAACGATTGAGGATTGTTTAAGGTTGCAACGGTTGAGGGTAGCTCCCAGGTGCGAACCTTGTGTGTGTCTCGTCTCTCATTAGTGGGTTATACATTTACCGATGAGTGGTGTTGAGGGGTTGAGATTGTACCGAATACTTCACCATGGGTGTCACAACGATGGAGGGTCGTTCTTGTGTGTGAGCCTTGGTAATCCGTGTATCCGATACTTTGATTTTGAGTTCGTTGTTATCACTTGTGAGCCAATATAATAGATTTGGATAATGTGAAAAAGGCACTAATGCATGGTTTGAAAGATGCACGTTTTGGTTTAAGCTTAGCATAAGGGAGTTTATGCTTGGAAGGCTTGAAATACGAGTAGTAATGATTTAATTGCTGAATTTGTATGAATCATGATGCATGATGTTTATTACAATGAGTTTGATGAAAAAGTGCATGGTTTGTCAAGAAAGGCTTGATGGTTTTGAAAAGATTGAAAAACGATTTTGTGCATTGATGACGTTTGTGGCTTTGAGCAATCCTCACTAAGCTTGTATGCTTATGCTCTTTATGTTTCATCAGTGCAGATAAATAGACTTTCGGTGGCAACATCTTCGAGGAATCACACCAAGACATTTTGCTAAAACTATGTTGCATACTTGAACTAGTGTAGTAAAGGCAATGGGGGTGTCCGATGCATTGAATGTTAAAGATTTGTTGATTTCTGGTTTTGATCAAGTTTATGATGCATAATTGGATTTGCAAATGGCCGTTGAGTATTGGTTTGTGCTTGTAATTGGTTTTTAGCCTTTTGGTGTTTTTGACATCTAGAAAGCATGCCTTTAGTCTTATAACTTGCAAGAATGATACTATGAGGTAGCTTGTGCTTTATATTGGTGGTCATTGATGTGTATTCATGTTGTATGTATATTGGGGCATGTGTTAGGATGGTTTCAGAGGGTAAAAGTTGATTTAAACCATCTTTTAGGAAAGTTGCAGGCCAGGCTTTTCAGAACGCCCTTACCTGTTTCGGAACAATGGCTTGTAATGGCCTTGATGTTTCAGAACGGTGAGGCTCGTTCTGGAAAATTTTGCCTCTGTGAATTGTTGAGTGCATAAATGTTCTATATTTTAACCCTCATTTACTCATATTATTGATGCACTCAAGCATGTTTAGTTGCATTTTAGGATAGATTTTGCATAAACATCACAATTGAGAAATATTGCACATATACTGCTGATTTTGGTGTATTCTTGCAGGTACCTGTTGTGGCAGTATCCAAGGCAGCAGAGGAACAGAAAACAATAGCAGAGCTGTAGTGAAGGATTGCAGGAGATGACTTACTTCAACACTATCGCGACATCTGCCGTGGCAGGGGAGGCGATAGTGAAGACTAAGGTAATGGAAAATGCGAAGTGGAGTTCGATCGATAGAACTTTTAAAGGCTGATTTCTGTGGACCACTTGCATAACTGTCGGAGCCCAGAAGCACAAGGAAAGCCTTGCCCAAAGTTTGAGGAAAGAGTCAAAGCAAGAAGATAGGGCGAATTAAAAGACATCTACTCAGAGATTTAGTCTTTAATAGAGTTGTACTTCAATTCAAACTAGTATTCTTGGCCATTAAGAAAACTCAAGTTCAAGGCCTATATATATGAATGTAATTCGACAAGGCAAAGGATATCTAGCTCCTAGTCGTCTTCCCCCAAATTCCTTGTCGTTTTTCTCTCTCCGCCATGTTCTAAACTTCCCCTAGGGCTAAGGGTTGATCTTGTAAGGTAGTTGTAAGGATTGTACTGTTTCTTAGGAATTTTTCTATTCAGTTAATAAAAGCTTCAAGTTTATTTGCTCTGGTTTCAACATCTCATAAGAGTTTCAGGAGAGCATTGTGAGGTTATCCATTTACTTAATATCGGGAGAGTTAAGTATACGAAAGGAGTGAATGCGAGTGTTCCAGTTTATGGTTAAACCATCTTGGCCTTGGGATAGGGACATGGTTATGTGGCTAAATAAGAATTAACAAACATCGATGTTCATTCTTTGATTCACACCGAGAGGTATCATCCAAGACGTGTTCATCGACAGAACTTGGGCCTAGGGATAGGACAAGTCACAACAGGGATTCTTGTCAAACTTGAAGTACAGAGTTGTTGGCCGCTGCCGCGGCAACAACAGACCGCTGCCGCGACAAGCGCAACGATAGACGCAACAGAAGTTCCTCTGAACAGTGCAATACCTGCACTACTGAGCAAAACAATACCAACCTATTCTCTCAATCTGATTTCCTCGTTTACTTTAGTTAATCTTCAAGTTTTCCAACATCACTTTATTGAACTTATTTCTTTTCTTGTGCAAAAATTTAAGGATAGAAGTATTTCCAGTCCCTGTGGAGACGACATCCGATACTTCGTATCACTTTATTACTTGCGACGTGTATACTTACACCCAATTGCGATAGACTAGTTTACACACAACAAGTTTTTGGCGCCGTTGCCGGGGACTGACAACATGCCTTTACCTTTAATTACTGCACTTTTTGTTTTTATTTCTTTTCTGTTTTTAGTTTTTTTATTTTCCCTTTGCTTTTCACAAGGTTCTCCTACTGCTTATGCGCAGACCGAGACATGGTAAAGAACTTGAATACAAATTAGATCCATAAATCGATCGGACATACCACCTTAGGAACCAAGCCCGACTCTTGATAGAAAGAAATAACTATCTTAAGGAAAGACTTGAAGCAATGGTGAACGAAAGACAACACAATAGGGTAGATAACAACAACAACAACAACCCCAGGGTTGATGTTGATCCTCCTATTAATGCCCAAAACGATCGACAACCTCATGTTGCCCCAACAGAACGATAGACATGCCAGGAGTATATGGACAATGATCACATTGAACTGCAAACTATGCTGCCAGATGTGGAAGCTGAACACTTTGAACTAAAACCTGTGATGTTCAGCATGATAAACTCTGCCGGACAATTTGGTGGCTCTGCTACATAGGATGCACGTGAACATCTGAAAACCTTTTAAGAGATCTGTGGATTATTCAGACAACCGGGAATAAGCTCGGAAGTACTGAGACTCCGGCTATTTCCTCATTCATAGAGGGATAGAGCAAAAACCTAGTGGAACAAGTTAACGTCGGGTTCAATAAGAACTTGGGCGAATCTCTATCGTGAATTTCTTTCTCGTTTTAATCCTTCTCCTTTATCTTAAATAATGCGTAACAAGATTGCTATTTTTCAACAGGAAGATGACGAACCAATGCATGAGGCGCGAGACCAATTTACAACTCTCTTACGAAACTACTCGATGCATGGATTTCACGTATGGAATCAGGTTGTCAAATTCTATAACGCATCCAATGCACACACGCGGATGAGGATAGACTCAGCAGCAAACAGATTGTTACTAGACAAGGAACCAGAAGATGCAATGCTGGTGTTGAAAAAGTTAGCAAAGAACGATGAATAGTTCCCCACAGCTCAAAGAGGAGGAAGACGAGGAGCATCTGTCAAAGAGTACGAATCTGACAATTCGGTAAAAACTCAGTTAGCATACATCACCAAGGTGGTTGAAAACCTACAAATGAAAGACTCTAAGGCTGTATTTTCTACCAAGGAGGTGTGTGAGAATTGTAGTGGAAACCATAGTACAGAAGAGTGCCCCATACAACTGGAAGAGGGAATGTATGTTCGAAATTACAACAAGAACAAAAGCTATGATTCCAACAATTACAATCCAAATTGGTGGAAGGACCCCAAATTTTCCTGGAATAACCCAAATAATGCATTGAATCACCCAATCCAGAATAACCAGAGCCAAGGAGGTCCCAGAATTCTGTCACGACATCTACCACAGCAGCAACCACAACAGCAGCCGACAACCACCACAAGCATACTAGAACAGACCCTAGCAACCTTCATGTCTCAAACTGGAGCATATATGGCCAACATGGATCATTTTGTCAAGAAAACTGAAACCTTCAGGGACAAGACATAGATGAGAATGACAAACCATGAAGCTACATTAAAATCTCTAGAGACACAGATGGGTCAGGTTTCACAGTTCATCAACACGAGGCAGAATGGAGGATTCCCTAGTGATACTGAGGTCACTAGAAAACCCACACATCACCGGTGTAAGGCCATTACAACGAGAAGTGGGAAACAGCTAAAGAGCCAATAATGAAAGAAACATCTAGTAAGGAAACGACCTTTACAGACACCTACCGAGAACACTGCCCCGACAGAAAGGAAGCAACATGTTGTCGTTGCCTCTGCCACGATAGCAGAAGAAGTAGAGGAGGCGATAGAAGAAGCTAAAGATTGTGAGCCTCCTTAGACCCGATTCCCATGTGAAGAACGCCTTGAAGATTACCGTCCTCCACCCCTTTTTCCATAGCGGTTAAAGAAACAGAAACAAGAGTACCAGCTTAAAAAGATCTACGATGTTTTTAAGCAAGTACACATCAACATTCCATTGTTGGAGGTCATTAAGCAGATGCCCGGTTATGCAAAATTCCTGAAAGATTCAATGTCCATGAAATCCATACTAGAGGGAATTTGAAACTGTAATGTTGATGGAAGGATGCATGGCGATCCTTCACAAGCGTCCTCCCCTAAAGAAGAAGGATCCTAGGAGTTTCATCATACCATGTATAATTGGTGATAAGTTTGTGGGTAAGGCACTTTGTGATCTTGGTGCTAGTATTAATCTAATGCCCAAATCTATTTTTCAGAAGCTAGGTATTGGACAAGCAAGACCCACAATAGTCATGCTGCAATTGGCAGACAGCTCTTACGTACAACCGGAAGGAAAGATTGAGGATATTCTGGTAAGAGTGGATAAATTTATATTCCATGCTGACTTTCTTGTTTTAGATTGTGAAGCAGATGAGAATGCACCGATCATCCTAGGGCGACCCTTCCTAGCCACAGGCAGAACAATGATCTATGTAGAAAAAAGAGATCTGACTATGAGAGTCAAGGACCAACAGATCAAGCTCAATGGTCTCCAAGCCATAAAACATGCTGATGTAGAGGAAGAATGCAAGGCAATATCAGAAGTAATTGTTGACCAACCCTTCATCAGAACAAGCTGTCACGATAGACAATTTGGTCATTATCACCACAGTCACCTAGACGACTGCCACGACAACTTGACGATAGTGACTACTTAGACAATAATACACCTAATACTAAATGTCCTGAAGAGGTAAATTGGATAGGCACTCGTCCAGGTAAGTTCTTTGAACCATTGAACTATACCTCTAATGAACATGTGATTCAAAAGCCTTCCATAGACCAGCCACCTATTTTAGATCTTAAACCCATGCCAGGGAAGCTTAAATACGTTTTTCTTGGTCTTAATGATACATTGCCAGTAATCATCTCTTCTAAGTTGATGCAGGAACAGGAACACTAGTTGATCAAGATGCTACAACAACATAAGAAGGCGATTGGATGGACCATTGCCGACATCCAAGGTATCAGTCCGACAATTTGTATGCATAGAATCCTCTTGGAGGATGACCATAAGCCGACAATTGATGCCCATAGAAGACTAAACGAAGCTATGCGAGAGGTGGTATGAAAAGAGATTATCAAGTGGATTGATGCTGGAATTATCTACGCCATCTCGAATAGCAAGTGGGTGAGCCCAGTGCAATGCGTACCCAAGAAGGGAGGCATAACTGTGGTGACCAACCAGGACTGTGACCGGTTGAAGGGTTTGTATGGACTACCAGAAGCTTAATAAAGCTACCCGGAAGGATCACTTGCCTTTACCCTTTATTGATCAAATGTTAGATAGATTAGTGGGGAAGCCTTATTATTGTTTCCTTGATGGTTACTCAGGGTACAATCAAATTGCAATTGCACTGGAGGACCAGGAGAAGACAACCTTCACATGCCCATACGGAACATACACCTTTCGAAGAATGCCATTTGGATTATGCAATGCACCAGCAACTTTTCAGCGGTGTATGATGGCAATATTCTCAGATATGGTGGAAGATTTCTTGGAGATCTTCATGGATGACTTTTCCGTCTTTGGAGACAGTTTCAACGATTGCCTAGGCAATTTGAAGAAGGTTCTTGAAAGATGTGAGGAGGCAAACCTTGTATTGAACTGGGAGAAATGCCACTTTATGATGGATGAGGGCATAGTGCTGGGACACAAGGTCTCCTACCGCGACATAAAAGTAGAAAGAGCAAAAATTGAAGTTATCGAAAAACTGCCGCCACCCACCACATTTAAGGGCATTATAAGTTTCTTGGGACATGCAGGGTTTTATCGTAGATTTATTACCAATTTTTCTAAAACTACTAAACCCCTGTGTCTCTTGTTAGAACATAATAGGGCCTTTGACTTCAATACTGAATGCACTAAAGCATTCAAGACACTAAAGGAGAAGCTGATAACAGCCCCAATAGTGCAGCCACTAGACTGGATTTTACCGTTCGAGATAATGTGTGACGCAAGTGACTATGTTGTCGGGGCAGCACTGGGGCAGCGGAAGGAGAAACTCTTCCACGTTATATATTATGCCAACAAGACCCTAAATGATGCCTATATAAACTACACCACAACAGAGAAGGAGTTGCTAGCGGTGGTGTTTGCCTTTGACAAGTTCAGACCGTACATACTTGGAACAAAAGTGGTGGTCCATACATATTATTCAGCACTAAAATATATGTTCACTAAGAAGGACACAAAACCACGACTGATACGTTGGATTCTGCTGTTGCAAGAATTTGATATATATATCAAGGACAAAAAGGGGACAAAAAACCAAGTAGCTGACCACTTGTCAAGACTGGAGATGGGAAAGGATCAAGACAAAAGCAAAGTTCACATACATGAGACTTTCCCAGACGAGCAGTTATTCACAGCCACCAGCACTGCCGCGACAGCCATGTCGATAGGTACACTTTCTGAGATCCCTTGGTATGCTGACATAGTAAATTACCTTGTTAGTGGTTTACTACCTCCTGAACTTAACTACAAAGCAAGGAAGAGGTTCCAAAATGATGCAAAACATTATTATTGGGACGAACCTCTTCTATTTAAGCACTGTGCAGATCAGATCATCAGGAGATGCGTACCACATGAAGAACAGGAAGTGTAACGCCGAAAATTTGGGCCTAGTTGTTTTAGAGTGCGAATTGGAGCGGTCGAGAACGGTTCGAATCTTAAAGGGAGATTTAGGGAACACCTAGTTGGGAATGTTTTAAAAATATGGAAAAATACCTAAAAATCCTAATTTATTATATGAATGACTATGGTGAAAACAATTTTACAAAATAAGGTTTGGAAATACTACATTTTGGTGTAGTGACCAAATCGCAGTTTTTGCAAAAGTTAAATTGTGACTGTTTTGTAAAGGATTGGAACTTTGAATCTTTAAGGAGCTAATTTTACCAAAATGTTTTTAATCGGATTTCTCCTTATTTTGGGTGATTTTAGTAATGTTTTAATTAAAGGAAGTAAATGTTGATTAAAAGAAAAACTATCTTTGACTTTTCATAACTACCTTACGTAAATTTTCTCTCATTTCATTTTCTCTCAATTTCCTTTCAACCAAACAAATTTCCTCCATCGATTAGCCTTTGATTTTCATTTATTTTGATGAGATTTCAATCTCCTTTTGATTCCTAATCTTTTCCTCACCAAATCCTTTTGTTTTCACATTGAATTTTCAAGAAAACTTGCCCAATTCAAGGAGAAATCTGCCATTAGAGGTAAGCTTCGTCCTTCTCCTCTAATGATCAGTTATTTATTGAAATTCCCAAGTTATCAATCCTTTGTTAATGATTTTTGAGTTGCTTTAATGTTAGAAACAAGAAATTGTATTAAAACTCAAGGTTTTTGGAGAGATCTTGATGATTTTCGTGGTTGATGGTTAGGCTCTGTTTTGAAGTTGTTTTCTAATGTATTTTGGATGTTAATTGATGTTATAAATGAGGTTTTAACAAAAAAATCCCGAATAGGCTTGGATTCCTAAGTTTTGTAGGCTTGAATGATGGTTTTTGGGGTGATTTTGGTGTTCTGTTATAGCTGGAGGTATAAGGACGAGTTTGTGGTGGTTTTTGATGTTGATGGATGTTTAGAAATGATTAGAAGTGATAGATCTTGGCTGGGCTTTGTTATGGAAGAGTTTGGAGATGATTTCGGTTGTTTAGGTAGCCGAAATGAGGTTCTTAAGTAGAGCAACGAGTTTAGTTGTGTTGCTGATGATTTCAATGCATGATGATGAATTAATCCTCTGATCTTATGTGTTATAAACAAGGGAGACATCTTCGGACGCCTTTGGTGTTGATCCGGAAGCTTAGATAGCGTTTCGGCGAGCAAGCGAAACGTAATCGGTGAGTGCGAATGGTTTTAGAAGTCCTTGAGGGACAAAGAAACAAGGTTTGGGGATTTAGGAAAGGTTTGAAACACCTTCCTAAGTCCGGAAGTAAGTATTGGCTAGATTGCTATCTTATATGTGGTGGTTTCCCCTAAAATGCTTTTACATGCTCATGGTTTGAGATAGATAAATTCCTACTGTTTTTATGCATGATTTGTAGCATGAGATGATGCTTGAAATGTTTTCATGAAATAACATGTTGCATAGATGAGTTTTGTGCTTTTGTTTAAGAGCATGGCAAATGTTATGGTTTTGAAATGAGATGAGAAAGATTTGAGAAATGTTGCATGAAAAACAGTAGGTGATATGATATTTTGACATAATATATTGGCATAGAAGTTGAGATACTTACCAGCTATAATTGATTGATCAATAGGATGGGAGTGCACTATAAACTAAAAATTCGTACGTGCTCTTTGGATGCAATCCAAAGGGAGAGAACCGATGATGTGCATTCCATCGGGTAGGACTTGGTGAAAAACCCAAGCTTTGTGGCGATGAGAGATTCCGCCATGTGAGTACGGTGATGTGAAATTCCACCAGAAATTATGTTACTAGACAAGTGAGTACGGTGATGTGAGATTCCACCGGAAGAGTCTACTGGTTTGAGAATGTGTTCGCATATCCGAGTAATAATGAGATGTGAAATGCCAATATAATATATGAAAATGCTTTTGATTCACATGTACCTATTGTTGAGATGACTTATGCTATGAGAAATGCATATGAGATTTGTATATGAAATGCTTTGGTTTTTACAAGCATGTGTATGGCCTTGCCATGAGATTTGCATTGGTTTAAATGCATGAGATAGAGTTGAGGTACATGTGTTTTCAATGAAGTGTTGCTTTGAAATGGTTTTCAAGCATGAGATAGAATGAGCATGTTGTAGAAAAAGGCTTTTGAGAAAGTGTTTTGAATAATGCATTATTGTGTTGGTTTTCTTTAGAGCATGCCTCACTAAGCAAGTGTACTTACGCTCTCTTTTACCAATAATGCAGATAATTGAAGTGTTTTTGGGCAGCGAGAAGGTTAAGAACATCCAAGGAAGTGCAAAGATCATGTATGGTGATGTTTTTATACACTTTAGTTTTGATATTTGGCAATGGGACTTCAAGATTGTATTTGGGAGATGTGTTTTGAACTCCCTAAGTTTGTTGCATGTTTGTGATGGCTTTTATGAGTTGTAAATGGTCCTATTGGTTGGGTTGAGGTTTGAGAACTCATATTTGGATTTGTGACAAGGAAGCATGCCTTTAGATTGAATGTTTTTGTGTTTGATGCCATGCTCTTGCTGAAGGGTCCTAAACATGGTCTTTGGTGTCTAAATGGGTTGCTGGTATGTTATGGTACTTGTTGAAGTATGTTTGAGTGGGCTTAAAGGTGAAAAACCAGCAATCTCTGCTGTCACAGTGCAGGGTGTATCCAAACACCCTTAACTGTTACGGAACGGAGGCCTGTAATGGCCATAGCGTTTTGGAACAACTGAAGGTGTTTCGAAACAGTTTGGCTACTGGAGAGGCTTGTTTCGATACCGGTCTCGGAACGCACCCGAGTACCGAAACGGTCAACACTGTTTCGATACGGGTGTTTCAGTATGAAGGGTGGGTGTTCCGATACAAATGACTGTTGGTCGTTGATTTGAATTGTTTATGTTTTCATGCTTTACATTTTAGTCCTGAATGTTGTGGATGCGATTGCTTGAGCGTGGAATGCCCTTTTAAGCTGAAATTTGACAGAGGAGCATGTAATATGACTAATTACATACTGGTAAACCTAAAATCTGCAAAGTCTACATAATTTCTAAAAATTACACTTTGGTCCCTAAACGTGTAATATATGCAATTGAGTCCCTAAATGATTTCTGATCGTTGTGCCTTTCTCTCCCATGAGTCTTGAGTGTTCACATAGGCTTAATGTGCATCTAGAAAAGATAAAAAAGAAAAAAAGGTCGTTAATCAAGGTTGACTTTTGGGTTGACTTTGGTTTTCCCCGTGTAATCTTCGTAGTTCAGGTCAAGCGTCTAGGCCGGGCTAAGGGGGTTACATTTGTTGGTATCAGAGCCAGTTATCGAATAATTGGGGCTTGGTACGTGGTTATAGCATGTGGTTATGTATGATTGTGACTTTTCGGTGAAAGGATGATGTATGAATACTGATGTATGATTCAGTTGAGATGAATTTGTGATGCTATGCTGTGTTTGGAGTGTGGTTGGGGATCTCATTGCCATATCATTACTAATGAGAAGAAATTGTTTCAAAAGTGAGCTTGAGTACTTGGATTACTTACCTTATTATGACTAATTGAGTTTGTTGTATTTTTGTCAGTGCATTGTTTTTATTATGGGGCCACATAGAGAGCTGAGAATCAATACTCGGTCTATGGTTGAGAATGAGAACGTAGAGAATGCTGAGGATTTACCTCCTCCCCCCTGGTGGACCACCTGGTGGTGGTGGAGCTGGGGCTGATGCTGCTGGAGTTGGTGCTGGGGTTGCTGGACCCGAGGGAGGTCAGGGGCAAGCTGCTCCAGATATGATCATGTTGATACAGGCTATTGCTAGAGCTTTCCAGGCAGCAGTAGCTGGAGCTCATGGAGCTGCACCTCAGGATGGTGCTAATGTGAGATTGCCGTTGGAGCGTCTCCGCAGTCTAGGAGGGACTGAGTTTAGAGGTTTGACACCTGAAGGTTCTGAGTCTTGGTTGGAGAGCACCAAGAGGATTCTTGGACAGATGAATTGCAACAATGTCCAGAAGCTGGGATGTATTGTGTCACTATTGCATGGTGATGCATATACGTGGTGGACGACCACTATCTCTGGAATGGAGGATGATGAAGTGACTTGGACATTCTTCTTGAATGCGTTCAAGCGGAAATATCTGGGAGTTCACTACCTCGATGAGAAAAGAGGGAGTTTATGTCCCTAGTGCAAGGGAGCATGTCTGTGGCTGAATATGAGATTCAGTTTGTTCGCCTTAGCCAATATGCGCCAGAGCTGATCCCTAGCGAGAGAGAAAGGTGTGAGTGGTTCCGTTATGGGCTGGTGGCGGACGTGAAAACCTATATGCTCACAGTCGATTATACCGATTTTGATGTCTTGGTCACTCGAGCCAAAGACATTGAGCTAAATCTTGGTTTGGCGAGTCGAGTAGGAGGATCTAGATCGGGGAAGCGAACTGCAGAACGCGATTGTGGTAGGGATCGCAACAAGAGGCAGAAGGATAGAAAGCCGCATTTTGATGCTAGACGTAGGGGTGGTAACCCTAGTAGAGGTCAGCAAGGACCTAATGCCTTCTTTAGGACTCCTGAGTGTAACCAGTGTGGTAGGAGACATGCTGGCGAGTGTTGGGGTAACCTTGGGACATGCTGGAACTGTGGTAACCGAGGGCATATGAAGAAAGATTGTCCTCAGCTGCTGAGAGAGGGACATGCTCCGGTGAGAGCAGCTGAGCCACAAAGAGGTCGTGGGTGCGACCGTGGTAATTTCTAGCGTAGAGATGATGGTGGAAGGAATGTGGCACATGTGCTGGTTGTCCAACCTGAGGGTGGTGGTCAGGCTTGAGTGTATGCCCATCGTGAGGGAAGGAATGACACGGACGTGATCGTAGGTACCTTTACTTTGCAATCCATTTCATTACTTTCTTTGATTGATTCTAGATCTACACACTTGTACATATTGCGTGAACATGTTCAACTGCTTGGTTTTCCTGTTGAGTCTTTGGATGTTGGTATGCGTGTGACTAGTTCATTTGGTGAGACGGTTGTAACAAGAAAGTTGTATAGGAGATGTCCCTTAAAGGTGCAAGATCATGTGTTTCTTGTTGATCTTATGGAATTACCATTCTATGGTTTTGATGTAATCCTAGGCATGGATTGGCTTGTTGAACATAGAGTTGTTGTAGATTTCGAAAGCAAGCGAGTTTTGTTCAAACTTGCAGATAATTACGAGGTTGTGATGGTGGGAGAGAATGTGAAGTTCCTAGCCAATGTGGTGTCTACATTGGAAGCAAGCCGAATGTTGCGGCAAGGGTGTGAGGCTTACCTAGCCTTTGTTATGAATCCCAGTTCAAAGTAGGTTCGTGTTCAGGATATAAGGACCGTGTGTGAGTTCCCTAGAGTGTTTCAGGAGGAATTACCTTGTTTTCCGCCTAGTCGAGAGGTTGAATTCAGAATTGAGTTGTATGAGAACACAACTCCGGTGTCAATTGCTCCCTATCGTATGGCACCCAAAGAGTTGAAGGAGTTGACGACGCAACTTCAGGAGTTGCTTGACCGTGGCTTCATTGGGCCTAGTGTGTCACCTTGGGGTGCACCGATCTTGTTTTTGAAAAAGAAAGATGGCACGATGAGAATGTTCATCGATTATCGTCAGTTGAATAAGTTGACCGTTAAGAACAAGTATCCTTTGCCGAGGATTGATGATCTTTTTGATCAGTTTCGGGTAGCAGCTGTGTTTTCAAAGATTCATCTGAGGTTAGGGTACTATCAGTTGAAGGTGAAGGATGTGGATGTGCCGAAAACAACCTTTAGAACGAGGTATGGGCATTATGAGTTCCTTGTGATTCCGTTTGGTTTGACGAATGCTCCTGCTGCTTTCATGGACATGATGAATAGGGTATTCCATGAATTCTTGGACAAGTTCGTGGTAGTGTTCATCGATGATATCCTTGTGTACTCTCGTACTGAGGAGCATGTAGGTCATTTGAGGATTGTTTTGCAAGCGCTGTTGGAAAATTAACTTTATGCTAAGCTGAGCAAATGTGAGTTTTGGCTAAAGGAAGTGGTTTTCCTTGGTTATGTGGTTTCGGCAGAAGGGATTCGAGTTGATCCCCAGAAGGTTGAGGCGGTGATGAATTGGAAGCCTCCTAAGTCCGTTCATGAGGTCCGCAGTTTCCTTGGGTTGGCATGATATTACCGGAGGTTTGTGGATGGATTTTCTAAGATTGCTACCCCTATGACGAAGTTGTTGCAAAAGGATGTGATGTATGAGTGGACGGAAGCAAGACAACAAGCTTTTGAGAAGCTAAAAGCGGCTTTGAAGCAAGCTCCTATCTTGGTTAAACCTGAATCAGGGAAAGAGTTTGTGGTGTACCGTGACGCATCCTATGTTGGTTTGGGGTGTGTGTTAATGCAAGAGGGTAAGGTGGTGGCTTATGCATCACGACAGTTGAAAGTGCACGAGCGCAATTAACCTACGCATGATATTGAGTTGGCCGCAGTGGTTTTTGCTCTAAAGATCTGGAGACATTATCTATATGGTGAGAAGTGTACTGTGTACACGGATCACAAAAGTTTGAAGTACCTGATGTCTAAGATAGAGTTGAATCTTAGGCAACGACGTTGGGTGGAGTTGCTTAAGGATTATGATCTAACGATCGAGTATCATCCGGGGAAGGCCAATGTTGTGGCCGATGCTTTGAGCAGGAAAGTGGCAGTAGAGTTAAGAGCAATGTTTGCTATCTTAAGCATATCGCGAGATGGTGGTCTTGTTGCTGAATTGCAAGTGAAACCATCTCTAATTCAGTTGATAAAGGATAAGCAATTGTTGGATGATTCCTTGGTGGCACACGTTCAAGATATTGCTGAAGATAGGCCATCAGATTTCCATTTTAATGATGATGGTGTTCTATGTTTTGGGAGTCGGATAGTGGTGCTGAATGATGTTGAGTTGAGGCGCACTATACTGATCGAAGCTCATAGTAGTCCATTTTCTATGCACCCTAGTAGTACAAAGATGTATCGTGATCTGACAATGAGTACTATTGGGTTGGATTGAAGAAAGATGTGGCTGAGTATGTGAGCAAATGTATGGTTTGTCAGCGAGTTAAGGCTGAGCATCAGTTTCCTTCAGGGTTGTTGCAGCCGTTGAGGATCCCTGAATGGAAATGGGAGAGGATCACCATGGACTTTGTGTCTAGTTTTCCTTTATCACCATCAAAGAAGAATTCTGTTTGAGTGATTGTGGATCACCTTACGAAGTGTGCACATTTCTTGCCGGTGCATACTACGTAAACCTTGGATAAGCTTGCGGAGTTGTACATTGCTGAGATTGTATGCTTGCATGGTGTACAAAAATCTATTGTGTCGGATAGAGATCCGAGGTTCACTGCAAGGTTTTGAGAGTGTTTGCATCAAGCATTGGGTACAGGGCTGAATTTCAGTACTTCTTATCATCCGCAAACGGACGGATAGTCGGAGCGTCTTATTCAAGTGCTTGAGGATATGTTGAGGTGCTGTGTCATTGAGTTTCAGGGATCTTGGGAGAAACACTTGCCTTTGGTGGAGTTTTCTTATAATAAAAGTTACTAGGCGAGTATTCAAATGGCACCTTATGAAGCTTTGTACGGGAGGAGGTGCAGAACTCCTCTTTGTAGGGCTGAAACGGGACAAAAGTTGGTCTTGATGCCGACTTTGTTGAAAGGAACCACCGAGAAGGTGAAGCTCATTTGTGAGCGGTTGAAGGCAGCATCGGGTCGACAAAAGTCTTACGCGGATTAGAAGCGTAAGGAGATAGAATTTGCGGTAGGTGACCATGTGTTCTTGAAAGTTTCACCTTTGAAGAAGGTGATGAGATTTGGCTGGAAGGGCAAGTTGAGCCCACATTGAACCATATGAGGTGATAGAACGTGTGGGTCCTATTGCTAATATGCTAAGGCTACCTCAAGAGTTAGAAAAGATACATAATGTGTTTCATGTATCCATGCTTCGGAGGTATAGATCGCATCCTTCGCATGTTATGCCTGTAGAGGAGGTTGAATTGAATCCAGACTTGACATATGATGAGGAACCTGTTGAGATTTTGGATTCGGATAGTAAGGTTCTTCGTGGTAAGACCATTGACCTGGTCTAGGTGTTATGGAGACATCGTGGTGTTGAGGAAGCCACGTGGGAAAGGAAGGAAGACATGAAGAAGCAATTTCCTTACCTTTTTCCTCCAGGTAAATTTTGAGGACGAAATTTCTTAAGAGGGGGAGAGTTGAAACACCCCATATTTGGGCCTAGATGTTTTAGAGTCTGAATTGGACCGGTCGAGAACGGTTCGAATCTTAAAGGGAGATTTAGGGAACATCTAGTTCGGGATGTTTTAAAAATATGGAAAAATACCTAAAAATCCTCATTTATTATATGAATAACTATGGTGAAAACAATTTTACAAAAGAAGGTTTGGAAATACTACATTTCGGTGTAGTGACCAAATCGCAGTTTTTACAAAAGTTAAATAGTGATTGTTTTGTAAAGGATTAGAACTTTGAATCTTTAAGGAGCTAGTTTTACCAAAATGTTTTAATTAAAGGAAGTAAAGGTTGATTAAAGGAAAAACTATCTTTGACTTTTCATAACTACCTTACGTCAATTTTCTCTCATTTCATTTTCTCTCAATTTCCTTTAAGCCAAACACATTTCCTCCATCAATTAGCCTTTGATTTTCATTCCTTTTGATGAGATTTCAATCTCCTTTTGATTCCTAATCTTTTCCTCACCAAACCCTTTTGTTTTCATATTGAATTTTTAAGAAAACTTGCCCAATTTAAGGAGAAATCAGCCATTAGAGGTAAGCTTCTTCCTTCTCCTCTAATGATCAGTTTTTTACTGAAATTCCCAAGTTATCAATCCTTTGTTAATGATTTTTGAGTTGCTTTAATGTTAGAAACAAGAAATTGTATTAAATCTCAAGGTTTTTGGAGAGATCTTGATGATTTTCGTGGTTGATGGTTAGGCTATGTTTTGAGGTTGTTTTCTAATGTATTTTGGATGTTAATTGATGTTATAAATGAGGTTTTATCAAACAAATCCCGAATAGGCTTGGATTCCTAAGTTTTGTAGGCTTGAATAATGGTTTTTGGGGTGGTTTTGGCGTTTTGTTATAGCTGGTGGTTTTAGTTAGATTGCATTTGCTTGAGGACAAGCAATAACTTGAGTTTGGGGGTGTGTTGAGTGCATACATGTTCTATATTTTAACCCTCATTTACCCATATTATTGATGCACTCAAGCATGTTTAGTTGCATTTTAGGATAGATTTTGCATAAACATCAAAATTGGGAAATATTGCACAGATACTGTTGATTTTGGTGTATTCTTGTATGTACCTGTCGTGGTAGTATCCAGGGTAGCAAAGGAACAGAAGACAACAGCAGAGCTGGAGTGAAGGATTACAAGAGACGACTTACTTCTACATTGTCGTGACATCTACCTTGCCTAAAGTTTGAGGAAAAAGTCAAAGCAAGAAGATAGAGCGAATTAAAAGACATCTACTCAGAGATTTAGTCTTTAATAGAGTTGTACTTTAATTCAAACTAGTATTCTTGGCCATTAAGAAAACTCAAGTCCAAGGCCTATATATATGAATGTAATTCGACAAAGCAAAGGATATCTAGCTCCTAGCCGTCTTCCTCCAAAACCCTAGTCGTTTTTCTCTCTCCACCATGTTCTAAACTTCCCCTAGGGCTAAAAGTTGATCTTGTAAGGTAGTTGTAAGGATTGTACTGTTTCTTAGGAATTTTTCTTCTCAATTAATAAAAGCTTCAAGTTTATTTACTCTGATTTCAACATCTCATAAGAGTTTCGAGAGAGCATTGTGAGGTTATCCATTTACTTAATATCGGGAGAGTTAAGTATAAGAAAGGAGTGAATACGAGTTTTCCAGTTTATGGTTAAACCATCTTGGCCTAGGGATAGGTACAAGGTTATGTGGCTAAAGAAGATTTCACAAACATCGGTGTTCATCCTTTGATTCACGCTGGGAGGTATCTGTTGGGTCACGTCGGCACGCCCCGTGGCGCAGCAGAAAAATTAATCCGACGTAATCCAGCCAGGATCCATGTACATGAACGAGTCCGGGGTGAAAAGATGAAAAGTTATCTTTTAAAACTCTGGAAACTAGAAAACCGACGGTATGTCGAAATAACCACGTCAAGTAAAACCGGAATTGTCACAGGTTCGCAACGACCTCTACGGAGTCCACCCGAACAAAACGAACAAAGTTTCCGCCTCCCTAATATGTAGGGATAAATTTCAACAGGTTTGAACACCTTTCATGGAGAAGTTGAAATCCCTCCAGGGATTCCTGAGGGAGTCTGAAATCGACCAAGAGATCAACCGAGACTTGTAATCGAGCAAGGTAACCTTCAGGGATTTGCCAGGGGGCAAGTAGAACACTAGAAAAATATCGAACAGCTTCTCAAAGAGCTTTCTGGGATATGTCGAATTCCAGTGGGGAATCCCTAGGAGTGTTGTCGAAATCTTCAAGAGGAGGAAGAGGGATGATTTGGTTGCTAGCCTTTGTCTCTTTAAATAGTATTCAGAGACTTAATTCTAGTTGAATACCTTAAATCCAAGTTCAACCAAAATTCATAGAATCTAATTCTACTTGAAATTGGTTTATATTAAATATACATTATATTTAATAATATTAAATGAAATATATATATTTAATTATGTAGAATCTTATTCTACATAAAACATGGATTTAAATATACATTATATTTAATCCATATATATATATTTTTATTATATAGAATCTCATTCTATCTTTACTTGGATTTCAATATATTTCAATATATATTTTTAATTATGTAGAATCTAATTCTACATAAACTTGGAATTAAATATACATTATATAAATTTCAAATATATATTTAAATTTCTAGAATCTTATTCTATAATATTTAACTCTCTAAATATTTTCCATACTCTAAATCATATCTGATAAATACATTATTTATCGAATATTATCCCTTTTTAAGGGAGTTGCCGATTTCATTTATCACATAGGGGATTTTCGGCAACCTCCCTAAAATAGGGAGTATGGTTTCCATTTTTTTGTTCGTTTTATTCGAAGGGTGTGACCCTTGTAGGTTCATGCAATGTTAGCAGCAAAATTAGAACTGTTCTAATTTTACAAACAATGAGTGGCATCTAGCAATATATCATTTGCTACCTAAGTTGCATGAAGTCATGGTTTGACTTTCCTAATTCCTTAATAAACTTTCTTTATGTATTTTATCCTTTTGTTTTTTATATCTTAGATGAACACACGTCATGGGTTAGTCACACTTGCGTTGTCCATCTAGTGTTTCTTGATGTCTTGAGTAGATTATTATAAACGAATCTCTATGATATCTCATATCATAATATTCGAGCATGGTCATGCATTTTCTAATCTCACTCAATCAAGTGGCCGAAGATATTTCTCCCATTATGTAGGAGGGACAAATCCTTTCTTGATCAACCATGTTTCACTACATAGGTCATCACGTATCCAATCATCAGTCTTTATACTGTAATCAGTTACAAGACACGTTTGACTATGTCAAAATACGTAAATCTTTATGTTGAAATCATGTTGATCTCAAGTCTGAGGATTATACATATGTTTATCATGAGCAATGTTGTGACTGTCACATAATTACCCAAGAAACATGCTCATAGCGGGTCAATCTAGTAAGTTGTTCTCTAACAAATACTTATGTGTTGATTTTGACATCTCTATGTCAATGACAACACTTGTTATTTATCAACCACATATTAGTCTTTATATATTATCACTGTCCATACCGGTAATAATATTCGACTAAGGATCCTATTTTAACAATAATCGTATTATTGTGTGGACATTATTATCCAATGGTTAGTTTGATGCATAGAAACATACCAAATGATAATAACGACAATGCCATTACTTGATAAATCTAGTAAAATAGTATGTGCATTAAATCATCATATGATTGGTCTTTGGGCATACTCCAACAATCTCCCAATAACACTAAGACCAATCATTCTCGTATCTAATACGATATGGCTTAGTGTAACTGACATGCTTATGCTGTGTCAAAAGCTTTGTCAGGGAGTTGACAAAGTTATCCAATTTGTGCGTATGTTACATACTTTCACATCTCCATGATGTAAGCACTTTAGAATATTTTTGGATTTATTGATGAGATATGGGTTTTATTTGCTTACGCAATGGTTCCATCATAACAGAGTTATGTAGCATCTAATATGCTGGGAACAACCCTTAGTTCAGAAGTAAACCCTTTAGATCCAACATCCTTCTTTATTGCTATGTCGACTGTAATACATTCAGCCTATGTTGTAGAGTTAGATATTGTCTCATGTTTCTAACTCGCAGTATCTTTTATTAATGCAAAACGGATTGCGATCTTTAGTTCCTTTTGATGAGTATGTCATCTACATACAATACTTAGGAAAGTAACAATGCTCCCACTAGCTCTTTTGAAAACAAGACTCTTCTTTGTTTCTAGATAAACCAAACCTTTTGATTGTATCTTCTGAAACGAATATCCCAACTTCGAGAAGCTTGCCTTAGTCTACGGATAGACCTTTGTAGCTTACATACCTTCCAATTGTTTACTGGAGTGACAAAACCTTCTAGATGTGTCATGTACACATCTGTTTCAAGTTTTCCCATAGGAAAGAGGTTTTGACATTCCTTTATTTGATTCCATAATCATGGTATGTAACTACTTGCAAGTGAGATTAAGATGGATTAAACATAGCTACAAGGAAGATGCTTTATCATAGTCTATACTATGAAGTTTGTCGAAAACTTTTAGCGACGAATCATCCTGTGTATGTTTTATCATCCATGTCGGGTTTTCCTTTTTGAAAAACTCATCCATACCTCTTAGGTTTTACCCTTTTAGGTATCCAACGTCTATACTTGGTTTTAGACATGGATTCCATCTCATATCTCATGGCTCTTAGCCATTTTTTGAATTTTGGGCTCACCATTGCTTTCTGATGGGACCTAGTCTTTTATCTTGATTCGAAAAGAAGAGTTTTCCATGTACGGATAGTGAGAAATCCATATTTCTCAAGTATATGGTATTCTCTTAAGGATCAACACAATGGTTGCGTTTTGTTCCAATGTTCCTTGATAATTTGTGGAACATTCTCAATCTTTGGTTCATAAATTTGTTGTCTAAAATTTCTTCAAAATCCAAATTCCATTTTTTTCTTTTGTGAGAGGTAATCTCTTTCGAGAGAAACTCTCGTTTGAGCAACAAACATTTTGTTCTCGTTGAAAAAATGAAATCCCTTAGTGATAAGTATTCTCTTTCGAGATAAACTATCGTTTAAGCAACAAATATTTTGTTCTCGTTAAAGTTGAAGAAATAATATCCCTTTGTGAGAATTAATCTTTTTCAAGATAAACTCTCGTTTGAGAAACAAACACTTTGTTCTCGTTAGGATAAACAACAAATGGAGTTTTTAAGGTTCGAACTTTGTAAACATTTTAACATGTAAGTTTTGTAACCTTAAAACTTCAAATGTATTCTAGAACAATTCTTAGTCCATGTCTTATATGGCGTTTTTGAACCAAGTTTTGAAAAAAAAACACGATTAAGTATGAGAGTTGTTTTTCTTGTGTGTAAAGAAGTCGAAAATGACTTGTTCTGAATCAAAACATGTCTAACATATTTGATTCTCTTTCAAAGACTTTTCGTTTCACTTGTGTGATTTAATTATGGGACAATCCCATATTCTTTGAAAGTTCATCAAACTTTAAGTATTCTTGAAATTGATCTCATCAAATTACCTTAATACTTTTTACGAGTTTGAGATTAGTCATTTGTTTTATTTATCTTACAAATATTATTGATTTGATTAGTTTAAAGATCATTGATTCGTTGTGCCATAAGAGATTAAAAGAATAAAATTTATTTAAATAATCTCAAAATTAAAATATCTTGTCCTTACAAGATAACTAAAACTTAGGCACAAAATAATAATCTTAAAAGCTAAAACAAATCTATTCAACCAAAAACACATGTCCTAATGGATGATGTAGCAACTCTTGCTTTATTTCCATTCGCAGGTCCATGTCTATTCTAATGCCTTCTCTTTAGAAGCCTCTGAGGTTGATGCCTCTCTCGTTTTTTCTTTCTTGACTTCTTGTAGGTGTGTGGGGTAGTTTCTCTTCCAATGTCCGGTCTTGCCGAAATGTAACCATTTTCCATCCTTCTTGATTCCCTTCTTAGGTTTCAATGCCTCCTTTCCATCAGTTTTGGTCTTACCATCACCTTTAGATTTTGCTGCCGATTTACCGTTCTTCTTGACCTTGCGGACCATCAGAACAGGTTTAGGTGTTACCTTCTTCAGGTTGATTTCAGCAGTTCTCAACATGCCGAGCAACTGTGGCAGCGTCTTGTTAATTTCATTCATATTAAAATTAAGGACGAACTGATTGAAACTATCCGGCAACGATTGCAGGATGACATCAGTAGCTAATTCGTCTTTTACCGAAAAGCCAATCTTCTCCAACGTTTGGATGTAGCCTGTAACCCCCTTAGCCCGGCCTAGACGGTTGACCCGAACTACGAAGATTACACGGGGAAAACTAAAGTCAACTCGAAAGTCAACCTTGATTAACGACCCTTTTTTTCTTTTTAATCTTGTCTAGATGCACGTTAACCCTAAGTGAATATTCAAGAAACACATATGTATAAAGCACAGCGATCGGATTTCGGAAAAGGACTCAATTGCACGATATACAAATGTTAGGGACCAAAATGTAAATTCTGTAAATTAGAAGGTCATAACTAATTTTAAAGTTACCAATATTAAATTAGTCATATTGCATGCTTCCCTGTCAAATTTCACCTTAATTGGACTTCTCGAACTCATACAATTGCAAATACAACTTTCGGGACTAAAACGTAAAGCTTGCAAACCTCAACACCATTCAAATCAGCACCCAACGGTCACCTGTTTCGTAACGGCGTTGACCGTTCCGAAACATGGGTTGGTTCCGAGACTAGTTTCGAAATAGGGCCTTCCAGTAGCCAAACCGTTTCGAAACAGCCTCCAGCCGTTTCGAAACACAAAGGCCATTACAGGCCCCCGTTTTGAAACGCAATGGGTGTTCCGATACGGTTTGCCCAGAAGCTGCAGTTTTTGCTGGTTTTTCATACATAAACCCACTCAAATACAACATAGTGACTTCCTAATCATACCAACAAGTCATCATACATATAAGAAGCATGTTTGTAACTCCTAAACACTTTCATAGCATCAAACGTGGAATTTCACATATCTATAGGCATGCTTCCTATTATCCAAACCAATCAATCAACCAATCTCCAAAACAAGCATTAAAAGGCCATTTACAAATTCAAACCATAAAAAATAACATGCCACAACCTAGGGAGTTCAACACATCTCCCAAAACACATCTTAGGTTCCCATTGCCAAATTACCAAAACTAATAGTGTATGAAAACATCACCATACATGAGCTTGGTTTCCTTGGACACTCTAGCCTCCTTGTTGCCCTTAAACACTTCAATTATCTGCATTATTGGTACAAAAGAGAGAGCGTAAGCACAATTGCTTAGTGAGGCATGCTCTAAAGAAAACCACACAATAATGCATTTTAGAAAACACTTTCAACAAAGCTTTTAACACATGCACATCTCTTTTCATGCAACCTTGCATACTTTACAAGCATCTCATGCCTAATTACATTCAACTCATCATATTGGCTTTCAAGTGATAATTCATAACCATTTACAACACAAAACACAATCGGATACGCGGATTACAAGCGTTGTCCCATACGCTTCATACACACTACCGAACAACATAAGGTGGAGTTTATCGTTACAATCACAACCCCACAACACCCGTGATGGAGTTTAACGGTACAATCACAACCCCTCCACATCACTCATCGATAGTTGTATAATTCCACTAACGAGTGCAAGGGACACTAACCACAAGATCCACACACGGACTTTTAACCACCGTTGTGATCTTACCTCACTCGTTAGGGTACTTGGATGGAGTTTACGGTACAATCAATACCCCTCAACATCCAAGGCCACTTTATTCACGGTGCACCCAATCCTATAGCCGGCTAACTATATCCGATTCAAGTACTTTAAAACCATTACATCACTTGCCAATATACAACATTTACCATCAACAATTCACTGTTTTAAAGCATTAATCAAAGCCATTTAACATCATGCATCACTATGCATCAAAACCATATTAAAAATATGTGAAACCAAGGATCTCTTACATTGAGCATCCTTCAATACATGGCTTTCAAAACCAACATTAACCATGCTAAAACATGCTTTCAAAATAGAATTTAAACATGCAAATTATAACCAATGCATCAAAACACTTCATAGCACATCCGAGAGAGTTTTTCCGAAAACTTACTCTTGAGCTTAGCTAAGTTGTTTAGACTTAAACTAAGCTCCCAAAACCTTCAAATAATTGTTTCAAAGCTGGAAACCCAACTCCACTTACCAATTACGTTTCGCACGCTTGCCGAAACGCCAATCAAGCATCCGGATCAACTCCAAAAGTGTCCGAAGATGTCTCCCCTGTTTTAAACACATCAAAGCAGAGGATTAATGCATCATCATGCATTGAAATCTTCAGCCAACACACCTAAACTCGCTGCTCTACCCAAATCCAACATTTCAGCTACCAAACACAACCGAAAACACCTCCAAACTCTTCCAAAACTTAACCCAGCCAAGATCCATCACTTCTAACCATTTCTAAACACCAATTAACATCCAAAATAAACCTAAACTCGTCCTTATACCTCCAACTATAACAGAACATCATAAACACCTCAAAAACCACCATTTACATAAGCAAAAACTTAGGAAATACAACCTATTCGGGATTGCATTGATAAAACCTAATTTCCACATCATTAGACATCCAAAATACATTTAAGAATCATCTCAAAACAGAGCCCAAGCAATCAAAACGGAATTCTTCAAGATTTCTTCCAAATATTGAGTTTTAAGCCAAAATCAAGTTTCTAACATTAAAACCATTTACAAAACTTAAATTAAGGATTGGCAACTTGGGAATTTCAGTAAAGAACTGAGTATTTAGAGGAGAAGAACAATCTTACCTCTAAATGGTGATTTCTCCTTGATTTGAGCCAATTTCCTTGGAAATTCAATGAGGAAATCAAAAGGATTTGATGCAAGATTGATTAGGAATTAATTGATGATAGAAATCTCATCAATTGAAGTGAAGATCAATGCAAAAGTTGCTGGATAAAAAGTGTTTGGATGATGGAATTTTGAGAGAAAAAGGAATGAGAAAAATTTAGGAAAAAGTAGTTATGAAATTCCAAATAGTAGTTTTCCTTTTCTTTTAATTAATTAAAATATTAATTAATTCACCCAAATTAAGGAAAAATCTGGAGAAATCATTTTTGGGTAAATTAGCTCCTTAAAGATTCAAAGTTTCAATCCTTACAAAACAGTCACCACTAAAGTTTTCAAAAATCGCATTTTAGTCACTACACCAAAATGTAGTATTTTCAAACCTTATTTTGTAAAATTGATTTCACCACTCTCTTATATATATTAAAAGAGGATTTTTAGATATTTTTCCATATTTTTAAAGCATCCCAAACTAGGCTATCCCTAAAACCTCCTTTTATATTCGAACCATTTCTCAGACCGGTCCGACCAAACCCTAAACTTCTAAGCCCAAAAATGGGGTGTTACAACTCTCCCCTTTAAGATATTTCGTCCTCGAAATTTACCTAGAGGAAAAAGGTACGAAAACTGCTTCTTCATATCATCCTTTCTTTCCTACGTGGCTTCCTCAACACCACGATGCTTCCACAACACCTTAACCAATTCAATGGTCTTGCCTCGAAGAACTTTACTGTCCGAATCCAGAATTTCAATCGGCTCCTCGTCATAGGTCAAGTCTGGATTCAACTCCACTTCCTCCACAGGCATAACATGCGAAGGATCCGATCTATACCTCCGAAGCATAGAGACATGAAACACATCATGAATCTTTTCCAACTCTTGCGGTAACCTCAGCTTGTAAGCAACAGGACCCACTCGTTCAATCACCTCGTATGGTCCAATGTACCTAGGGCTCAACTTACCCTTCCGGTCAAACCTCATCACCTTCTTCCAAGGCGAAACCTTCCAGAACAAATGATCACCTACCGCAAACTCAATCTCCTTACGCTTCAAATCCGTGTAAGACTTCTGTCGATCAGAAGCTTCCTTCAATCGCTCACAAATGAGCTTCACCTTCTCAGTGGTTCCTTTCAACAAAGTCGGCATTGAAACCAACTTCTGACCTGTTTCAGCCCAACAAAGAGGAGTTATGCACTTCCTCTCGTACAAAACTTTATAAGGTGCCATTCGAATACTTGTCTGGTAGCTATTGTTATACGCAAACTCCACCAAAGGCAAATGCTTCTTCCAAGAACCTTGAAACTCAATCACACAACACCTCAACATATCTTCCAGCACTTGGATAACACGCTCAGACTGTCCATCCGATTGTGGATGATAAGAAGTACTGAAATTTAGCCGTGTACCCAAAGCTTGATGCAAACACTCCAAAAAACGCGATGTAAACCTCGGATCTCTATCCGACACTATAGATTTTGGCACACCATGCAGTCGCACAATCTCAACAATGTACAACTCTGCAAGCTTGTCCAAACTATACGTAGTATGCACAGGTAAGAAATGCGCACACTTCGTAAGACGATCCACAATCACCCACACCGAATTCTTTTTCGATGGCGACAAAGGCAAACCAGACACAAAGTCCATGGTGATCCTTTCCCACTTCCACTCAGGAATCCTCAACGATTGCAACAACCTAGAAGGAAACTGATGCTCAGCCTTAACCCCCTGACAAACCAGGCACTTACCCACGTACTCCGCAACATCTTTCTTCAAACCCACCCAATAGTACTCATCCTTAAGATCACGATACATCTTTGTACTACCAGGGTGCATAGAAAAAGGACTACTATGAGCCTCAATGAGAATAGTATGCCTCAACTCTGCATCATTCGGCACTACTACCCGAGTCCCAAAACATAGAACCCCATCATCATTAAAATAGAAATTCGATGGTCTATCCTCAGCAATATCCTGAACATGTGGCACCAAAGAATCATCCAACAACTGCTTATCCTTTAACAACTGAACCAAAGATGGTTTCACTTGCAATTCAGCCACAAGACCCCCATCTCGCGAAATGCTCAAGCTGGCAAACATAGCCCTCAACTCCACTGCCACCTTTCTACTCAAGGCATCCGCTACAACATTAGCTTTTCCCGGATGGTACTCGATCGTCAGATCGTAATCTTTAAGCAACTCCACCCAACGTCACTGCCTAAGATTCAACTCTTTCTGAGACATCAGATACTTCAAACTTTTGTGATCCGTGTACACAGTACACTTCTAACCATACAAGTAATGTCTCCAAATCTTCAAAGCAAAGACCACCGCATCTAACTCAATATCATGCGTAGGATAATTGCGCTCATGCACCTTCAACTGACGCGATGCATAAGACACCACCTTACCCTCTTGCATCAACACACACCCCAAACCAACATAGGATGCGTCGCTGTACACTACAAACTCTTTCCCTGATTCAGGTTGAACCAAGATAGGAGCTTGCGTCAAAGCTGCCTTAATCTTCTCAAAAGCTTGTAGTCTTGCCTCTGTCCACTCATACTTGACATCCTTCTGCAACAACTTCGTCAAAGGAGTAGTAATCTTTGAAAATCCATCCACAAACCTCCGATAGTATCCTACCAACCCAAGGAAACTACGGACTTCATGAATAGACATAGAAGGCTTCCAATTCATCATTGCCTCAATCTTCTGAGGATCAACATGAATCCCCTCAGCAGAAACCACGTGACCAAGGAAAACAACTTCCCTAAGCCAGAATTCACACTTGCTCAGCTTAGCATAAAGCTGATTCTCCAACAACGCCTGCAACACAATTCACAAATGCCCCTCTTGCTCCTTCTCAGTACGAGAGTACACAAGGATATCATCAATGAACACCACAACAAACTTGTCCAAGTATTCATGGAACACTCTATTCATCATGTCTATCAAAGCTAAAAGAGCATTTGTCAAGCCAAACGACATCACAAGGAACTCATAATGCCCATACCTCGTTCTAAAGGTTGTTTTTTGGCAAATCCACATCTTTCACCTTAAGCTGGTAGTAACCTAACCTTAAGTCAATCTTAGAGAACACAACCGCTCCCCGAAACTGATCAAAAAGATCATCAATCCTCGGCAAAGGATACCGATTCTTGATAGTCAACTTGATCAGCTGACGATAATTGATGCACATTCTCATAGTGCCATCTTTCTTCTTTACAAACAAGACTGGTGCACCCCAAGGTGACACACTCGGCCGAATGAAACCATGATCAAGCAACTCCTGAAGTTGCGTCTTCAGCTCCTTCAACTTTTTAGGTGCCATTCGGTAAGGAGTAATGGACACTGGAGTTGTGTTTTCATACAACTCAATTCCAAACTCCACCTCTCGACTAGGAGGCAATCCAGGTAACTCCTCCGGAAACACTACAGGAAACTCTCGCACAGTCCTGATATCTTGAACTCGCAACTCCTTAGAGCTAGGATTCATAACAGACGCTAGGTAAGCATCACAACCTTGCCTCAGCATTCGGCTTGCTTCCAACAAAGACACCACATTGGCAAGAAACTTCACATTCTCGCCAACCACCACTACCTCATAATCATCCGCGAGCTTCAACGAAACTCGCTTGTTCTCAAAATCCACTACAGCTCGATGTTCAACAAGCCAATCCATACCAAGGATTACATCAAAACCATAGAATGGCAATTCCATGAGATCAACAAGAAAAACATGATTTTGCACTTCCAAAGGACATCTTCTATACAACTTTCGTGTCACAACGGTCTCACCAAAGGAACTAGTTACACGCATACCAACATCCAAAGACTCAACAGGTAAACCAAGCAATTAAGCATGATCACACAATATGTATGAGTGTGTAGATCCAGGATCAATCAAGGAAAGTAATGATAAGGATTGCAAAGTAAAGGTACCTGCGATCACATCCGTATCATTTCTCCCCTCACGCTGAGCATACACTCGAGCCTGGCCACCACTCTCAGGTTGAACAGCCACCACATGCACCACATTCCTCTCACCATCATCTCTGCGCTGGAAATTACCACGGTCGCGCCCATGACCTCTATGCGGTGCAACTACCCCAGGAGCACGTCCCTGACCACCACCAGCCAATAAAGGACACTTCCTCCTCAGGTGGTCTGCCGAACCACAATTCCAGCATGAATTACTAGTACTGCTACAGGTGCCTGAACCTCCCTCGCTGCTCGAGAACAATCTCACCTCAAATGTCCATGAGATCCACACGTCCAGCACGTGTTCTATCAGCCCTCATCTATCTCCCTGAGCAGGCGCACCATGCCCTCCATTACCACGCCTAGCAGAAGAATGATACCTCTTATCTTGTCCTCTCTTGTTCCGTCCACCGCCGGAACTATAATCAGCAGCTCTTTTGCCCGAGCTAGAACTAACGCCTCTAGAAGACAAACCCAAGTTCTGCTCAATGTCCTTCGCCCTACTCACCAGCACATCAAAATCCGTATACTCAGCTGCAAGCATGAAAGTCTTCACATCCGTCACCAAACCATAACGGAAACGTTCACACCTCTCCCGCTCATCAGGGATTAACTCAGGTGCGTACTGACTAAGGAGGACAAATTGGATCTCATACTCAGCCACCGTCATACTTCCTTGCACAAGAGACATGAATTATCTTTTCTTCTCATCAAGGTATCGCACACCTAGATACTTTCGCTTGAACGCGTTCAGAAAGAACGTCCATGTCACATCATTGTCCCCTATTCCAGAAATAGTGGTCGTCCACCATGTATACGCATCATCATGTAGCAGTGATACCACACAACCCAACTTCTGCACATTGTTGCAGTTCATTTGCCCCAAAATCCTCTTGGTGCTTTCCAACCAAGATTCAGATCCTTCAGGAGATAAACCTCTGAACTCAGTCCCTCCCAGACTGCGAAGACGTTCCAAAGGCAATCTCACGTTAGCATCACTCTGATGCGCAGGTCCGTGAGCTCCAGCTACTGCTGCCTGAAAGGCTCCCGCAATAGCCTGAATCAATATGGTCATGTCAGGAGTAGCTTGCCCCTACACACCTTCAGGTCCAGCGACCCCAGCACCAGCACCAACACCAGCATTATCACCTCCAGCACCACCACCACCGGGAGGTCCACCACCAGGGGGAGGAGGTATATCCACAACATTATCAACATTTTCCTCATTACAAGAAAAACAATGCACTGACACAAATGCAATAAACATAATTAGGCTCAACAAGGCAAGTAATCCAAGTACGCAAGCTCATTTTCTAAAAACAGTTCCTTTCATTAGTTTTGATATGGCAATGGGTTCACCTAACATGCTTCAACATAGCATAGCATCACAATTGCAACCATACATCACAATACATAAAACATTCCTTCACTTAAAAAGTCCATCATGCAAAAACACATACATCACCCACATAACAATTCCCAATTACACGAGAACCAAGCTCTGATACCACCAAATGTAACCCCCTTAGCCCGACCTAGACGGTTGTCCCGAACTACGAAGAGTACACGGGGAAAACCAAAGTCAACTCGAAAGTTAACCTTGATTAACGACCCTTTTTTTCTTTTTAATCTTGTCTAGATGCACGTTAACCCTAAGTGAATATTCAAGAAACACATATGTATAAAGCACAACGATTGGATTTCAAAAAAGGACTCAATTGCACGATATGCAAATGTTAGGGACCAAAATGTAAATTCTGTAAATTAGAAGCTCAAAACTGATTTTTAAGTTGCCAATATTAAATTAGTCATATTGCATGCGTCCCTGTCAAATTTCATATTAATTGGACTTCTCAAACTCATACAATTTCAAATACAACTTTCGGGACTAAAACGTAAAGCTTGCAAACCTCAACACCATTCAAATCAGTGCCCAACGGTCACCTGTTTTGAAACGGCATTGACCGTTCCGAAACAAGGGTTGGTTCCGAGACTAGTTCCGAAATAGGGCCTTCCGGTAGCCAAACCGTTTGGAAACAGCCTCCAGCCGTTTCGAAACACGAAGGCCATTACAGGCCCCCGTTTCGAAACGCCAGTGGGTGTTCCGATATGGTTTGCCCAGAAGCTACATTTTTTGCTGGTTTTTCATACATAAACCCACTCAAATACAGCCTAGTGATTTCCTAATCATACCAACAAGTCATCATACATATAAAAAGCATGTTTGTAACTCCTAAACATTTTCATAGCATCAAACATGGAATTTCACATATCTATAGGCATGCTTCCTATTATCCAAACCAATCAATCAACCTAGGGAGTCCAACACATCTCCCAAAACACATCTTAGGTTCCCATTGCCAAATTACCAAAACTAATAGTGTATGAAAACATCACCATACATGAGCTTGGTTTCCCTTGGACACTCTAGCCTCCTTGTTGCCCTTAAAAACTTCAATTATCTGTATTATTGGTACAAAAGAGAGAGCGTAAGCACAATTGCTTAGTGAGGCGTGCTCTAAAGAAAACCACACAATAATGCATTTTAGAAAACACTTTCAACAAAGCTTTTAACACATGCACATCTCTTTTCATGCAACCTTGCATACTTTACAAGCATCTCATGCCTTATTACATTCAACTCATCATATTGGCTTTCAAGTGATAATTCATAACCATTTACAACACAAAACACAATCGGATACGCGGATTACAAGCGTTGTCCCATACGCTTCATACACTATCGAACAACATAAGGTGGAGTTTATCGGTACAATCACAACCCCTCAACACCCGTGATGGAGTTTAACGGTACAATCACAACTCCTCCACATAACTCATCGATAGTTGTATAATTCCACTAACGAGTGCAAGGGACACTAACCACAAGATCCACACACGGACTTCTAACCACCGTTGTGATCTTACCTCACTCGTTAGGGTACTTGGATGGAGTTTACGGTACAATCAATACCCCTCAACATCCAAGGCCACTTTATTCACGGTGCACCCAATCCTATAGCCGGCTAACTATATCCGATTCAAGTACTTTAAAACCATTACATCACTAGCCAATATACAACATTTACCATCAACAATTCACTTTTTAAAGCATTAATCATAGCCATTTAACATCATGCAACACTATGCATCAAAACCATATTAACAATATGTCAAACCAAGGATCTCTTACCTTGAGCATCCTTCAATACATGGCTTTCAAAACCAGCATTAATCATGCTAAAACATGCTTTCAAAACAGAATTTAAACATGCAAATTATAACCAATGCATCAAACCACTTCGTATCACATCCGAGGGAGTTTTTCCGAAAACTTACTCTTGAGCTTAGCTAAGTTGTTTAGACTTAAACTAAGCTCCCAAAACCTTCAAATAATTGTTTCAAAGCTGGAAACCCAACTCCACTCACCAATTACGTTTCGCACGCTTGCCGAAACGCCAATCAAGCCTCCGGATCAACTCCAAAAGTGTCCGAAGATGTCTCCCCTGTTTTAAACACATCAAAGTAGAGGATTAATGCATCATCATGCATTGAAATCTTCAGCCAACACACCTAAACTCGCTGCTCTACCCAAATCCAACATTTCAGCTACCAAACACAACCGAAAACACCTCCAAACTCTTCCAAAACTTAACCCAGTCAAGATCCATCACTTCTAACCATTTCTAAACACCAATTAACATCCAAAATAAACCTAAACTCGTCCTTATACCTCCAGCTATAACAGAACACCATAAACACATCAAAAACCACCATTTACATAAGCAAAAACTTAGGAAATTCAACCTATTCGGGATTGCATTGATAAAACCTCATTTCCACATCATTACACATCCAAAATACATTTAAGAATCATCTCAAAACAGAGCCCAAACAATCACAACGAAATTCTTCAAGATTTCTTCCAAATCTTGAGTTTTAAGCCAAAATCATGTTTCTAACATTAAAACCATTTACAAAACTTAAATTAAGGATTGAAAACTTGGGAATTTCAGTAAAGAACTGAGTATTTAGAGGAGAAGAATAATCTTACCTCTAAATGGTGATTTCTCCTTGATTTGAGCTAATTTCCTTGGAAATTCAATGAGGAAATCAAAAGGATTTGATGCAAGATTGATTGGGAATTAATTGATGATAAAAATCTCATCAATTGAAGTGAAGATCAATGCAAAAGTTTCTGGAGAAAAAGTGTTTGGATGATGGAATTTTGAGAGAAAAAGGAATGAGAAAATTTAGGAAAAAGTAGTTATGAAATTCCAAAAAGTAGTTTCCCTTTTCTTTTAATTAATTAAAATATTAATTAATTCACCCAAATTAAGGAAAAATCTGGAGAAATCATTTTTGGGTAAATTAGCTCCTTAAAGATTCAAAGTTTCAATCCTTACAAAATAGTCACCACTAAACTTTTCAAAAATCACATTTTGGTCACTACACCGAAATGTAGTATTTCCAAACCTTATTTTGTAAAATTGATTTCACCACTCTATTATATATATTAAAAGAGGATTTTTTGACATTTTTCCATATTTTTAAAGCATCCCAAACTAGGCTTTCCCTAAAACCTCCTTTTATATTCGTACCGTTTCTCAAACCGATCCGACCAAACCCTAAACTTCTAAGCCCAAAATAGGGGTGTTACATAGCCCATCATTTTGATGACGTGAGCTCCTACTGGAGATCCGTCACTCATCTTGCATTGAAACAGAGCTTTAGAGGTCTCGTACCTCTCTTGACGAGCTTGCCCTTCATAAATCTCCTTGAGATTTTGAATCGTATCATAAGTTACCATGTCCTCATGTTGCTTCAAAAGTTCAGGGGTCATGGAGGCAAGCATAAGACAACTGACATCCAGCATGTCGTCAATGTGTTTCTTAAACTTGTCTTTGTCAGCTCTGGAAGCAGTGTCAACCGGTTCATCAGGAACATGTTCTTCAATGACATATTCCTTCTTTTCCTGTTTGAGAACAATTCTCAAATTACGGAACCAGTCAAGGAAGTTTATGCCATTGAGCTTATAGATAGAGTATTATTTGTCATTAATTCTACAACAAAGAAAATATGCTACATAAGTTTTACTAAATTTTAAAATTTATTGATAGGTCTTTACTATAAATTTACTCCCACTATTTTATTCAAAATTAAAAACCCTCTAGTTTTAATTTCGGAAAACGTTATGATAGTTTTCTAGTGAGTGAGGATCCGTATTTCACCATTCCTAAATCAGCTTTGACCAGTCTTTTAGGAAATGGTTATTTAGGTAAGTAACACCTTACTAATTATATCTCATGAAATTCCTCATCTTTCGGCGAACAACTCTTGTTCTTTAAATCATCTTATGATTAACCAAAACTTTTAACCACTAGGTTTTCTAATCCTATTAGAACAACCCAGCTAAGTCAATACCAATATCTCAACCGGCGAATATCACTACCTTATTCTTCGCGTTTAACTAAGATAGATAAATGTGACATTGCTTTGGCAAAGCTCGCATTATATCGATCGAAGTCTTAACGAGGGTAAATATTGGATGGTTAAAATAGACTTAGAATTATAGTGAGGGATTTACTTAATTATCTCATCATTTTAACATTGATCCTATCAATAGAACTATGTTTAATCATGCTTATAAAACATCCATTGCATCACATACAAGGTAAATATAAGTGGTAAATAAATATGCAATGATTATAGCCCTTCTTAACCTAAGGCGACCCATCCCAAGCAAATGGGAGGACCATTCTACTGAAGATAGAACCTGCTTTTGAAATGCCCGGTCCACCAGGGAAGGCCCACCACGCTGCTACCTTGGTCCTTGCTTTATCTCCATGAATATTTACAATTTTCAGAAACTCGCGTTACATGCGTGGGAGTGAGATGAGAAGAGAAGTGCAACAGAAGATAGAGAAAGGCACGACACGCATGCCGAATTTATAAAAACCAAAACTATAAAGGTTATGGGCTATAACCATGCCAAACAAACACCGAGCAATCAAACATGCATTTCAAAAATCGTGCGAATAAAGTAACGACGTGTTTACGAAGTTTTAAACTGATTAACCCTATGTTGCGGTTAATGGGCCAATGAAAGATCACGAGGTTTCATAAACCATTTGCGTTAACGAACAAATGCACCAGGTAGGTCAACATGAAAGAGAGGTGGCACACTAGGCACACTTAAGTACCAGATCTGTGATGATGCCAATCATGGACATGCATTTTTCATAACGTCTAACCATAACTCTTATGGATTTACCGTGAAAGATAGTTTGATAACTTTTATCAACTTAGAAGCCCTTTCAGAGATTTCATAAATCTATGAATCTACGAACAACTACTTGTTCTCTAGACTAACTATTCGTCTCAATATGTTAACATTTAACATTGAAGCAACCTAACATAGTTATGATTAACTCTTAATCATTCAGTGATAATCGAAATAAGTCTTTATTAGGTGTGATACGATAAACGATAAATATCTAAATCGAATCAAACAACATGCATCTCGTACATAAACATCACCCAAGAATTTAAGTCTGAATTCGTATGATACAAGTGGCTCTGATACCACTGTTGGGTCACGTCGGCACGCCCCGTGGCACAGCGGAAAAATTAATCCGACGTAATACAGCCAGAATCCATGTACAGGAACGAATCCGGGGTGAAAAGATAAAGAGTTAACTTTTAAAACTCTGGAAACTGGAAAACCGATGGTATATCGGAATAACCACGTCAAGTAAAACCGGAATTGTCACAGGTTCTCAACGACCTCGACGGAGTCCACCCGAATAAAACGAACAAAGTTTCCGCCTCCCTAATACTTAGGGATAAATTTCGACAGGTTTGAAATCGACCAGGAGTTCAACCGGGACTTGCAATCGAGCAAGGGAACCTTCAGGGATTTGCCAGGGGGCAAGTATAACACTAGAAAAATATCGAGCAGCTTCTCAGAGAGCTTTCTGGGATATGTCGAATTCTAGTGGGGAATCCCTAGGAGTGTTGTCGAAATCTTCAAGAGGAGGAAGAGGGATGGTTTGGTTGCTAGCCTTTGTCCCTTTCAACAGTATTCAGAGACTTAATTCTAGTTGAATACCTTAAATCCAAGTTCAACCAAAATTCATAGAATCTAATTCTACTTGAATTTGGTTTATATTAAATATACATTATATTTAATAATATTAAATGAAATATATATATTTAATTATGTAGAATCTTATTCTACATAAAACATGGATTTAAATATACATTATATTTAATCCAAATATATATATTTTTATTATATAGAATCTCATTCTATCTTAACCTGGATTTAAATATATTTAAATATATATTTTTAATTATGTAGAATCTAATTCTACATAAACTTGGAATTAAATATACATTATATAAATTCTAAATATATATTTAAATTTCTAGAATCTTATTCTATAATATTTAAGTCTCTAAATATTTTCCATACTCTAAATAATATATGATAAATACATTATTTATCGAATATTATCCCTTTTTAAGGGAGTTGCCGATTTCCCTTATCCCATAGGGGATTTTCGGCAACCTCTCTAAAATAGGGAGTATGGTTTCAATTTTTTTTTTGTTTGTTTTATTCGAAAGGTGTGACCCTTGTAGGTTCATGCAACGTTAGAAGCAAAATTAGAACTGTTCTAATTTTACAAGCAATGAGTGGCATCTAGCAATACATCATTGCTACCTAAGTTGCATGAAGTCATGGTTTGACTTTCCTAATTCATGAATAAACTTTCTTTATGTATTTTATCCTTTTGTCATTTATATCTTAGATGAACACAAGTCATGGGTTAGTCACACTTGCGTTGTCCATCTAGTGTTTCTCGATGTCTTGAGTAGATTATTATAAACGAATCTCTATGATATCTCATATCATAATATTCGTGCATGGCCATGCATTTTCTAATCTCACTCAATCAAGTGGCCGAAGATATTTCTCCCATTATGTAGGAGGGACAAATCCTTTATTGATCAACCATGTTACACTACATAGGTCATCACGTATCCAATCATCAGTCTTTATAATGTAGTCAGTTACGACACATGTTTGACTATGTCAAAATACGTAAATCTTTATGTTGAAATCATGTTAATCTCAAGTCTGAGGATTATACATATGTTTATCATGAGCAATGTTGTGACTGTCACATAATTACCCAAGAAACATGCTCATAGCAGGTCAATCCAATATGTTGTTCTCTAACAAATACTTATGTGTTGATTTTGACATCTCTATGTCAATGACAACACTTGTTATTAATCAACCACATATTAGTCTTTATATATTATCACTGTCCATATCCATAATAATATTCGACTAAGGATCCTATTTAACAATAATCGTATTATTGTATGGACATTATTATCCAATGGTTAGTTTGATGCACATAAACATACCAAATGATAATAATTGCAATGCCATTACTTGATAAATCTAGTAAAATAGTATGTCTATTCAATCATAATATGATTGGTCTTTGGGCATACTCCAACAATATCATCCAAGACGTGTTCATCGACAGAACTTGGGCCTAGGGATAGGACAAGTCACAACAAGGATTCTTGCCAAAATTGAAGTACAGAGTTGTTGGCCGCTGCCGCGGCAACAACAAACCGCTGTTGCGACAGGTGCTGCCACGACATGCGAAACGACAGAAGCAACATAAGTTCCTCTGAACAGTGCAATACCTGCACTACTAAGCAAATCAATACCGGCCTATTCTCTCAATCTGATTTCCTCGTTTACTTTACTTAATCTTCAAGTTTTCCAACATCACTTTATTGAACTTATTTCTTTTCTTGTGCAGAAATTTAAGGATAAAAGTATTTCCAGTCCCTATGGAGACGATATCTGATACTTTGTATCACTTTATTACTTGCAACATGTATACTTGCACCTAATTGCGATAGACTATTTTGACACGCAACATGAACCATTGTATCGAAACGTGTCATTAGGGGTTTCGAAACAAACCCGCGTATCGAAACGATCAAACATGTTTCGAAACAGCCGTTCTGATACGAGGTCTTTTGTTCCAAAACACTTGACCATTGGTTCTATATTTGAATTGTCCTGAGTTTTTTCTTCTTGCATTTTGGTCCATGTTTTCCTTGTTTGCGATTGAATGAGTTTTAAATGTCATTTTAAGCCGAGATTTCACCTTTGAGCATGTAACAAACTTAATTGAGGGTTGGTAACTTGAATTTGGCAAAAGTCTTTATAATTTCCTAAATTTACAAAATGGTCCCTAAACCTTAATCAACTTTTATTAATTGGTGAATGTGTTGATGTTCTATCCGCTACTTGTGTACGTTCACATAGGAACCTAAGATGGTCCCTAAAATTTCTCAGTTTACTTCAATAATCCTCGTGTGATCTGTTTGGTTCGGTCTATCGGCTAGACCGGGTCGAGGGGGGTTACATTTGGTGGTATCATAGCCAAGTTTCGAAAGGTTGGGATGATGGTAAGTTGTGAGTAAGTGATTTGCGATGTGAATATGTATTTTGGTACTATTTGCTTTGTCCGGTGAAAATTTAAGCATGTTATTGCTGAATGTGTGATAGTGATGATATACATGATGAATTAATGTGGATGTGATGATGATTGAGTTGAATCCTGATTCTTGAGTCATATGATGCTGAAGTATGTATGTGATATGCTTTGTGCTATGTTGGGGGAGGAGGGGGAATTGGAATACCCATTGCCTTATTACCTAGTAAAATATTTTAAATTGGTTTTGAAAGTCTTGGGATCCTTGTTAAGTGCTGGCCTGATCATTTGTTTGTTTTATGTTCATGTTTTAATGATAACTAGCACAATAGGACCGAGACGCGAGTTGCGTTCTGGAGCGATAGCTCCTGCTGAGGTACAACGTGATCAGGAAAATGAGGTTCCACCTGGTGGAACGTACCTCCTCCTCCGCGACCACCACTTGGGGGTGATGAGCAGGGCCAACACGAACAAGCTAGTCTGGTGTTGGGGGATTTGACGCCTCTGGTGCAGGCGATGACTGGGGCATTCCAGGCTGCTGTTGCTGGAGTGCATGTTTAGGCCCCTACTACTGTACAAGAGGGTTTGCCATTGGAGCGGCTGAGGAGTTTAGGAGGAGTAGAGTTTCGAGGATTATCTCTCGGGGTGTCTGAGGATTGGCTAGCCAGTACAATCTGTATATTGGATCAGATGGGGCGGACGATGCACGAAGATTGGGTTGTGCAGTATCGTTATTGTATGGTGATGCATACACCTGGTGGACTACTGAAACTGTGGCCTTGGAGCTGCAAGAGGGAGATTGGACGTTTTTCCGGTCTGGTTTCAAGAGAAAGTACCTTGGAGTCAGGTACCTTGATGATACGAAGAGAGAATTTATGTCTCTAGTTCAGGGGAGTATGACTGTAGCGGAGTACGAGGTCCAGTTCGTATAGTTGAGTCAATATGCTCCAGAGCTGATGCCGAGTGATAGGCATCGATGTGATCATTTTCGGTACGGTCTGGTACAGGAGGTGAAAACGTATATGCTTGCGACAGACTATACGGATTTTGATGTTCTCGTAACTCGAACTAAGGATATAGAGTAGAGCTTGGGTCTAACCTCGCGTGGGGGTGGTTCCAGTCTGAGCAAGAGAGCTGCTGAAGCTGGCACTAGTGGTTGGCAGAGTAAGAGGAATCGAGACCGTAGATATCAGCCTACGACTAGGCATGGCAATTTTGGACGTGGTGCACCGGTCCAGAGCAACAGGCAGAGACCTGAACAGAACACGTGCTGGATAAGTGGTTCACGGAAGCACTTGAGGAGGGATTGCCCTCGTGCGGCTCGTGAGGTTCATGCTCCTGTAGTTGGGGCTAACTCGTGTTGGAACTGTAGATCTGCCGACCATATGAGGCGTGAGTGTCACCTGTTAACGGGAGGTGGTCAGGGTCGTGCGCCAGCTGTTGCACAGCGGAGAGGCCGTGGGTGCGGCCGAGGCAACTTTCAGAGAAGAGAGGATGACCAGAAGAGTGTGGCCCATGTCGTTGCCGTTCAGCCAGAGGGAGGTGGTCCCGCAAGGGTGTACGCACATCGTGAAAGGCTCAACGCTACTGATGTGATTGCAGGTACCTTCACATTGCAATCCCTATCCTTGTTAGCATTGATTGATTCTGGATCTATGCATTCATTCATCTTGAGTGAGCATGCGCATTTGCTTGATATTCTTGTTGAGATGTTAGATGTAGGGATGCAAGTAACAAGTTCGTTTGGTGAGACCGTGGTTACAAGGAAATTGTATAGAAGATGTTTGTTGTTTGTTCAAGGTCATGTATTCTCTGTCGATTTGATGGAATTACCTTTTTAAGTTTTTGACATGATTCTTGGAATAGACTAGTTGGTTGAGCACCGAGCTGTGGTCGATTTTGATGTTAAGCGAGTCACCCTGAAGCTTGCGGATGATTACGAGGTAGTAATAGTGGGTGAGAACGTGAAGTTCTTATCTAACGCAATTTCGACTCTGGAAGCGATTCGAATATTGGAGTCAGGATGTGAAGCTTTCTTGGCGTATGTGATGAATTCTGGCATGAAGGAAATGCGTGTACAAGACATACGAACTGTATGTGAGTTTCCAGGTGTCTTTCTAGAGGAGTTGCCAGGGTTGCCACCCAACCGGGAAGTTGAGTTTGGTATAGAGTTGTATGAGAATATGACTTCGGTGTCCATTGCACCTTATCGCATGTACCTAAGGAGTTGAAGGAGTTGAAGATGCAGCTCCAACAGTTTCTTGACGGAGGGTTCATAAGGTCGTGTATTTCGCCTTGGGGTGCGTCGGTCTTTTTCGTGAAGAAGAAGGATGGAACCATGTGTATGTGCATTGATTATTGGTAACTGAACAAGTTGACGATTAAGAACAAGTACCCTTTGCCGAGGATCGATGATTTGTTCGATCAGTTTCGTGGTGCTTCAATGTTTTCGAAGATAGACTTGAGGTCTGGGTATTACCAGCTTAAGGTTAAGGATGTGGATGTAACTAAGATATCTTTTCGGGCTAGGTACGGCCATTATGAGTTCTTGGTGATGTTGTTTTGTTTGACGAACGCACTGACTGCATTCATGGACATGATGAATAGGATGTTCCATGAGTTTTTGGACCAGTTTGTGGTTGTGTTTATCGATGATATTCTTGTGTACTCATGTACCGAGGAGGATCATGATAAACTCTTAAGGATTGTGTTGCAAGTGCTGTTGGAGAATCAGCTTTATTCTAAGCTCAGAAAGTGTGAGTTTTGGCTCAAGGAAATGGTTTTTCTTGGACATGTGGTGTCAGCCGAAGGTATCCGAGTTGATCCATACAAGGTTGAGGCGGTGATGAGTTGGAAGACGTCTAAGTCAGTGACGGAGGTGCGTAGTTTCCTTGTCTTGGCTGGTTACTATCGAAGGTTTGCTGAAGGTTTTTCTAAGATTGCTGCTCCTCTGACCAAGTTGTTGCAAAAGAATGTCCTTTTTGAGTGGACAAATGTTAGGAAGCAAGCTTTTGAGAAGTTGAAGGAAGATTTGGTGCAAGCTCCTGTCTTGATTCAACCAGAATTGGGTAAGGAGTTTGTAGTTTATAGCGATGCATCATATGTTGGTTTAGGTTGCGTATTGATGCAAGGTGGGAGAGGATTACGGTGGATTTCGTATCCGGATTGCCTTCGACACCGTCGAAGAAGAACTCATTGTGGGTGATTGTGGATCGCCTTACGAAGTGTGCACATTTCTTGGTTGTGCATACTACGTATACATTGGACAAGCTAGCTGAGCTGTATATTGCTGAGATTGTGTGTTTTCACGATGTACCAAAGTCCATAGTGTTGGATAAAGATCATAGGTTCACAACAAGGTTTTGGGAATGTTTACATCAGCCATTGGGTACGCCGTTGAATTTCAGCACTTCATATCATCCTTAGTCGGATGGGTAGTCGGAACGAGTTATCCAGGTGTTTGAGGATATGTTACGATGCTGTGTGATTGATTTCCAAGGTTCTTGGGAGAAGAACTTGCCGTTGGTTGAGTTTGCCTATAATAATAGCTTTTAGGAGAGTATTCAAATGGTGCCGTATGAGGCCTTGTATGGGAGAAAGTGCAGAACGCCTCTTTGTTGTGCTGAAGCAGGGCAATAGTTGCTTTCCTTGCCGGATATGCTCAAAGGAACAACTGAAAAAGTTAAGCTCATATGTGAGTGGTTGAAGGCTGCATCGGATCGTCAGAAGTCTTACGCAGTTTTAAAGCGTAAAGAGGTTGAGTTTACGGTTGGAGATCGTGTGTTCCTTAAGGTATCGTCTTGGAAGAAGGTGATGAGGTTCAGACGTAAGGGAAAGCTTAGTCCGAGGTTTATTGGACCCTATGCGGTTGTGAAGCGAGTTGGTCCTCTGACTTATCGATTGAGGTTGCCTCCCGAGTTGGAAAAGATCCATGATGTGTTTCATGTATCTATGTTGTGGAAGTATAGATCAGATCCTTTGCATGTGATGCCGGTTGAGGATATAGAGTTGAATATGGATTTGTCCTATGATGAGGAATCGGAGAGAATTTTGGATTCAAGTAGTAAAGTTCTTCATGGCAAGACGATTGAGCTCGTTAAAGTGTTGTGGCAACATCGAGGAGTTGAGGAGGCCACGTGGGAAAGTAAGGCGGACATGCTGAGGCAATTCTCGCATCTTTTTACTTCAGGTAAAATTTTGAGGATGAAATTTCCTATGTGGGGGAGAGTTGTAACGCCCCGTTTTTGGGCTTAGATGTTTTGGCAAGTTGGGTTGGACCGGTGGAACCGGTGACGGTTGTTTGAACCGTTAAAAAGTGGTTTAGGGAGACTGGAGTTTGAGATAGGATAAAAATGTGATACAAATTTATAAAATTATCTAAAATGATGTTTGAGAGGTTGATCAAATCAATTTTACAAAACAAGTTTTTGAAATTATACATTTGGGTAGTGACCAAAATGTAAAGATTTAAAAGTTGGGAAAAATGGTTTTTCAAGAAGAGTCAAAATCTTAAAATCTTTAGGGAGCTACTTGGCAATTGTACTTTTTCCCTAATTTGGCATGTGTTTTAAATGCTATTAATAATCAAAAAGGTTTTAATTAAATTAATTAATGAAGGTAGTTAATCAGTTAGTGAAAACTTTTGACGAGCTTTCATTTTTTCACTTTTGCTTCAGCCAAGCACCCTTCTTTTCTCTCAATTTTCCAGAAATCTTTTGCTCTCAAATCCTATTTTTGATTCCTATCATTTCTCCATTCATTTCTTCCATTTTCCTTCAAGTTTCTTCAAGAAAACTTGCCAAACTAGAGGATAAGCAAGGATTGGAGGTAATTTTGGTGCTATCCCTCTAATCTAAGTTCTTTAATGAAATTCCAAAGATATTTAACTCTTTAATACTGAATTTGATTGAGGTTTTGTTGTTAGATTGATAAACTCTTGAAATCTTGATGAAAAATGGTTTTAAAATGTGATTTTCGAACTTTTATTGATTTGGCTAATTTGAGATTGTTTCTAAATGAGTTTTGAGAGGTTTTTGGTGTTGATGTGGAGTCTTAATCATATATATATAACAAAATCCTCGAGACCCTTAATTTTGGAAGTGTTTTTGGGGTGTTCTTGAGGAGTTCAAGTTGCTGGAGGTATAAGGTTGCTTAGAATGTGTTGGGTCGGTTGGGTAATGGCTGGGATGAGGTTTGAGGTCAATTGATAGAGTTTTCAGTTGTTTCAGATGGGTGTTTTGTTGCTTTAGAGTAGGGCTGCGGGATTACTTGTGTGTGCTGGGTTTTTGGATGCATTTTAATGCATTGAACCTCTGTTTTGATGTGTTGAAAAAGGGGGATAGTGAATGCATTTTAACCAAATCGGAATTTCTCCCTCGATTGTGCTAGTTATAAGCCTTTTGGTTCACTTGATTTTAAATGCATTCACCTACTATTTTAAAGCATGTTTTAGATTATATATTGTGTATGATGATGCCATGTGGTTTAAGGATGCACTAGGTAAGTGATCCTTGTATGCATGTGTTGATGCATGAGATTTTAAGCATGGTTTAATGCTTGTTTATGGCTTATCATGTATGCTTTGTAAAAACAGTGAGGTATGCATGAGATATGGATTATATTGGCAAGTGATGTTGGTTAAAGTGTTTTATAAATGAAATCAGATATAGTTAGCCAGCTATAAGATTGAGTGCACTATAAACAAGTCGCCTTGGATGTTGAGGGGTTGTGATTGTACCAAATACTCCATCCAAGTACCCTAACGATTGAGGATTGTTTAAGGTTGCAACGGTTGAGGGTAGCTCCCAGGTGCGGACCTTGTGTGTGTCCTGTCTCTCGTTAGTGGGTTATACATTTACCGATGAGTGGTGTTGAGGGGTTGAGATTGTACCGAATACTCCCCCACAAGTGTCACAACGATGGAGGGTCACTCTCGTGTATGAGCCTTGATATGCCGGTGAAGTGTATGAAGGGTGTGGGACAACCCTTGGTAATCTGTGTATTCGATACTTTGATTTTGAGTTTGTTGTTATCATTTGTGAGCCAATATAATGGATTTGGATAATGTGAAAAACTTGCTAATGCATGGTTTGAAAGATGCATGTTTTGGTTTAAGCTTAGCATAAGGGAGTTTATGCTTGGAAGGCTTGAAATACGAGTAGCAATGATTTAATTGCTGAATTTGTATGAATCATGATGCATGATGTTTATTAGAATGAGTTTGATGAAAAAGTGCACGGTTTGTCAAGAAAGGCTTGATGGTTTTGAAAAGAGTGAAAAATAGTTTTGTGCATTGATCACGTTTTTGGTTTTGAGCAATCCTTACTAAGCTTGTATGCTTATGCTCTTTATGTTTCATCAATGCAAATAATTAGACTTTCGGTGGCAGCATCTTTGAGGAATCACACCAAGATATTTTGCTGAAAGTATGTTGCATACTTAAACTAGTGTAATAAAGGCAATGGGGTGTCCAATGCATTGAATGTTAAAGATTTGTTGATTTCTGGTTTTGAGCAAGTTTATGATGTATAATTGGATTTGTAAATGGCCATTGAATATTTGTTTGTGCTTGTAATTGGTTTTTAGCCTTTTGGTTTTTAGCCTTTAGTCCTATAATTTACAAGAATGATGCTATGAGGTAGCTTGTGCTTCGTATTGGTGGTCATTGATGTGTATTGATGTTGTATGTATGTTGGGGCATGTGTTAGGATGGTTCCGGAGGGTAAAAGTTTATTTAAATTTGCAAAGTTGCAGGCCAATGTGTTTCAGAACGACCTTACCTATTTAGAATAGTGGCATGTAATGGCCTTGGTGTTTCAGAATGGTGAGGCTCGTTCCGAAACATTTTGCCTCTGTGAACCATTGTATCGAAACATGTCATTAGGGGTTTTGAAACAAACCCGAGTATCGAAACAGTCAACCATGTTTCGAAACGACCGTTCCAATACGGGGTCTTCTGTTCTAAAACACTTGATCGTTGGTTTTATATTTGAATTATCCTGAGATTTGTCTTCTTGCATATTGGTCCATGTTTTCCTTGTTTGCGATTGAATGAGTTCTAAATGTCATTTTAAGCCGAGATTTCACCTTTGTTCATGTAATAGACTTAATTGAGGGTTGGTAACTTGAATTTGACTAAAGTCCTTATAATTTCCCAAATTTACAAAATGGTCCCTAAACCTTAATCAACTTTTATTAATTGGCGAATGTGTTGATGTTCTATTCGCTGCTTATGTACGTTCATATAGGAACCTAAGATACATGTAGATAACATATATAAAAAGGGTGGGTTATTGAAGTAAACTTTCTCAGTTTACTTCAATAATCCACGTGTGATCCGTTCAGTTCGGTCTATCGGCTAGGTCGGGTTGAGGGGGCTACATGGTCCCTTTGCGTGGCTTTGTTTAGCTTTTGGTAGTCAATACAGATCTGCCATCCATTAACGGTTTTGTTTGAGAGGAATCTATCAACCTCGTTCTTTATCACGAAGCCATTTGATTATCTCTTTCATAACCACAGTCCTCATGATCGGATTGAGTCTCCGTTGTGGCTCTATCGAGTTGTTACGATCATCTGCAAGAAAATTCTTATGCATACACAAAGTAGGACTTATACCATTCAACTCAGTAATAGTCCAACCAATATCATTCTTATGTTGAGATAAGACATGCAACAATTCATTTTCTTGGTCAGATGTTAAGCTAGTAGATATAACAACAGGCAACATATTATTCACCCATAAATATACATATTTTAATTGTAGAGGAAGAGGTTTAAGATCAAGTACCGACAGATGCTCTTGTGATGGCTTGGGAGATTTAAACTCAACATAAACCAATGGTTAAAAAGACATACCTGGACTGGTAAGCATAACATTTGATTGTTTAATCTCTTCCTTACCTTCTTGCATGGCCTCGTCGAAGTCAGATTGCTCCACATCACTAAGAACATTGCTGCAACATATCTCTTGAAGATTTTCTTCAACTAAGGCTTCTTCACATTGCACAACTTGGCATTCTTCATAGTCATCCACATACTTGAGAGTGCTGAAGACATTGAGTTTGATCTCTTGGTCGTTCATCTTCATAGTAAATTCACCTTTCTCACAATTGATCACAATTCAATCGGTAGCAAGGAATGGTCTCGTGAGGATGATGGGAGCATTCTCATCAGCTTCACAATCTAAGATAATGAAATCTACAGGGAAGAAAAATCAATCTACCTTGACTAGGACATCTTCAATTTTGCCCTCGGGTCGGATTTGATAACGATCGACCAATTGAAGGATCACTGTAGAGCATTTGGTTGTTCTCTAAATATGATTGCAAGTGCACACTCTTGTCAAGTTATAGTATAAAAGATATCATCTCCCACATGGATTGGACAGCTTCACTCAAATTTCAATTCCTGCACAAGGAAAATTAAATACACAAATAAATTTAGTTTGTTTAAAAGGAAAGTAAATAAACACAAGTAAATAAAGAGAAGAGATCATATTGATAGAATGGGTCAGGTTATGCTGCTTGGTAGTGTGAAACTACGTTGTATAGGTTAAGTTGCTCTACGCTGCCTGACTTTGCTGCCTTAGTGGAAGATGGCAAATTGGCTGCTTTGACGCTTTCGCTGCCTCAGCAGTGGAACAAACGGATAGCTCGGCAGCAAACTCGGTAATCCTTTAAGGTTCGGCAGAATGCGTCGATATTAATCCCGCTTATGACTAAGTCAGAATGTTGTTGTTGCCCATTGTAGATGATACCCGTCACGACGTGAATCTTGCAAAGACAGCAACCTTGGTTCGTTCTTGTTTAGCCACCTTAAACCCTAACCTATGTCTAGCTAGATTGATCAACACCTGATTAGAGTGAGGATCATACTTATCCCTTTTGTGAGTTTGACTCTCTCGATACCGAACAAATAGATAGTTAACAACTAACCTTTCGAACTTATTTGAAAACTATGAAGAGCATGGAATAAGCAAACCTTGAAGTTTTAGTGCAAAAACAAACTTAATTCCTAAACAACCGTTCTCACACTAGTTTACAACATAACCCAAACCCAAAAGAGAATTTAGAACATAATGGCGGCAAGAAAACCTAAACTATGCCTAAAGGAAAACCCTAAGTTGTCTACAATTACAAAATATGTCAAGTATATATAAGAATTTGCTAGGCCAAGTCCTCCTTGGAGTAGAAGTCTTCAAAGTAGCTTTTGCATTAAATGCAACCTTTATTTCTGACTTCTTTGAGTTGAATGTGGACTTCTTCTCATTGCCTTGCACCACAAGTTATCTTGATCTCCTCCTTCGGTGGATCTGTCCGCTACTCCAGGCGTTAGACAATTGAGTGGATGGCATCGTTAGAATCAAGGTTTTCTGCTCTACATATCGCACTCCAATTCCCCAATTCCTCATCTTGCTGCCCTGGGCGGTAGGTATGGCGGTGGCAGCTACTCGATAACGGCTTTCTCTGCTTGGAACTTCATCAGTACAATTCCCTAGTCTGCTGCCTCTGCATCCTCTCCTTTGATTTGTCCTTCTCCTAGCAACTTCTAGCCCTGAAATGCAAATAAACTAAAACAACATCTTTTCCTTACCAAATAAAAGATAATCAATAAAATCATGGCAAAGTAAAGAATATTGTAAATATGCAACACATGAACCTAAATATGCTTAAATGTACTAGAGAACAACAATAATATGAGATGGAATGCATATAAAATATAGGACTAATGAGCATTTTACACACCCCAAACTCGAACTATTTCTTGTCTTCAAGCAATGCAAACATATACATACTTGCCCTTTGAACTAATCAGAAAGAAAAACCTGTTTTAAACTTGATTTAACACCTCAAGGTCGAGGCACCTACATTATATTAGTGAAAGGAGAAGAGCAGAAATTACCTCAGAATTATACTATAATGTCAATGCAGTGTGTGCAGAAACTTTGTACAGGCTGGATTTTAAGAATATTCCAAGTAAACAAAGATGCTGTTACGATATATAAGGTTGCAGCCGAGGCAGCACAATTAAGCACAGTTATTTAATCATGGCAGTAAGGGCTTCAGCTCATCACAACTACTCTCTAGGTCTAAAATTAAGATAGGAGCATACTACAAAACCCCGAACCCTTTGAGCAGAGTCATCCCATGAAGACTTTCATTCACTCATGCTAATTTGTCCGTTACTACAAAGATTTTCAAATTCATGGACTTTGATAGTAGTGGAGTGTCCTTGAAGATGATTCTTCCTAGAGCCGATTTCGGGCACCTCTAGGGCAAGACATCATAAAAATTTCTTTCCTGCCGGGGCAGTGCTTTTCTTTTTCTATTTATTGTCTACCGCGACAGCTTCCTGCAACCATGTTAGAATTTTACAAATAATTTAAGCATGCAATGTTTATCAGAAATTCTAACAAATTCAGCAAGTAACAGTAGTGTTTTTAATTTTTGGCATTAATAGAAAAATTCTAAGTTTATTTCATGCTTTCCCCAAATTAAGTTCTTTTTAATTGGTGCAAATTAAAGTCGGCTATCCTATCATATGTACAAGTTCTAACAAAGTTTTTCGTTTGATTCATTTTTTAAGGCAAGTACAATGCATCTATATGCTACTAGAATATGCCTAAACAAAAAATTGAGAGCTACCCCCAAACTCGAGATGGGCATTGCTCTCAATGCACAAAATTACAAAAGAAAAATAGAAAAATAAATACAAGTAAGATTATTAGAATATAAAAATAAGCAATAAAAGAAAGAAAAGAAAATAAATAATGCTAGAAGTTGGCGGAGGGCTGAGAAGAAGCTGGGGTCTTTTCGACAGAGGAAGACGATGAAGACTGGATGACAAAGCAGCGACTGGCAGGTGTCCGAGCGGCAGACTTGGCGGGTGATATCTTTGCTGTCCGCGGTTGCTGGACTCTCTTAGGAGTGGGGTGAGGAGCTGCACTTTGGTCTGGCTCAGATTCAGACTCCTCTTCCTCTGGCTCGGTAGAGATGATGTGTTGCTTTCTCTTCCTGGTTGCCTCTGCCATGGGTTCTGCCGGTGGATCCTCTGTTTCCGTGGGTACCGCTATTGCTGCCGTCTGCTGCTCTACCTCGTAGGACTGGGAGCTGGTGGCCACTGTTTTCGATGTGTGGGCAGGAGAGAAATGTTGTTAATGCCTCTCGGGAGTGTCTGCCAACATGTTGGAAGCGGAGGTGGCTGAGTAGGACGGGTAATATGTCGAAGATGGCACCTTGCGTCGTAAGGCGGCGTGCAGTTGCTTCTGATGGTGTTCCTTCTTTGGGTTCGGCTGTGGCGACTAGGTCTGCAGGGAATATGGGCATGGAGAGGCCGTCATTTGGGAATTTTTGAAGAAGATAGGCCACAAAGGCCTCTTGGACCTCCCCACGCATTTCATGAAAGTTAACTGATGTTGCTCTATCCGTTTGTTGCTGTCGATAAGAGTGCAGAGCAGGAAAATGACTTTATTGTTCTGGGCAGCGTCTGTACTGCCTAGGGCTGCCGGTGTAGCTGGCTGGGCAGCGGAGGGCTGGCTCGGAGTGATCTGTTCTGTATCTTGGGCTTGCATCATTTGCAGGTGGACCTTTCTGGTCCAGCCCTCTTCGGCGCCTGTCATCTTATCGTTTGGATCTGAGGGAACATTGAAGTTGGCACACAAGCCTGTGATGAGAGATGGGAAGTACAACCGACCCTTTGATTTTCGGAGGCAGTTGTAGATTTCCTTGTAGATTATTTCTCCAACATTTATTGGCCTGTTCACCATGACAGAGTGAGTGAGAGCAAGATGCAGCCGGTCCACGATCGAATTATGGGAGGTGGGCAGGGGACGTCGTTTGATGAATGTTTTCCACAACATTGACTCGGACAACTATCTGCGGCGTTACACTGAGCCGCCATGTTTTCCTGTCAACCAAGGAGTGTTGGGTTCGCACAGCCGGGCCTTGATTCTGTCATAGTCGACAGCCATCAGTGACTACCTCCATTCTTCATGTGGGTTGTCGTCCATCTCTAATCCATAAAAATTGTTGATGATGGCATCGTTGAGCTTGAAGGGTTCTCCGCGGACAAAAACAAAAGGTATTTCTGGGCGGGGGTGGTGGACATAGAATTCTCTGACCAACGTGATGTTTGCCGCCTCCGGCTGTCGTGCAAATATCTCTCAATCCTTCCTGTGGATTTTCACGAATAGGGCAGGTTCAAGGCCGAGATCCCCTGTCTACTGTGAGTAATGGAACCCTTGTTCCTCCCATATGGCTTGCTTTGCTAACTGGGTTCTACTCCGTTTTGCATCTTCATGCAAGAATAAACGTTTGAATGTGGGTTTGGATTGTGATGTTGATGCCATGTGTGAGATGGTTTTTGTTGTAGTCTGAAACTAAAGAGAAGATAATGAGAAAGAGAGCAGTGGACTCAAGAATAGTTTAATAAGGTGATGAAAGTAAAGTAAATGGATGGGAGAAGTTGGGTTTATATAGATGGTGCCGAGAGATGTTGTGGCGGGATTAAATGTCCAACAGGCAGATTGCTTTGCTCACGTTACAAGTTTTCTGCCTATTACTTCTGTAGCCGTTGGCAGCTAGCCTTTAGCAGTCAACTAGTTGTTACACGATTTCTGCGCTGGGCCACCCTCAGCTGTCTTGGCGGGATGGTGGGCGGGCTCCTTCTTGGTCATTTTTCTTGGTCCGGCTCTTTTATTCCTAAAACCTAAAATAAAAATAGAAATAATTAAATACTAAAAATAAAATAAATTCTGAAAAATAAAAATGTGGAGAATAAGTTTAACTAATTTAAAATCTAATCCTAAAAGAAAGAAAATAAATTGCAATAAACTAAATTCTATTCCTAAAACATAAAAATAAAGAAAATAAAAGATGAAATTAATTAAGTTATGTTGGGAGTGCATTGGGGTGCATGTCCCAGACATAACCACTTCCTGAGGTGATGTGTTGTTCTCCCTCTTGGGGGTCCTCTTGTTCTTTGGGGTTCTTCTATCTACCCTGCTACCTGCCCTGGCGGCTACTGTCTTGCCCTGTCTCAGTGCTGACCTTAGAAGCTTGTGTGTCTGGGTGTCCTGCTTTTTCCTATTCTGGGGGCTGTAAAACATTTAGCTTGATGCTTTGATTGTCTACCCTCATTATCAGCTCCCCATGCTCTACATCTATTAACGTTCTGCACGTGGCCAAGAATGGTCGCCCAAGGATGATATAGGAGTTTTCATAGGCCTTACAGTCTAAGATGAGAAAGTCTGCTGGAAAAATAAGGCTGCCCACTCAAACTAAGACGTCTTTGATCTTACCCTTCGATTGTACGAATGATTGACCAACAAGTTTTAGCATAATGGAGGTAGGTTTGGCTTTCCCAATACCTAGCTTATCAAAAACTGCCTTGGGCATCAGGTTGATGTTGGCTCCTAAGTTGCACATGGCTCTCGTTGCAAGGTTGCTGCCGATTCTGCATGGTATAACAAAACTACCCGAATCTGTCTTTTTGGCTAGCAGCTTGTTGTGCAGCATAGCCATGCACTCCTCTGTCACAGCTACGGTTTCGAACTCCCCAATTCTCTTCCTCTTAGAAACTATGTACCTTAGGTATTTTGTATATTTGGTCATGTTCTGGATAGCTTCGATGAGAGGGATATTTATGTGCACTTGTTTCAAAATATCCAGGAATTTCTGGAACTGGTGCTCTTGCTTCTGTTGTTTAAGCCTCTAGGGGAAAGGTGGCGGCAGGCGGATGTCTTCTATACACTCCTTGCATGGGAACTTGATATGTGAAGGATCATCTGCCTTAGGGCTGCTGTCAGTTTCATCTGCCGGGGCAGCTGGTATTGATGCTACCACGACAGACAGTTGTTTTTGTGCTGGTTGTTCATCTGCTGGCTTTTCCATTCTGGGTTCATCCAACTATTTCCCACTTCTAGTTGATATGGCTTTGCATTGCCCATACGTGGGTTTAGCTGCGGCCTCTGTACTACTGGATGTTGCACACATTGTCATGTTGCTTATGATTTTCGTGAATTGCCTAAACTGGGTCTCCAGGTTTTTCATCTCAACTTCCTGGTTGTTCATCCTCACCTCAGTCTTGTCCATAAACGACTCAGTTTTATCAATAAATTTGTTAGTATGAACAATAAAATTACTGGTTCGAGACATAAAAGTATGTAAAGTATTTTCGAGTGAGTTATTGCTCGTATTCTGCTACTGCTGAGGCGACTATCTTGACATGTTCTTTTGGTATCCTCCTGGTTGCTGAGTTACGTTGGCAGCTGTGTTCGGATTAATCTAGGAAAAGTTCGAATGCTTTTTCCAGCCAGGGTTGTAAGTGTTGGTGTTGGGCCTGCTATTCCTCTCATAGGTTCGCATGAAGTTGGTAGATTCACTGCACTAAGAGGAACCGTGGTTGCCCCCACACTTATCACAAAAAGGCTCCACAGCCTTGGCCTCATATGTCTTGCCTTTGGCCATACTCATCACTAGCTGTGACAGCTTATCTAGACGGGCATTAACAGATTTTGTGGCCTCTACTCATTCACAACAGCTAGCCGCCTTATGCTGCCGCGGCGGGCTGTAGGGAACTTGTAGTCGTTCTTAGCAATTTTGTTCAAGATTTGTAGTGCCTCCTCAGGTGGTCGGTCGAGGATGATTCTGTTGGCAGACACGTCTAGCATCATTCGAGTTGGGTAGTTCACCCTATTATAAAACATCGTCACCCTCGTCCAAGCCGGAAAACCATGAAGCGGGTAGCAATTGAGCATTTGTTAGTACCGCTCCCATGCTTCATACATTGGCTCATCATCCCCTTGTCGGAAAGTTGTGATCTCATTTCGTAGCCTGTCTATGACATTAGATGGGCCAAAACGATCCAAGAGGTCTTTGCACAACTCCGTCCTTGTGCTGAATGAACCTGCCGGCTGGTTGTTCAACCACTGCTTCGCCTTATCCCTCAGTTAATAGGGAATAACCTCAGCTTTAGCACGTCTTGGTGGACTTCGTGTATCTTGAATACTCTACATATGTCTAGGAATCCTCTCAAGTGCTGCCGAGCATCTTCTGTGACAGTTCCTCCAAATTTCCCAAATGTGTTGATCATATTGAACATCACTTGCATTGATTCAAAGTGGCCCGCTTCAATTTCATGCTCGGTCACAGTTGGGTTAAACCCTCTGAAATCATGTTCCAAGTAGTCCCGGGTGGTTCGAACATAGTGTGGCTGCCTGGGCGGAACAAGGGGTTACTGCCTAGGTTGAATTTGTTGTTGCTCTCTAGGGGCGGATCTTGCTGCTCATCCCTGCCGTTTTGAGCATCGATGGAAGGGTTGTCTTCATGACCGTTATGCATGATTGCTTCTGCTTTTCCCCCTTTCTTGGCTTTCTTGAGGGCTTCTCTAAATTCTTTCTTAAGTTCTCTTGCTCTTCGTTTGATCTCGTCAAAGAAAACAATTTCACCTTTTGGGTTTTCTCTGGTCATGCACTAGACAAGAAAACTGTAAAATTCTCTTTTTTTCAAATATAATATAGAAATAAAAACTACAAATTAAATGCAAATTAAAATAAAAGTGCAGAAATATAAAAACGAATTTATTGTTGCCAATCCCCGGCAACGACGCCAAAAACTGGTAGAGCGTTTGGGTGTTCTCTAAATATGAGCGCCAGTGCACACTCTTGTCAAGTTGTAGTATAAAATATATTGTCTCCCACATGGATTGGACAACTTCCCTCGAATTTCAATTCCTGCACAAGGAAAATTAAATGCACAGATAAATTTAGTTTGTTTAAGAGGAAAGTAAATAAACACAACTAAATAAAGAGAAGAGATAAGATTGATAGAATGGGTCAGGTTATGCAGCTTAGTAGTGTGAAACTGCATTGAATAGGTTAAGTTGCTCTGCGCTACCAGCCTTTCCTGCCTCGGCGGAAGATGGTAGATTGGGTGCTTTGACGCTTTCGCTGCCTCGCAAGTGAAACGGACGGATGGCTCGGCGACAAACTCGGTAGTCCTTCAAGGCTCGACAGAACGCGTCGAGATTGATCCTGCTTATGTCTAAGTCAGAATGATGTTATTGCCCACTGCAGATGATACCCATCACAACGTGGATATTGCAAAGACAACAACCTTGGTTCGTTCTTCTATAACCTCCTTAAACCCTAACATATGTCTAGGCTGGATTGATCAACACCTGATTAGAGTAAGGATCGTACTTATCCCTTTCGTGAGTTCGACTCTCTCGATACTGAACAAATAAATAGTTAACAACTAATCTTTCGAAATTAAATGAAAACTATGAAGAGCATGGAATAAGAAAACCTTCAAGTTTTATTGCAAAAACAAATTAATTCCTAAACAAACGTTCTCACACTAGTTTACAACATAACCCAAACCCAAAAGAGAATTCAGAATATAATGGCGGCAAGAAAACCTAAACTATGCCTAAAGGAAAATCCTAAGTTGCCTACAATTACAAAATATGTCAAGTATATATAGGCATTAGCTAAGCCAAGTCCTTATTGGAGTAGAAGTCTTCAAAGTAGCTTTTACATAAATGCAACCTTTAATTCTGACTTCTTTGAGTTGAATGTGGACTTCTTCTCGTTGCCTTGCACCGTAAGTTATCTTGATCTCCTCATTCGGCGTCTCTGTCCACTACTCCAGGCGTCAGAAAATTGAGTGAATGGCATCGTTAGAATTAGGATTTTCTGCTCTACAGATCGCACTCCAATTCCCCAATTACTTAGCTTGCTGCCCTGGGTGGCAGGTATGGCAATGGCAGCTACTCGGCATCGGCTTTCTCTGCTTGGAACTGCATCAGTACAGCTCCTTGTTTTGCTGCCTCTACATCATCTCCTCTGATTTTTCCTCCTCCTAGCAACTTCTAGCCCTAAAATGCAAACTAAACTAAAACAACATCTTTTCCTTACAAAATAAAAGATAATCAATAAAATTATGGCAAAGTAAAGAATACTGTAAATATGCAATGCATGAACCTAAATATGCCTAAATGTACTTAAAAACAACAATAATATGAGATGGAATGCATATAAAATATATGACTAATGAGCACTTTACAATCACCGATGTAGGCTTACCTCTTCCTATGCCTAGGCTTGTAAACACAGATTTCGACATTAAGTTAATACTTGCACCAAGATCGCATAAGGCACGGCCAGAGTAGTTACAACCTATGGAGCATGAAATGGTAAAAATGCCAAAGTTCTTCATCTTGGGTGTTTAATCACTTAGCACAGTCACAGACTCGCCCGTCGTGGCAATAGTTTCAACTTCACCCGCCATCATTTTCTTGGTCACGATATCTTTTTGAAACTTCGCATATATCGACATCTGATCAATGGCCTTCATGAATTAGACGCTAATGTGCAAATGTTTAAGCATTTTCAGAAACTTCTGAAACTGGACATCTTGTTTCTGAGCCTTCAATCGTTGTGGAAACGGAGGTGATGGTATGGGCTCATCGTGTGGTTTACTAGATACAATGGCATCCTTAACTTTTTCATCCTTGCCATTAGTAGCAAGGTCTCTCATTGTATCAGACACAAGATTTGTATCTTTAGATGTAGGAACCTCCCTCAAACTTGTAATCTTTGGTCAATTGGGTGCCACTACGCAGTGTGATAGCATTGCATTACTCCACACTGAAAGTATTAGTGACTTTAGAATCACTAGGTAAACTGCCTTGTGGTCGCATCTTCAAGACTTAGGCAATCTGCCCAACTTGTATTTCCAAGGACCGTAAGGAAGTGGTGTGATTCTGCATGATGGATTGCTGATTTTGCAACATAGCGCCTTGTGTTGTGAGCATGTCATTATGGTTCTTTAAATGCGTTGACTGATCCTACATAATAACTTGAGCAATTTCTATTAAAATTTTGATAAGTAGAATCAAAATAACTATAATTAGAGTTAAAAGCTCCATGGTTCTGCCTATGAGTTTTCTATTGGAATCCAGGAGGTTCTGCAATAGCATTATTTCGCACTCCTGAATTTCTCGTGTTGACACCACCCTGGGTTGTAGGTGTTTGACTAGGGATTGTTGTTGCGATTGGCACTCCCTATATAGCATCTAGATTCTTGTTGCTAGGGGCATTCATTCGATTGGTGTTCCCCATCACAATGCTCACATGTATATTGAATTACCTTAGCCTCCCGCGTGTTGGGTATTTGATGCATGTTCTTCAACAAACTTGCAATGCTGGAGAGTTGAGCTGCCACACTCTGGGAATCGTCCAACTAGAGTGTTCGAGAAGATTTAGGTCCCGGTTTCAATCTCCCCTATGAAATTGGTAGTCGTTCTTGGCTATATGATAAAGTAGTTCAAAAGCCTCTTCACGATCTTTGTTAAGCAAAATACCATTGGCTGAAGAGTCAATCATCATCCTTGTTGATGCATGGAGGTTATTATAGAACACCATTATTTGTAGCAAATCATGGAATCCAAGAAACGAGCACTTGCATAGCATGTCTTTTTATATGTCATAGCATTCATAAATTGATTCAACATCTCGTTGCATGAATGCAATGATCTCGCTTCGCTTCTGATTGTGCACGTTCGATGGATCATATCTGTGCAAAAAGTTCTTGCACAAGTCATCCTGGGATGTAATAGATCCTGAGGATATAGTCTTCAACCATGCCTAGTCTCGATCTTGCAAAGAGTAGGGGAATAGTTTAAGTCTCAATACATCATTAGGAACTCCTGGTTGCTTAAAACAATCACAAACTTCAAGGAAAGCTTGAATGTATTTATAGACTCTCTTGGGAGTTGTGTAAAACGAATGCTGGCAAAAGGGGCAAATTATATGTATTGGGCAAGTATAAAACAGTGCCAAGAGTCTTTTACGTGCAAGTATACACGGTCTGCAAGTAATACAACTTGGTAAGCTGAGTTATCGATCCCACATAGATTGACTTGAATTCGATTGATTAGGTGTTACTTGCTTTGAAAGAAAAGGTTTTTGTTTTGAAGGTTGTTTTGAAACTAAAGGAAAGAATAGAAAAATGAAGTAAAATGTTGGCAAGGAAGATGTCTTTAATGAATGACGAATGTTGGCAGGGAATGTCTAGTGTCAACGTGGCTCATGCCAACCCTTGTTGGCAAAAGTATTTTGGCATTATTTTCTCAGTATATTCAACATTAGCAAAGCTTCTCTTGATGGTCATTGCCCTAAATTTGTCAAGTAAAAACCCATATATCTCTATAGTCCTTGCTTTTCTTAAACCAAATTGATTAAAACCAATCTATACGTCGAGGGGATAGATATCACTTCCGAAGTAAGTTCATCTTCTTGAACAACTTCTCTCGAAGCTTCTCTCCCAAGTATCCAACAACTGATCGTTGCCTCCCAAGTTTGTTAAGATATTGAGGAGCAATGGGCCAACTATTCCAGCTCTTGCTTCGCAGAGTATTTAGAAAAACAGTAATGTCAGCTCTTGCTTAGCGTTACAGTTAAAAACAGTAAAGCATGCCAGATAGAAAAACTTTGTCGAAACAAAATTGTATTTAAAGAACTAAGGCATAAAAGCAACGTTTAAACCGAACATCCCCCACCAACTATGAAATTACTTCATGGTGAGGGATTTAACCATCAAAACCATAACCGTTTTCAAATATATCATTTTAAAATAAACTAAAGAAAAACAACTTATGCTAAGGGAATGGGCTAAGGGCTCTTGATGCAGCCCTCCACGCTAGGCTCTCGGCTAATAGGTTGAATCACCTTCTTCGGTGCAGTCGACCGTCACTCACCGGTCATTCCAATGCCTCACTTTGATCACTCTAGTTCTTCACCCGATCACTCTCGTCTTTTCTTCACCCTCTCTCTAATTTCTTGATCGGTTGATCTTTATATTGGCGTGTATGGGAAAGGATGAGATAAGCCTTTGCATTTGAATTTGAAATGATCATGGGATATGAGATAGAGCTCTATCTGATCATTTTGATATCTTATCAGCTCGGTGTGATAGCTTATCAGGCTAGGGATGACATTATCATGCCGATGTTGCTTTGGCATCCAAGCTGGGCACAACTTTGCCAACATCACTTAGCACCACCTTATCCGCTATTTCTTTGGAAGTTGATCCATTCACGATCCTTTAAGAGCCTAATCGTTTCCAATTTTTTCGGGGTTCAACAATCTCTTGGCATGGTATCAAGTGCACTTCTCTCCCAACAAGTGCTTGGCACCGTCTGGTCCTTGTATTCCAACAACACTTGGCATTCTTCTTGGAAATCCTAACTATGTTCCTAAGTGTGTTGCTTTCCCGCGCCAAATCCTAAGCCAAACCTGCAAAATAACCACAAAACAACCCTTCACCCCTGGCATAGACAGAAAACTAAACTCTTTATGCAAATGCATGATTCTAGTAACCTAATGCAACTAAATGTACCTAAAAAAAAGAAAGAGTGTTGTAAAATTGGAATTAAAAAGATATTTTTGGAGAGGTAACACACCCCCAAATCTAACTCATTGCTTGTCCTCAAGTAATGCAAACAAAACAAAATAAAAACAAATTGTGAAAATGCTACCTCGACAAAATTTTTGGTTGGTCATGCCAGCAGATGCAGGCAAGCAGAATTTGGCTCTATTTTTGTCCTCAATATCTTAGTGTAATTATGCCTAGGAGAAAGTAATTCAAGATGCAACAATATAATTCTAGTCTAAGCTCATGAAGAGTGCATGATGTGTGTGCAATATGCATCAAGTATCATTTCACTCCCTTAGCCAATTTTACTTCCTAAATTTAGATTCTTATTTCCATTTTCATATTTTTTCTTTGCCGAAGGTCTCTGGCATTATCTTAAGCTTGCTTCGTGACATTGTTTAGCGTGAGTGATAAGAGGGAGCATACCACGGATCCCCACCTCAATCCAGACATCACTAGGCTTTCTCTTTAACTCATACTCTAGGGTTTTGGACTTAAGAACTAAGAGGGGGAAAACCACGAAGCCCTAAGTACTTATTATCCCTAGGTAGTTGAGAGTTCATTTTTTTCATTGCATTTGTAGAACATTGCTACCTTATTTTCTTTTACCCATACATTCTTTCTACTCTTTTTTCTCAAAACTGAGCATAATTTAAAACAATCGAAGTATGCTAGGGAACTAGATACTTATCACATGTTTAAGTGTAAATTCAATTCCCTAAACTAGAGATCAATTGCCAAGCAATCATGGCATACTACCCTGCTAGCATGTCATAACACCTAAAGATTAAATTTCCTCATTGGAGAGACACCTAGATCAAATAAGATTTGCCTAACAAATGTTGACAAACCTCAAAATTAAATCGAAGCAAAATTTTCTCAACGCATGAAATGAATGTGAAGAAAAGCACACCCCAAACGGAATATGTGCATTGTCCTCAATGCATGGAACAACACATATAGATAAGAAAAATAGAAAAATAAAAATGCATGAACATGAATATGCAATAGAATGAAATGCAAGGAGTTTAGGAAGAAGATGACTCTTTTCAAATGAGGATTCCTCCCATTTGGCACGGGCTTCTTCTTCTTTTCTGGCACAAGTCTTTCTCATGGTTAGGCTCCCACGTTTATGGGCCATTCTATTCTTCCCTTTCCAGCCCTGCTTTGAGGCAGCAGTGGAGGCTCCAATTTCCTCTTTTTTCTTGACAGGGTCTACTGGCGGTGTAACTTGATTAGCTTGGAGCGTTTTGGCATGGATTTCCTCCAGCTCAGATGAGGAGTCGGTGCTGGCATATTCAACTTGCACTGGGGACATAGGAACTATGGTAGTGGACTCGGAACTAATAGAACTGGTTGAACTCGGTGGACTATCGGAACTGACTAACATTGTTGGACTGGCAGGATCAGTTGGCATGGCATCGTCATTGGCAGAAGGCTCGACAGGAAAAACTGGGAATGCTGGCACATCTCCTGGGAAATGTTTGACAAGCACCTCCTGGATGATAGCATCCTTTCCCTTTGTATAGTGCCTCATCTTAACGTTAAGCTCCCCAGTTGCCTCTAGGTTTTGGAGAATAATCTCCTGGTGAGTGTACACCTGGGACAACACTACCAATGTACTTGCTAGCATGGTCTCTGGCACAGTGTTAGGCTCTGCCTTTGGCTTTGGCTTGGGCTTTGGCGTGGTTGTCTTGGCCTTTCCCTTGCCCTTCTTCTTTGGCTCAAAAGTCTTGAGGTTATTCCTAATAAGGATAGTGGTGGTGGTTACCTTGATGACCTGGCCGCGATCCTCGTTCATCGTTGGCATCTCATGGTGCAAACAAATGTTAGAAATTAAGAGAGGGAAAACTTTCTCTTACCCTTGGCAGCGCATTTGTTGGTTTCTTCGATAATGATCCTGCCAACATTTATTTTGCACCCCAAGACAACGGAGTGCAGTAGAATTAACCAGTCCTCCAAGACGGTCTCATTGTGAGATGTGGGTATAAGATTGTGCTTGACAAAGTTGTTCCAACCCCTCATCAAAGGCTTCAACGTCAACCTCTTCACCGTCCGGTGGCTTATGGATGAGACAGTCCATTTTGTGTAAGGTTCGCACTAGTCCGAAAGCAACTTCTACGCTTGGAAGCATTCATGGTCTCAACATACTTGAAATATTCATCTCCTTCACTAGGTAAAGAAAAGATTGAGTTAATATAACCCTCATCAAACCGCACACACTTACCCCGGATCATCAAGAATGGAGAATATCTGGTCACAGCGTGCGCATAAATTTCTTGCACAATGGTGGCATCAACCTCTCCTTTCTGCTGGCAGAACGCATTCCACTTGTGCATATCAACGACAGCCATGACTTCTGACGGAAATCTGACGTTGTCATCTGTGTGGAAGTTAAAGTGCTTTCATAGAGGAACGATCTTGCAAAGAAGCTCATCTCAAATTTCTTGCGAATTTCCTTATTGAAGAATTGTTTGAAGGGAGTAGAAGATGAAGGCATGGAGATGAAAAAGTGAGATTCGATATGGTAGAGAAGAAAAAGAAAAGATGAAAGGTTCTTGAATTTTGTTTGAAAAAAGATGAAAAATGAGAAAAGTCTTGGGGAAATTGGTTTTATGATTAGGTAGAAAGTAAAAAGATGGAGTGTTTGAGGGGTTTTAATGATGTAGCCGATAAGAGAGGGAGATAATGATGGAAGTTTAAAAGTTTTGATTGGGATAGATTTTTAAAGTGATATGGTTAAGTGATAAGGAAAGATTTGAAGTGATAAGATAATTATGATGGAGTTAAATCTCCCTTAAATTGGGCGGTTAAGGTAATCTCAAAGATTTTTCTCTCTCATCTTAATAAAGATAGGGTTTCCTCTCTTTTTTCTTCTTCAGCACGAAATCTGATGTATGCCAAGCTAAATTGGCATGTTGCAGAGCATCGTACTTGGCAATGCTCCTGCCAATGTTCCTGGTACTATTCCCGGCATCAAATCTGTACACACTCAAAGGAAAATTTTCAACATAATAAAATAATAAAATTGAAAAAAAAACAAAAAACAAAACATGAATCCTAAAACAAACAAAAACAACTATCCTAATATTTACAAAAACTTTCAAACCTGCAGATGTCTCATTATAATTCTGCCAAGAGGATCACCTCATTAGAATTGCTTTGCTAACCGTCCAAGTAATGCTTTAATCATTGGCCATTCAACTTAAAAATTTCTCTCGTTCTTAAGTTTCTAATGTCCACAGCCCCATGGACGTAAGGTTTAACAACTTCATACGAACCTGTCCACCTTGATTTGAGTTTACCTGGAAAAAGTTTATGTTGAGAGTTAAATAAAAGAACAAGTTGGCCTATTACAAACTGCCTTGGCATGATTCTACTATCATTCCTCCAACTCATTAAGGTCGAGCAACCTCTTTTCTCCAGCAACTCTACATGCCATGTCAAGTTTCTTAATGGCCCAATAGACCTTATGTTTAAGCTCCACTAGAAAATGGCACGGTTTTCCAAAAACAAGTCTAAACGGTGAAGTACCCAAATGAGTTTTAAATGTAGTCTTGTAATCCCACAAGGACTCATCTAGCCCCAAAGAGCAGTCTTTCCTCGTTGGATTTACAGTCTTCTCTAGAATGTTCTTAATATCCTTGTTTGATATCTCTGCTTACCCATTGGTCTGTGGATGATATGTTGTGGTAATTCATTGCTGAATCCCATACCTGCACAAAGCTTTAGAGATTATATTACATTTAAAATGGGTACCCTCGTCATGAATAATTAACTTTAGTGGCACCAAATCGAGTAAAACTGTGCTTGTGCAAGAACTTGGAAACAACCTTGGCATTATTTGTAACGCCCTGGTTTTGGGCCTAGATGTTTTAGACATCAGATCGGACCGGTCGAGAACGGTTCGAATCGCGTAAGGTGATTTTAAGAAATCAAGGATCGGGATAGGATAAAATTGTGATAAAAATTGGTAAAAACCTCTAAAAATATAATTAAGAGGTTGGTTAAATCAATTTTACAAAAAGGGTTTTGGAAAATGGACATTTTGAGTAGTGACCAAATTGTAAAGTTTTAAAACCGTGGAAAAATGCTATTTTGAAGAAAAGAGTCAAGATCTTAGAATCTTTAGGGAGCTTTTGTACAATTTAGCCTTCCTTCAATTTGACATGTGTTTTTAAAGGGTTTTAATAAAGGAATTAAAATGGTTTTAGTTAAATATTAAATAAATAAGGAATTAGAGAGGTTTTAATCACGTAACTACTTTTCCCTCTCTCATTTCAGCCAACATTTGTCAAACAACTTTTCATCAGATTTCTTTTCTCTCAACTTCCTCTTTTCTTCTTTAAATTCTTTTTCAAAGATTCACTTCTTTTTCTTCAAGATTTTTGGAAGGAAAACTTGCGAAATTGTCAAGGAAGCAAGGATTGGAGGTAAATCCTGTTCTTAACCTTCAATATAGGTTCTTTATTGAAATTCTCAAGATCATTGACTCTCATTTATGATTTTTAACTGAATTTTGAATATAGTTTTGAGTTAAGAGAAAAATCTTGCAAAATTGTGATGTAATTCTTAATTTTCGGACTTAATGAGTTGGGCACTATTTTCTGTTGATTCTAATTGATTTTTAAGTTGATTTATATGTTAAAAGGATGAGCTAATAACATAGATCCTGAAATTCTTGAGATCCTTGAGTTTCTTGGTAGTTTTAAGTGTGACTTTGGGGTGGAATGATGGAATCTTGATGGCTGGAGGTATAAGGATGAGTTAGGATGTTTATTAGATGTATTTTGATGTTGTTAATGCTTTGAAGTGTAGCATGATGGTTGGGCTTGGTTTAGGAGGCAATCGATTGAGTTTTCAGTTGTGTTGGAAGGGTATTTTAGTGTTGTTTGAGTGGGCAACGAGTCTATGGATTGTTGCTGGTGCTTGAATGCATTTTAATGCATTTAGATCTCTATTTTGATGTTGTGAAAACATGGGATCTTGATCCGGAAGCTAACGAGGTGATTTTGGAGGCTCCGAAGGTGTAATTTTCGTGTCGGCGAACAAGGCTTCGCGTATCGGTGAGTGGAAATACAATTTCCTGCTTTGTAATGCTTTAGCGTACTCTTGGGGGCTTAGTGTAAGCTTGATACGCTTAAGTAAGCTTAAGTGTAAGTGTTTCGGTAATCCCTTTCTTAGAAATATGTTAAGTTGGTTGAAAATGCATTTGTTGTAAGAGTGGATTTGTTTATTGTTTTAAGCATGGTTTAATGCGGGAATTCAATGTCACTATGTTAAGGATGCACTAGGTAAGTGATCCTTGGTTTTTATATGAAAATGCATATGATGTTAAGCATGTGTGCTTGTGGTAATGACATTGTGGTTATGCTTAAAAAACAGTGAATTAATGTGGATAAATGATTATATTGGCAAGTGATGAAATGGTTTTTGGTTACTTTAATCGGATATAGTTAGCCGGCTATAGGATTGGGTGCATCGTGAATAAAGTCACCTTGGATGTTGAGGGGTTGTGATTGTGCCGTAATCTCCATCCAAGTACCCTAACGATTGAGGTTAAGATCACAACGGTGAATGGTTAGTCTCGTGTACGAGTCTTGTGTATGTATCTGATACTCTCATTAGTGGAATTATACAACTACCGATGAGTGATGTTGAGGGGTTGTGATTGTGCCAGTAGTCTCCATCATGGGTGTTGAGGGGTTGTGATTGTGCCACAAGTCTCTACCTTGTGTAGTCCAGTAGTTTGTATGAAGCGTGAGGGACAACGCTTGTAATCCGCGTATCCGATTGTGTCTTGTGTGGAAAGGATTTGTGAAGTATCACTTCAAAACCAATATAATGTAAATGTTCTAAGTGAAGCATGAGATGCTTGTAAATGATGCAAGAGTGCATGAGAAATATGTGTATGATGCAAGAATGCATGTGATGCTTGTTAAAGCATGAGCAAAGGTTTATTTGCTATTGTATGTTGATGCATATGTGCATGAGGTTTAAAAGTGCATTGAAGTCTTGAGAAGACTTGTTTTATAAAGGGCATGTATTGTAAAGTGATGATTTTGTAAACTTGAGTTATGCATTGATGAATGTGTTTAGCGTTCGTCACTAAGCTTATGGCTTACGCTCGTTTATTTCATCAATGCAGAACATTGAACATTTGGAGGTAGCTCAAGAGCAAGAGTAATCCAAGATTTTTGTCAAAGAAAAGTATGTGGTTCACCTTTTGTGTAATATGAGGCAATGGGTGGGATCTATACTTTGGAGTGTTTGAGAATGGTTCTTTCTCTTTGAACATATTGGTTTGACTTTACTTGAATTGTAAATGGCCTTTGGAGTTTGGTTTTTGGCTTATTGGGAGATTTGACTTGTTATGGTTTTGGATGAGCTAGGAAGCATGCCTCTAGTGTCTTTGCCTAAGTGTTTGTTGCTATGTTTAGGCTATTGCTTCGTTACGATGATTGTTGATAAGTACCTTTGATGTATGCTTGATATGGCATGTCTCGGGGTTGATTCGAGTATGAAAAAGTATGAAAAACCAGCTATATCTGTTGTCACTGGGCAAGGTGTATCAAAACACCCTCACATGTTACGAAACGGGGGCCTGTAATGGCCATTGTGGATCGGAACGGATGAAGTTGTTTCGAAACAGTTTGGCTACTGGTGAAGCCTGTTTTGATACCGGTCTCGAAACATACCCGAGTACCGAAACGATCAACACCATTTTGATACGGGCGTTTCGGTACGAGGGGTGGTGTTCCGATACAGTCGACCGTTGGGTGATGGATTTGAATTGTTTTATGTTTACATGTTTTACATTTTGGTCCTGAATATTGTGGATGAAATGTCTTGAGCTTGAATTGTCCTTTTTAGTTGGAATTTGACATAGGAGCATGAAATATGACTAATTAAAATATGGTAAGTTTAAAATATATTAAGTCCTATTATTTTCTAAAAATTACGTTTTGGTCCCTAAAAGTGTAATTCACGCAATTGAGTCCCTAAATGTTTTCCGAACGATGTGTTCTTCTCTCGTATGATTCTTGGGTAATCACCTAGGTTTAATATGCATCTAGAAAAGATAAAAGGAAAAAAGGTTCGTTAATCAAGGTTGACTTTTGGGTGACTTTGGTTTTCCCCGTGTAATCTTCGTAGTTCGGGTCAAACGTCTAGGCCGGGCTAAGGGGGTTACATTTGTTGGTATCAGAGCCAGGTTTCGAAAGAATTGGGAATGTTGGTATGTGTAATTGATGTGAGATGAAGTAGGATGTTTGAAAAGCATGTTAATGTTTGAATTTTTGAACTTATGCCATGTTGATTGATGTGAATTTCATGTGAGATGAATATGATGGTATGAGGATGATGTGGTGTGGATTTGTGCTGATTTGGAATGTTGGAAAGTATGTGAGCATGATGTTACATGTATGTTATGCTTTGTCAGGAAATTGGGTGCCCATTGCCTTATTACAGTAATCGAATGTTTTGTAAACTTGGATTTCTTGCTTGCAGCTAGCCTAAATGGTTTGATTTGTTTCGTTGTTGTGTTTGTATAAAATAGCACATGGGATCCAAAAGAGAATTGAGGTCCAATATGATAGTGCCTGCAGCTGAGCAGGAAAACCAGGCTGAGCAGGGGGCTGATGTTCCTCCTGGTGGAGATCTACCTCCTCCGCCACCACCTGGAGGTGGGGATCAGGTGCAACAAGGACAAGCTGATCCTGGATTGGGTAATTTGGCGCCATTAGTTGAGGCGATTACCGGAGCGTTTCAGGTTGCTGTTGCCGAAGTGCAAGTGCAGGTCCCTGTAGATGGGAAGGTGGGTCTACCTTTGAAGAGGTTGAGGAGCTTGGGAGCGGCAAAATTCTATGGTTTGGCACCCGAGGCGTCTGAGGCCTGGTTGGCCTGTATGATCCGCATAATGGATCAAATGGGTTGTAATGATAAGCGCAAGCTTGGGTGTGCAGTTTCCTTGCTGCAAGGTGATGCTTACAACTGGTGGACGACTACCACAGCTGGGATGGAACCCAATGAAGTAGATTGGGAGTTCTTCAGGGGTGCCTTCCGGAGGAAGTATCTAGGTGTAAGATACTTGGATGAGAAGAAACGAGAGTTTATATCTCTCGTTCATGGTAACCTATTGGTGGCTTAGTACGAGGTTCAGTTTGTACGCTTGAGCCAGTATGCTCCTGAGCTGGTACTGAGTGAGAGGCATCGCTGTGATCGCTTCCGGTATGGATTGGTACAAGAGGTTAAGACGTACATGCTAGCTGCAGACTACACAGATTTTGATGTACTTGTGTGTCGGGCAAAGGACATCAAGCAGAACCTGGGCTTTTCTTCTAGAGGTGTTGGATCTAGCTCTGGAAAGAGGGCTGCTGAGTATAGTTCCGGTGGTGGATGGAACAGGAGAGGCCGTGACATGAGACATCAGCCTAAGGGGAGGCGTGGTGTTCCGGCTCGAGGTGGGCAGGCTCAGGGAGGTCGTATGAGGTCCGAGCAGCATACATGCTGGACATGTGGTTCGAGGGACCATTTGAGGCGAGATTGTCCTCGAGCGGCTAGAGAGGTCTAGGCTCCTGTTGCAGTGACAGGGAACTCCTGCTGGAATTTTGGTTCGGCAAATCACATGAGAAGGGAGTGTCCTTTGTTGGCCAGTGGTGGCCAAGGACGTGCTCCTATGGTGGTTGCACCTCAGAGAGGTCGTGGGCGCGGCCGTGGGAACTTTCAGAGGAGGGATGAGGGGCAACGAGGTATTGCTCACGTTGTAGCCGTTCGACCTGAGGGAGGTGGACCAGCGAGGGTGTATGCTCAGCGCGAGGAGCACAACGATACCGATGTGATCGCAAGTACCTTTGCTCTTCAGTCTTTATCCTTGGTGGCTTTGATTGATTATGGATCCATGTATTCTTATATCTTGAGTGAGCATCCACATTTGCTTGATTTACCTATTGAGATGCTTGGTGTAGGAATGCAAGTGACTAGTTCTTTTGGTGAGACTATAGTCACTAGGAAGTTGTAAAGGAGGTGTCCTCTTTCTGTGCAAGGTCATATTTTTTTTGTGGATTTGATGGAATTTCCTTTCTACGGATTTGATATAATTCTTGGCATGGATTGGTTGACGGAGCATAGAGCCGTGGTTGATTTTGATGTTAAACGAGTCACCTTAAAGTTGGTCGATGACTATGAGGTTGTTGTAGTAGGCGAGAATGTGAAATTCTTGTCAAATGTAATTCTGGCCTTGGAAGCAAATCATATGATGAGGTTGGGATGTGAGGCTTGCCTTGCTTATGTGATGAATCCTTGAACTAAGGATGTGCGCGTACAGGACATCCGAACATTTCGCGATTTTCTGGGTGTCTTTCCGGAAGAATTGCCTGGATTGCCACCAAATAGGGAGGTTGAATTTGTTATAGAGTTGTACGAGAATACAACTATGGTGTCCATTGCTCCTTATCGCATGGCACCCAAAGAGTTAAAGGAGTTGAAAACATAGTTGCAAGAGTCATTGGATCGAGGTTTCATCTGGTCAAGTGTGACACCTTGGGGTGCACCGGTTCTGTTTGTAAAGAAGAAGGATGGGACGATGAGAATGTGTATAGATTATCGACAATTGAACAAGTTGACGATCAAGAACAAGTATCCCTTGCCTAGAATTGATGATCTCTTCGATCAATTCCGGGGAGCCTCGGTGTTTTCTAAGATAAACTTGAGATCGGGGTACTATCAGCTGAAGGGGAAGGATGTGGACGTACCAAAAACTACTTTTCGGACGAGGTACGAGCACTATGAATTTTTGGTGATGTCGTTTGCTTTGACCAACGCGCCTGTTGCTTTCATGGATGTGATAAATCGCGCATTCCATGAATTTTTGGATCAGTTTGTGGTGGTGTTCATCGATGATATCCTTGTGTATTCACGTACTGAGGAGGATCATGATAAGCACTTAAGAATCGTGTTGCAAGCATTACTGGAGAATCAGTTGTATGTGAAGCTGAGTAAATGTGAGTTTTGGCTTAGGGAAGTGGTCTTCCTTGGGCATGTGGTATCGGCTTAGGGTATTCGTGTTGATCCGAAAAAAGTGGAGGTTGTGATGAGTTGGAAAGTACCTAAGTCAGTGACAGAAGTACGGAGTTTCCTTGGGTTGGCTAGGTACTACCGTAGATTTGTCGAGGGTTTCTCAAAGTTAGCGGCGCCTTTGACCAAGTTGCCGCAGAAGAATGTTCGCTTTGAGTGGACAAAGGCGAGACAACAAGCCTTTGAGAACCTTAAGGAAGCTTTGACGCAAGCTCCTGTTTTGATTCAACCCGAGTCTGGTAAGGAGTTTGTGGTTTATAGTGATGCGTCCATTTTTGGTTTGGGCTGCATGTTGATGCAGGAAAGTAAGGTGGTGGCCTATGCATCTAGGCAGTTGAAGGTGCATGAGCTCAACTACCCTACTCATGATCTTGAGTTTGCAGCTGTGGTATTTGCCTTGAAGATTTAGAGGCATTACCTGTATGGTGAGAAATGTGTTGTGTTCACGGATCATAAAAGCTTGAAATGCCTTATGTCTCAAAAGGAGTTAAATCTTAGGCAACGACGTTCGGTGGAGTTGCTTAAGGATTATGATCTGGCGATTGAGTATCACCAAGGCAAGGCTAATGTTGTGGATGATGCTTTGAGCCGGAAGGTGGCTATTGAGTTGAGAGCGATGTTTGCTCATTTGAGTATATCGCGTGATGGTGGTCTTGCGGCGGAATTGCAAGTGAAACCATCATTGTTACAATTGATTAAAGAGAAACAGTTTCTTGATGATTCTCTTGTTTCGCATGTTCAAGACATTGCGGAGGATAGACCTTCGGATTTCAGCTTTAATGATGACGGTGTTCTGTGTTTTGGGAGTCGGATAGTGGTGCCAGATGATGCTGAGTTAAGGCGCCCTATTTTGACTGAAGCTCATTGTAGTCATTTTGCTATGCACCCGGGTAGTACAAAGATGTATCGTGACCTTAAGGATGAGTACTACTGGGTGGGGTTGAAAAAGGATGTAGCTGAGTTTGTTAGTAAGTGTATGGTTTGTCAGCGAGTGAAGGCTGAGCATCAGGTTCCTTCTAGATTGTTACAGCCTTTGAGAATTCCAGAATGGAAATGGGAGAGAATCACCATGGATTTTGTGTCTGGGTTGCCTTTGTCACTGACAAAGAAGAATTTAGTTTAGGTGATTGTGGATCGGCTTACGAAGTGTGTGCGTTTTCTGCATGTGCATACTACGTATACTTTGGATAAGTTGGCTGAGCTGTACATAGCTGAGATTGTGCGGTTGCACGGTGTGCCAATGTCCATTGTGTCGGATAGAGATCCGAGGTTTACATCGCGATTTTGGGAATGTTTTCATCAAGCTTTGGGTACACGGCTGAATTTCAGCACTTCTTATCATCCGCAGACGGATGGACAGTCTGAGCATGTGATTCAGGTGCTTGAGAATATGCTGAGGTGTTGTGCGATAGATTTTTAGGGTTCTTGGGAGAAGCACTTGCCGTTGGTTGAGTTTGCGTGTAACAATAGTTACTAGGCAAGTATCCAAATGGCTCCATATGAGGCTTTGTATGGGAGGAGATGTAGAACCCCTCTTTCTTGGGCAGAAGCTGGGCAAAAGTTGATTTCAATGCCGGCTATGCTTAAGGGAACCACCGAGAAGGTGAAGCTCATTTGTTAGCGGTTAAGAGCAACATCTGATAGGCAAAAGTCTTACGCGGACTTGAAGCCTAAGGAGATTGAGTTCACAGTTGGCGAACGTGTGTTCTTGAAAGTTTCACCTTGGAAGAAGGTGATGAGATTTAGGCGTAAAGGTAAACTTAGGCCAAGGTTTATTGAACCTTACGAGATAGTGGAGTGTATTGGTCCTGTGGCATATCGGTTGACATTGCTTGCTGAATTGGAGAAGATACATGATGTGTTCCATGTCTCCATTTTACGGAAGTACATATCAGATCCTTCACACGTAATGCGTGTTGAGGAGATAGAGTTGAATCCGGATCTATCATATGAGGAAGAACCAGTGAAGGTTCTGTAGATGAGTAGCAAAGTTCTTCGTGGTAAGACAATAGAGCTTGTGAAGGTGTTGTGGCGACATCGAGGAGTTGAGGAGGCCACGTGGGAAAGTAAGGCAGACATGCTGAAGTAGTTTCCGCATCTCTTTTTATCAGGTAAGAATTTCGATGACAAAATTTCCTAAGTGGGGGAGAGTTGTAACTCCCTGATTTTGGGCCTAGATATTCTAGACATCGGATCGGACCGGTCGAGAACGGTTCGAATCGCGTAAGGTGATTTTAAGAAATCAAGGATCGGGATAGGATAAATTTGTGATAAAAATTGGTAAAAACCTCTAAAAATATAATTAAGAGGTTGGTCAAATCAATTTTACAAAAAGGGTTTTGGAAAATGGACATTTTGAGTAGTGACCAAATTGTAAAGTTTTAAAACTATGGAAAAAAATACTATTTTAAAGAAAAGAGTCAAGATCTTTGAATCTTTAGGAAGCTTTTGTACAATTTAGCCTTCCTTCAATTTGACATGTGTTCTTAAAGGGTTTTAATAAAGGAATTAAAATGGTTTTAATTAAATATTAAATAAATAAGGAATTAGAGAGGTTTTAATCACGTAACTACTTTTCCCTCTCTCATTTCTGCCAAACACATTTGTCAAATAAGTTTTCATCAGATTTCGTTTCTCTCAAATTCATCTTTTCTTTTCTAAACTCTTTTTTCAAATATTCACTTCTTTTTCTTCATGATTTTTGGAAGGAAAACTTGCTAAATTGTCAAGGAAGCAAGGATTGGAGGTAAATCGCATTCTTAACCTTCAATCTAGGTTTTTTATTGAAATTCCCAAGATTATTGACTCTCATTTATGATTTTTAACTGAATTTTGATTATAGTTTTGAGTTAATAGCAAAATCTTGCAAATTTGTGATGTAATTCTTAATTTTTGGACTTAATGAGTTGGGCACTATTTTGTGTTGATTCTAATTGATTTTAAGTTGATTTATATGTTAAAAGGATGTGCTAATAACATAGATCCCGAAATCCTTGAGATCCTTGAGTTTCCTGGTAGTTTTAAGTGTTATTTTGGGGGTGGAATGATGGAATCTTGATGGCTGGAGGTATAAGGATGAGTTAGGGTGTTTATTAGATGTGTTTTGATGTTGTTAAAGCTTTGGAAGTGTTGCATGATGGCTGGGCTTGGTTTAGGTGGCAATCGATTGAGTTTTCGGTTGTGTTGGAATGGTATTTTGGTGTTGTTTGAGTGGGCAACGAGTCTATGGATTGTTGCTGGTGCTTGAATACATTTTAATGCATTTAGATCTCTGTATTGATGTTGTGAAAACAGGGGATCTTGATCCAGAAGCTAACGAGGTGATTTTGGAGGCTCTGGAGGTGTAATTTTCGTATCGACGAACAAGGCTTTGCTTATCGGTGATTGGAACTGCAATTTCTTGCATTGTAACGCTTTAGCGTACTCTTGGGGGGCTTAGTGTAAGCTTGATACGTTTAACTAAGCTCAAGTGTAAGTGTTTCGGTAATCCCTCTCTTGGAAATATATTAAGTTGGTTGAAAATGCATTTGTTGTAAGAGTGGATTTGTTTACTGTTTTAAGCATGTTTAAGCATGGTTTAATGTTGGAATTTAATGTCACTATGTTAAGGATGCACTAGGTAAGTTATCCTTGGTTTTTATATGAAAATGCGTATGATGTTAAGCATGTGTGCTTGTGGTAATGGCATTGTGGTTATGCTTGAAAAAAAAAGTGAATTAATGTGGATAAATGATTATATTGGCAAGTGATGAAATGGTTTTTGGTTACTTTAATCGGATATAGTTAGCCGGCTATAGGATTGGGTGCACCGTGAATAAAGTCGCCTTGGATGTTGAGGGGTTGTGATTGTGCCGTAATCTCCATCCAAGTACCCCTAACGATTGAGGTTAAGATCATAACGGTGAATGGTTAGTCTCGTGTGTGAGTCTTGTGTATGTGTCCCATACTCTTGTTAGTGGAATTATACAACTACCGATGAGTGATGTTGAGGGGTTGTGATTGTGCCATTAATCTCCATTGTAACCCCCGTAGCCCGGTCTAGACGGTTGACCCGAACTACGAAGATTACACGGGGAAAACCAAAGTCAACCCGAAAGTCAACCTTGATTAACGACCCTTATTTTTTTCTTTTTAGTCTTGTCTAGATGCACATTAACCTTAAGTGTGATCATACAAACAACATATCAAAAGATCACAAACATCAGAGATCAAACAGGGACCCAATTGAACAAATTACGACTTTAGGGACCAAATTGTAAATTCTGATAAATTAAGGAACTTAACCCAAATTAAAGTTACCATCTTGAAATTAGTCAGGTTTCATGCTTCTCTGTGAAATTTCAGCTCAAACGGACATTCCAAACTCATACAATTGATCATACAAGATTCAGGACCAAAACGCAAACATTTCAAAACATATAACTACCATGTCAGCCCCCTAACGGTCGACCGTTCCGAAACAGGCTAGCCCTGTTCCGAAACACGGGCCGTTCCGAAACGGGTTCCGGAACATGGCCTCGGCAGAGGCTAAACCGTTTCGAAACGGTGCATACCGTTTCGGACGCCTGGGTTCATGCAAGGCACCCGTTCCGAAACGGTACACCCCTGTTCCGAAACGCCTGCACAAAAACAAGCAAACAAGCATACTAGATCATGCAATTGGACACTCAAACATGCTCCAAACATCACCAAACTTTACCAGCATGCAATTAAACATATTTAACACTTATAAGCATCATCAATTCAGCAAAATAACATCTCATGCAAAAAGCCCCAAATTTAAGGTCATGCTTCCTACACAAGCTATCCACTCAAGCATCAACTTGCAAAACAAGCATATAAGGTTCAATCCAAAAACCAGCAATATCAACCACATTCAACATACTTAGGGAGTCATAAACACCTCCCAAAACTAATACATTGGTCCCCCATTGCCAAATCATACAAAAGCTAAAACACTTATAAAACCTTCATACATTGAGCTTTACTTGTACTTGTTTGCTTGCCTCCTCTTGCTGCCCTCAATGCACTCTAATGCTCTGCATTATTGAATCAAGAAAACGAGAGAGCGTAAGCCAAAGCTTAGTGAGGAGTGCTCTTTAAAAACCATTCAATAATGCATTTAAAACCATTTGTAAATCATGCTTGTAAACAACCTTTACACATGCTCAAAGCATACTTTAAATCAAGCAATATCATGCTTCCACATTTCATTTAAACAAGCATCTCATGCTTCAACAAAAACATTAAATCATGCATCTCATGTACTATACATGTCATATTGGCTCAAGTGATACATTTCATTTAGAAATCAAGTTCAACAACTTTCCCCAAGGACTTTTAAACACCTTGGACCCCAAGGACTTTTAAACACCTTGGCCATGGACTTTTAAACACCATGAATGGACCACACAAGGACTTTTAACCACCTTTGTGTCCGTAGCTTGAATTACCCCAAGGACTTTTAAACACCTTGTCCCCAAGGACTTTTAAACACCTTGGCCCCATGGACTTTTAACCACCATGGAAAGGAGCACCTAAGGACTTTTAACCACCTTAGAGTCCGCAACAAGATCCATCCAAGGACTTTTAACCACCTTGATGATCTTAGATAACAAGGCTCACTCAAGGACTTTTAACCACCTTAGTGACCTTCACTTTTACAAACCATCACTTGCCAATACACACTTTATACATCACATAATCCACTGTTTTAAAGCATTTAAACCAAGCCATTTCATCATGCATTTCAAAGCATTAAATCATCATTTAACAATGCATAAAAACAAGGTACTCTTACCTAGAGACACCTTCAACACATGGCTTAAATCATCAGCATAAATCATGCTAAAACATCAGCAATTAACATGCTAAAACATGCTTTCCAAAACAGTAGCAAAACATGCAAAATCATCATTTCACATTTCATCAAAACATGGCCACCACTTAGAGAGAGTAATCCGAAAACTTACACTTGAGCTTAGCAAAGTTGTTTAGACTTAAACTAAGCTCCCAAAACCTTGGTTTCAAAGCCGAAAACCATTTTCACAAATCCACTCACCGATTTCCACTTTGCTTCAAGCCAAAGCACCAAAACAAGCCTCCGGATCAACAAATCTTGGATCCTAGGATGCCTCCCCTATTTCAACACATTAAAGCAGAGGATTAATGCATCATCATGCATTAATTGCTTCAATGAAAGCATCTAAACTCGCTGCTCTCACTAAACCTCCACTTTCGGCCACCAAACACAACCGAAAATGCATCCGAAACACCTCTAGACAAAGCCCAGCCACAAACCAGCAAAACCTCACTTCCATCAACAACAAAACACATCTAAAAACAACCTATAAGCATCCTTATACCTCCAGCAACACCAGATCACCAAGATCACCACAAAAGCTACCTTAAAACACAAGCTAAACTTAGGAAATCCAACCTATCCGGGATTGCATCAATCAAGACTCATTTCCACATCAATTTAATGATCATTTAACATCAAAAACACTTCTCAAAACACTGATTTAACAAATCAAACGAAAATCAAGTGAAATCATCAAAATCTTGCATAATTAGCCAAGATCCATAAATCAACCTTTAAACCTTTAATCAATTATCAAATTAGGATTGAAAACTTTAGGAATTTCATTAAAGAACTTGAAGTTCAGAGGAGAAGGACGTTCTTACCTCCAAACTTGAGTTTCTCCTCTTTTTGGAATAGAAAAGCTTGATGAAACTTGAAGCAATTGAAGAGGATTTGAAGACACAATGATTTGCAATCAAATGAGAGTTGAAAGAAGGTTTTTAGGTGAGAAAATCAGAACAAGATCTCTGGAAAATGAGTGTTTGGGTTGAGAGAAAAGATAGAGAGAAAATAGGTAGTTGAAAGAGAAAATAGCTAAAATTGGATTTTCCCTCCTTTTGATTCTTTTAAAATCAGAATTATGAGTTAAAATATCTTAGAAAAATCTGGAGAAACTCCCTTTGGGTAAATAGCTCCTTAAAGATTCAAAGTTTCAACCCTTTAAAAAAAAAGCCACTAAACTTTCAAAAATTACATTTTAGTCACTAGCCAAAATGTCACATTTCCGAAACTCATTTTACAAAATTGATTTCACAGTTCACTTAATTATAATAAAAGATGATTTTAGAACATTTTTCCATAATTTTTATGCAACCCGAACTAGGCTTTCCTAATTTAACCTCTTACGATTCGAACAGCACTTTGACCAACCGGTCAACGCCCAAGACTTCCAAGCCCAAAACCGGGGCGTTACAACTCTCCCCCCCTTAAGAAATTTCGTCCTCGAAATTTACCTGAAGGAAAGAGATAAGGAAACTGCTTCAGCATATCTTCCTTCCGCTCCCACGTGGCTTCCTCAACACCGCGATGCTTCCACAGCACCTTCACCAACTCAATGGTCTTGCCACGAAGAACCTTGCTATCTGAATCCAGAACCTTCACCGGTTCCTCATCATAGGTCAAATCCGGATTCAATTCCACTTCCTCCACAGGCAACACATGCGAAGGATCAGATCGATACCTCCGGAGCATAGAAACATGGAACACATCATGAATCTTCTCCAACTCCTGAGGTAACCTCAACCGATACGCAACAGGACCCACACGCTCAACAACCTCATACGGTCCAATGTATCTAGGGCTCAGCTTACCCTTCCGCCCAAACCTCATCACCTTCTTCCAAGGCGAAACCTTCAAGAACACGCGATCACCCACCGCAAACTCTATCTCCTTACGCTTCAAATACGCGTAAGACTTCTGCCGATCAGAAGCAGCCTTCAACCGCTCACAAATGAGCTTCACCTTCTCGGTGGTACCTTTCAACAAAGCAGGCATCGAAACCAACTTTTGACCAGTTTCAGCCCAACACAGAGGAGTCCTACACCTCCTCCCATACAGAGCCTCATAAGGTGCCATCTGCATACTCGCCTGAAAACTGTTGTTGTAAGCGAACTCAACCAAAGGCAGATGCTTCTCCCAAGAACCTTGGAACTCTATCACACATCATCTCAACATATCCTCCAAAATCTGAATAACTCGCTCAGACTGGCCATCCGACTGAGGATGATAGGATGTACTGAAATGCAACCTTGTACCCAGAGCTTGATGCAAACACTGCCAAAAACGTGATGTGAACCTCGGATCCCTATCCGACACGATCGACTTAGGCACACCATGCAACCTCACAACCTCAGCAATGTACAGCTCTGCCAGCTTATCCAAAGAAAACGTAGTATGCACAGGCAAGAAATGTGCACACTTCGTCAGGCGATCCACAATCACCCAAACAGAATTCTTCTTTGACGGAGACAAAGGCAAACCAGATACAAAATCCATGGTAACCCTCTCCCACTTCCATTCAGGGATTTTCAACGGTTGCAACAAACCAGAAGGAACCTGATGTTCAGCCTTAACGCGCTGACACACCAAACACTTGCTCACGAACTCTGCCACATCCTTCTTCAAGCCCACCCAATAGTACTCATCACGAAGATCGCGATACATCTTTGTACTACCAGGATGCATAGCAAAAGGACTACTATGACCTTCAGCTAGAATAGCATGCCTCAACTCAGCATTTGCAGGCACTACTATCCGATTACCAAAACACAACACTCCATCCTCATTAAAACAGAAATCCGAAGGCCTACCCTCCGCGATATCCTGAACATGAGACACCAAGGAATCATCCAACAACTGCTTATCCTTGATCAACTGAACCAACGAAGGTTTCACTTGCAACTCAGCAACAATACCACCATCCTGCGATATGCTCAAGCTAGCAAACATAGCTCTCAGCTCAACAGCTACCTTTCTACTCAAGGCATCCGCAACAACATTGGCCTTTCCAGGATGATACTCTATCGTCAGATCATAATCCTTGAGCAACTCCAACCAACGTCGCTGCCTGAGATTCAACTCCTTCTGAGACATCAGATACCTCAAACTCTTGTGATCCGTGTACACAGTACACTTCTCACCATACAGATAATGCCTCCAGATCTTCAGAGCAAAAACCACTGCAGCCAGCTCAATATCATGCGTAGGATAATTGCGCTCATGCACCTTTAACTGCCGCGACGCATAAGCCACAACCTTACCCTCTTGCATCAGCACACACCCCAAACCAACATAGGATGCATCACTGTAGACTACAAACTCTTTCCCTGATTCAGGCTGAATCAAGATAGGAGCCTGCGTCAAAGCCATCTTCAGCTTCTCAAAAGCTTGCTGCCTCGCTTCTGTCCACTCATACTTAACATCTTTCTGCAGCAACTTCGTCAAAGGAGCAGCAATCTTTGAAAAACCATCCACAAACCTTCGGTAGTATCCTGCCAAACCAAGGAAACTACGAACCTCCTGAACAGACTTAGGAACTTTCCAATTCATCACCGCTTCAATCTTCTGAGGATCAACACGAATCCCCTCAGCTGAGACCACATGACCAAGAAAAACAACCTCTTTAAGCCAAAACTCACACTTGCTCAACTTAGCATAAAGCTGATTCTCCAACAAAGCTTGCAACACGATCCTCAAATGCTCTTCGTGCTCTTCCTCAGTACGCGAGTACACAAGGATATCATCAATGAACACCACAACGAACTTGTCCAGGTATTCATGAAAAACACGATTCATCATGTCCATGAAAGCAGCAGGAGCATTTGTCAAACCAAACGGCATCACAAGGAACTCATAATGCCCATACCTCGTCCTGAAAGCTGTCTTAGGCACATCCACATCCTTCACCTTCAATTGATAATACCCTGACCTCAAGTCAATCTTAGAGAACACAGCAGCTCCCCGAAATTGATCAAAGAGATCATCAATCCTCGGCAAAGGATACCGATTCTTGATAGTCAACTTGTTCAGCTGACGGTAATCAATGCACATCCTCATCGTGCCATCTTTCTTCTTCACAAACAAGACAGGAGCACCCCAAGGCGAAACACTCGGCCGGATGAAACCACGATCAAGCAACTCTTGCAACTGCGTCTTCAACTCCTTCAGCTCCTTAGGTGCCATTCTATAGGGAGTAATGGACACAGGAGTGGTATTCTCATACAGCTCAATACCAAACTCCACCTCGCGATTAGGAGGTAAACCAGGCAACTCCTCAGGAAAAACATCAGGAAACTCCTTCACAACCCTGATATCTTGCACCCTCAGCTCCTTCGAACTAGGATTCATCACGAAAGCTAGAAAGGCTTCACAACCTTGCCTCAGCATCCTGCTCGCCTCCAAGGTAGAAACAACATTGGCAAGAAACTTCACATTCTCACCAACCACCACCACTTCATAATCATCCCCAAGCTTAAGCGAAACCCGCTTATTCTCACAATCCACAACAGCACGATGCTCAGCAAGCCAATCCATACCAAGGATCACATCAAAACCATAAAAGGGCAACTCCATAAGATCAACATGAAAGACATGCTCTTGAACAACCAAAGGACACCTTCTATAAAGCTTACGAGTCACAACAGTTTCACCAAAAGAACTAGTGACTCTAACACCAACATCCAAAGACTCAACAGGTAAACCAAGCAACTCAGCATGCTCACGAAGAATGTATGAATGCGTAGATCCAGAATCAATCAAAGAAAGCAATGACAAGGATTGCAAAGTAAAGGTACCTGCAATCACATCAGCATCATTCCTTCCCTCGCGCTGAGCATACACCCTCGCTTGGCCTCCACCCTCAGGTTGAATAGCCACAACATGAGCTACTCCGCGACCACCTTCCTCTCGCCTCTGAAAATTACCACGGCCGCGCCCACGACCTCTCTGCGGTGCTGCAACAACAGGAGCACGCTCTTGACCACCAGCCATCCTCGGACAATCACGTCTCAGATGATCAGCTGAACCACAGTTCCAGCACTCATAACCAGCTGCTATCACAGGAGCTTGCACCTCCCTCCCAGCACGAGGACAGTCACGCTTCAAGTGACCACGGGAACCACAAATCCAACAAGCACTAGGGTCAGCTCTAGCATTGCCACCCCTAGCAGGTGCACCTCCACCTCTCTTAGACGAAGACTGAAACCTCTGATCACGCCCTCTCTTGTTCCGACCACCACCGGAACTATACTCTGCAGCTCTCTTCCCAGAACTAGCTCCAGCACCCTTAGCAGACAAACCCAGGTTCATCTCGATGTCTTTGGACCGACTAACCAGCACATCGAAATCATTGTACTCAGCTGCCAACATATAGGTCTTAACCTCCGTCACCAAACCATAACGGAACCTTTCGCACCTCTCGCGCTCATCAGGTACCAACTCCGGTGCATACTGGCTAAGACGTACGAACTGTACCTCATACTCCGCCACACTCATGCTCTCTTGGGTCAGAGACATGAATTCACGCTTCTTCTCATCCAGATATCTAACTCCCAGATATCTCCTCTTGAACGCATGCTGAAAGAACGTCCATGTAACATCAGCATCAGCCATCCCAGAGATTGTGGTCGTCCACCACGTATAAGCATCACCTTGCAGCAGTGACACCACACATCCCAGCTTCTGCACATCAGTGCAAGTCATCTGCCCCAAGACACGCTTGGTACTCTCCAACCATGCTTCTGACCTCTCAGCTGACATACCCCTAAACTCAGTCCCACCAAGACTGCGCAAACGTTCCAAGGGTAGTCTAGCACCAGCATCTCCCTGATGCCCAGCTCCTTGAGCTCCAGCTACTGCTGCTCGAAAAGCACCCGCAATAGCTTGTACCAGCACAGACATGTCAGGCATCGCTTGCCCCTGGCCAGCTCCAGGTCCTGCAGCTCCAGCACCAGCTGCCTCAGCTCCAGCTCTTTCCCTCTCCGCACCACCACCACCCGGTGGAGGAGGAGGTAACACAGCACTACCCGTGTGCTCATCATTCACATTCCCCTCCGGGGTCGTAGCTCTCACGCTACTCCTTAACTCTCTACGTGGTGCCATACTTTTACCATGCATAACAATACAAAATAAAACAAGTCAGGACCAGCAAGGTAAGCAAATTCCAAGTATTCAAGCTCAATTTCTTCCAAAAACAACATCATCTCTTTAGCTTTTGTTTGGCAATGGGTACCCTCATCATGCATCATCACAACATGCATCACATACACAACATCATATCATATCACTGAACATGCTTTCACTCAACAAGCATACCAACCAAACCATGCTTCAATCATACATACACACATTCCCAATTACTCGAGAACTCAGCTCTGATACCACCAAATGTAACCCCCGTAGCCCGGTCTAGACGGTTGACCCGATCTACGAAGATTACACGGGGAAAACCAAAGTCAACCCGAAAGTCAACCTTGATTAACGACCCTTATTTTTTTCTTTTTAGTCTTGTCTAGATGCACATTAACCTTAAGTGTGATCATACAAACAACATATCAAAAGATCACAAACATCAGAGATCAAACAGGGACCCAATTGAACAAATTACGACTTTAGGGACCAAATTGTAAATTCTGATAAATTAAGGAACTTAACCCAAATTAAAGTTACCATCTTGAAATTAGTCAGGTTTCATGCTTCTCTGTGAAATTTCAGCTCAAACGGACATTCCAAACTCATACAATTGATCATACACGATTCAGGACCAAAACGCAAACATTTCAAAACATATAACTACCATGTCAGCCCCCTAACGGTCGACCGTTCCGAAACAGGCTAGCCCTGTTCCGAAACACGGGCCGTTCCGAAACGGGTTCCGGAACATGGCCTCGGCAGAGGCTAAACCGTTTCGAAACGGTGCATACCGTTTCGGACGCCTGGGTTCATGCAAGGCACCCGTTCCGAAACGGTACACCCCTGTTCCGAAACGCCTGCACAAAAACCAGCAAACAAGCATACTAGATCATGCAATTGGACACTCAAACATGCTCCAAACATCACCAAACTTTACCAGCATGCAATTAAACATATTTAACACTTATAAGCATCATCAATTCAGCAAAATAACATCTCATGCAAAAAGCCCCAAATTTAAGGTCATGCTTCCTACACAAGCTATCCACTCAAGCATCAACTTGCAAAACAAGCATATAAGGTTCAATCCAAAAACCAGCAATATCAACCACATTCAACATACTTAGGGAGTCATAAACACCTCCCAAAACTAATACATTGGTCCCCCATTGCCAAATCATACAAAAGCTAAAACACTTATAAAACCTTCATACATTGAGCTTTACTTGTACTTGTTTGCTTGCCTCCTCTTGCTGCCCTCAATGCACTCTAATGCTCTGCATTATTGAATCAAGAAAACGAGAGAGCGTAAGCCAAAGCTTAGTGAGGAGTGCTCTTTAAAAACCATTCAATAATGCATTTAAAACCATTTGTAAATCATGCTTGTAAACAACCTTTACACATGCTCAAAGCATACTTTAAATCAAGCAATATCATGCTTCCACATTTCATTTAAACAAGCATCTCATGCTTCAACAAAAACATTAAATCATGCATCTCATGCATCTCATGTACTATACATGTCATATTGGCTCAAGTGATACATTTCATTTAGAAATCAAGTTCAACAACTTTCCCCAAGGACTTTTAAACACCTTGGACCCCAAGGACTTTTAAACACCTTGGCCATGGACTTTTAAACACCATGAATGGACCACACAAGGACTTTTAACCACCTTTGTGTCCGTAGCTTGAATTACCCCAAGGACTTTTAAACACCTTGGCCCCATGGACTTTTAACCACCATGGAAAGGAGCACCTAAGGACTTTTAACCACCTTAGAGTCCGCAACAAGATCCATCCAAGGACTTTTAACCACCTTGATGATCTTAGATAACAAGGCTCACTCAAGGACTTTTAACCACCTTAGTGACCTTCACTTTTACAAACCATCACTTGCCAATACACACTTTATACATCACATAATCCACTGTTTTAAAGCATTTAAACCAAGCCATTTCATCATGCATTTCAAAGCATTAAATCATCATTTAACAATGCATAAAAACAAGGTACTCTTACCTAGAGACACCTCCAACACATGGCTTAAATCATCAGCATAAATCATGCTAAAACATCAGCAATTAACATGCTAAAACATGCTTTCCAAAACAGTAGCAAAACATGCAAAATCATCATTTCACATTTCATCAAAACATGGCCACCACTTAGAGAGAGTAATCCGAAAACTTACACTTGAGCTTAGCAAAGTTGTTTAGACTTAAACTAAGCTCCCAAAAACTTGGTTTCAAAGCCGAAAACCATTTTCACAAATCCACTCACCGATTTCCACTTTGCTTCAAGCCAAAGCACCAAAACAAGCCTCCGGATCAACAAATCTTGGATCCTAGGATGCCTCCCCTGTTTCAACACATTAAAGCAGAGGATTAATGCATCATCATGCATTAATTGCTTCAATGAAAGCATCTAAACTCGCTGCTCTCACTAAACCTCCACTTTCGGCCACCAAACACAACCGAAAATGCATCCGAAACACCTCTAGACAAAGCCCAGCCACAAACCAGCAAAACCTCACTTCCATCAACAACAAAACACATCTAAAAACAACCTATAAGCATCCTTATACCTCCAGCAACACCAGATCACCAAGATCACCACAAAAGCTACCTTAAAACACAAGCTAAACTTAGGAAATCCAACCTATCCGGGATTGCATCAATCAAGACTCATTTCCACATCAATTTAATGATCATTTAACATCAAAAACACTTCTCAAAACACTGATTTAACAGATCAAACGAAAATCAAGTGAAATCATCAAAATCTTGCATAATTAGCCAAGATCCATAAATCAACCTTTAAACCTTTAATCAATTATCAAATTAGGATTGAAAACTTTAGGAATTTCATTAAAGAACTTGAAGTTCAGAGGATAAGGACGTTCTTACCTCCAAACTTGAGTTTCTCCTCTTTTTGGAATAGAAAAGCTTGATGAAACTTGAAGCAATTGAAGAGGATTTGAAGACACAATGATTTGCAATCAAATGAGAGTTGAAAGAAGGTTTTTAGGTGAGAAAATCAGAACAAGATCTCTGGAAAATGAGTGTTTGGGTTGAGAGAAAAGATAGAGAGAAAATAGGTAGTTGAAAGAGAAAATAGCTAAAATTGGATTTTCCCTCCTTTTGATTCTTTTAAAATCAGAATTATGAGTTAAAATATCTTAGAAAAATCTGGAGAAACTCCCTTTGGGTAAATAGCTCCTTAAAGATTCAAAGTTTCAACCCTTTAAAAAAAAAGCCACTAAACTTTCAAAAATTACATTTTAGTCACTAGCCAAAATGTCACATTTCCGAAACTCATTTTCCAAAATTGATTTCACAGTTCACTTAATTATAATAAAAGATGATTTTAGAACATTTTTCCATAATTTTTATGCAACCCGAACTAGGCTTTCCTAATTTAACCTCTTACGATTCGAACAGCACTTTGACCAACCGGTCAACGCCCAAGACTTCCAAGCCCAAAACCGGGGCGTTACATCCATCACGGTCGTTGAGGGGTTGTGATTGTGCCATAAGTCTCCACCTTGCGTAGTCCGGTAGTTTGTATGAAGCGTGAGGGACAACGTTTGTAATCCGCGTATCCGGTTGTGTCTTGTGTTGAAAGGATTTTTTAACTATCACTTGAAAGCCAATATAATGTAAATTTTCTAAGTGAAGCATGAGATGCTTGTAAATGATGCAAGAGTGCATGAGAAATATGTGTATGATGCAAGAATGCATGTGATGCTTGTTAAAGCATCACCAAAGGTTTATTTGCTGTTGTATGTTGAGGCATATGTGCATGAGGTTTTAAAAGTGCATTGAAGTCTTGAGAAGACTTGTTTTATAAAGGGCATTGATTGTAAAGTGATGGTTTTGTAAACTTGAGTTATGCATTGATGAATGTGTTTAACGTTCCTCACTAAGCTTATGGCTTACGCTCGTTTGTTTCATCAATGCAGAACATTGGACATTTGGAGGTAGCTCAAGAGCAAGAGTAATCCAAGGTTTTTGTCAAAGAAAAGTATGTGGTTCACCTTTAGTGTAATATGAGGAAATGGGTGGGATCTATAATTTGGAATGTTTGAGAATGGTTCTTTCTCTTTGAGCATATTGGTTTGACTTTACTTGAATTGTAAATGGCCTTTGGAGTTTGGTTTTTGGCTTATTGGGAATTTTGACTTGTTATGGTTTTGAATGAGCTAGGAAGCATGCCTCTAGTGCCTTTGCCTAAGTGTTTGTTGCTATGTTTAGGCTATTGCTTCGTTACGATGATTGTTGATAAGTACCTTTGATGTATGCTTGATATGGCATGTCTCGGGGTTGATTCGAGTATGAAAAAGTATGAAAAACCAGCTATATCTGTTGTCACTGGGCAAGGTGTATCGAAACACCCTCACCTGTTCCGAAACGGGGGCCTGTAATGGCCATTGTGGATCGGAACGGATGAAGTTGTTTCGAAACAATTTGGCTACTTGTAACACCCCAAATTTGGGCCTAGATGTTTAGAGTCCGAAAAGGACCGGTCGAGAACAGTTCGAATCTTAAAGGGAGTTTTAGAGAACACCTAGTTCGGGATTCTTTAAAAATATAAAAAAATATCTAAAAATCCCCATTTAATACATGAAGGATAATGGTGGAATCAATTTTTTTAAAATAAGGTTTGGTAATACTACATTTATGTGTAGTGACCAAATCGTAGTTTTTACAAAGTTAAGTAGTGACTGTTTTGTAAAGGATTGAAACTTTTAATCTTTAAGAAGCTATTTTTACCAAATTGTTTTCATCAGATTTTTCCTTAATTTGGGTGATTTAATTAATGTTTTAATTGAAGGAAATGAAGGTTAATTAAATTAGAAACTACCTTTGACTATTCATAACTACCTTTCACAAATTTTTCCTCATTTTATTTTCTCTCAAATTCCTTTCAACCAAACACATTCTCTCCAGCAAATATACTTTGATTTTCATTTCATTTGATGAGATTTCAATCTTTCTTTGATTCTTAATCAATTCCTCATCAAATCCACTTGATTTCTACATTGAATTTTCAAGAAACCTTGCCCAAATCAAGGAGAAATCATCCATTAGAGGTAAGCTTCGTCCTTCTCCTCTAATGATCAGTTCTTTACTGAAACTCCCAAGTTATCAATTCTTTGTTAATGATTTTTAAGTGGTTTTAATGTTAGAAACAAGAAATTGTCTTAAAACTCAAGATTTTGGAAGAGATCTTGAAGATTTTCGTGGTGAATGATTGGGCTCTATTTTGAGATGGTTTTCTAATGTATTTTGGATGTTAATTGATGTTACAAGTGAGGTTTTATCAATCAAATCCCGAATAGGATTGTTTTCCTAAGTTTTTCTTGTTAGAATGATGGTTTTGGGGTGATTTTGGTGATCTGTCATAGCTGGAGGTATAAGGACGAGTTTGTGGTGGTTTTTGATGTTAATTGGTGTTTAGAAATGTTTAGGAGTGATGCATCAATCCTCTGCTCTTATGTGTTTAAAATAGGGAGACATCTTCGGATGCCTTTGGAGTTGATCCGGAAGCTTAGATAGCATTTCGGCGAACAAGCAAAATGTAATCGGTGAGTGCGTATGGTTTTAGAAGTCCTTGAGGGACAAAAAATCAAGGTTTGGGGATTTAGGAAAGGTTTGAAACACCTTCATAAGACTAGAAGTATGTATTGGCTAGATTGCTCTCATAGATGTGGTGATTGCCCCTAAAATACTTTTACATGCTCATGGTTTGAGATTGATAAATTCCTACTATTTTTATGCATATTTTATAGCATGAGATGATGCTTGAAATGATTTCATGAAGTAGCATGATTCTTGGTTGAGATTTGAGCTTTTGTGTTAAAGCATGGAAAATGTGATGATTTTGAAATGAGATGAGAATGTTTGAGAATTGTTGCATGAAAAACAGTAGGTGAGATGATGTTTTAACATATATTGACATAGATGTTGAGATACTTACCGGATATAATTGATCGATCAATAGGATGAGAGTGCACTATAAACTAAAAATTCGTATGTGCTCTTTGGTTAAGCCAAAGGGAGAGAACCGATGATGGGCACTCCATCGGGTAGGACTTGGTGAAATACCCAAGCTTTTGTGGTGATGAGAGATTCTGCCATTGAGTACGGTGATGTGAGATTCCATTGAAATTTGTGTTTCTAGACGAGTGAGTACGGTGATGGTAGATGCCACCGGAAGTGTCTAGTGAGATGTCCGCATATCCGAGTAATAATGAGATGTGAAATGCCAATATAATATAAGAAAATGCTTTTGATTCACATGTACCTTTGATGAAATGATTTATGCTATGAGAAATGCATATGAGGTTTGTTTATGAAATGCTTTGGTGTTACAAGCATGAGTATGACTTTGCCATGAGTTTTGCATTGGTTTAAATGCATGAGATAGAATGAAGGTACATGTGTTTTCAATGAGAAGTTGCTTTGAATGGTTTCTCTTGAGTTGATCGAAAGATCGATATGAACCAAGAGGGGGTGAATTGGATTTTTAAAGTTTGTGTGGTGGAAATTGCAAATTAAAAAGATTGACAAGGAATTTTAGAGTGGTTCAAGTTCCAAATGAACTCTACATCCACTACCTTAGCTTCACTAAGGATTTGCAACAATTCCACTAATTGCTCTTCCCCTTTTCTAGGCTAAGGAGGCAACCCTTACAATTTTCAGTTAAATTTTCTACCCAAAATTTAATCCAATCCTCACACAAAGGTAACAAAGAATTTGATGGCTAAGATAGTACCTCTCAATACAATTTGTAGCCCAATTTCAAGCACTCAACCCAATTGAAAAAGATAAGAATGAAAATTACAATTGGGGTTTCTAGACAATATGGGATTTTAGCACGAATGCTTGGATTTGATGTATGGATATTTGCTTTTGGATCAATAGTTGTTGCTGGAGCTTTTAGAGGTCCCTTTTATACCTTCTCATTGATTTCTAGCCATTGTGCTTGTTGCATTCATCAATAGAGCCATTGGGGATGTTATCTCACATCCATAAATGCAGTCTGCAACAACCCGTTTCGGAACGCGGGGTACCTGTTTCGAAACGGACTAAAATAGAAAGAGCCGTTGGGGTGCATTTAAGAGCCCGTTTCGAAACGTGTTGAAGCCGTTTCGAAACATTTTGCCACTGGAAAGGGTCGTTTCGAAACTGCCTAAGCTCGTTTCGAAACACCCTAACAGATTCCAAAAAATCAGTTAAAAATTTATAACGGTCATATTTTCAAATCAGAATGAAAAACCGTTTCGAAACACATGGACTCGTTTCGAAATAGTTTTGCCACTATCAAAGGGTCGTTTCGAAACTGATTGATCCCGTTTCGAAACACCCTATTGATCTTTGAAAATTCAATTAGAAAATAGTACAACGGTTATAGTTTTTCAAATTAAAATGAAGAACAGTTTCAAAACGCTTGGACTCGTTTCGATACGGGTTCATGTGTTCTAAAGTCGTTTCGATACGCGTTTCAGAACAGGGGTTGGCAGTGATGAAATCGTTTCGAAACGCCTTAGACCGTTTCGAAATAGGGACTTGAAAATCACTGTTTCAACTTTAAACACTTAGAAAAATATTTGAAAAACTTTGTTTTTAACTTTGGCATAATCTTAAAATCATATGGGGATGTTTGAGGACTTAAAAATTCGTTTTGACATTTTCAATTTAGTCCTTAGGATTTTAGTTATATCAAAATTAAAATATTGGTTTCACAATCTCCCCCTTTTTGATATAACAAAACCAAAGTTAGAATTTTTAAGAGTTTTGAAAATTTTGAACATATTCTAACTCCCCCTTAATTTAAGATATGTTTTTAAAGTTTTAAAAATGTTTAACTTTGAAATTCAAGTTTTAAAACTTAAAAACACTTTAAACATTTAAAACAAATTTTTGTTTGTGGCTCTTAAATTTCTTCTCCCCCTTTTTGTTAGATCAAAAAGAATAAACAAGGCTCATAGAGAAGACAAAGGATTAGTACCAATAAGCATTAACTAATAAGCAACAATAATATTAATTCATAAAATTAAAATATTCAAAACATAAATCAACATTAAGTTCAAAATAAAATCCCAAAAAAAGACCAAAAGCATAGGTTGCTAAAACAAAATGAAACATAAAGATGCAATCTTAAACCTAAAATGCATAAATAATATGATATGATATGAAAGTCCTAGGCCTCGTCATCACCATCATCATCATCGGAAGTCTCATCGTCGCTCTTGACTTCAGAACGGTGAAACTTCGTCCATTGGCCATAGAGAGTAGAGAAGGACAAGTCCAAGTTTGAGTGGGAAGTCTCAAGAGATAGGAGGCGATCCTCGACATTTTGCAAGCGAGTGTCGATGGCACCAAAACCCGAAGCAATGCAAGTATCCAAGGCATTGAACCGCTCGGTAATGAGAGCCGTAAGCGCTTCATTGTTTCCAACTTGAACTTGCGGTGGAGGTGCAACGGGAGGAAGAGGAGCTTCTCTATCAACACGTTCCCAAACATCATTCACATATCGAAACCCGGATTTGCGAAGAGAGGACTCACCAATCTTGCACTTGCGAGGTTCCAGAGAGTCGTAGGTGCAATCGAGACCGATGTGGCTAAAGATGTGCCTCAAGATCGTGCCATAAGTGAATGATTTCAACTCATTGGTTTCAATAAGCTTAACATTATTGGCCATCTCGGCAAAAATGATCTTAGCAACATTAGGGCGCTCACCTCTACGGAAACATTCAAGCCAAAAGTGATCAACTTGACGGATATGAGAGTATTTACCTCCGGAAGGGCGAAGGAACCATGATACCATCAAGTGAAGAAAGCGATCGTGCGCGTCCAAAGTAAGTGTCGGACCGGTGAAAGTGCCAAAGTGACGTTCATTCTCAATACCTATATTCTTAAGGGAAAAGGTGGACTCCAAGAGTGCAATATTAACAGTAAACTTTTTCCCTAATATGAAAGATTCAATTTCTACAACCTCGGTTTTGGTTTCATCAAGAATAAGACGAGCATTAGAGTAAAAGATGAGTACCATATGTTTGTAGCGAATATCCGAGATGCTCAACAAAGGAAGAAGATCCCATTCACTCAAACGCTCGAGGTAACGGAATAGGAATCGCTCGGAGTTGAGGAAATCAAGATCAATGACACGTTCACGACGAACTTCGAAATCCTTGACATTTGTGAAACGAGCTCGCATCTCGGTAGTTCGAAGGGATTTCTGAAAGAGCAGAGCGAGATTCGGACGTATGCCCCAATCACCGGTTTTAACGGACTTACGCTTTTTGTTAGCTTGATCCGACATCCTAAAAACATTAAGCAAGCATGTTTTAAAATTTAGTGTACGCATAAATTTTTAAATTCAATCCAATAATAAATCCCACTTAGGTTTTAAAAAAAATTAAACAAAGAAAAATTAAAAAAAAACAGTAAAAGAAAATACGACTGAAAAATTTTATATTAGAATCAAAAAAATTGAGATTTTGAATTTTTTTTACAAGATATGGAAAACCCAAACATGAAAACATATAATTTATACAAAAATAAAATTTTCTAACCTAAGATTCGAACATAAATTGAAAGAAAAAGAAAAAAAGGGAAAAATACCTTAGTTTTGGGATTTTGGATGATTTGATGAAAATCCTTGCACAATGTTGATGAAACTTGCTTAGACTTGAGTTTTAGAGAAAAACCCCTCAAGATTTGGTGAAAAACAAAGAGGTTTAGAGGGTTTTTATAGGGAGAAAGTCGGTTTAGGGTTTTTAGGGTTTTTAAGAGTTTGATGTTAAAGTGACTTTTAACATTTAAAGCCCTAAATAAAGCTATCCGCGATACCGTTTCGGAACGGTCGGGACCGTTTCGAAACGCTAGCACGAGGGTTTGACCTGTTTTGAGACTTTCAGCTGACCGTTTCGATACGGTGTTGACCGTATAGAAGCCCCGTTGACCTGTACCAAAACACGTTTCGATACACCCCTTGGTAGTAGCGAAAACGTTTCGAAACGCTTTGGAGGCGTTTTGAAACGCCCTTCTCTCAGACATGAATTTAAGGTATCCGTATCGAAACAGGTTCATCCGTTTGTATACACTTGGGCCTGGAAGTGCAGATGAGGCTCTAAAAGTGCAGAAAAATGATTTTTTTTCTTAGGCCTAACATGCATAAATGACATGAATGAGTAGACAAAACATATGCAAACATAAACATACTCCCCCTAGCTATAAGCATGGATGAAATTAGGAGTCTAAACACATAAACATGGCATTTCGCAAGATCAAGCAAATTTAAGCACAAAAGAGGTCCTAAAAGGTGAAGATAGGCTACCTAGACCTAACTCTCTCCTAAGGGACCAAAAACGCTCTTTGTCTAAAGGTTTTGTAAATATGTCTGCTAATTGATTTATGGTGTCTACATACTCTATAACCATATCTTCTTTAAGGACATGATCTCTAATGAAATGATGCCTTATTTCTATGTGTTTGGTTCTAGAGTGTTGGATTGGATTTTTTGTTAGACATATTGCACTAGTGTTGTCTCATTTTAGGGGTATGGTTTCAACTTTAATTCCATAATCTAAGAGTTGTTCCTTCATCCAAAAGACTTGAGCACAACAACTCCCTAAGGATATGTACTCGGCTTCGGTGGTAGATAAGGCTACTCTATTTTGTTTCTTAGAGAACCAAGATATGAGCATACTACCTAGGAATTGACAAGTTCCCGAAGTACTTTTCCTATCGATTTTGCAACCCCCATAATCTGCATCCGAGTAAGCATGAAGGTTGAAGGTAGAGTCTCTAGGGTACCAAAGACCTAAACAAGGAGTATCTCTAAGGTACCTAAAGATTCTCTTAACGGCTATAAGGTGAGACTCTCTAGGACTAGCTTGAAACCTAGCACACAAGCAAACACTAAACAAGATATCCGGTCTACTTGCGGTAAGGTAAAGCAATGATCCAATCATAGAACGGTAAAGCTTAGAGTCAACACACTTACCTCCTTCATCTTTGTCAAGCTTTGTAGATGAGCTCATAGGTGTGGCTTGAGGCTTTGCATTCTCGAAGCCAAACTTCTTGAGCATATCCTTTATGTACTTTGCTTGATTGATGAAGATGCAATCCTTCTTTTTCTTGATTTGGAGTCCCAAAAAGAATGAGAGCTCCCCCATCATGCTAATCTCAAATTCACCTTGCATTAACTTAGCAAACTCTTGACAATGACATTCATTAGTAGAACCAAAAATAATATCATCAACATAAATTTGAACTACTAAGATGTCATTTTTATAAAAAGTGTAGTGTCCACCTTACCTTTTTTAAATCCTTTTTCAATTAAAAAGTTTGAAAGTCTTTCATACCAAGCTCTAGGAGCTTGTTTTAAACCATAAAGAGCTTTGGTGAGTTTGAAAACATTATTTGGAAATTTTGAGTCTTCAAAACCCGGTGGTTGATCCACATACACTTCTTCATTTATAAAACCATTTAAAAATGCGCTTTTAACATCCATTTGAAAAAGCTTGAAATTATGATAACATGCATATGCAAGCAACATCCTAATGGCTTCCATTCTAGCTACGGGTGCATAGGTTTCATCAAAATATATTCCCTCTTCTTGAGTGTAATCTTGTGCTACTAGTCTAGCTTTATTTCTTACAATGTTACCACTCTCATCTAGCTTGTTCCTAAAGACCCATTTAGTTCCTATGGTAGATTGATTACTAGGCCTATCAACTAATGTCCAAACGTTACTTCTCTCAAATTGATTTAACTCTTCTTGCATAGCCATAATCCAAAAGTCATCTTTCAATGTTTCTTTAGTATTCTTAGGCTCTATGCATGAGATAAATGCAACACGATTCATTAATCTAAGAGAAGATCGAGTGGTTACCCCCTTGGATGGATCACCCAAGATTTCACCATCTTTGACATAGTTGAACTCCCTTGGGTAGCTCACTTCCTTTTCCTCAAGAGCCAAGTCCTTCAAGGCTTCAAGAGGTGGATCTTGTGTGTCCTCTTCTTTTGTTGGAATCTCATCCTCCTTTGAAGTTTGTCCTACATCAAAGGCATTTATGATTACTACATCATCATCATCATCAGAAGAATCCTTCCTAGGAAGGAGGTTATCATCGAATACAACATGAATAGATTCTTCTACTACTAAAATTCTTTTGTTAAATACTCGATAGGCTTTAGAGGTTAAAGAGTAACCTATGAAAATAGCTTCATCACTTTTTGCATCAAAATTACCTAAGTTGTCTTTTCCATTATTTAAAACAAAACACTTGCAACCAAAAGGGTGAAAATAGCTAATATTAGGCTTTTTAGATTTTAAAATCTCATAAGGTGTTTTCCTTAAAATTGGCCTAATCATTACCCGATTTACAATATAGCAAGAGGTGTTTGTGGCTTCCGCCCAAAAATATTTAGGTAAATTGTTTTCACAAAGCATAGTTCTAGCCATTTCTTGCAAAGTTCTATTTTTCCTCTCAACTACCCCGTTTTGTTAAGGAGTTCGAGGAGCCGAAAAATTATGGCTAATACCATTTTCATTTAAAAAATCTTCAAACCCTAAATTTTGAAACTCGGTTCCATGATCACTTCTAATATGTGAAATTTTAAGTTCAAGATCATTTTGGGTTAGTTTTGAAAATGTGATGAATTTTTCCAAAGCCTCATCTTTAGTACTTAAAAATAGAACCCAAGTAAATCTAGAAAAATCATCAACAAGTACAAGAGCATAAGACTTACCACCCAAGCTCATAGTCCTAATTGGCCCAAATAAATCCATACGGATAAGTTGTAAACATCTACTAGTAGAAACATCATTAATGGATTTAAAGGAAGACTTATGTTGTTTACCCTTAGAGCATGCATCACAAATTTTATCATTTGAAAATTTTATCTTAGGTAAACCTCTAACTAGATTAAGGGAGACTAGTTTTTCTAAAACACTTATGCTAGCATGTCCTAGTTTCCTATGCCACAACCAAGCATCATTTTCGTTTTGTGCAACTAAGCATGTATGAGATGTATGAATGTCGTCTAGATGCACCATGTATATGTTCCCTATGCGATGACCTATGAGCATAATATTATTAGATTTAATGTCTACAATTTTGCATCCATTTTTATCAAATAAAACATTAAATCCTTTATCACACAATTGACTTATGCTCAATAAATTGTGTTTAAGACCATCGACATACAAGACATTTTCAATGAGAATAGTAGAGTGATTACCTATGGAGCCAATACCTTTAATGTGGACTTTGGAGTTGTCACCAAATGTCACTCCTCCTCCACTTTTTGGCTTTAGATCCATGAATCTACTCTTGTCTCCGGTCATATGCCTTGAGCATCCACTATCAAGGTACCATGAGTTTTGACTTTGTGCTTTGGCCTTGTAGCAATGCCCCCTACAAACAAAGATATTAAGCTTTTGTTTTTGGTACCCAAATCATTTTGGGTCCATGAGTGTTATCTCCCAAAACCTTGGTTCCCTTAGGAATCCAAGATGACATATCAATAATATTATTAGATTTTATAAGTTCCTTAGGAACTCATACACTTCTAATTCTTTTAGCTCTACTATGTCTAGGATAGCTACCTTGTTTGTAGTAGTTAGTCTTTTTCTTAGGTTGGTGTGTTCTTGAGGATTCACCTATTTCATGCTTGACACTACCAACATTTTTAAAAGACTTTTTGAGCTCATTTAGCTCATCCAACACCTTTTGGTGTTCACTATTACATTGAGACAAAAGATTATTTAGGTCAACATTTTCATCTTGAAAGAATTTTAGTTCATCTTTTAACCCTAATACCTTTTTCTCAAATTTCGAATTAGCTTGAGTGAGTGAGTCATTTTTCTCATTTAGTTCCAAAATAATTTTCTTGTTCCTAATGACCGACTCTTTATATTTCTCAACTAATTCATCATAGACCTCTTGTAACTCATCACTTGGATCATTCAATTCATCATATGTAAAATCTAAAGTTGATGAGTTAGAGGTTACCATGGAGGAATCTTCCTCAAGTTCCATGAGGCAAAGGTTAGCCACTTCTTGTTCGTCATCCTCCGATGACTCCTCATCACTCCAAGTAGCAAGCTTGGCTTTGAGCTTCTTCTTCTTCTCAAAGCCCTTCTTCTTGAGTTGAGGGCACTCCGAACGTATGTGGCTGGGTTGTTTGCACTCAAAGTAAATGATTTGATCCCTTGCTTCTTCTTTGTTCATGCTTTTGAAGTCCATCTTTCTTTGGATTTTTCTTCCCCGGTTGGACCTCATAAAGCGTGAGAATCGTTTGGCTATCATAGCCAATTCTTCTAGCTCATCCTCCTCACTAGAAGAGCTCTCTTCATGTAGTGAAGCTTTGAGAGCTATTCCCATCTTCTTCTTCTTATCAACCTCTAGCTTTTCTACTCTTTTCTCTTCTTTCTTCTTCTCTTCTTCCCTTCCTTGCTTCATGATCTCATGAGTAAGGAGAGAACCCACAAGCTCATCAAAGCTTTAAAGTTTTCAAATTCTTAGCTTCAATGATAGCGGTTCTCTTCACATCCCATGATTCAGGAAGTGAATAGAGTAGCTTCCGGACAAGCTTGTCTTCCTGTATGATTTCTCCAAAACCCTTGAGCCCATTGACAATAGTGGAGAACTGATCAAACATCTTGGACACCGTCTTATCGGGCTCCATCTTGAAATTCTCATAACTAAGATTGAGAATTCTTTAACATCGTTGGTACCCTCGTAGGTAGTCTCAAGAGTGTCCCACACTTCTTTGGCACTCTCGATGGATGAAACCTTAGAATAGATGTCTGGACCGAATGAACAAAAGAGCATGTGGAGAGCTTTGTCATTTACTTGAATCTTTTTCCTTTCTTCTTCACTCATCTCCATCTTTTTCTTCAAGACCATCTTGCCTTCACCATCTTGCTTCAATGGAATGTAAGGACCATCTTCAATGACATCCCACACTAAGTAGTCATTTGACTTCATGAAGATACGCATTCTATTCTTCCAAAAAGAATAGTTATCACCATTGATGAAGGGAGGCTTTGTAGTGGATTGAGACTCATACATGCCCGAACCGGAGGTTGAAGCCATCTCTTGATATTTGATGATCACACTCTTCCAAGGATCTCCTCTTTTGGTTGTTAATCCTCAAAGAGGTAGGCTCTAATACCAATTGTTGAGTGGATCGAAATATCGATATGAACCAAGAGGGGGGTGAATTGGATTTTTAAAGTTTGTGTGGTGGAAATTGCAAATTAAAAAGATTGACAAGGAATTTTATAGTGGTTCAAGTTCTAAATGAACTCTACATCCACTACCTTAGCTTCACTAAGGATTTGCAACAATTCCACTAATTGATCTTCCCCTTTTCTAGGCTAAGGAGGCAACCCTTACAATTTTCGGTTAAATTTTCTACCCAAAATTTAACCCAATCCTCACACAAAGGTAACAAAGAATTTGATGGCTAAGATAGTATCTCTCAATACAAATTGTAGCTCAATTACAAGCACTCCACCCAATTGAAAAAGATAAGAATGAAAATTACAATTGGGGTTTCTAGACAATATGGGATTTTAGCATAAATGCTTGGATTTGATGTATGGATATTTGCTTTTGGATCAATAGTTGTTGCTGGAGCTTTTAGAGGTCCCTTTTATACCTTCTCATTGATTTCTAGCCGTTGTGCTTGTTGCATTCATCAATAGAGCCATTGGGGATGTTATCTCACCTCCATAAATGCAGTCTGCAACAACCCATTTCGGAACGCGGGGTACCTGTTTCGAAACGGACTAAAATAGAAAGAGCAGTTGGGGTGCATTTAAGAGCCCGTTTCGAAACGTGTTGAAGCCATTTCGAAACACTTTTGCCACTGTAAAGGGTTTTTTCGAAACTACCTAAGCCTGTTTCGAAACACCCTAACGGATTCCAAAAAATCAGTTAAAAACTTTATAACAGTCATATTTTCAAATCAAAATGAAGAACCGTTTCGAAACACATGGACTCGTTTCGAAACAGTTTTGCCACTGTCAAAGGGTCGTTTCGAAACTGATTGAGCCCATTTCGAAACACCCTATTGATCTTTGAAAATTCAGTTAAAAAATAGTACAACAGTTATAGTTTTTCAAATCAAAATGAAGAACAGTTTCGAAACACTTGGATTCGTTTCGATACGGGTTCATGTGTTCTAAAGCCGTTTCGATACGCGTTTCGGAACAGGGGTTGGCAGTGATGAAATCGTTTCGAAACGCCTTAGGCCGTTTCGAAACAGGGACTTGAAAATCATTGTTTCGGCTTTAAACACTTAGAAAAATATTTGAAAAACCTTTTTTTAACTTTGGCATAATCTTAAAATCATATGGGGATGTTTGAGGACTTAAAAATTCATTTTGACATTTTCAATTTAGTCCTTAGGATTTTAGTTATATCAAAATTAAAATATTGGTTTCACAGTTTCCAAGCATAAGATAGAATGAGCATGTTGTTTAAAAGCTTTTGAGAAAATGTTTTCAAGAAATACATTATTGTGTTGTTTTCTTTAGAGTATGCCTCACTAAGCGTTTGTGCTTATGCTCTCTCTTTTACCAATAATGCAGATAATTGAGGTGTTTTCGAGCATCAAAGAAGATAAGGTCATCCAAGGAAGTACAAGCTCATGTATGGTGAAGTTTTCACACACTTTAGTTTGTATATAATGGCAATGGGAAACAAAGGTTGTATTTGGGCGATATGTTTGAACTCCCTAAGGTTGTGGCGTGCTTATGTTGGCATGTTTGGGTTGTAATTGGCCTTAAATGTTTTGTTTGAGGTTAGATTGCTTATTTGGTTTTGTGATTAGGGAGTATGCCGCTAGACTATGTGAATTTGTGTTTGATGCTATATTCGTGTTAGAATGACCTAAATATGTTCCTTATGTGTTAAATGGTTTGCTGGTATGATTTGGGAGTCTTTGAGGCATGTTTGTTTAGGCTAAATGATGAAAAACCAGCAATAGTTGCTGTTTCTGGGCAAGGTGCATCGAAACACCCACTAGCGTTTCAAAACGGGGGCCTAAAATGGTCTTTGTGTTTCGAAACGACTGAGGCTGTTTCGAAATAGTTTGGCTACTGGAATGCCATGTTTCGGTACTGGTCTCGGAACATACGCGCGTACCGAAACGGTCAACACCGTTTCGATACATGCGTTTCGGTACGGTGGGTAGGTGTTCCGATACGGGTGACAGTTGGACACAGATTTGAATTGCTTTGAGTCTTCATGCTTTACAATTTAGTCCTAAATGTTGTGATTGCAATTGCTTGAGCTTGAGATGTCTTTTTAAGCTGAAATTTGGCAAAGAAGCATGTAACATGATTAATTTCATATTGGTAACCCTAAAATCAATGAAGTCCCTCTAGATTACAAAAATTACAATTTGGTCTCTAATCTTGTATAAAGTGCATTTGAGTCCCTAAATGATATCCGATCGCTGTCCCTTTCTCATTCATGTTTCGTGAGTACTCACTTAGGTTTAATATGTATTTAGACAAGATTAAAATGAAAAAGGGTCGTTAATCAAGGTTGACTTTCATGTTGACTTTGGTTTACTCGTGTAATCTTCGTAGTTCGGGTCAAGCGTCTAGGTCAGGCTAAGGGGGTTACATTTGTTGGTATCAGAGCCAGGTTATCGAATAATTGGGGTTTGGAATGTGGTGGTTGTATGTGTTTATGCATGATTGTGTCTTTTCAGTGAAAGTTTAATGTATGAACAGTGATGTGTGATTAAGTTGAGATGATTTTGTGATACTATGCTATGTTGGAGTGTGGTTGGGGATCCCATTTCCATATCAAAACTAATGAGAAGAATTGTTTTCAAAAATGAGCTTGAGTACTTGGATTACTTACCTTATTGTTCCTAATTGTGTTTATTGCTTTTTTGTCAGTGCATTGTTTTTATAATGGGGCCACGTAGAGAGCTGAGAATCAATACTAGATCGATGGATGATAATGAGAATGCTGAGAATGTCAAGGATTTACCTCCTCCGCCTAGTGGACCAGCCGGTGGTGGTGGAGCTGAAGCTGGTAATGCTGGTGCTGGTGCTGGGGTTGCTGGACCCGAGGGTGTGCAGGGGCAAGCTGCTCCTAACATGACCATGTTGATACGGGCTATTGCGGGAGCCTTCCAAGCAGCCGTAGCCGGAGCTCATGGAGCTGCGCATTAGGATGATGCTCATGTGAGGTTGCCTTTGGAGCGTCTTCGCAGTCTTGGAGGGACTCAGTTCAGAGGCTTATCTCCAGAAGGATCTGAGTCTTGGTTGGAGAGCACCAAGAGGATTCTGGGGCAGTTGAACTGCAACAATGTGCAGAAGTTGTGTTGTATTGTGTCACTGTTGCACGGTGATACCTATACGTGGTGGAGACCACTATCTCCGGGATGGAGGATGATGAGGTGACTTGGACGTTCTTCTTGAATGCATTCAAGCGGAAGTATTTGGGGGTACGTTACCTCGATGAAAAGAAGAGAGAGTTTATGTTTCTCATGCAAGGGAACATGACAGTTGCTGAATATGAAATTAAGTTTGTTCGCCTCAGTCTGTATGCACCTGAGCTAATCCCTAATGAGCGGGAGAGGTGCGAACGATTTCGTTATGGGCTAGTAGCGGATGTCAAGACCTATATGCTTGCGTCTGATTACATTGATTTTGATGTCTTGGTCACAAGAGCCAAGGACATTGAATCGAATCTTGGTTTGGCAAGTCGAGATGGTGGCTCTAGCTCGGGAAAGCGAGCTGCGGAACATGATTTTGGTAGAGATCGCAACAAGAGACAGAAGGATAGGAAGCCGCACTTCAATGCTAGACGTGGGGGTGGCAACCTTGGTAAAGATTAGCAAGGACCTAATGCTTTCCTAAGGACTCTTGAATGTAATCGTTGTGGTAGAAGACATGGTGGTGAGTGTTGGGGTAACCTTGGGACATGCTGGAGTTGTGGGAATCGAGGGCATTTGAAGAAAGATTGCCCTCAGCCGCTGAGAGAGGGACATGCTCCTGTGAGGGTAGCAGAGCCACAGAGAGGTCGTGGGCGCGGTCGTGGTAATTTGCAACGTAGAGATGATGGTGGCAGGAACATAGCACATGTTGTGGCCGTTCAACCTGAGGGTGGCGGTCAAGCTCGAGTGTACGCCCATCGTGAGGGAAGGAATGATACGAATGTGATCGCAGGTACCTTTACTTTGATATCCTTGTCATTACTTTCTTTGATTGATTCTGGATCTACACACTCGTACATATTGCGTGAACATGATCAAATGCTTGGTTTACCTGTTGAGTCTTTGGATGTTGGTATGCGCGTGACTAGTTCCTTTGGCGAGACGGTTATAACAAGGAAATTGTATATGAGATGTCCCTTGAAGGTGCAAAATCATGTTTTTCTTCTTGATCTCATGGAATTGTCATTCTTTGGTTTTGATGTAATCCTTGGCATGGATTGGCTAGTTGAGCATAGGGTCGTTGTGGATTTCGAAAGCAAGCGAGTATCGTTGAAACTTGCGGATGATTATAAGGTGGTGGTAGTGGGTGAGAATGTGAAGTTTCTTGCCTATGTGGTGTCTACATTGGAAGCAAGTCGGATGTTGCGGCAAGGTTGCGAGGCTTATCTAGCCTTTGTTATGAATCCTAGTTCAAAGGAGGTGCACGTTCAGGATATAAGAACTATGCGTGAGTTCCCTGGAGTGTTTCTGGAGGAGTTACCTGGATTGCTGCCTAGTCGAGAGGTGGAGTTTGGGATTGAGCTGTATGAGAACACAACTCTGGTGTCCATTGCTCCGTATCGCATGGCACCCAAAGAGTTGAAGGAGTTGAAGACACAACTTCAGGAGTTGCTTGACCGTGGCTTCATTCGGCCTAGTGTGTCACCTTGGGGTGCACCGGTCTTGTTTGTAAAAAAGAAAGATGACACGATGAGAATGTGCATCGATTATCGTCAGCTGAACAAGTTGACCATAAAAAATAGGTATCCTTTGCTGAGGATTGATGACCTTTTTGATCAATTTCGGGGAGCGGCTGTGTTTTCAAAGATTGACTTGAGGTCAGGGTACTATCAGCTAAAGGTGAAAGATGTGGATGTGCCGAAAACAACCTTTAGGACGAGGTATGGGCATTATGAGTTCCTTGTACTGCCGTTTGGCTTGACGAATGCTCCTGCTACTTTCATGGACATGATGAATAGAGTGTTCCATGAATACTTGGACAAGTTCATTGTGGTGTTCATCGACGATATCCTTGTGTACTCCCGTACTAAGGAGGAGCATGAAGGCCGTTTGAGAGTTGTCTTGCAAGCGCTTTTGGAAAATCAGCTTTATGCTAAGCTAAGCAAGTGCGAGTTCTGGCTTAAGGAAGTTGTTTTCCTTGGTCATGTGGTTTCGGCTGAAGGGATTTGAGTTGATCCCAGAAGGTTGAGGCGGTGATGAATTGGAAGCCTTCTAAGTCTGTTCATGAAATCCGTAGTTTCCTTGGGTTGGCAGGATACTATCGATGGTTTGTGGATGGATTTTCTAAGAATGCTTCCCCTTTAACGAAGTTGTTGCAAAAAGATGTTAAGTATGAGTGGACGGAAGCGAGACAACAAGCCTTTGAGAAGCTTAAGGCAGCTCTAACGCAAGCTCCTATTTTGGTTCAACCTGAATTAGAAAAAGAGTTTGTGGTGTACAGCGATGCATCCTACGTTGGTTTGGGGTGTGTGTTAATGCAAGAGGGTAAGGTGGTGGCTTACGCATCGCGTCAGTTGAAGGTGCGTGAGCGCAATTATCCTACCCATGATATTGAGTTAGCTGCGGTGGTTTTTGCTTTCAAGGTTTGGAGACATTACCTTTATGGTGAGAAGTGTACTGTGTACACAGTTCACAAGAGTTTCAAATATTTGATGTCTCAGAAAGAGTTGAATCTTAGGCAACGACGATGGGCGGAGTTGCTTGAGGATTACGATCTAACGATTGAGTATCACTCGAGAAAGGCCAATGTTGTGGCTGACGCCTTGAGCAGAAAAGTGGCGGTAGAGTTAAGGGCAATATTTGCTAGCTTGTGCATATCGCGAGATGGAGGTCTTGTTGCTGAATTGCAAGTGAAACCATCTCTAGTTCAATTGATAAAGGATAAGCAGTTGTTGGATGATTCTTTGGTGCCACATGTTCAGGATATTGTTGAGGATATACCATCAGATTTTTGTTTTAATGATGATGATGTTTTATGTTTTGGAAGTCGGATAGTAGTACCAAGTGATGTGGAGTTGAGACGTACTATTCTGACCAAAGCTCATAGTAGTCCTTTTGCCATGCACCCTGGTAGTAAAAAGATGTACCGTGACCTGAAGGATGAGTACTATTGGGTGGGTTTGAAGAAAGATGTTGCGGAATATGTGAGCAAGTGCATGGTTTGTCAGCGGGTTAAGGCTGAGCATCTGTTTCCTTCGGGGTTGTTGCAACCGTTGAGGATTCCTGAATGGAAATGGGAGAGGATAACCATGGACTTTGTGTCTGGTTTGCCTATGTCGCCATCAAAGAAGAATTCGGTGTGGGTGATTGTGGATCGCCTTACGAAGTGTGCGCATTTCTTACCTGTGCATACGACTTGTACTTTGGATAACCTTGCAGAGTTGTACATTGCTGAGATTGTACGTTTGCATGGTATACCAAAATCTATAGTATCGGATAGAGATCCAAGGTTCAGGGTAAGGTTTTGGGAGTGTTTACATCAGGCATTGGGTACGCGGCTGAATTTCAGTACTTCTTATCATCCACAGACGGATGGACAGTCCGAGCGTGTTATCCAAGTGCTTGAGGATATGTTCAGGTGTTGTGTGATTGAGTTTCAAGGCTCTTGGGAGAAGCACTTGCCTTTGGTGGAGTTTGCTTATAATAATAGTTACCATGCAAGTATTCAAATGGCACCTTATGAAGCTTTGCATGTGAGGAAGTGCATAACTCCTCTTTGTTGGGCTGAAACGGGACAAAAGTTGGTCTCGATGTCTGCTTTGTTGAAAGGAACCACCGAGAAGGTGAAGCTCATTTGTGAGCGGTTGAAGGCAGCATCGGATCGGCAAAAGTCTTACGCGGATTTGAAGCGTAAGGAGATAGAGTTTGCGCTGGGTGACCGTGTGTTCTTAAAGGTTTCACCTTGGAAGAAGGTGATGAGGTTTGGCCGGAAGGGTAAGTTGAGCCCTAGATATATTGGACCATACGAGGTGATAGAACATGTGATTCCTGTTGCTTATAATCTTAGGCTACCACAAGAGCTAGAAAGGATACATAATTTGTTTCATGTGTCCATGCTTCAGAGGTATAGATCGGATCCTTCGCATATTATGCATGTGGAAGAAGTTGAGTGAATCCAGATTTGACTTATGATGAGGAGCCAGTTGAGATTTTGGATTTGGACAGTAAGGTTCTCTGGGGTAAGACCATTGAGCTAGTTAAGGTGTTGTGGAGGCATCGTGGTGTTGAGGAAGCCACGTCGGAAAGAAAGGAAGATATGAAGAAGCAGTTTCCTTACCTTTTTCCTCTAGGTAAATTTCAAGGACGAAGATTCTTAAGAGGGGAGAGTTGTAACACCCCAAATTTGGGCCTAGATGTTTAGAGTCTGAATAAGACCGGTCGAGAACAGTTCATATCTTAAAGGGAGTTTTAGGGAACACCTAGTTGGGATGCTTTAAAAATATAGAAAAATATCTTAAAATCCCCATTTAATATATGAAGGATAATGGTGGAATCAATTTTTTAAAATATGGTTTGGAAATACTACATTTCAGTGTAGTGACCAAATCACAGTTTTTGCAAAGTTAAGTAGTGATTGTTTTGTAAAGGATTGAAACTTTGAATCTTTAAGGAGCTAATTTTACCAAAATGTTTTCATCAGATTTTTCATTAATTTGGGTGATTTAATTAATGTTTTAATTAAAGGAAATGAAGGTTAATTAAATTAGAATCTTTCAGGAGCTTCAAGTTTCATTTTTCTTCGATTTATTGTTATCCAATCGTTGCTATCGATCAGGTAAGATATATTCCTCAATCAATTATTGAATTCCATTGATGAAACATGTTTAATCTCAAACTAGGGTTTTGACCATCCATGGATATTTCATAGTTATTGTTTATATTGAAGTCATATATCGATTTTGATATCGTTGTATTGATTTTGATATTAAAATATTGACCCCAACAATCTCCTTATTGATTTCCTAGCTCAAGAAGTTGAAAAGGGCAGCCATCTTCTCCATCCCAAGCTAGGAACAAGGGGATTGTTATCCGAGAGCCTTGAAAGCTTCGAATTTTTAAGGTGAGTGTAGTCGGAGTCTCCAGATTAGGCGAAAAGCCTTCCCGAATCTTTATTTTATTTTTTAGATTATATCGCTAATATTGATGTTGATGATGTTGCATTGGATGGATAATCAGACACTTTGGTAAGTGTCGGCAAGTTTGTCATTGAACATCGGTCATAGTTATTCGAATCGTCATTGAGCATTGTCATTTAATAGATATTGTTATTGAAACATTGATAAGAAATCATTGATTATTGTTATTGGCATTGAATTATGAAACATTGATTATAAAGCATATTGACTACTGATAATATTGAAATCATTGATCACCGGAATACTCATTGATTATTGAAAGGGACATGAACATTGGAACCTTGGATTTGAATAGACATTGGATACAATTGACATGTCATAGATTTCATGAGCTCAGTGTACGGGTGGACTACGGTCCTAAGGCTACGGCCTATATTGATTTGGCGAGGTGGAGGGATGTAACCCCCTTAACCCGGCCTAGACGGATGACCCGAATTAAGAAGTTTACACGGGGAAAACCAAAGTCAACCCAAAAGTCAACCTTGATTGACGACCCTTTTTTTCTTTTTAATCTTATCTAGATGCACATTAACCCTAGACATGTTCACAAGAACAGCATACTCAAAGATCATAACAATCAAAGATCATTCAGGGACTTAATTGCACAAATTACAACTTTAGGGACCAAATTGTAAATTCTGAAAATTATAAGAACTTAACCCAAATTAAAGTTACCATTATGAAATTAATCATCTTTCATTTTTCTCTGCCAAATTTCAGCTCAAACGGACATCTCAAACCCATTCAATTGCATATACAAAGTTCAGGACCAAAACGCAAGGTTTTGAAAACATTTAACCAACAATTTCAGTGCCCAACGGTCGGGTGTTTCGGAACAGGGATGAACCGTTCCGAAATGCGGGACCGTTCCGAAACCAGTTCCGAAACAGAGCCTGGCAGTGGCAAAACCGTTCCGGAACGGTTCTACCCGTTTCGGAACGCCTAAGCCATTTCAGGCCCCCGTTCCGATACGGTAGCTCCTGTTCCGAAACAGGCTGCCCAGATTGCAGAAATTTTGCTGGTTTATCACACATTCGACCCGTCAAACATGCTCCAAAGGCAACCAAATCATACCAGCAAGTCATTCAACACTCAAGGGACATAATTGCATCAAAACCTAGATACAAGACCACCCCTAGGTGCACCAACTCATTCAACACATCCAACACTCATTCATGCTTTTTAAACAAGAAGCATAGCATACCAACTCAAGAATACGAAGATTCAAACGAAACAAGCGTTAAACCACATAATTCAAAACCATAGACCAAACTTGTCCAACATACAAAATCTCATTAAACACCAACATAAGAGATTCATCCCCCATTGTCTTTATTATCTATAGCCATTAACCGAGACATACATCTCAAGTGGAGCTTTCCTTGAATCCCTTGCTTCTCGCTGTTCCAACTTCATATAACTGCATTGATGGACAAAAAGGAGCGTAAGCACATAATGCTTAGTGAGGAATGCTCAAAACCAAAACACCATCAATGCAGCGAGTCATAAAACCACTTTAAGAGATAAACACAACTCGATAAACCTTAGCAATGTTTGAAAACCCTTTCCAACAACATGCTTAAAATCATGCACTGCTCAAACATGAAAGCCAACCCTTCGCTTAGAAAAGCTAAACAATCCTTTTCAAAGCACAAACTTCCAAAACCATCAATTTAACCACTTCATGCATGAACATCATAAGCAAGGTTAAATACAAGATTCTTGGAAAACACTTCCACATCACATCATACTTTTCTCATACATTGAAAATCCTTTCAAAGCAAGAAACCTTTGAAAAACCACTTATTCCTTCAATTAATCACATGCATAAAACAAATGCAACACATGAACCACAACTCAACATTTGCATTACATGCCTTTTAAACAAGCCTTCACAAGACTTCAATGCACTAAAGAGATTTCATGCACACATGCACCATTCTCAATAGATAATAAACACTTGTTCAAGCTAACAAGTAATACATGAATTCATAGAGCATTACACACTTCTCATGCAACCATGCATCATTTCAAGCATCTCATGCTTCATCATAATCAAGAACTTTATATTGGCTTCCAAGTGATAATTCACAAACATCATAACACAAGACTCAATCGGATACGCGGATCACAAGCGTTGTCCCCACGCTTCATACACACTACCAATCTCAAAGTCCCCAAATGGAATTTTAACCACCATTTGACCTTACCATACACAAGGTCCTCATATGGAATTTTAACCATCATATGACCTTAACATTCACAAGGTCCTCATATGGAATTTTAACCACCATATGACCTTAGCATCACCCATTGATAGTTGTATAACATCACTAACGAGATCCGGGACATACAACACAAGATCCACACATGGACTTTACACCACCATTGCGATCTTAACAAGCACAAGGTCCTCAAATGGAATTTTAACCACCATTATAACCTTTGCTTACAAAAGGTCCTCAAATGGAATTTTAACCACCATTATGACCTTAACACAAGACCCACCCATGGAATTTTAACCACCATGGTGTTCTTAACCATCTCGTTAGTGTACTTGGATGGAGTTACCGTTTCACACAACCACTCCACATCCAAGGCGACTTTATTCACGGTGCACCCAATCCTATATCCGGCTAACTATATCCGATTAAAGTAACCTAGAACCACTTACATCACTTGCCAATATAACCTTCTTACCACATTAATCCAATGTTTTACAAGCATAATCAAAATGCCAAAACCACCATTTACCATCATCAATCCACTGTTTTTGAAGCATCACACAAAGCCATTAAACAACATGCAACACTATGCAACAATTCCACAATTCCAATATACAAAACCAAGGATCTCTTACATTGAGCATCCTTCACACATGGCCTTCAAAACCAGCATTAAACCATGCTATAAAATGCTTTCAAAACAGAATTTAAAACATGCGAAACACATGCATTGCATCCAACAATCACAAGTGCTTTAAAAACCATTTCATAACACAACCAAGAGAGAAATTCCATTTACTTACTCTTGAGCTTAGCTAAGTTGTCTAGACTTAAACTAAACTCCCAAAACCTTCAAACCTTGGTTTTAAAGCTGAAAACCCAACTTCACTCACCGATACACAAAACTAGGCTAGCCAACAAGCCTTCCAAGCATCCGAAACCTTCAACGCCACCTCTAATGCTCACGGATCATTCTCCCCTGTTTCAAGCACATAACAACAGAGGATTAATGCATCATTATGCATTAAAAATACCAGCAACACACCTAAACTCGCTGCTCTTTGCAAATCCAACATTTCGGCTACCAAACACAACCGAAATCACCTCCAAACACTTCCAAAACTTAACCCATCCAAGATCCATCACTTCTAACCATTTATAAACATCAATTAACATCCAAAATGATCCCAACCACGTCCTTTTACCTCCAGCAATAACAGATCATCAAAAACACTCCAAAAACAACCAAAAACTCAAGCAAAACTTAGGAAAATCAACCTATCCGGGATTGCATTGATCAAACCTCAATTTCTCATCAATTATACATTCATTTAACATCAAAAAGACATCTCAAAACAATGCCCAATCAGATCATACGAAAATTTATCAAAATTGACCAAATCTTGCATTTTAAAGCCAAGATCAAGAATACATTTGCAAAACCTTTAACAAAACACAATTCAAGGATTGAGAACTTGTGAATTTCAGTAAAGAACTGAGAATTTAGAGGAGAAGGACGTTCATACCTCTAAACTTGAGTTTCTCCCTTTTTGGAACCAAGATTCTTGAAAATCCAAATAGCAAATGCTAAGGTTTTGTTGAAGAGATGATTAGAGATCAAAAGAGGATTGAAATGTGTTATTTAGATGACAAAATCAGGGGAAAATGTGCTGGAGAAAGTGTTTGGTTTGAGAGAAAAAGATGAGAGAAAAGGAAAATGGGAATTGGGAAAAGTTAGTTGGAAAATGCCAAAATATCTTCCCTCCCTTTTACTTTTATTTAAAAACCATTAATTAAACCTTTATTATTTAAGAAAAATCTGGAGAAACTCCTATTGGGTAAATAGCTCCTTAAAGATTCAAAGTTTCAATCCTTTTTAAAATAGTCCCCCAGTTTTCAAAAATTACATTTTGGTCACTAACCCAAAATGTCACTCTTCCAAGCCTCATTTTGTAAAATTGATTTCACCTTTCTCTTATATATAATAAAAGAGAATTTTAAGACATTTTTCCATATTTTATATGCAACCCGAACTAGGCTTTCCTAAAAATCACCTTATATATTCGAACCGCACTCTGACCGGCCCGGTCCAAACCCTAAACTTCTAAGCCCAAAATTGGGGCGTTACAACTCTCCCCCTCTTAGGAAATTTCGTCCTCGAAATTCCAACCGGCGAAAAGAGCACAACCAAACTTCTCAAAACAACCCACAAGGCAACACAGAAGACTTAACCACCACTGAACACTCTCCAGACAAAACTCCACCAAACCCAACACCACCACATACTGTTCACGAATTCCTGAACACTTAAATGTTAACCACATCTTAACCTTTCACACTTTCGGTCCGCACATAGCCCCAACAACTACCTGAAGAACCTCCAACTTTTACAGCATACACCACATCAACTCATAACTTCCAAAACTTGTTCACGCAGTGACACCAACCAATCCAGCTCAGCCACCAAGTAACCCACAACCTTCACTGCTTCTAAAACTCCTTGCAAACTACTCAACCTCTTTCAAGATTTCCACAACAAGCAAAAATTCTTAAGCATCAACTGCTTACCCAAACCTCTCAACGCATTGCTGACATTACATCACATCCACCGCTATCATCACCACAAAAACTCACCAGGACTACTCACCCATCATCCGATAATCACGTCACCAAACCCCAACCTTAACTCCGCCAGCCGTTCCACACACCACCAGTTGACCTCAAAAGAAATTTACTTATTCACAACCAGCCAACCACTTCTCACAAGAACCCGTCCAACCAACGATGGCCTTCGATCTTACATTGCCTTTCCACTTCAAACTTTAACTACAACACTAGCCTTACCAGGACACCGCCCATTCTATACACACATATCTAGGTTACGAGACTTCTATTCTCCCGGGCTAACCCTTTTCTACAACCCACAACAAAACCTCTTCTCAACTCTTCGAAGGTTGCTACGAACCCTCACCTACAAAAACAACCCTTCTACTACAACACCAATGCCAAGTTACCTCAGCACTTTGGAAACACATCCACAACTTATTACACCACTTAACACGAAGGAACTACCACTTCTACTAGCTATTCAAAACCACCTGACCAGTTCTAACCCCAACCGGTAATCTCCTCACCACCACACCACTAAGCTCATTAAGCGCCAAACACTTTCCTTCTACCAACATGCTATACCGCACTCACTATTACTAACAGCTCGCTTAATACCCTCCATAACTTCTAGCATTCTCCTAGCACCAAAACAACTTCTAAAACCCATCATCCAACCTAACACTATCACAATACTAACGGACCCGACTAGCTATTAGCGAGTGTGAACGTTCGTATGCATGGTCACTTATATGCCCTACCAATGCTTGATGTACATGTATGCAAAACCTCTAATGTCATGTCACATGTATGCATGGACCAATACATATATAATATAGCATATAACGAATGATTTTAGCTATGCATGTATGCCGGTTCACACCCTCCAATAACATCCTCAAAATCCGTCTAAGAACAACCTCCTATCTCACTTCTAACTTGACCAACTCCATCCTCCTAGCAACCCATTATCCACAAGATATTCACTAATGCTCCCTTCACACTTAAGTTGTTTCCAAAACAACAACAACTACTACCCCAACATGCTAGCAACGAGACCATACCCACTACGCAAGGAAAAACCAAACCAAAACCAAACTAAGATAACTAGAGCAAGGGTTACTTAACAAGGTTACCTGTAGACACCTAACTGCCCCGGAGCTTCAACAGACAAGCTCTCTTCCTCGCAGAGCCATCATTCTCCAGCCGCACCGCTGCAGCATCAGCTAACACACTAAGGTCATCACCATCTCCCTGCGGTAAAGAACCCTGGCTACCCCGAGCCAACTTCAAACAATTACGTCTCAAATGTCCAACAGACCCACAATTCCAACAGATTTCATTCTCCAAGCTATTCACACCTTTCTGCCCTTCCTGCCACCTCCGAACCTTGTCTCGGCCGTGCCCACGACCCTTCAGAGACCCTTCTGCTACCACTGAAGCTGATCTCACCACTTGAGGACAATCCCGCTTCACATGCCCCTTAGAGCCACAGTTCCAACAAGCACCTGTGTAACGCCCCGGTTTTGGGCTTGGTAGTTTTGGGCGTTGACCGGTTTGGTCAAAGTGTTGTTCGAATCTAAAAAGGTAAAATTAGGAAAGCCTAGTTCGAGTTGCATTAAAAATATGGAAAAATGTTCTAAAATCATCTTTTAATATATATAAGTGAACTGTGAAATCAATTTTACAAAATGAGTTTTGGAAGGGTGACATTTTGGCTAGTGACCAAAATGTAATTTTTGAAAGTTGCGTGACTGTTTTAGAAAGGATTGAAACTTTGAATCTTTAAGGAGCTATTATTCCAAAAGGAGTTTCTCCAGATTTTTCTAAGATATTTTGATGTATAATTCTGATTTTTAAAGCTTAAGAAAAGTGGAGGGAAATCATTTTACTATTTTGTAACCAACTTTCCATTTTCTTCCAATTTTCCTTTTCTCTCATTTTCTCTCAACCCAAACACTTTCTCTCCAGAAATTTCTTTCTGATTTTGTCACTCAAATCTATCTTTTCAATTCTCTTTGGATTCCTAATCATTTCAACACCAAAACCTTGCAATTTGCTAATTGGATTTTCAAGCTTTTTGGCTCTAAAGAGGAGAAACTCAAGTTTGGAGGTAAGAACGTCCTTCTCCTCTAAACTATCAGTTCTTTACTGAAATTCCTAAGTTCTCAATCCTTAATTGATGTTTTATAAATGGATTTTGAGTTGCTAAATGGATCTTGGCTTAAAATGCAAGATTTGGTGATTTTTGATGAATTTTCGTTGGATCTGTTAAAGCAGTGTTTTAAGGTGTAAAAGTGATGATTAATGAATGCTAATTTGATGAGGAATTGAGTTTTGATTAATGCAATCCCGGATAGGTTGAATTTCCTATGTTTAGCTTATGATTCTAGGTTGTTTTTGGTGTGATCTTGTGGATCTGTTGTTGCTGGAGGTATAAGGATGTTGTTAGACTCTTTTTAGATGTTAAATGATGTTAAAGGATGTTTGGTTGTGATGGTTTATGGCTGGGCTTTGTTGAGAAGTGGTTTGGATGCATTTTCGGTTGTGTTTGGTGGCCGAAATTGGAGGTTGGATGAGAGCAGCGAGTTTAGGTGCTTTCATTGAAGCTATTAATGCATGATGATGCATTAATCCTCTGCTTTGATGTGTTTAAAACAGGGGAGTCATCTTTGGATCCAAGAGTTGTTGATCCGGAAGTTGGAATTGGTGCTTCGGCAAGAGGCGAAGTGGAATCGGTGAGTGAAAATGGGTTTTCGGCTTTGAAACCAATGTCTTGGGAGCTTAGTTTAAGTCTAAACAACTTTGCTAAGCTCAAGTGTAAGTTTTCGGAAATACTCTCTAGTGGTGGCCATGATTTGATTGTTATGCAATGTGGTTTATTGCATGATTTAAACTCTGTTTTGAAAGCATGATTTAGCATGGTATTTGCTGTTTTTGTAAGCCATATGTTGAAGGAAGCTCAAGGTAAGAGTTCCTTGTTTTTGAGCATTGTTAAAATGTGGTTTGATGCTTATAAATGCATGATGTTTATGGCTTGGTTTAATGCTTTAAAACAGTGGATTATTTGATGATAATGATGTATATTGGCAAGTGATGTTTTGAAAAGGTTAAGGTCACTAAGGTGGTTAAAAGTCCATGATGATTCTTGTTAAGGTCACCAAGGTGGTTAAAAGTCCTTGAGTGAGCCTTGTTACTTAAGAACATCAAGGTGGTTAAAAGTCCTTGGATGGTTCTTGTTAAGGACACAAAGGTGGTTAAAATTCTTTGTGTGGTCCTTTCCATGGTGTTTAAAAGTCCATGGGCCAAGGTGTTTAAAAGTCCTTGGGGCCAAGGTGTTTAAAAGTCCTAGGGAAGAACACGAAGGTGGTTAATCCTTGCGTGGTTCTTGTACATTATAAGATCACAATGGTGTTTAAAAGTCCATGTGTGAGTCTTATGTTGATCTTGTTTTTAAAAGATGAAACTTATCACTTGTGGCCAATATGACATGAATTGATATGGAAGCATGTATTGCTTGTTTAAGAATGCTAGTGAGCATGTTTATATGATGTTTGGAGTATGATTTATAAAGAGTTTTATAAATGCATTATTGAATGGTTTTAATGAGCATTCCTCACTAAGCTATTGCTTACGCTCTCTCTCGTTTTCTTAAACCAATAATGCAGAACATTAAGAGGCTTTGAGGGCAGCAAGGAAGGCAAGCAATCAAGTGGGATTAAGCTCAAAGTATGGAAGGTTTTCTTAAACACATTTTAGCTTTTGGTAATTTGGCAATGGGGGACCATTATGGATGTTTTGGGAGACGTTTGAACTCCCTAAGTTTGATTAATGTTGTTGGAAGTGCTGGCTTTGTAATTGGTCATTATATGCTTGTTTTGGAAGTTTATGCATGAATGGTTAGCTTGTGTAGGAAGCATGCCATTAGATTTTGGGGCTTTTCATATATGATGTTAATATGTTGAATTGTTGATGCAAGTATGTCTTTTATATGATGAATTTCATGTTGGTAAAGTTTGGTAGCATTTGGAGCATGATTGGATGTTTAATAGCATGTTTAAGCATGCATTTCGTGGCATTCTGTGCAGGGTGTTTCGGAACAGTGTCTACCGTTTCGGAACGGGTGCCCTAAACCAGCCCAGGCGTCCGAAACGGGAGAGACTGTTCCGAAACGGAAAGGCCACTGCCAGCCCGTGTTTCGGTACGCGTTGCGGAACAGCCCCACGTTTCGAAACAGGCTCTGCCTGTTTTGGAACGGTCGACCGTTGGGGGCTGACATTGGCAGTTAAATGTTTCGAAATGTTTGCATTTTGGTCCTAAATCTTGTTTGTGCAATTGTATGAGTTTGGAATGTCCGTTTGAGCTGAAATTCGACAGTGAGGCATGAAACCTGAATAATTACAAGATGGTAACTATAATTTGGGTTAAGTCCTCCTAATTTATAGAATTTACAATTTGGTCCCTAAAGTTGTAAATTGTTCAATTAGGTCCCTGTTTAATCTCTGATGTTTGTGATCTTTGAGTATGTTGTTTGTATGATCATGACTAGGGTTAATGAGCTTCTAGACAAGTTTAAAAAGAAAAAAAAGGGTCGTTAACCAAGGTTGACTTTCGGGTTGACTTTGGTTTTCCCCGTGTGACTTTCTTAATTCGGGTCAACCGCCTAGGCCGGGTTAAGGGGGTTACATTTGGTGGTATCAGAGCTGAGTTCTCGAGTAATTGGGCATGAATGTGTGCATGATTGAAGTATGTATGTTATGTATGCTCGATTGATTGAAATCGTGATTAGTGGCTTGTGATTTTGATGCAATTGAGATGTATGCTGTGATGAAGCATGTTAAGGGTACCCATTGCCAAATCAAAGCTAAAGTAATGATGTTGATTTTAAGTGAAATTGAGCTTGAGAACTTGGATTGCTTACCTTGCTGGGCCTAATTTGTTTATTTACATTGTGATTGCATGGTTAAAGTATGGCACCACGTAGAGAGTTGCGAGGTAATGTGCGAGCTATGGCTCCTAATGAGAACGAGAATGAGGAAAACACGGGTAGTGCGGTGTTACCTCCTCCTCCACCTGGTGGTGGTGCTGAGGGAGAAAGAGCTGAATCTGCAGCTGGTGCTGGAGCTGCTGGACCTGAGGTTGGTCAGGGGCAAGCTATGCCTGATATGACGATGTTGGTGCAAGCTATTGCTGGTGCTTTTAGAGCGGCAGTAGCTGGAGCTCAAGGAGCTGGGCATAAGGAGGATGCTGGTGTTAGACTACCTTTGGAGCGCTTACGCAGTCTTGGTGGGACTGAGTTCAGGGGTATGTCAGCTGAAGGTTCTGAGGCTTGGTTAGAGAGTACCAAGAGGATTTTGGGACAGATGAGTTGCACGGATGTGCAAAAGCTGGGTTGTGTTGTATACTTGCTGCAGGATGATGCGTATACGTGGTGGACGACCACTATAGCTGGGATGGCTGAGGCTGACATCACTTGGACATTCTTCCAGAATGTGTTCAAGAGGAGGTATCTTGGAGTGAGATATCTTGATGAAAAGAAGCGTGAGTTCATGTCTCTTACCCAAGGGAGTATGAGTGTGGCTGAGTATGAAGTGCAGTTTGTGCGACTCAGTCAGTATGCACCTGAGCTGGTACCTGATGAGCGGGCAAGGTGCGAGAGGTTCCGTTATGGTTTAGTGACGGACGTGAAGATGTATGTGCTGGCCACCGAGTATGATGATCTTGATGTGTTGGTGGGCCGAGCCAAGGATATTGAGATGAACTTGGGTTTATCTGCTAGAGGTGTTGGAACAAGTGCTGGTAAACGAGTTGCTGAGTTTAGTTCCGGTGGTGGACGGAACAAGAGGGGACGTGATCAGAAGTATCAGTCCTCAGCTAGGAGAGGTGGTGGTGCACCTGCTAGAGGAGGCAATGCTAGAGCTGATCCAAGTGCTTGTTGGATTTGTGGTTCACGTGGTCACATGAAGCGTGACTGTCCTCGTGCTGTGAGGGAGGTGCAAGCTCTTGTTGCGGCAGCTGGTAATGGATGCTGGAACTGTGGATCCGCAGACCATTTGAGGCGAGATTGTCCTATGTTGGCTGGTGGCCAAGTGCGTGCTCCTGTTGTTGCTGCACCGCAGAGAGGTCGTGGGCGCGGCCGTGGTAATTTCCAGAGGAGAGAGGAAGGTGGTCGTGGAGTGGCTCATATGGTGGCTATTCAGCCTGAGGGTGGTGGTCAAGCTAGGGTGTATGCTCAGCGTGAAGGGAGGAATGATGCGGATGTGATTGCAGGTACCTTTACTTTGCAGTCCTTGTCATTGCTTTCTTTGATTGATTCTGGATCTACGCATTCATACATTTTGCGTGAGCATGCTGAATTGCTTGGTTTGCCTGTTGAGTCTTTGGATGTTGGTGTTCGTGTCACTAGTTCTTTTGGTGAGACTGTTGTGACTCGAAAGCTTTATAGAAGGTGTCCTTTGGTTGTGCAAGAACATGTTTTCTATGTTGACCTTATGGAGTTTCCTTTCTATGGGTTTGATGTAATCCTTGGTATGGATTGGCTTGCTGAGCATCATGCTGTTGTGGATTGTGAAAATAAGCGTGTTTCGCTGAAGCTTGCGGATGATTACGATGTTGTTGTGGTTGGTGAGAATGTGAAGTTTCTTGCCAATGTGGTGTCTACCTTGGAGGCGAGCAGGATGTTGAGGCAAGGTTGTGAAGCCTCTCTAGCTTTTGTGATGAATCCTAGCTCTAAGGAGTTAAGGGTGCAAGATATCCGAGTAGTGAAGGAGTTTCCTGGTGTTTTTCCTGAGGAGTTGCCTGGTTTACCTCCTAATCGCGAGGTGGAGTTTGGAATTGAGCTGTATGAGAATACAACTCCTGTGTCCATTACTCCCTATAGAATGGCACCTAAGGAGCTGAAGGAGCTGAAGACGCAGTTGCAAGAGCTGCTTGATCGTGGTTTCATCCGGCCGAGTGTGTCACCTTGGGGAGCACCGGTCTTGTTTGTGAAGAAGAAGGATGGCACTATGTGGATGTGCATTGATTACCGTCAGCTGAATAAGTTGACTATCAAGAATCGGTATCCTTTGCCGAGGATTGATGATCTCTTTGATCAATTCCGGGGAGCGGCTGTGTTCTCTAAGATTGACTTGAGGTCAGGGTATTACCAGTTGAAGGTGAAGGATGTGGATGTGCCTAAGACAGCTTTCAGGACAAGGTATGGGCATTATGAGTTCCTTGTGATGCCGTTTGGTTTGACAAATGCTCCTGCTGCTTTCATGGATATGATGAACCGTGTGTTTCATGAATACCTGGACAAGTTTGTTGTGGTGTTCATTGATGATATCCTCGTGTACTCGCGTACTGAGGAGGAGCGTGAAGAGCATTTGAGGATTGTTTTGAAAGCTTTGTTGGAGAATCAGCTTTATGCTAAGCTGAGCAAGTGTGAGTTCTGGCTTAAGGAGGTGGTGTTTCTTGGTCATGTAGTTTCTGCTGAGGGGATTCGTGTTGATCCTCAGAAGATTGAGGCGGTGATGAACTGGAAGGTTCCTAAATCTGTTCATGAGGTCCGTAGTTTCCTTGGTTTGGCAGGATACTACCGGAGGTTTGTGGATGGTTTTTCTAAGATTGCTGCTCCTTTGACAAAGTTGTTGCAGAAGGAAGTTAAGTATGAGTGGACGGAAGCGAGACAACAGGCTTTTGAGAAGCTGAAGGCGGCTTTGACGCAAGCTCCTATCTTGGTTCAGCCTGAATCAGGGAAAGAGTTTGTGGTCTACAGTGATGCGTCCTATGTTGGTTTGGGATGTGTGCTGATGCAAGAGGGTAAAGTTGTGGCTTATGCATCGCGACAGTTGAAAGTGCATGAGCGCAATTATCCTACGCATGATATTGAGTTGGCTGCAGTGGTTTTTGCTCTGAAGATCTGGAGACATTATCTGTATGGTGAGAAGTGTACGGTGTACACGGATCAAAAGAGTTTGAGGTATCTGATGTCTCAGAAGGAGTTGAATCTTAGGCAGCGACGATGGTTGGAGTTGCTCAAGGATTATGATCTGACGATTGAGTACCATCCTGGAAAAGCTAATGTTGTTGCGGATGCCTTGAGTAGGAAGGTAGTTGTTGAGCTGAGGGCTATGTTTGCTAGCCTGAGTATATCGCGAGATGGTGGTCTTATAGCTGAGTTGCAAGTGAAGTCATCTATGGTTCAGTTGATCAAGGAAAAGCAGTTGCTGGATGACTCCTTGGTGTCTCATGTTCAGGATATCGCGGAGGGTAGACCTTCGGATTTCTGCTTTAATGATGATGGTGTGTTGTGTTTTGGGAGTCGGATAGTAGTACCCAATGATGTTGAGTTGAGGCGTGCTATTCTGACTGAAGGTCATAGTAGTCCTTTTGCTATGCACCCTGGTAGTACTAAGATGTACCGTGATCTTCGTGATGAGTACTATTGGGTGGGTTTGAAGAAGGATGTTGCAGAGTTTGTGAGCAAGTGTATGGTGTGTCAACGAGTTAAGGCTGAACATCAGATTCCTTCAGGATTGTTGCAACCGTTGAGAATCCCTGAATGGAAGTGGGAAAGGGTTACCATGGATTTTGTATCTGGTTTACCTTTGTCTCCATCGAAGAAGAATTCTGTGTGGGTGATTGTGGATCGCCTGACGAAGTGTGTGCATTTCTTGCCTGTGCATACTACGTTTTCCTTGGATAAGCTTGCGGAGCTGTACATTGCTGAGATTGTGCGGCTGCATGGTGTGCCTAAGTCGATTGTGTCGGATAGGGATCCGAGGTTCACATCGCGTTTTTGGCAGTGTTTGCATCAAGCTCTGGGTACAAGGTTGAATTTCAGTACATCCTATCATCCTCAGTCGGATGGTCAGTCTGAGCGAGTTATTCAGATTTTGGAGGATATGCTGAGGTGTTGCGTGATTGAGTTCCAAGGTTCTTGGGAGAAGCATTTGCCTTTGGTGGAGTTTGCTTATAACAATAGTTATCAGGCGAGTATACAGATGGCACCTTATGAGGCTTTGTACGGGAGGAAGTGTAGGACTCCTCTTTGTTGGGCTGAAACTGGTCAAAAGTTGGTTTCGATGCCGACTTTTTTGAAAGGAACCACCGAGAAGGTGAAGCTTATCTGTGAGCGGTTGAAGGCATCCTCTGATCGGCAAAAGTCTTACGCGGATTTGAAGCGTAAGAAGATAGAGTATGCGGTGGGTGACCGTGTGTTCTTAAAGGTTTCGCCTTGGAAGAAGGTGATGAGGTTTGGCCGGAAGGGTAAGTTGAGCCCTAGGTACATTGGACCATATGAGGTGGTTGAGCGTGTGGGTCCTGTTGCGTATCGGTTGAGGCTACCTCAAGAGTTGGAGAAGATTCATGATGTGTTCCATGTTTCTATGCTCCGGAAGTATAGATCTGATCCTTCGCATGTGATGCCTGTGGAGGAAGTGGAATTGAATCCGGATTTGACCTATGATGAGGAACCGGTGAAGGTTCTGGATTCGGATAGCAAGGTTCTTCGTGGCAAGACCATCGAGTTGGTGAAGGTGCTGTGGAAGCATCGTGGTGTTGAGGAAGCCACGTGGGAGCGGAAGGAAGACATGCTGAAGCAGTTTCCTTATCTCTTTCCTTCAGGTAAATTTCGAGGACGAAATTTCTTAAGGGGGGAGAGTTGTAACGCCCCGGTTTTGGGCTTGGTAGTTTTGGGCGTTGACCGGTTTGGTCAAAGTGTTGTTCGAATCTAAAAAGGTAAGATTAGGAAAGCCTAGTTCGGGTTGCATTAAAAATATGGAAAAATATTCTAAAATCATCTTTTAATATATATAAGTGAACTGTGAAATCAATTTTACAAAATGAGTTTTGGAAGGGTGACATTTTGGCTAGTGACCAAAATGTAATTTTTGAAAGTTGCGTGACTGTTTTAGAAAGGATTGAAACTTTGAATCTTTAAGGAGCTATTATTCCAAAAGGAGTTTCTCCAGATTTTTCTAAGATATTTTAATGTATAATTCTGATTTTTAAAGCTTAAGAAAAGTGGAGGGAAATCATTTTACTATTTTGTAACCAACTTTCCATTTTCTTCCAATTTTCCTTTTCTCTCATTTTCTCTCAACCCAAACACTTTCTCTCCAGAAATTTCTTTCTGATTTTGTCACTCAAATCTATCTTTTCAATTCTCTTTGGATTCCTAATCATTTCAACAACAAAACCTTGCAATTTGCTAATTGGATTTTCAAGCTTTTTGGCTCTAAAGAGGAGAAACTCAAGTTTGGAGGTAAGAACGTCCTTCTCCTCTAAACTATCAGTTCTTTACTGAAATTCCTAAGTTCTCAATCCGTAATTGATGTTTTATAAATGGATTTTGAGTTGCTAAATGGATCTTGGCTTAAAATGCAAGATTTGGTGATTTTTGATGAATTTTCGTTGGATCTGTTAAAGCAGTGTTTTAAGGTGTAAAAGTGATGATTAATGAATGCTAATTTGATGAGGAATTGAGTTTTGATTAATGCAATCCCGGATAGGTTGAATTTCCTAAGTTTAGCTTATGATTCTAGGTTGTTTTTGGTGTGATCTTGTGGATCTGTTGTTGCTGGAGGTATAAGGATGTTGTTAGACTCTTTTTAGATGTTATATGATGTTAAAGGATGTTTGGTTGTGATGGTTTATGGCTGGGCTTTGTTGAGAAGTGGTTTGGATGCATTTTCGGTTGTGTTTGGTGGCCGAAATTGGAGGTTGGATGAGAGCAGCGAGTTTAGGTGCTTTCATTGAAGCTATTAATGCATGATGATGCATTAATCCTCTGCTTTGATGTGTTTAAAACAGGGGAGTCATCTTTGGATCCAAGTGGTGGAGATCTGGAAGCTTGATTTGTGTTTCGGCAAAGAGGCGAAGTGGAGTCGGTGAGTAAAAATGGGGTTTCGGCTTTGAAACCAATGTCTTGGGAGCTTAGTTTAAGTCTAAACAACTTTGCTAAGCTCAAGTGTAAGTTTTCGGAAATACTCTCTAGTGGTGGCCATGATTTGATTGTTATGCAATGTGGTTTATTGCATGATTTAAACTCTGTTTTGAAAGCATGATTTAGCATGGTATTTGCTGTTTTTGTAAGCCATATGTTGAAGGAAGCTCAAGGTAAGAGTTCCTTGTTTTTGAGCATTGTTAAAATGTGGTTTGATGCTTATAAATGTATGATGTTTATGGCTTGGTTTAATGCTTTAAAATAGTGGATTATTTGATGATAATGATGTATATTGGCAAGTGATGTTTTGAAAAGGTTAAGGTCACTAAGGTGGTTAAAAGTCCTTGAGTGAGCCTTGTGGTTTCTAAGAGCTTCACGGTGGTTAAAAGTCCATGATGATTCTTGTTAAGGTCACCAAGGTGGTTAAAAGTCCTTGAGTGAGCCTTGTTACTTAAGAACATCAAGGTGGTTAAAAGTCCTTGGATGGTTCTTGTTAAGGACACAAAGGTGGTTAAAATTCCTTGTGTGGTCCTTGCCATGGTGTTTAAAAGTCCATGGGCCAAGGTGTTTAAAAGTCCTTGGGGCCAAGGTGTTTAAAAGTCCTTGGGAAGAACACGAAGGTGGTTAAAAGTCCTTGCGTGGTTCTTGTACATTATAAGATCACAATGGTGTTTAAAAGTCCATGTGTGAGTCTTATGTTGATCTTGTTTTTAAAAGATGAAACTTATCACTTGTGGCCAATATGACATGAATTGATATGGAAGTATGTATTGCTTGTTTAAGAATGCTAGTGAGCATGTTTATATGATGTTTGGAGTATTATTTATAAAGAGTTTTATAAATGCATTATTGAATGGTTTTAATGAGCATTCCTCACTAAGCTATTGCTTACGCTCTCTCTCGTTTTCTTAAACCAATAATGCAGAACATTAAGAGGCTTTGAGGGCAGCAAGGAAGGCAAGCAATCAAGTGGGATTAAGCTCAAAGTATGGAAGGTTTTCTTAAACACATTTTAGCTTTTGGTAATTTGGCAATGGGGGACCATTATGGATGTTTTGGGAGACGTTTGAACTCCCTAAGTTTGATTAATGTTGTTGGAAGTGCTGGCTTTGTAATTGGTCATTATATGCTTGTTTTGGAAGTTTATGCATGAATGGTTAGCTTGTGTAGGAAGCATGCCATTAGATTTTGGGGCTTTTCATATATGATGTTAATATGTTGAATTGTTGATGCAAGTATGTCTTTTATATGATGAATTTCATGTTGGTAAAGTTTGGTAGCATTTGGAGCATGATTGGATGTTTAATAGCATGTTTAAGCATGCATTTCGTGGCATTCTGTGCAGGGTGTTTCGGAACAGTGCCTACCGTTTCGGAACGGGTGCCCTAAACCAGCCCAGGCGTCCGAAACGGGAGAGACCGTTCCGAAACGGAAAGGCCACTGCCAGCCCGTGTTTCGGTACGCGTTGCGGAACGGCCCCGCGTTTCGAAACAGGCTCTGCCTGTTTCGGAATGGTCGACCGTTGGGGGCTGACATTGGCAGTTAAATGTTTCGAAATGTTTGCATTTTGGTCCTAAATCTTGTTTGTGCAATTGTATGAGTTTGGAATGTCCGTTTGAGCTGAAATTCGACAGTGAGGCATGAAACCTGAATAATTACAAGATAGTAACTATAATTTGGGTTAAGTCCTCCTAATTTACAGAATTTACAATTTGGTCCCTAAAGTTGTAAATTGTTCAATTGGGTCCCTGTTTAATCTCTGATGTCTATGATCTTTGAGTATGTTGTTTGTATGATCATGACTAGGGTTAATGAGCATCTAGACAAGTTTAAAAAGAAAAAAAGGGTCGTTAATCAAGGTTGACTTTCGGGTTGACTTTGGTTTTCCCCGTGTGACTTTCTTAATTCGGGTCAACCGCCTAGGCCGGGTTAAGGGGGTTACAACCTGTGCCCCAACATCCTCCAACATGGCGCCTTCCAGAACGGTCACACCTCGGCAACCTAGCTATCCCCTCTTGATCAAGTAGCACTTGCCCCAAATCTGCACTACCACTCAGACTTCGATTCAGGCAAAACCTTCCATCACGTAGCCTCTTACGCTGACCGCTCCCGAGGTCAGTATCCACAACTCTCTCGCTTAAACTTTCCCCACCTTCATAAACAGAAACCACACCCTCACATTGCTTACCCCTTGGGAATTTCTCTCCAAGGTACCTTTCATAAAAGGCAGACACAAAGAAGTCCCAATCTATATCGTGGATATGCGATGCCACCGCCAAAGATGTCCACCAGGCACAAGCGTCCTCCAACATCAATGAGACAACACTTCCTAGCTTACAGGCATAGTCACAACCTTCCTGATCTAAAATCAGAATTACACTGGCCAACCAGGCCTCAAACGTCTCAGGTGTTGAACCATGATACTCCACAGCTCCCAAATCAAGTAAACGCTGTTTCGACAAACCCGCACATCCCACAGCCGACACGTCTACAGGCCTTACTTCTGCCACAGCCTGAGATGTTCCCAACACCTCTTGAACTATAAGTGATGAATTCTTCATCACAGAACCAGCTTCTTCCTCCTGCCTCACTACCTCAACTCCAGGCACAGAAAACTGAGACGAAACACCTCCATTAAAAGGTGAATTCCACGCATTAACAACCTTCTCTAAAGCAGCAACCATCTCACCTAACTTCCATTCTCTCATCAATTTCACCTTGCTATTAACAGCAAACAATCATAACAAAACAAACAAAATCGGTCAGACCAGCTTTAAGCAAGGATTCAAACTCCAACTCCAAAATAACACAATAGATATAATAATAAGGCAATGGGTATCCTGAATCCTCCCCTTTCACATGACATAACAGTCAATAAAACATGTATATCACAACATTAAGCATATCAATCAACATACTTCGATCATGCTTTCCTCAAATAACATTCACTTGTAATAGCATAATATCAACATGTCATACCCATTACACTTTCATTATTCATAAAATCAGCTCACAACACCAACATAACATCAGCACAAATCCACATTAGCTCAATGAAGATTCATAACCAAGAAGCATGCTTAAAAACATCAACAATTCGCTCAAAGGCACACTTTCCAACCGACTTTCAATCACACAACAGTATAAACATCAAACACATATTACAACAACTTACCTTTTCCCCAAGCATTCGCAACTCAGCTCTGATACTGTAACGCCCCGGTTTTGGGCTCAAAAGTTTTGGGTGTTGACCGGTTCGGTCAAAGTGCTGATCGAATATATAAGAGTGAATTTAGGAAAGCCTAGTTCGGGTTGCATTAAAAATATGGAAAAATATTCTAAAATCATCTTTTAATATATATAAGTGAACTGTGAAATCAATTTTGGAAAATGAGGTTCGGAAGGTTGACATTTTGGCTAGTGACCAAAATGTAATTTTTGAAAGTTGCGGGACAGTTTTATAAAGGATTGAAACTTTGAATCTTTAAGGAGCTATTATTCCAAAAAGGATTTCTCCAGATTTTTCTACGATATTTTATGACTCAAATCTGATTTTAAAGATTAAGAAAAGAGAGGGAAATCATTTTTAACCAATTTCCAACTAACTTTCTATTTTCTCTCAAATTCTCTTTTCTCTCATTTTCTCTCTACCCAAACAAGATTTCCTCAGATTTCTTTCTTTGATTTTAACATCTTAATCTCTCATTTCAATTCTCATTTGATTCCTAATCATCTCATCATCAAAACCTCTCAAATTGCAAATTGTTTCATCAAGCATTTTTGCTCTAAGATGGAGAAATTCAAGTTTGGAGGTAAGAACGTCCTTCTCCTCTAAACTATCAGTTCTTTACTGAAATTCCTAAGTTCTCAATCCTTGATTCATGTTTTATTAAAGGCTTTTCAATTGAGATCTTGATTTTCGGCTAAAATGCAAGATTTGGTGATTTTGGTGAAATTTTCGTGTGATCTGTTTAAGCAGGGTTTTGAGGTGTTAAATTGATGATAATTGAATGCTAAAATGATTAGAAGTTGAGGTTTAATCAATGCAATCCCGGATAGGTTGAATTTCCTAAGTTTGGCTTGAGTTTTTGGTTGTTTTTGGAGTGTTTTTGGTGATCTGTTATACCTGGAGGTATAAGGACGTGGTTGTGATCATTTTGCATGTTATTTGATGTATAAAAATGGTTAGAAGTGATGGATCTTGGCTGGGTTAAGTTTTGGAAGTGTTTGGAGATGATTTCGGTTGTGTTTGGTAGCCAAATTGTTAGATTTGTGATGAGCAGCGAGTTGTGTTGATGTTGCTGGTGTTTTAATGCATAAGGATGCATTAATGTTCTGTTTTTTATGTGCTTGAAAAAGGGGAGGTTGATCCTTGAGCTTTGGAGGTGTTTTCGGAAGGTTTCGGAAGCTTGGAAAGCTTGTTGGCTAGCTTTGTTTGGTAATCGGTGAGTGAAGTTGGGATTTCAGCTTTTGAAACATGGTTTGAAGGTTTTTGGGAGCTTATTTTAAGTCTAAACAACTTTGCTAAGCTCAAGAGTAAGTGGATGGTTTTTGCTCTTGGATTGTGTATGTTTTGGCTTTAAAAATCAAAAGCGGTTGATGATTGATATGCATGTGATTTGCATGGTTAAATTCTGTTTTGTAAGCATGTTTTAGCATGGTTTAATGCTGGTTTTGAAAGTCAGTTGAAAAGGATGCTCAAGGTAAGAGATCCTTGGTTTTATACATTGGAAATGTGGTTTTGATGCATAGTGTTGCATGTTGTTCATTGGCTTTGTATGATGCTTAAAAACTGTGAGTTGATGATGATTAATGATGATAATTGTGCCTTTTGCATATTGTTTATGCATGTGAATCATTGAGCTAATGATGTGATGGTTTTGCATTATGTGTATGCATGTGAATCATTGAGCTAATGATGAGATGGCCTTGCATTTTGTTTATGCATGTGGAATATTTGATAATATGGTAAGATGGTTATATTGGCAAGTGATGCGAAAGGTTCTTGATTCATTGATCGGGTATAATTAGCCGGCTATAGGATTGGGTGCACCGTGAGTAAAGTCGCCTTGAAGGCGGAGTGGTCAAGTGTGGACCGGTTAGACTCCCCTCAAGTATTCCTAACGAGATGAGGTCATAGTGGAGGTTGTTGCCCACTCGAGGACCTGAGTTGTTAAGGTCATAATGGAGGTTGTTGCCCATTCGAGGACCTTGGTTAAGTAAAGGTTTTAAGGTGGTTAAAAGTCCTTATGTGAGAACCTTGTACTTGTTAAGATCACAATGGCAATGGTTAAGTCCATGTGTGAATCTTGTGTGTGATGTCCCGGATCTCGTTAGATGATGTCTACAACTACCAATCGGTTATGCAAAGGTTGTATGGTGGTTGAAAGTCCATACGGGAAGACCTTGTGCATGTCAAGGGTGTATGGTGGTTGAAAGTCCATACATGGTAACCTTGAGGAAAAGCTAAGGTTGTATGGTGTTTAAAAGTCCATACATGGGAACCTTAGGTTGTTAAGGTCAAATGGTGGTTGTTGCCCATTTGGAAGACCTTGGATTGGGTAGTGTGTAGGAAGCGTTGGGACACGCTTGTAATCCGCGTATCCGATCGAATCGATAAGTTGGAAAGTGAATGTGGTTGATCACTTGGATGCCAATGTAATGTTCTTGATCATAGTGAAGCATGAGATGCTTGAAATGATGCATGGTTGCATGTGAAGCATGAGATGCTTGAAATGATGCATAGTTGCATGTGAAGCATGGGATTGCTTGAAATGATGCATGGTTGCATGTGAAGCATGAGATGCTTGAATTGATGCATGTTTGCATGGGAAGCATGAGATGCTTGGTAAGATGCATTGTTGCATGAAATGTGTATAATGCTAGTGATGGCATGTTTACTTGTAAGTTGATCAAGTGTTGATAATCATTTGATAAATGATGTATGAGAGCATGAGTTGCCTATGTTGCATTGGAGTCTTGTATGACTTGTTGTTTAAGGCATGTGAAGATGATGATATGGTTTTATGTTGCCTTGGTTAAATGCATGAAATGGTTTGATTGAACTATGGTTTTAAATGGTTTCTTGCTTGATGTGGTTTCCAAGTTGAAGAAAGGTATGTTGCAAATTGGAAGTGTTTTCCATGGTTTTGTTTAAAGCTTGGCATATGGTGTTAATGCATGGTTATGAGCTTGATGTTGAAAAGAGTTTTCGAACATGGTTTTGGAAAGCAAATCGGGTTGGTTTTAAAGTGTTTTAAAGACCCGCTGCATTGATGGTGTTTTGGTTTTGAGCATTCCTCACTAAGCATTTTGTGCTTACGCTCCTTTTTGTCCATCAATGCAGATTCTTGAGGTTTGGGCAGCAAGGAGCAAGGGATTCAAGGTGGACTCCAATGGAGATGTATGTCTCGGTGAATAGCTATAGTTAATAAGGGCAATGGGGTAGAATCTCTCGGATTGTTGTTATTGTGATCGTATGTGTTGATCATGAATGTTTAAATGCTGTTGTTAATGTTGTTGAAACATGATTTGGCTTAATTGAGGTTGAATTGGAAGGTTTGTACTTAAATGGTTGCTTGTGTAGGAAGCATGCCTATAGACTTGGGGCTTTCCTTATGTGATGGTTATATGTTGAATTGTTGATGCAAGTATGTCCCTTTTATGTTGAATTGCATGTTGGCAAAGTTTGGTGGCTTTTGGAGCATGTTTGAATGATCAATTGTGTGTTTGAATGAGCAAAATGCAACATTCTGGGCTAGGCGTTTCGGAACAGGTAACACCGTTTCGGAACGGGTGCCCTGCATGAACCCAGGCGTCCGAAACGGGTGTCACCGTTCCGAAACGGAATGTATTCTGCCAGACCCCCGTTGCGGAACGCGTTGCGGAACGGCCCGTGTTTCGGAACGGGCTTGGCCTGTTTCGGAACGGGTGACCGTTGGGGGCTGACATGGGCGGTTAAATGTTTCAAAATGTTTGCATTTTGGTCCTGAATCTTGTTTGTGCAATTGTATGAGTTCGGGATGTCCGTTTGAGCTGAAATTTGGCATGGAAGCATGAAACATGATTAATTTTAAGTTGGTAACTTAAAATCTTGTTAAGTCCTTAAAGTTTTCAGAAATTACAATTTGGTCCCTAAAGTTGTAATTTGTTCAATTGGGTCCTTGTTTTATCTCTGATGTTTGTGATCTTTGAGCATGATGTTTGTGTGATCACATCTAAGGTTAATATGCATCTAGACAAGTTTTAAAAGAAAAAAAAGGGTCGTTAATCAAGGTTGACTTTCGGGTTGACTTTGGTTTTCCCCGTGTAATCTTCGTAGTTCGGGTCAACCGTCCAGACCTGGCTACGGGGGTTACAGATACCACCAAATGTAACCCCCTTAACCCGGCCTAGACGGATGACTCGAATTAAGAAGTTTACACGGGGAAAACCAAAGTTAACCCGAAAGTCAACCTTGATTGACGACCCTTTTTTTTTTCTTTTTAATCTTATCTAGATGCACATTAACCCTAGACATGTTCACAAGAACAACATACTCAAAGATCATAACAATCAAAGATCATTCAGGGACTCAATTGCACAAATTACAACTTTAGGGACCAAATTGTAAATTCTGAAAATTATAAGGACTTAACCCAAATTAAAGTTACCCTTATGAAATTAATCATCTTTCATGCTTCTCTGCCAAATTTCAGCTCAAACGGTCATCTCAAACCCATTCAATTGCATATACAAAGTTCAGGACCAAAACACAAGGTTTTCAAAACATTTAACCAACAATTTCAGTGCCCAACGGTCGGGTGTTTCGGAACAGGGATGAACCGTTCCGAAACGCGGGACCGTTCCGAAACAGAGCCTAGCAGTGGCAAAACCGTTCCGGAACGGTTCTACCTGTTTCAGAACGCCTAAGCCATTTCAGGCCCCCGTTCCGATACGGTAGCTCCTGTTCCGAAACAGGCTGCCCAGATTGCAGAAATTTTGCTGGTTTATCAAACATTCGACCCGTCAAACATGCTCCAAAGGCAACCAAATCATACCAGCAAGTCATTCAACACTCAAGGGACATAATTGCATCAAAACCTAGATACAAGACCACCCCTAGGTGCACCAACTCATTCAACACATCCAACACTCATTCATGCTTTTAAAACAAGAAGCATAGCATACCAACTCAAGAATACGAAGATTCAAACGATACAAGCGTTAAACCACATAATTCAAAACCATAGACCAAACTTGTCCAACATACAAAATCTCATTAAACACCAACATAAGAGATTCACCCCATTGCCTTTATTATCTATAGCCATTAACCGAGACATACATCTCAAGTGGAGCTTTCCTTGAATCCCTTGCTTCTCGTTGTTCCAACTTCATATATCTGCATTGATGGACAAAAAGGAGCGTAAGCACATAATGCTTAGTGAGGAATGCTCAAAACCAAAACACCATCAATGCAGCGAGTCATAAAACCACTTTAAGAGATAAACACAACTCGATAAACCATAGCAATGTTTGAAAACCCTTTCCAACAACATGCTTAAAATCATGCACTGCTCAAACATGAAAGCCAACCCTTCACTTAGAAAAGCTAAACAATCCTTTTCAAAGCACAAACTTGCAAAACCATCAATTTAACCACTTCATGCATGAACATCATAAGCAAGGTTAAATACAAGATTCTTGGAAAACACTTCCACATCACATCATACTTTTCACATACATTGAAAATCCTTTCAAAGCAAGAAACCTTTGAAAAACCACTTATTCCTTCAATTAATCACATGCATAAAACAAATGCAACACATGAACCACAACTCAACATTTGCATTACATGCCTTTTAAACAAGCCTTCACAAGACTTCAATGCACTAAAGAGATTTCATGCACACATGCACCATTCTCAATAGATAATAAACACTTGTTCAAGCTAACAAGTAATACATGAATTCATAGAGCATTACACACTTCTCATGCAACCATGCATCATTTCAAGCATCTCATGCTTCATCATAATCAAGAACTTTATATTGGCTTCCAAGTGATAATTCACAAACATCATAACACAAGACTCAATCGGATACGCGGATCACAAGCGTTGTCCCTACGCTTCATACACACTACCAATCTCAAGGTCCCCAAATGGAATTTTAACCACCATTTGACCTTACCATACACAAGGTCCTCATATGGAATTTTAACCACCATATGACCTTAACATTCACAAGGTCCTCATATGGAATTTTAACCACCATATGACCTTAGCATCACCCATTGGTAGTTGTATAACATCACTAACGAGATCCGGGACATACAACACAAGATCCACACATGGACTTTACACCACCATTGTGATCTTAACAAGCACAAGGTCCTCAAATGGAATTTTAACCACCATTATAACCTTTGCTTACACAAGGTCCTCAAATGGAATTTTAACCACCATTATGACCTTAACACAAGACCCACCCATGGAATTTTAACCACCATGGTGTTCTTAACCATCTCGTTAGTGTACTTGGATGGAGTTACCGGTTCACACAACCACTCCACATCCAAGGCGACTTTATTCACGATGCACCCAATCCTATAGCCGGCTAACTATATCCGATTAAAGTAACCAAGAACCACTTACATCACTTGCCAATATAACCTTCTTACCACATTAATCCAATGTTTTACAAGCATAATCAAAATGCCAAAACCACCATTTACCATCATCAATCCACTGTTTTTGAAGCATCACACAAAGCCATTAAACAACATGCAACACTATGCAACAATTCAACAATTCCAATATACAAAACCAAGGATCTCTTACCTTGAGCATCCTTCACACATGGCCTTCAAAACCAGCATTAAACCATGCTATAAAATGCTTTCAAAATAGAATTTAAAACATGTGAAACACATGCATTGCATCCAACAATCACAAGTGCTTTAAAAACCATTTCATAACACAACCAAGAGAGAAATTCCATTTACTTACTCTTGAGCTTAGCTAAGTTGTTTAGACTTAAACTAAACTCCCAAAACCTTCAAACCTTGGTTTTAAAGCTGAAAACCCAACTTCACTCACCGATACACAAAACTAGGCTAGCCAACAAGCCTTCCAAGCATTCGAAACCTTCAACGCCACCTCTAATGCTCACGGATCATTCTCCCCTATTTCAAGCACATAACAACAGAGGATTAATGCATCATTATGCATTAAAAACAACAGCAACACACCTAAACTCGCTGCTCTTTGCAAATCCAACATTTCGGCTACCAAACACAACCGAAATCACCTCCAAACACTTCCAAAACTTAACCCAGCCAAGATCCATCACTTCTAACCATTTATAAACATCAATTAACATCCAAAATGATCACAACCACGTCCTTATACCTCTAGCAATAACAGATCATCAAAAACACTCCAAAAACAACCAAAAACTCAAGCAAAACTTAGGAAAATCAACCTATCCGGGATTGCATTGATCAAACCTCAATTTCACATCAATTATACATTCATTTAACATCAAAAAGACATCTCAAAACAATACCCAATTAGATCATACGAAAATTCATCAAAATTGACCAAATCTTGCATTTTAAAGCCAAGATCAAGAATACATTTGCAAAACCTTTAACAAAACACAATTCAAGGATTGAGAACTTGGGAATTTCAGTAAAGAACTGAGAATTTATAGGAGAAGGACGTTCATACCTCTAAACTTGAGTTTCTCCCTTTTTGGAACCAAGATTCTTTAAAATCAAAATAGCAAATTCTAAGGTTTTGTTGAAGAGATGATTAGAGATCAAAAGAGGATTGAAATGTGTTATTTAGATGACAAAATCAGGGGAAAAATGTGCTGGAGAAAGTGTTTGGTTTGAGAGAAAAAGATGAGAGAAAAGGAAAATGGGAATTTGGAAAAGTTAGTTGGAAAATGCCAAAATATCTTCCCTCCCTTTTACTTTTATTTAAAAACCATTAATTAAACCTTTATTATTTAAGAAAAATCTGGAGAAACTCCTATTGGGTAAATAGCTCCTTAAAGATTCAAAGTTTCAATCATTTTTCAAACAGTCACCCAGTTTTCAAAAATTACATTTTGGTCACTAACCCAAAATGTCACTCTTCCAAGCCTCATTTTGTAAAATTGATTTCACCTTTCTCTTATATATAATAAAAGAGAATTTTAAGACATTTTTCCATATTTTATATGCAACCCGAACTAGGCTTTCCTAAAAATCACCTTATATATTCGAACCGCACTCTGACCGGCCCGGTCCAAACCCAAAACTTCTAAGCCCAAAATTGGGGCGTTACAAGGGATGTGTATTGATATTGGTCATATTGGCGAGGCGGGGGGATTAGACCATTCATTGATTTGGCGAGGCGTAAGAATTCATGTATCCACTATTTTAATTCAATCCAATGACTTATGATGAAAAGAATATGTTAAACATTGTATATTGTTGCATAGCATTGACATTGTTAAGCATGAGATCATATATGTATTGATCCTTGACATATTGTTGTTCATATTGTCTATGACTACCTCACTAGGCAATGTATGCCTAACGTGTCTCATCTCATGCATTTTCAGGTTGAAAGATCTTGTGTCGGAGAATCGGATTAACAAGGCAAGACAAGTCACTGCAAGCCTTCAAGTAATGTATTTTGATCTTGTGAACTCCTAGGAAGGTGGCAAAGTAGTTGAACTAGTTATTTATGCCTATTTTGATGTGTTTGTGAGATGCTTATGATGTAATATGGTTAATGGCCCTAAATGGCCTTTTTGGTTGGTTTAAAATTGCAGAAGAATGCATACTTAGCTCAAAATGGTAAAAACATAGTAAATGGTTTCGTATGATCATGAAATTTGGCATGCTAGTAGTTTATACCATTGATATATTGGGGATAAAGTTTTGTTGCATTTGGGCATTGTTCGATAGGTCAAAGTGAATGAATACCAGCAAAAATCTGACATTACAGGCCAGACCGTATTGAAACGGGTGATGGCGTTTCGATACGAGTAAGTGTAAAGTGTCCCCAAGTTCTATATTTTGTACACATTCATGCCCTTATTATTGCTATTCTTAAGCTCATTTAGGCATATTTAGGTGCTTTTCATGCATAATAACATTATTTTCTCTTTCACCATGCTTTTATTGAATATTTTATGTTTGGTTAAGAAAAGATATTGTTTTAGTCTAGTTTTTATTTTCATGTGCTATAGATGTGTAGAGGAGGAGAGGACAAGAGAGGATAGGAAAGTTGTAAACAATAGGAGCTGTACTGAAGCAGTTCCAGATGCCGCCAAGGACGATGACGAAGCATCATTGCCGCCAAGAGCCGCCCAGGTAGGAGTTACACCGACTTAGCCAAGATGGGTCGCGATTTAGAGAGGGCAATTCCCTGAGCCCAATGAGCCCAGTCTTGCAATTCTTTAAAGCTTGTAGCGACCGGTAGAGCTGGTCCAAGATTGATAAGTAGGAGTACTTATCCTTACTTGCTGGAGAAGGCAACGTCCAAAGAGTCCACGTTTAAGTCAAAAAGGAGTTAGAGTTTAATGAAAAAACTACTTTAAGAACTTCTACTTAAAGGAGGACTCAAACTTAGGCCATGAGCCCTTTATATACTCAATGTATGTGAGGGTATAGGGGCATGAGAGGATGCACGCATGAATAGCTGGATAACGGAGAGATAGCTAGGTAGATAGGAGTTGTTAAGGGTCGCGACCCAACTCTCCCAGGGTTTAGGTCTTTACATGTAAAGTAGTTGTGAGTAACGGTTGTAATAGTTTAAATATGTTTTCAATAAAAATCCAAGTTTGCTTAATTCATGTTCTTCATTCTCTCAATTAGTTCTAACCGTCCAATTGAGAGAATCCATTTGTCGAGCACGAAAGTGTAAGGCTCACGAAAGGGTTAAGCACGGTCACAACAAGTCGAGGCGTGACTAACTTGGTTCCAAAAGTTCACAAGTTTCAACGGCTAAAAAGAGCAACCAAACGTCGACTGCCTGTGTTAGGTTTATGCTGAGATTGCTAGGTATTGCGTACGTCACGTGGTGGCCGAATCCTTTCCTAGACATAAGAAGGATCACTTAAGAATTGCTCTGCTAAACTTGGAGTATCTGCTAGACTTGCCGCCATGACTTATTTTCATTCCACCTGCCGAGACAGCGAAAGTTGCAGAAGCAGTGACCTGCTGCGGCCGCTTGACAGGGTTGTAACTGCCGCCCGCCATTATCCATCGAGGCAGCAAATCATGGTAGCGCAAAACATACTTAGGCTTTACAACGCAGTCTACAAGCTACTGAGCTGCAACTGCCTTACCCAATTTATCGACCAAATCTCTCCCTATCATCCATATCATCACTATCTTTATTTTACTTGAATTTTTATATTTCCTCATTGAGAGATTTAATTGTGCATTTACTAAATCTTCGTGTAGGAAACCATTCATAGAAGCTGCTCCAATCCCTGTGGGAGACGATTTCTTTTGTACTATAACTTGACAAGAGTGTGCACTTGCGCTCACAAATAGAGAACACCTAAATACTCTACAAGTTTTGGGCATCGTTGCCGGGGATTGGCAACAACAACTGTGTTTGAATTCCTGCATTTCTACTTTAGTTTTTCCACATTGAATTTCTGTTTATTTTATTCTACAAAAAAAAATAAAAAAAAAGGCCTGTAACGCCCCGGTTTTGGGCTTGGAAGTCTTGGGCGTTGACCGGTTGGTCAAAGTGCTGTTCGAATCGTAAGAGGTTAAATTAGGAAAGCCTAGTTCGGGTTGCATAAAAATTATGGAAAAAAGTTCTAAAATCATCTTTTATTATAATTAAGTGAACTGTGAAATCAATTTTGGAAAATGAGTTTCGGAAATGTGACATTTTGGCTAGTGACCAAAATGTAACTTTTGAAAGTTTGGTGGCTATTTTATAAAGGGTTGAAACTTTGAATCTTTAAGGAGCTAATTACCCAAAGGGAGTTTCTCCAGATTTTTCTAAGATATTTTAACACATAATTCTGATTTTAAAAGAATCAAAAGGAGGGAAAATCTATTTTTGGCCATTTTCTCATCTAACTACCTATTTTCTTTCTATCTTTTTCTCTCAACCCAAACACTCATTTTCCAGAGATCTCATTCTGATTTTCTCACCTAAAATCATTCTTTCAACTCTCAATTGATTGCAAATCATTGTGTCTTCAAATCCTCTTCAATTGCTTCAAGTTTCATCAAGCTTTTCTATTCCAAAAAGAGGAGAAACTCAAGTTTGGAGGTAAGAACGTCCTTCTCCTCTGAACTTCAAGTTCTTTAATGAAATTCCTAAAGTTTTCAATCCTAATTTGATAATTGATTAAAGGTTTTAAGGTTTATTTGTGGATCTTGGCTAATTATGCAAGATTTTGATGATTTCACTTGATTTTCGTTTGATCTGTTAAATCTGTGTTTTGAGAAGTGTTTTTGATGTTAAATGATCATTAAATTGATGTGGAAATGAGTCTTGATTGATGCAATCCCGGATAGGTTGGATTTCCTAAGTTTAGCTTGAGTTTTAAGGTAGCTTTTGTGGTGATCTTGGTGATCTGATGTTGCTGGAGGTATAAGGATGTTTATAGGTTGTTTTTAGATGTGTTTTGATGTTGATGGAAGTGAGGTTTTGCTGGTTTGTGGCTGGGCTTTGTTTAGAAGTGTTTCAGATGCATTTTTGGTTGTGTTTGGTGGCCGAAAATGGAGGTTTAGTGAGAGCAGCGAGTTTAGATGCTTTCATTGAAGCAATTAATGCATGATGATGCATTAATCCTCTGCTTTAATGTGTTGAAACATGGGAGGCATCCTTGGATCCAAGATTTGTTGATCCGGAGGCTTGATTTGGTGCTTTGGCTTGAAGCAAAGTGGAAATCGGTGAGTGGATTTGTGAAAATGGTTTTCGGCTTTGAAACCAAGGTTTTGGGAGCTTAGTTTAAGTCTAAACAACTTTGCTAAGCTCAAGTGTAAGTTTTCGGATTACTCTCTCTAAGTGGTGGCCATGTTTTGATGAAATGTGAAATGATGATTTCGCATGATTTGTTACTGTTTTTGAAAGCATGATTAAGCATGTTAATTGCTGATGTTTTAGCATGATTTATGCTGATGTTTTAAGCCATGTGTAAGGTGACTCTAGGTAGGAGTACCTTGTTTTTATGCATTGTTAAATGATGATTTAATGCTTTGAAATGCATGATGAAATGGCTTGGTTTAAATGCTTTAAAACAGTGGATTACATGATGTATAAAGTGTGTATTGGCAAGTGATGGTTTGTAAAAGTGAAGGTCACTAAGGTGGTTAAAAGTCCTTGAGTGAGCCTTGTTACCTAAGATCATCAAGGTGGTTAAAAGTCCTTGGATGAATCTTGTTGCGGACTCTAAGGTGGTTAAAAGTCCTTAGGTGCTCCTTTCCATGGTGGTTAAAAGTCCATGGGGCCAAGGTGTTTAAAAGTCCTTGGGGCCAAGGTGTTTAAAAGTCCTTGGGGTAATTCAAGCTACGGACACAAAGGTGGTTAAAAGTCCTTGTGTGGTCCTTTCATGGTGTTTAAAAGTCCATGGCCAAGGTGTTTAAAAGTCCTTGGGGTCCAAGGTGTTTAAAAGTCCTTGGGGAAAGTTGTTGAACTTGATTTCATAGATGAAATGTATCACTTGAGCCAATATGACATGTATAGTACATGAGATGCATGAGATGCATGATTTAATGTTTATGTTGAAGCATGAGATGCTTGTTTAAATGAAATGTGGAAGCATGATATTGCTTGATTTAAAGTATGCTTTGAGCATGTGTAAAGGTCGTTTTATAAGCATGTTTTACAAATGGTTTTAATTGCATTATTGAATGGTTTTTAAAGAGCACTCCTCACTAAGCTTTGGCTTACGCTCTCTCGTTTTCTTGATTCAATAATGCAGAGCATTAGAGTACTTTGAGGGCAGCAAGAGGAGGCAAGCAAACAAGTTCAAGTTGAGCTCAATGTATGGAAGGTTTTGTTAAACATTTAGCTTTTGTATGTTTTGGCAATGGGGGACCAATGTATATGTTTTGGGAGGTGTTTAAGACTCCCTAAGTGTGTTGAATGATGATGATGTTGCTGGTTTTTGAGTTTGAACCTTATATGCTTGTTTTGCAAGTTGATGCTTGAGTGGATAGCTTGTGTAGGAAGCATGACCTTGGATTTGGGGCTTTTTGCTTGTGATGTTATTTTGTTGAATTGATGATGCTCATATGTCCTAAAAGTGTTTAATTGCATGCTGGTAAAGTTTGGTGATGTTTGGAGCATGTTTGAGTGTCCAATTGCATGATTAGATATGCTTGTTTGCTGAATTTTGTGCAGGCGTTTCGGAACAGGGGTGTACCGTTTCGGAACGGGTGCCTTGCATGAACCAAGGCGTCCGAAACGGTATACACCGTTTCGAAACGGTTTGGCCTCTGCCGAAGCCACGTTCCGGAACCCGTTTCGGAACGGCCCGTGTTTCGGAACAGGGCTAGCCTGTTTCGGAACGGTCGACCGTTAGGGGGGCTGACATGGTAGTTATATGTTTTGAAATGTTTGCGTTTTGGTCCTAAATCTTGTATGATCAATTGCATGAGCTGTGGATGTCCTTTTGAGCTGAAATTTCACAGAGAAGCATGAAACCTGACTAATTTCAAGATGGTAACTTTAATTTGGGATAAGTCCCTTAATTTATCAGAATTTACAATTTGGTCCCTAAAGTTGCAATTTGTTCAATTGGGTCCCTGTTTGATCTCTGATGTTTGTGATCTTTTGATATGTTGTTTGCATGATCACAATTAAGGTTAATGTGCATCTAGACAAGATTAAAAAGAAAAAAAGGGTCGTTAATCAAGGTTGACTTTCGGGTTGACTTTGGTTTTCCCCGTGTAATCTTCGTAGTTCGGGTCAACCGTCTAGACCGGGCTACGGGGGTTACATTTGGTGGTATCAGAGCTGAGTTCTCGAGTAATTGGGAATGTGTGTATGCATGATTGAAGCATGGTTTGGTTGGTATGCTTGTTGAGTGAAAGCATGTTCAGTGATTTGTGATGATGATGTGTATGTGATGCATGTTGTGATGATGCATGATGAGGGTACCCATTGCCAAACAAAAGCTAAAGAGATGATGTTGTTTTTGAAAGAATTGAGCTTGAATACTTGGATTTCGCTTACCTTGCTGGTCCTGACTTGTTTTATTTTGTATTGTTATGCATGGTAATAGTATGGCACCACGTAGAGAGTTAAGGAGTAGCGCGAGAGCTACGACCCCGGAGGGGAATGTGAATGATGAGCACATTGGTAGTGCTGTGTTACCTCCTCCTCCACCTGGTGGTGGTGGTGCGGAGAGGGGAAGAGCTGGAGCTGAGGCAGCTGGTGCTGGAGCTGCAGGGCCTGAGGTTGGTCAGGGGCAAGCGATGCCTGACATGTCTGTGCTGGTACAAGCTATTGCGGGTGCGTTTCGAGCAGCAGTAGCTGGAGCTCAAGGAGCTGGGCATCAGGGAGATGCTGGTGCTAGACTACCCTTGGAACGTTTGCGCAGTCTTGGTGGGACTGAGTTTAGGGGTATGACAGCTGAGAGGTCAGAAGCATGGTTGGAAAGTACCAAGCGTGTCTTGGGACAGATGAGTTGCACTGATGTGCAAAAGCTGGGATGTGTGGTGTCACTGCTGCAAGGTGATGCTTATACGTGGTGGACGACCACAATCTCTGGGATGGCTGATGCTGATGTTACTTGGACGTTCTTTCAGCATGCGTTTAAGAGGAGATATCTGGGAGTTAGATATCTGGACGAGAAGAAGCGTGAATTCATGTCTCTTACCCAAGGGAGCATGAGTGTGGCTGAGTATGAGGTACAGTTTGTACGTCTTAGCCAGTATGCACCGGAGCTGATACCTGATGAGCGCGAGAGGTGCGAAAGGTTCCGTTATGGCTTGGTGACGGAAGTTAAGACCTATATGTTGGCTGCTGAGTACAATGATTTCGATGTGTTGGTTAGTCGATCCAAGGACATTGAGATGAATCTGAGTTTGTCTGCTAAGGGTGCTGGAGCTAGTTTTGGAAAGAGAGCTGCTGAGTATAGTTCCGGTGGTCGGAACAAGAGAGGACGCGATCAGAGGTTTCAGTCCTCGTCTAAGAGAGGTGGAGGTGCACCTGCTAGGGGTGGCAATGCTAGAGCTGACCCTAGTGCTTGTTGGATTTGTGGTTCCCGTGGTCACTTGAAGCGTGACTGTCCTCGTGCTGGGAGGGAGGTGCAAGCTCCTGTGATGGCAGCTGGTTATGAGTGCTGGAACTGTGGTTCAGCTGATCATTTGAGACGTGATTGTCCGAGGGTGGCTGGTGGTCAAGAGCGTGCTCCTGTTGTTGCAGCACCGCAGAGAGGTCGTGGGCGCGGCCGTGGTAATTTTCAGAGGCGAGAGGAAGGTGGACGCGGTGTAGCTCATGTTGTGGTTATTCAACCTGAGGGTGGAGGCCAAGCGAGGGTGTATGCTCAGCGCGAAGGAAGGAATGATGCTGATGTGATTGCAGGTACCTTTACTTTGCAATCCTTGTCATTGCTTTCTTTGATTGATTCTGGATCTACGCATTCATACATTCTTCGTGAGCATGCTGAGTTGCTTGGTTTGCCTGTTGAGTCTTTGGATGTTGGTGTTAGAGTCACTAGTTCTTTTGGTGAAACTGTTGTGACTCGTAAGCTTTATAGAAGGTGTCCTTTGGTTGTTCAAGAGCATGTCTTTCATGTTGATCTTATGGAGTTGCCCTTTTATGGTTTTGATGTGATCCTTGGTATGGATTGGCTTGCTGAGCATCGTGCTGTTGTGGATTGTGAGAATAAGCGGGTTTCGCTTAAGCTTGCGGATGATTATGAAGTGGTGGTGGTTGGTGAGAATGTGAAGTTTCTTGCCAATGTTGTTTCTACCTTGGAGGCGAGCAGGATGCTGAGGCAAGGTTGTGAAGCTTTTCTAGCTTTCGTGATGAATCCTAGTTCGAAGGAGCTGAGGGTGCAGGATATCAGGGTTGTGAAGGAGTTTCCTGATGTTTTTCCTGAGGAGTTGCCTGGTTTACCTCCTAATCGCGAGGTGGAGTTTGGTATTGAGCTGTATGAGAATACCACTCCTGTGTCCATTTCTCCCTATAGAATGGCACCTAAGGAGCTGAAGGAGCTGAAGACGCAGTTGCAAGAGTTGCTTGATCGTGGTTTCATCTGACCGAGTGTTTTGCCTTGGGGTGCTCCTGTCTTGTTTGTGAAGAAGAAGGATGGCACAATGAGGATGTGCATTGATTACCGTCAGCTGAACGAGTTGACTATCAAGAATCGGTATCCTTTGCCGAGGATTGATGATCTCTTTGATCAATTTCGGGGAGCTGCTGTGTTCTCTAAGATTGACTTGAGGTCAGGGTATTATCAATTGAAGGTGAAGGATGTGGATGTGCCTAAGACTGCTTTCAGGACAAGGTATGGTCATTATGAGTTCCTTGTGATGCCGTTTGGTCTGACAAATGCTCCTGCTGCTTTCATGGACATGATGAATCGTGTTTTTCATGAATACCTGGACAAGTTTATTGTGGTGTTCATTGATGATATCCTTGTGTACTCGCGTACCGAGGAAGAGCACGAAGAGCATTTGAGGATTGTGTTGCAAGCTTTGTTGGAGAATCAGCTTTATGCTAAGTTGAGCAAGTGTGAGTTCTGGCCTAGGGAGGTGGTTTTTCTTGGACATGTGGTCTCAGCTGAGGGGATTCGTGTTGATCCTCAGAATATTGAAGCAGTGATGAACTGGAAAGTTCCTAAGTCTGTCCAGGAGGTTCGTAGTTTCCTTGGTTTGGCAGGATACTACCGAAGGTTTGTAGATGGTTTTTCCAAGATTGCTGCTCCTTTGACGAAGTTGCTGCAGAAGGATGTTAAGTATGAGTGGACAGAAGCGAGGCAACAAGCTTTTGAGAAGCTGAAGATGGCTTTGACTCAAGCTCCTATCTTGATTCAACCTGAATCAGGGAAAGAGTTCGTAGTCTACAGTGATGCATCCTATGTTGGTTTGGGGTGTGTGCTGATGCAAGAGGGTAAGGTTGTGGCTTATGCGTCGCGGCAGTTGAAGGTGCATGAGCGCAATTATCCTACGCATGATATTGAGTTGGCTGCAGTGGTTTTTGCTCTGAAGATCTGGAGGCATTATCTGTATGGTGAGAAGTGTACTGTGTACACGGATCACAAGAGTTTGAGGTATCTGATGTCTCAGAAGGAGTTGAATCTCAGGCAGCGACGTTGGTTGGAGTTGCTCAAGGATTATGATGTGACGATAGAGTATCATCCTGGAAAGGCTAATGTTGTTGCGGATGCTTTGAGTAGAAAGGTAGCTGTTGAGCTGAGAGCTATGTTTGCTAGCTTGAGCATATCGCAGGATGGTGGTCTTGTTGCTGAGTTGCAAGTGAAACCTTCGTTGGTTCAGTTGATCAAGGATAAGCAGTTGTTGGATGATTCCTTGGTGTCTCATGTTCAGGATATCGCGGAGGGTAGACCTTCGGATTTCTGCTTTAATGAGGATGGAGTGTTGTGTTTTGGTAGTCGGATAGTAGTGCCTGCTGATGCTGAGTTGAGGCGTGCTATTCTAGCAGAAGGTCATAGTAGTCCTTTTGCTATGCATCCTGGTAGTACAAAGATGTATCGCGATCTTCGTGATGAGTACTATTGGGTAGGTTTGAAGAAGGATGTTGCTGAGTTCGTGAGCAAGTGTTTGGTGTGTCAGCGAGTTAAGGCTGAACATCAGGTTCCTTCTGGTTTGTTGCAACCGTTGAAAATCCCTGAATGGAAGTGGGAGAGGGTTACCATGGATTTTGTATCTGGTTTGCCTTTGTCTCCGTCAAAGAAGAATTCTGTTTGGGTGATTGTGGATCCCCTGACGAAGTGTGCACATTTCTTGCCTGTGCATACTACGTTCTCTTTGGATAAGCTGGCAGAGCTGTACATTGCCGAGGTTGTGAGGTTGCATGGTGTGCCTAAGTCGATCGTGTCGGATAGGGATCCGAGGTTCACATCGCGTTTTTGGCAGTGTTTGCATCAAGCTCTGGGTACAAGGTTGCATTTCAGTACATCCTATCATCCTCAGTCGGATGGCCAGTCTGAGCGGGTTATTCAGATTTTGGAGGATATGTTGAGATGCTGTGTGATAGAGTTCCAAGGTTCTTGGGAGAAGCATCTGCCTTTGGTTGAGTTCGCTTATAACAACAGTTTTCAGGCGAGTATACAGATGGCACCTTATGAGGCTCTGTATGGGAGGAGGTGTAGGACTCCTCTATGTTGGGCTGAAACTGGTCAAAAGTTGGTTTCGATGCCTGCTTTGTTGAAAGGGACTACCGAGAAGGTGAAGCTCATTTGTGAGCGGTTGAAGGCTGCTTCTTATCGGCAGAAGTCTTACGCGGATTTGAAGCGTAAGGAGATAGAGTTTGCGGTGGGTGATCGCGTGTTCTTGAAGGTTTCGCCTTGGAAGAAGGTGATGAGGTTTGGTCGGAAGGGTAAGCTGAGCCCTAGATACATTGGACCGTATGAGGTTGTTGAACGTGTGGGTCCTGTTGCGTATCGGTTGAGGTTACCTCAGGAGCTAGAGAAGATTCATGATGTGTTCCATGTTTCTATGCTCCGGAGGTATAGATCTGATCCTTCGCATGTGTTGCCTGTGGAGGAAGTGGAATTGAATCCGGATTTGACCTATGATGAGGAACCGGTGAAGGTTCTGGATTCAGATAGCAAAGTTCTTCGTGGCAAGACCATTGAGTTGGTGAAGGTGCTGTGGAAGCATCGCGGTGTTGAGGAAGCCACGTGGGAGCGGAAGGAAGATATGCTGAAGCAGTTTCCTTATCTCTTTCCTTCAGGTAAATTTCGAGGACGAAATTTCTTAAGGGGGGGGGGGAGAGTTGTAACGCCCCGGTTTTGGGCTTGGAAGTCTTGGGCGTTGACCGGTTGGTCAAAGTGCTGTTCGAATCGTAAGAGGTTAAATTAGGAAAGCCTAGTTCGGGTTGCATAAAAATTATGGAAAAATGTTCTAAAATCATCTTTTATTATAATTAAGTGAACTGTGAAATCAATTTTGGAAAATGAGTTTCGGAAATGTGACATTTTGGCTAGTGACCAAAATGTAACTTTTGAAAGTTTGGTGGCTATTTTATAAAGGGTTGAAACTTTGAATCTTTAAGGAGCTAATTACCCAAAAGGAGTTTCTCCAGATTTTTCTAAGATATTTTAACACATAATTCTGATTTTAAAAGAATCAAAAGGAGGGAAAATCTATTTTTGGCCATTTTCTCATCTAACTACCTATTTTCTTTCTATCTTTTTCTCTCAACCCAAACACTCATTTTCCAGAGATCTCATTCTGATTTTCTCACCTAAAATCATTCTTTCAACTCTCAATTGATTGCAAATCATTGTGTCTTCAAATCCTCTTCAATTGCTTCAAGTTTCATCAAGCTTTTCTATTCCAAAAAGAGGAGAAACTCAAGTTTGGAGGTAAGAACGTCCTTCTCCTCTGAACTTCAAGTTCTTTAATGAAATTCCTAAAGTTTTCAATCCTAATTTGATAATTGATTAAAGGTTTTAAGGTTGATTTGTGGATCTTGGCTAATTATGCAAGATTTTGATGATTTCACTTGATTTTCGTTTGATCTGTTAAATCTGTGTTTTGAGAAGTGTTTTTGATGTTAAATGATCATTAAATTGATGTGGAAATGAGTCTTGATTGATGCAATCCCGAATAGGTTGGATTTCCTAAGTTTAGCTTGAGTTTTAAGGTAGCTTTTGTGGTGATCTTGGTGATCTGATGTTGCTGGAGGTATAAGGATGTTTATAGGTTGTTTTTAGATGTGTTTTGATGTTGATGGAAGTGAGGTTTTGCTGGTTTGTGGCTGGGCTTTGTTTAGAAGTGTTTCGGATGCATTTTCGGTTGTGTTTGGTGGCCGAAAATGGAGGTTTAGTGAGAGCAGCGAGTTTAGATGCTTTCATTGAAGCAATTAATGCATGATGATGCATTAATCCTCTGCTTTAATGTGTTGAAACAGGGGAGGCATCCTTGGATCCAAGATTTGTTGATCCGGAGGCTTGATTTGGTGCTTTGGCTTGAAGCAAAGTGGAAATCGGTGAGTGGATTTGTGAAAATGGTTTTCGGCTTTGAAACCAAGGTTTTGGGAGCTTAGTTTAAGTCTAAACAACTTTGCTAAGCTCAAGTGTAAGTTTTCGGATTACTCTCTCTAAGTGGTGGCCATGTTTTGATGAAATGTGAAATGATGATTTCGCATGATTTGTTACTATTTTTGAAAGCATGATTAAGCATGTTAATTGCTGATGTTTTAGCATGATTTATGCTGATGTTTTAAGCCATGTGTAAGGTGACTCTAGGTAGGAGTACCTTGTTTTTATGCATTGTTAAATGATGATTTAATGCTTTGAAATGCATGATGAAATGGCTTGGTTTAAATGCTTTAAAACAGTGGATTACATGATGTATAAAGTGTGTATTGGCAAGTGATGGTTTGTAAAAGTGAAGGTCACTAAGGTGGTTAAAAGTCCTTGAGTGAGCCTTGTTACCTAAGATCATCAAGGTGGTTAAAAGTCCTTGGATGAATCTTGTTGCGGACTCTAAGGTGGTTAAAAGTCCTTAGGTGCTCCTTTCCATGGTGGTTAAAAGTCCATGGGGCCAAGGTGTTTAAAAGTCCTTGGGGCCAAGGCGTTTAAAAGTCCTTGGGGTAATTCAAGCTACGGACACAAAGGTGGTTAAAAGTCCTTGTGTGGTCCTTTCATGGTGTTTAAAAGTCCATGGCCAAGATGTTTAAAAGTCCTTGGGGTCCAAGGTGTTTAAAAGTCCTTGGGGAAAGTTGTTGAACTTGATTTCATAGATGAAATGTATCACTTGAGCCAATATGACATGTATAGTACATGAGATGCATGAGATGCATGATTTAATGTTTATGTTGAAGCATGAGATGCTTGTTTAAATGAAATGTGGAAGCATGATATTGCTTGATTTAAAGTATGCTTTGAGCATGTGTAAATGTCGTTTTATAAGCATGTTTTACAAATGGTTTTAATTGCATTATTGAATGGTTTTTAAAGAGCACTCCTCACTAAGCTTTGGCTTACGCTCTCTCGTTTTCTTGATTCAATAATGCAGAGCATTAGAGTACTTTGAGGGCAGCAAGAGGAGGCAAGCAAACAAGTTCAAGTTGAGCTCAATGTATGGAAGGTTTTGTTAAACATTTAGCTTTTGTATGTTTTGGCAATGGGGGACCAATGTATATGTTTTGGGAGGTGTTTAAGACTCCCTAAGTGTGTTGAATGATGATGATGTTGCTGGTTTTTGAGTTTGAACCTTATATGCTTGTTTTGCAAGTTGATGCTTGAGTGGATAGCTTGTGTAGGAAGCATGACCTTGGATTTGGGGCTTTTTGCTTGTGATGTTATTTTGTTGAATTGATGATGCTCATATGTCCTAAAAGTGTTTAATTGCATGCTGGTAAAGTTTGGTGATGTTTGGAGCATGTTTGAGTGTCCAATTGCATGATTAGATATGCTTGTTTGCTGAATTTTGTGCAGGCGTTTCGGAACAGGGGTGTACCGTTTCGGAACGGGTGCCTTGCATGAACCCAGGCGTCCGAAACGGTATACACCGTTTCGAAACGGTTTGGCCTCTGCCGAAGCCACGTTCCGGAACCCGTTTCGGAACGGCCCGTGTTTCGGAACAGGGCTAGCCTGTTTCGGAACGGTCGACCGTTAGGGGGGCTGACATGGTAGTTATATGTTTTGAAATGTTTGCGTTTTGGTCCTAAATCTTGTATGATCAATTGCATGAGCTGTGGATGTCCTTTTGAGCTGAAATTTCACAGAGAAGCATGAAACCTGACTAATTTCAAGATGGTAACTTTAATTTGGGATAAGTCCCTTAATTTATCAGAATTTACAATTTGGTCCCTAAAGTTGCAATTTGTTCAATTGGGTCCCTGTTTGATCTCTGATGTTTGTGATCTTTTGATATGTTGTTTGCATGATCACAATTAAGGTTAATGTGCATCTAGACAAGATTAAAAAGAAAAAAAAAGGGTCGTTAATCAAGGTTGACTTTCGGGTTGACTTTGGTTTTCCCCGTGTGACTTTCTTAATTCGGGTCAACCGTCTAGACCGGGTTAAGGGGGTTACAAGGCCTCTTTGTTTTTTTTGGTGTATGTCCTGCTAGGGCGGCAAAGATGGCAGCAAACATCCACCTGAAGAGGGAAATGCCCAGACGAAAAGGCAAAACGCAAAGCCCTCAAGAAATGGTTATGTTGGCGAAAAGCGTAAACCCAACGCGACCTAATTTTTATATTTTTTTTTAATTTATTTTTTTGCACTAGGATTAGATTTAATTTTCAGTTATTTTTATTAATTTAATTTTCTTTTCTTTTAATTCAAGTTAGGAATGAAGGCAAGACCAAGAAGGAGGAAAGAATAAAGGAGAAGCCCAACCAGCGACCAAGGCAACCCAAGATAGATGAGCATAACGGCTAGCGACTTCATAACGGCTAGTCGCAACGGCTACATATGCAACCGTGAGCGGAACTGTTATCTGCGTAACGATTAGAATCCCGTTATTCGCGCCGCGGTCATTGCCGCCCGTTGGCAGCGTGCCCGCTAAGGCAGCAGAGAGAAGCGGCTATATAAGGCAACCTATTCTCTCCCCATTCTTCACTTTGCTCTCCCTTCTACTATCAATTCTTTCTGCCATCTTTGCTTTCAAGATTGTACTAGTTTCACTTTCTTTTTTGTTCCTTAGGAAAATACAACAATTTCACAGCTATGGCCACATCGCAACAACCCGCCTCCACCTCCAAACCAATCTTCAAGAAATTATTGAATGAGGATATAGAGGCAATCTACAGGAAGTACTTCACGGAGCGGCAACTCTGGGAAGAAATTGAGTTCCAATACACCAGGTGCGAGAGTTCCATCATATTCGAGAGGATTCATACTTTAGGCTGGGACCTATTCGCATGACAGCCATAAAGGATAAACAACAACCAGGTGCGAGAGTTCTACGCACACAAACCTACACCGGGAAATCCTTTCGTTTATGTCCGCAGAGAAGGTGTCAAGTTCACAGCAGATACCATTAACAGTTTCTACAACATAGAAATTCGTGGCAATTCGCATGAAGAATGGAATTCCTACCTCACGGCGGCTGACTATGACAAGATCAAGAAAGAAGTCTGTAAGCCCAACACCAAGTGGCTAACATGCAAGAAAAATGGCTCAGTCAATCGCCGCGATCTGCTGCCTGAGGCACTATTTTGGAGCAACTTCGTCCAACGTCGCTTGATGCCTACCACGCACGGATCAACAGTCAACAAGCCGCGGCTGTCCCTAATCTACAACATTATAAAAGGGCGGCCAATCAATGTTGGCGAAGTAATTCTAGAGGAAATCTATACCCACGCAGACAAACCCAACGCCAAAGGACCTCTCGTCTTCCCTGCACTCATCATGCGCCAATTTCTGCGTTCCTTCGCACCCCAAGGACACAATACTTCCTGCCAAGGAAGGATGGACAAGAAGGGCACGCCACCAGATGATGCAGGATCTGGAGCCGGAAACACCTTCAACCGCCCAGTTGCCGTCCCAACCTGCTGCCACTCCAGCCGCAGCGGGCAGTACTAAAGCTGCTCATCCCTCCGCCTTGATCCCACAGTTGTGCAGCCTCGTTGAAAGTTGCCAATAGATCAAGCAAAAACATGTGATCTTCCCCAAATATATTACGGAGGTAAAATAGGCATTTGTGGCCTACTTGCTTGATAAATACCATGATGGCAGCCCACAGTTGCCTGCATTCCCATCGGAGTTAGCAGCATCAAAACCGATCAAGGTTACACCCAGACCAGCTGTTACTCCAGCCACCACCGACAGCGAGGGGTCGTACATCTTCCCCAAGAGAAAGACCTCACCTACTCCCATCTAGTCGTACGACCTCACCTTCTCTTCCGAGTCAGAGACAAAAGAGGAGACCACCGTCGCCTCCCCAGCAGCAAAAGAGGTAGCTGCGAAAGACATCGAGGATTCAGACATGGAGATATTTGACTCCTTCGATGATGAACCGGCCGAGGCAACAAGGAAGAGAAAGCGGCAAGCCGCAACAACCGAGCCTCAAGGTGGTGGGTTTGAACCTGAGCTAGAAGCAAAAGAAAAACGACCCACAACCAGCCTAATCCAGCCGTCGCGTGGCACGAAGAAGAGCCATGCCGCCAAACCTTCTGCCACATGCCGCCTAGTCCTGCCCGCCTCCTAAGAATCGTCCTACGCCGCAGCAGCAATAGAGGGGAAATCCCCTAGTCTATAGCACCCTTTTTCTTTTTTGTTTTTATTTTTGTTTTTATGTTTTATTTTATTTTTCTATTATTATTTTATTTTTATGTTTTATTTTTTGTTTTTTATCTTTTTATTTTGTAAGGCATTAAGGACAATGCCAACCTTGAGTTTTGGGGGGGGGGGGGGCGAATAGTCCTCTTTGTTTTTTAGGTTCATTTAGTAGCACATATGAGCATATGTAAATTCTGCCTTAACACTCAATGAAGTAGAAATTTTTAGCTTAAAACGTGTGCATGTGATAGTTTGCCGACTACTTATATTCGCACCATACTTAAAAATTAACCTAACTATGGGAAGAAGCATGAAAAATACTTAGAAATTTTGTCTTTTTGCCAATTATTCCTACCATATATGTTAAATGTTTAATTTTTGCTTGAGTTCTAAGTTTAGCATTGCCTGCCTTACTTAATAAAAATTCCTTGATTGGATACATGTTCGCCGCCGCGGCAACACAGGGCAGTAGAACAAAGATGGTGAAAAACCTAGAGGTGCCCGAAACAGGCTCTAGGCAGGATATTTAATTACCCTAGAGGTGCCCGAAACATGCTCTAGGAAGGATCATGAGCAAGGACACTCTATTGCTATCAAAGTCCACATATCTAAACCAAGCGACGGACAAATTAGCAAGAGTGAATGAAAGCCTTCACGGGATGACTCTATTCAAAGGGTTTGGAGTTTCGTAGAGTGCACCTATCTTAGTTTCAAACCTGGAAAATAGTTGTGATGAGTTGAAGCCCTTAAAGCCATGATCAGAAGAAAAAAAAGACAGAAGTGCCTAACTGTGCTGCCAAGGCAGCAACTCGTATCCTTTTTAGTTATTTAATTATTTTAGGCATTCTTTGTTAATTTAGTTATCTCAGCATGTTTAGCATGGACACAAACCTGCTCACACTTCACTGGCACTAAAAAAATTAAAATCTAAGTTATTTCATGCCATTCCCTATCACTAACACAATAGGTGCCACGACCTTGAGGTAAGAAATCAAGTTAAAGGCTAAAGTTTCTATTAATTTTGTGCAATTGGCAAATTTACTAGTAAAGGTTGCATTGCTTGAGGACAAGCAATAGTTCGAGTTTGAGGGTGTGTAGAGTGTCCACAAGTTCTATATTTTGTACACGTTCATGCCCTTATTATTGCTATTCTTAAGCTCATTTAGGCATATTTAGGTGCATTGCATGCATAATAACATTATTTTCTCTTTCACCATGCTTTTATTGAATACTTTATGTTTGGTTAAGAAAAGATACTGTTTTAGCTTAGTTTTTATTTTTCAGGTGTTATAGCTGTGTAGAGGAGAAGAGGACAGGAGAGGATAGGAAAGCTAGAAACAATATGAGCTGTACTAAAGCATTTCCAGATGCCGCCAAGGACGCTGCCGAAGCAGCATTGCTGCCAAGTGCCGCCCAGGTAGGAGTTGCACCGACTTAGCCAAGATGGGTCGCGATTTAAAGAGGGCAATTCCCTGAACCCAATGAGCCTAGTCTTGCAATTCTCTAAAGCCTGTAGCGGCCGGTAGAGATGATCCAAGATTGATAAGTAGGAGTACTTATCCTTACTTGGGGGAGAAGGCAACGTCCAATGAGTCCACATTTAAGTCAAAAAGGAGTCAAATTTTAATGAAAAAACTACTTTAAGAACTTGTACTTCAAGGAGGACTCAAACTTAGGCCATGAGCCCTATATATACCCAATGTATGTAAGGGTATAGGGGCATGATAGAATGCACGTATGAATAGATGAATAGCGAAGAGGTAGCTAGGTAGATGGGAGTTGTTAAGGGTCGCGGGCCAACTCTCCCAGGGTTTAGGTCTTTATATGTAAAGTAGTTGTGAGAAATGGTTGTAATAGTTTAAATATGTTTTCAATAAAATTCCAAGTTTGCTTAATTCATGTTATTCATTCTCTCAATTAGTTCTAACCGTCCAATTGAGAGAATACATTTGTCGAGCACGAATGTGTAAGGCTCACGAAAGGGTTAAGCACGGTCACAACATGTCGAGGCGTGACTAACTTGGTTCCAAAAGTTCAAAAGTTTCAGCGGCTAAAAGGAGCAACCAACCATCGACTGCTTGTGTTAGTTTTACGCTGAGATTGCTAGGTATTGCGTACATCACATGGTGAAAGAATCCTTGCCTAGACATAGGAAGGATCGCTTAAGAATTGCTCTGCCAAACTTGGAGTATCTGCCAGACATGCCGCCAGGACTTTTTTCCATTCCACCCGACGAGACAACAAAAGTTGTAGGGGCAATGACCCGCTGCGGTCGCGTGACAGGGTCGTAGCTACTGCCCGCCATTACCCACCAAGGCAACAAATCATGGCAGCACAAAACATACTTAGGCTTTACAACTCAGTCTATACGCTACTGAGCTGCAACTGCCTTACCCAATCTACGACCATATCTTTCCCTATCATCACTATCTTTATTTTTCTTGTGTTTTTATATTTCCACATTGAGAGATTTAATTGTGCATTTACTAAATCTTTGTGCAGGAAACCATTCATAGAAGCTGCTCCAATCCATGTGGGAGACGATATCTTTTATACTATAACTTGACAAGAGTGTGCACTTGCGCTCACAAATAGAGAACACCTAAACTCTCTACAGTTAGCACAGTTTGGTATGAGGAATAAGGTGTATCGGAACGGTTTATGTCCATTTTTAAAAATTTTGTCTCTGGAATCCCTCGTTTCGATACGTGTTTATAGTGTATCGAAACAAGTCAAAGTCAAAGGTGGTCAACCCGTTTCGATACAGGGCATGTCCGTATCGATAGGATCTAAAGGGTAAAGTCAACAGAAGTTGACCATTGTTCACCCGTTTCGAAACAACCCTAGGTTGTTTTGATACAGAGTTAGTTAAGTTAGTTAAAGACTACTAAATAGATATAGTTAAAGACCATTGTTCACTCGTTTCGAATGAGATAGCGATCTCCTAATTACATGGAATTTTGCAGGTAAGATGTTTATAGAGTAAATTCGATTAATCATTGCTTGTATGGGTAAATTGGATTAAGTTATTTCATTGTGACGGTTCGTTGTATGATATGGTTGAAAATGTTAATAATAAAATAAAATTTTATTGCACTGATTTTTCTATTGATCATCGTTTTCACCTTCCGACCCGACTCTCGACCAGACCGGAAGGGGGTGTTACACAATGTGATGCTCCAATCGAGAGAGGTGGTCAGCTACTAAGTTTTCTCTGCCTTTCTTGTCTCTGATCCCTAATTCAAATTCTTGAAGTAAGAGTGTAAAGTGTCCATAAGTTCGATATTTCATGCACATTCCACCTCATATTATTGTTGTTTTCGAGTACATTTTAGGCATAAATTAGGTTCATGCATTGCATTTTATAGTATTCTTTACTCTGCCATGCTTTGTATTGATTTTCTCTTATTTGGTAAGGAAAATGTATTGTTTTAGTTTAGTTTTAGTTTCAGGTACAAGAGGCTGACAGAAGGAGAGAGGAGCTAAGGACATGATGCTGAGGCAGCAGACCAAGGAGCTGTACTGATGCAGTTCCAGACAGAGACAACAGCTGTCGTGTAGCTTCCGCTGCCCTACCTGCCACCACGATAGCAAGCTTAAGACTTGGAGAACTGGAGTGCGATCTGTTAAGCAAAAAATCCTGATCTAATCGATGTTGTCCACTCAATTTTCTAATGACTATAGCACCAGGCGGAGCCGCTGAAGGAGGAACTCGAGATTCCTTACGGAGCAAGGCAACGTGATAAAGTCTACATTCAACTCAAAGAAGTTAGCATTTAAAGTTGCATTTAATGCAAAAGCTACTTTGAATACTTTTACTCCAAGAAGGACTAGACCTAGCTAATGCCTATATATACTCATTGTAGTTTTACTTCAAAACAGCTTAGGTTTTCCCTTAGGCATAGTTTAGGTTTTCTTTCCGCCATTATGTTCTAAAATTCTCTTTGGGTTTGGGTTACGTTTTAATTAGTGTGAGAACGATTGTTTAGGATTCAAGTTTATTTTTGCAATAAAGCTTCAAGGTTTGCTTATTCCGTGTTCATCATGGTTCTCAATTACGGCGAAAGATTAGTTGATTACTATCCATTTGTTTGGTATCGAGAGAGTCAAACTCACGAAAGGAGTAAGTACGATCTCATCTATAGATGGTGTTGATCAATCCAGCTTAGACATAGGTTAGGGTTTAAGGCGGCTATAGAAGGACGAACCAAACATTGTTGTCTTTGCACGATTCACGCCGCGATTGGTATTATCTGCATTGGGCATCAACAACATTCTGACTTAGACATAAGCGGGATCACTTTCGAAGCGTTCTGCTGAGCCTTGTAGTTCTTCCGAGTTTGCCGCCGAGACACAAGTCCATTCCCCCGCCGAGGAAGCATAGTCTAGCAGTTCAAAGAAACTTTTCCTATTCAACGCAATTTCACACTAAATAACAACATAACCTGGCCCATTCCATCAATTTGAACTCTTCCCTTTCATTTACTTGTGTTTTTATTTACTTTTCTTCTCAAACAAACCAACTTATTTGTGAATTTAATTTTCTTTGCGCAGGAACTACGATTCGAGTCAAGTTGTCCAATCCCTGTGGGAGATGATATCTTTTATACTGTTACTTAACGGTGTGCACTTGCGCTCATGTTTAGAGAACACTAAAACGCTCTACAAGTTTTTGGCGCCATTGCCGGGGATTGGTAACAGCGGAATGCATTTTTAATTTCTGCACTTTTATTTATTTGCATTTAATTTTTAGTTTTTATTAATTTTATTTTTAATCTTTTTTACAGTTTCCTTTGCTAGTGCATGACCAGGGAAAACCAAAAAGGCGAAATCGTTTATGTTGACGATATTGAACAAAGAGCAAGAGAACTCAAACAGGAAATAAAAACAGCCCTAGGGAAGGCTAAGAAGAAAGAAGAGCAGAGGTAAACAAGGAAAACGACAACCCTGACAACAATGCTCAGAACGACAGGGATGGGCAACAAGACCTGCCGCCCAGAGAGCAGCAACAAGTTCCACCTAGGCAGCCACCTCAAAATCCACCCAAGCAGCCAAAGTACGTTTGAACCACCAAGGATTACTTGGAACATGACTTTAGAGGGTTCGATCCAACAGTGATAGAACTTGAGATTGAGGCGGATCACTTTGAGCTGAAGCCCATAATGTTCAACATGATCAACACTTTGGGGCAATTTGGAGAGGCTGCCACAGAAGACATTCGGCAGCACTTAAGAGGATTCCTGGACATATGTAGAACATTCAAAATGCACAGAGTCCACCAAGGCATGCTAAGGCTGAGGCTATTCGCCTATTCATTGAGGGGTAGGGAAAAGCAATGGTTGAACAACCAGCAAACAGGGTCATTCAACACATGGACAGAGCTGCGTAAGGATTTCCTGGATCGTTTTAGCCCATCCAATGTCACAGACAGATTGAGAAACGAGATCACAGCCATTCGACAAGGGGATGATGAGCCAATGTATGAAGCATGGGAGTGGTACCAATAGATGCTTATCAACTGTCCGTTCCATGGTTTCCCGGCTTGGAAACAGGTGTCAATGTTCTACAACAAGGTGAACTACCCAACTCAAATGATGATTGATGCCTCAACCAATGGAATCATCCTTGACAGACCACCAGAGGAGGCACTATGGATTCTGAACCAAGACACCAAGAATGATTATAAGTACCCAACAGCCTACCGCGACGGTATTAGGCAGCCAACATTTGTGAACGAAGTGGAAGCCTCAGAATCTTTCAATGCCCGCCTCGACAAGCTGACAGAGCTAGTTATGAACATGGTAAAGCCCACTGGGAAAGTCTATGAGGCCAAGACTGTAGAGCCATTCTGCGATGATTGTAGGGGCAACCACGACTCCTCTGAATGTGCTGCATCTGCCTATTTAATGGGAGGATACGAGAGGAACAACAGGCCAGCCACGAACACGTACAACCCTGGATGGAAGAATCATCCGAACTTCTCCTGGAGCAATCCTAAAATAACTGCCAATCCACAATAGTATTAGGGATGCTACAAACAAAACCAGTCTAGACAGCAAGCTCAACAACCACAAAACAATAATTCACTAGAAGCAACTCTTCAAACTTTTAAGTTTAACACTAGTGAATTTATTTTTTGTACTAATAAATTCATTAATAAAACTGAGTCGTTTATTGACAGGATGGAGATGAGGCTGAACAACAAGGAGGCTGCGATAAAGAACCTGGAGACCCAGTTTGAGAAGTTCACTACAATCTATAGCAGTGGGACAATAGGTGTAGCATTCCGTAGTACAGAGGCAACATCTAAGCTCATATATGAGCAATGAAAGCCATATCAACCAGAAGTGGGAAACAATTGAATGAGCCAAGAATGAAAAAACCAGTAGAGAAACAGCCAGCACATAAAGAACCACCTGCCGCGGCAACATCCACACCAACCGCCCCAGCAGCAGAGCCTGACAGCAGTCCTGAAGCAGATGGTCCTCCACAGATAAAGTTCCGATGCAAAGAACGTATAGAGGACATCCGCTTGCCAGCACATTCCCAGAAGCTTAAGCAACATAAGCAAGAGCACCAGTTTAGGAAATTCTTGGATATTCTGAAGCAGGTGCACATAAACATACCTCTCATAGAAGCCATTCGGAACATGCCCAACTATTCCAAATACCTCAGGGACATGGTTTCTAAAAGGAAGAGAATTGGGGAGTTCGAAACAATTATTGTAACAAAGGAGTGCATGGCTCTACTACACAACAAACTGTTGTCCAAGCAAACAGATCCAGGAAGGTTTGTTATACCGTGTAGAATAGGCAACAAGCACGAAACAAAAGCCATGTGCGATTTAGGAGCCATCATAAACTTGATGCCTAAGGCAGACTTCGAGAAACTAGGAATTGGGCATGTCCAACCTACCTTCATTATGCTGAAACTTGTTAATCATTCATTTGTACAACCGGAGGGCAAGATTGAATACATCCTAGTTAGAGTGGGAAACCTTAATCTTCCATCTTATTTCCTCATCTTAGACTGTGAGGCCGATGAAAACGCCCCCATCATCCTAGGGCAACCATTTTTGGCCACGAGCAGAACTCTAATAGATGTGGAACATGGGCTGTTGACCATGAGGGTAGACAATCAGAGCACCAACTTAAATGTGTTACGAACCCGAAAAAATGAAAAAGGAAGGATGCGCAGATGCTCAGGCCGCCAAAATCAGCATAGAGACAGGTCAAGGCAGCAGCTGTCACAGCAGACCGAAGGGCAAGCTGAAGGACCTAATAGCACACCATTTTTCAGAATAGGAGGACCCCTCAAGAGGGAAAGACAAAAAACACCACCTCAGGAAGTGGTTACGTCTAGGAGATGCACCCAATTGCACTCCCAACATAACTTAATTATTTTTATCTTTATATACTTTATTTTTATTTTTATGCTTTAGGAATAGAATTTATTTTTCTGCAGTTTATTTCCTGTTAGGATTAGATTTTTAATTAGTTAAATTTATTTTTCACATTTTTATTTTTTAGATTTTATTTTTAGTATTTAATTATCTTTATTTTTATTACAGGCTTTTAGGAATAAAAGACCTGGATCAAGAAAAAGGCCCAACAAGGAGCCCGCTCACGATCTCGCCAAGACAGCTGAGGGCGGCCCAATGCAGAAAACGCGTAACGGCTAGTTGCCCGCTAACGACTAGCTGCCAACAGCTATAGAAGTAACTGGCAGAAATCCCGTAACGTGCGTGAGACAACTTGATCGTTGGACATTTAATACTGCCATTGCACCTTTCAGCAACCTCTATTTAAACCTCACTCATCCCATTCATTTACTTTACTTTCACCTCCTTGCTATCTTACTCTTACACCCACTACTCTCTAGCTAATTACCTTTTTTTTTTCAAGTTTCAGTTAAATTTCAACCATCTCACACATGGCATCAGCATCCCAATCCAAACCCACCTTCCAACGCTTATTCTCCCGTGATGATGAAAAAAGGTACAGAACCGAGTTCGCAAAGCAAGCCATTTGGGAGGAACAAGGGTTCCATTACTCCAAGCAAACAAGAGATCTTGGCCTCGAGCCCACCCTATTCCAGAAGATACGCAGTAAGGGTTGGGAGATGTTCGCACGACAGCCAGAGGCAACAAACATCACATTAGTCAGAGAGTTCTATGCACCCTGAGCTGCCATTCGTGTTTGTTTGAGGGGAACCAGTCAAGCTAAACATTGCTATCATCAACAGCTTCTACGGCCTAGAGATGGACGAAAACCCTCACAAAGAATGGAGGCATTCACTAACGGCTGACGACTACGACAAACTCAAGGACAAGTTGTGCAAGCCCAACACGCCATGGTTGCCAGGATTGCAGGGCGGCTCTATCTAATGCCGTCAACTGCTGCCCAAGCTTATGTTGTGGATTACTTTTATTAAACACCATATGCTGCCCACCTCCCACAACTCCACCGTTGACCGGGCGCGCCTCGCACTCATTCACGGCATTATGATGAACCGACCCATCAACCTTGGGGAGATTATATGGAAGGAGATCCACAACTGCTTCCGTAAGATGAAGGGCAGGATATACTTCGCGTCACTCATCCCATGCCTTTGTGCCAACTTTAACGTCCCAACCGACCCCGATGATGAGATGACAACTGCCAAAGAGGGGTGGACCAAAAAAGTCCGCTTGCAAATGATGCAGGCCCCGGAGATAGAGCCCATCACCCCCAGCTAGCCCTCTGCCGCCCAGCCATCCACTCCAGTCGCCCCCGACTGTAATAAAGCTGCCTCGACCAATGAAGCCCTCACTCTGCTGCGCACCCTTATTGAAAGCAACAAACGAATCGAGCAACAATAGTTAACCTTCATGAAGTACGTGGGGGAGGTACAAGATGCCTTTGTGGCATATCTCCTTTAGAAATTTCCAGACGAAGGCCCCACCCTACAAACCTTCCATACTGACCTCACCACCGCAGCTGCACCCAAAGAAGGCACAGCATCAGAAGCCGTTGTCCGCCATGTCGCCTTCCACCGCCAGATGTCGTCTTCGATGCACTAACCATCGTACTCTGCCACCCCTTCTTCAAATACGGTGGCAGACTCCCCAGAGCGACGTTAGCAACATCATTCCCCCATTTGCACAGCGGCAACAGTGGCCAACACCTCCTTCTCTGGTGAGGTACAACAGCTACCAACACCAGCCCCAATGGCAATAGACCCTCCGGCAGCACCACCAACGGAAGGAACAAGGAAGAAGAAGTGGCACATCATAGCTGCTTAGCTAGTGGATGACGAGAATGACTCAGAAGAGAGCGAAGCCTCTCCTGTAGAAGCCTCGCCCCACTCCCAAGAAAGTCCAGCTACCGCGGATATCAAAAGTCTCACCTTCTAAGTCTGCCACCCGAACATCTACCGGCCGCCGCCTTATCATCCAATCCCCCTCCTCCTCCTTAGTAGCAAAGACCCTAGCATATTCTGAACCATATGCCAACTTCTAGTTTTTTCTTTTCTTCTCTTTCTTTTATTTTTTCTATTTTTATATCAATTGTATTTATTTTTCTGTTTTCATTTTGTGCATTAACGGCAATGCCCATCTTGAGTTTGGGGTGGTTAGCACTCATTATTTTGTAGGCATATTCTAGTGCATATTAGGTTGCATAATGTACTTGCCTTAAAAAATTAATTGAATTTTTTTTAGAACTTGTACCTATGATAGGATAGCCGACTTTAATTTTCGCACCAAGTTAAAATAAACTTAATTTTCAGGGAAAAGCATGAAGTAAACTTAGGATTTTCCTATAGTTGCCAAAAATTGAAACACCACTATTACTTGCTGAATTTGTTTGAGTTTCTGAAAACATTGCCCGTTGAATTGTTTGTAAAATTCTAACATGGTTGCAGGAAGCTGTTGCAGCAGGCAACAAACTGGAAAAACAAAAATGCCAAGGCCGGCAAAAGAAAAAAATTATGTTGTCTATCTCTAGAGGTGCCCGAAACAGGCTCTAGGAAAAATCATGTCTGAGGACACTCCGCTGCTATCAAAGTCCATGAATCTTAAAATCTTGAAGTGACGGGCAAATTAGCATGAGTGAATGAAAGTCTTCACTCGATGACTCTACTCCATGGGTTCGAGGTTTTGTAGATTGCTCCTATCTTAATTTTAGACCTAGAAGAGTAGTTGTGATGAGTTGAAGCCCTCATTGCCATGATTATTTAAATTGTGCTTAAATATGCTGTCTGGACAGCAACCTTGTATATCTTGAAAACATCTCTGTTTACTTAGAATGTTCATCCGATTGAGCCTGTAAGCAGTTCTGCACACATTTCACTGGCATATTATAGTTTTATTCTGAGGTAATTCATGTTATTCCCCTCTAACTAATTTAATGACAGGTGATACGACCTTGAGGTGTTAAATCAAGTTTAAAACAAAAATTTTTCTTTGTGATTAGTTTAAAGGGCAAGTATGTTTAGGTTGCATTGCTTGAGGACAGGAAATAGTTCGAGTTTGGGGGTGTGTAAAGTGTCCATAAGTTCTATATTTCATGCACATTCCATCTCATATTATTGTTGTTTTCGAGTACATTTAATGCATAATTAGGTTCATGCATTGGATTTTACAGTATTCTTTACTCTGCCATGTTTTGTATTGATTTTCTCTTATTTGGTAAGGAAAATGTATTGTTTTAGTTTAGTTTTAATTTCATGTACTAGAGGCTGACAGAAAGAGAGATGAGCTAAGGACATGATGTTGAGGCAGCAAACCAAGGAGCTGTACTAAGGCAGTTCCAAATAGAGGCAGCAGCTGTCGTGTAGCTGCCGCCGCCCTACCTACCGCCCACGACAGTAAGCTGAAGACTTGGAGAACTGGAGTGCGATCTGTAGAGCAAAAAAAATCATGATCTTATCAATACTATCCACTCAATTTTCCGATGATTGTAGCAGCAGGTTGAGCCGCCGAAGAAGGAACTCGAGATTACTTACGGAGAAAGGCAACATGATAAAGTCCACATTCAACTCAAAGAAGTCAGCATTTAAAGATGCATTTAATGCAAAAGCTACTTTGAAGACTTCTACTCCAAGAAGGACTAGACCTAGTTAATGCCTATATATATACTCCTTGGTGTCTTTGCACAATTCACGCCGCGACTGGTATTATCTGCATTGGGCATCAACAACATTCTGACTTAGACATAAGCAGGATCACTTTTGAAGCGTTCTGCCGAGCCTTGTAGTTCTGTCGAGTTTGCCGCCGAGACACAATTCCATTCCCCTACCGAGGCAGCGAGAGCGTCTCACCAGCCTAATTACTAACCCCCGCCGAGGTAGCAGAGTTTGGTCGCGCAAAGCAACTTGTCCTATTCAACACAGTTTCACACTAAACAACAGCATAACCGGCCCATTCCATCAATCTGAACTCTTCCCTTTTATTTACTTGTGTTTTATTTACTTTTCTTCTCAAACAAACCAAATTATTTGTGCATTTAATTTTCTTTGTGCAGGAACTACGATTCGAGTCAAGCTGTCCAATCCCTGTGGGAGACGATATATTTTATACTATTACTTGACAGAAGTGTGCACTTGCGCTCATATTTAGAGAACACTAAAACGCTCTACAAAGAGCGTCCATCAGATCAGTCTGGGCTTGGCGTCTTTCTTTTCCAAAAGATATTTCAATATCGAGTGATCTGTATAAACCACAACCTTGTTACCAATTAGATAAGATCTAAATTTATTAAAAGCAAACACAACTACAAGAAACTCTTTATCGGTTGTAGAGTAATTCATTTACGCGTCATTCAAGGTTCTACTGGCATAGTAGATGGCATGGAAAACCTTGTCATGCCATTGTCCCAAAACTACTTCAACGGCATAGTCGCTAGCATCACACATGACCTCGAAGGGCTTATTCCAATCTGGTGCTACGACTATAGAGGCTTTGATCAATCTCTCTTTAAGTTCCTGAAATGCTCTCAAACAAGAATCGTCAAAAGAAAAGGTGGCATTATGTTCCAACAATGAGCATAAAGGTTTAGTAATTTTTGAAAATATTTAATAAACCGCCGATAAAAACAAGTATGACCTAGAAAACTCCTTATACCTTTAACACTCGTTGGAGGTGGCAATTGCTTGATTACCACCACTTTGGCTTGATCAACATCTGGTCCTCTCTTGGTTACCTTGTGACCGAGAACAATGCCCTCCTTCACCATGAAGTGGCATTTCTCCCAGTTCAACACTAGGTTTGTCTCAGTGCATCTCTTCAAGACTTGCTCCAAGCTATGGATGCATTCCTTAAATGTTGTACCAAAAACTGAAAATTATCCATGAATACTTTTATGTTGTGTTCGATCATGTCAGAAAAAATAACCATCATGCAACATTAGAATGTTGTTGATGCATTACATAGATCGAATGGCATCCTTCTGAAGGCAATTGTCTTATATGGACACGTGAACGTGGTTTTCTCTTGATCATCAGGGGCGGTGGCAATTTGACTATAACCCGAATAACCATCCAAAAAACATTAAAAAGCTTTACTTGCCAGCCTGTCTAACATCTGGTCAATGAAAGGCAATAGGAAGTGATCCTTCCTTGTAGCCTTGTTTAACCTTCTATAATCCATGAACACCCTCCATCCGGTGATGGTTTTAGAGGGTATCAATTCAGCTTCACTATTTTGCACCACATTCATACCACCTTTCTTCGGCACGCACTGCACTGGGCTAACCCAAGAGCTATCAAAAATGGGATAAATAATACCGACATCAAGCCATTTTATTATCTCTTTCTTAACAACCTCCTTCATGCTCGAGCTTTATCGTCTCTGACCTTCAATAGTACTCCCATTGTATTCCTCTAGAATGATCTTGTGCATGCAAATGGTAGGGCTAATACCTTGAATGTCTACCAAGGTCCAACCCATCGCTTTCTTATAATCCCTTAATATTGCTAGTAATCTTGCCTCCTAGTCATTAGTGAGATCAGTGGCAATAATCAATGGCAGAGTTGAGTGCTCACCTAGATAAGCACACTTCAAGTGTTCTGGCAGTGGCTTAGTCTCCAACTTTGGTGGCTCCTAAATTGATGGTTTTGGTTTCTTTATCTCTCTACCGGCCAACTAGAGTCGCTCAAAATAACTCACATCTTTAACCTCCAAGGCTGATTCCTCATTTTCTTTAAATAGTTAAACTATGCCGCCATCAAATTTTGCATCTTGGTACAACTGTACCACATCCAAAGTATAAATGGCCTCCATCATCTCCTCGGCTTGACATTCATCCGGTTTATCTGGACATTTAAAAGCTTAAAACACGTTAAAAGTAACATGTTGGTCATTCGTTCGCATGGTTAGTTCCCTTTTATGAACATCAATAAGAGCCCTACTTGTGGCAAGGAATGGCCTACCCAAAATATTTGGCACATTAGTGTCAGCCTCATAATCAAAAATGATAAAATCAGCTAGAAATATAAATTTGTCTACCTTTACCAATACATCCTCAATCTTGCCCTTGGGATATGCATAAGATCAGTCTGCCAACTGATGTGTCACTGTGGTAGGTCTTGCTTCTATGCCAAGCTTCCTGAAAACATTAGTGGCATCAAATTGTTACTAGCTCCTAAATCACACAATGCCTTACCCATGAATTTATTGCCAATTGTACAAGGGATAGTAAAACTCCTTGGATCTTTCAGCTTTGGTGGCAATCAGTTTAGGATAATGGCACTACATCCTTCAGTTAGAACAACAGTTTCAAACTCTCCCAACTTCCTCTTTTTGGCCAAGATGTCCTTCATGAATTTACATAGATGGGCATTTGCTCAAGGGCCTCTACCAATGGAGTGTTAATTTTCAATTGTTTAAGCACTTCCAAGAAGAGCTTAAATTAATGGTCCTGCTTGTGCTTTTGAAGTCTTGCTGGAAAATGGGGGTGGTGGATACACATATGCTTGCACTATTGGCTTTACCAAGGAAGTGTCGACAACCACTTTGGCTGCATTATGCTTTTTTGCTTCAGTCTTCTTGTCATCATTGTTAACATCGTCGTCGACACTAGAACTAGCCTCATGTTGAGCCCTGGTACTAGCATAAGCATTGGCATCATTGTTGGCAAAACCACTGCATTATCTGCTTTGTTTTTCTCTTTCTCTGCTTCCCTGGGCTTGTCTGTTGGCACAAGCTTAGTATCTTGCCTAATAACTAGATGCTTGGCAGCGATCTCAGCTTCGCACTGATTACCACTCCAAAGACTTATTGACTTGCGATGCTCATTTCCTTTGTGCCGAGTATCCTCAGTGTCGCTTGGCAAAGCACCCCGGGGTCGATTGCTGAGTGCATTAGCAATCTGCCCAACTTGTATTTCCAAGTTTCTTATTCAAGCTGCCAAACTTTGGACTGTCACTTCAATCCTTTCCATGTACTGTGTGAGATTTCCTCCTTGGTTGAGTCCTTGCCCTTGCTGGAAATTGTTTTGAACTTTTTGTGGCATGGCATTTTGATAGAATGTCGGTGTAACCCCTCGACCCGGCTTGGCTGACAGACCGAACCGGACGGATCACATGAGGAATATTGAAGTAAACCAGGAAAGTTTACCTCAATAAGCGACATTTTTTCTCTTGTCTAGATGCATCTTAGGTTCCTATGTGTATGTACACAAGCAGCAGATTCAAAATCAACACAAAAATCTTCCGATTAAAGTCAATTTAGGTTTAGGTACCATTTTGTAAATTTGCTAACTTATATGGGCTTTTGCCAAATTCAAGTTACCGACATTTAATTAGCTTCATTACACGCTTCTTGGTGAAATCTAAGCTCAAAATGACATTTAGAACTCATTCAATGGCATACAAGGTAAACAGGGACCAAAATGCAAGAAACAGAAACTCCAATGAATTCAAACGCATGTTCAACAGTCAAGTGTTTTAGAACAGAATACCTCGTATCGGAACGATCGTTTCGAAATATGGCTGACCGATTCGATACGTGGGTTCATTTCGAAACCCATAAAGACACATTCCGGTACGATGGTTCACAGAGGCAAAATGTTCCGGAACAGGCCTCGCCGTTCCGAAACACCAAGGCCATTTCAGGCCACCGTTTCGAAACAAGAAAGGGTGTTTCGAAACACCTGGGCCTATAATGTTCTAAATAGCTAGTTTAAGTCCCTTTACACCCTTCGAAACCATCCTGACACATGTTCCAACATACATACAACTTAAATACACATCAAGGACAACATACAGGAAGCACAAGCCTCATCATAACATCATTCTCACAAGCTACGGTACTAAAGGCATGCTTCCTAGACATCAAAAGCACAAAAAGGCTAAAATCCAAAAGCAAGCTTATTCCAAAACTAAAAGGCCATTTACAAGTCCAAATATGCATCACAAACTTGCTCAAAACCAGAAATCAACAAATCATTAACATTCAACGCATCAAACACACCCACTGCCCTTATTACACTAGTTCAAAACATAACATACTTTAAGCATAATGTCTTGGTGTGATTCCTCGAAGATTTTGCCTCCAAAAAGCCTAATTATCTGCATTGATGAACAAAGAGAGCATAAGCATGCACTCTTAGTGAGGATTGCTTAAACCACACACATCATCAATGCACAAAATCGTTTTTCACTCTTTTCAAAACCACCATGCCTTTCTTAAAAAACCTCACACTTTAACATCAAATTCATTGTTTTAAACATCATGCAACATGATCCAATCCAAATCAACAATTAAACCATTCCTATTCATTTACCAAGCCTTTCAAGCATAAACACCATTATGCTAAGATTAAACCAAAACATGCATCTTTCAAACCATGCATTAGCAACATTTTCCACATTATACAAATCCATTATATTGGCTCACAAGTGATAACAACAATCTAAAAACAAAGTATCGGATACACAGATTACAAAGGGTTGTCCCACACCATTCATACACTCTACCGGCATCTCTAGTTTCACACACGAGAGCGACCCTCCATCGTTGTGACACCCATGGTGGAGTATTCGGTACAATCACAACCCCTTAACACCACTCATCGGTAGATGTATAACCCACTAATGAGATACGAGACACACACAAGGTTTGCACCCGGGAGCTACCCTCAACTGTTGCAACCTTAAACAATCCTCAATCGTTAGGGTACTTGGATGGAGTAATTGGTACAATCATAACCCCTCAAAATCTAAGGCGACTTGTTTGTAGTGCACTCAATACTATACCCGACTAACTATATCTGATTTCATTTACCAAACACTTTAAACCACATCATATGCCAATATAATCCATAACACATGCATTCCTCATTGTTTTTATAAAACCTTCATGATAAGCCATAAACAAGCATTAAACCATGCTTAAAACCTCATGCATCAACACATGCATACAAGGACCACTTACCTAGTGCATCCTTAAACCATATGGCACCATCATGCACAAATTACATACTCAAATCATGCTTTCAAACAGTAGGTAAATTGAATTAAAATCAAATACAACCAAAGGCTCAAAACTAGCACAACCGAGGGAGAAATTTTGATTTACTTACTTTTGAACTTAATAAAGAATTTCAAGCTCTTATTAAGTTCCCAAAACCTTTTCTAAAAATGTTTCCACGTTGGAAAACCAAATTCCACTCACTGACTTGCGAAACCACGATTGCCGACGCAGCTACCGATCTTCTGAAGCCTCCAAAAACACTTCGATTGCTTCCAGATTACAATCCCCTTTTTTCAACACATCAAAACAGAGGTTGAATGCATTAAAATGCATCCAAAACTCAACCACACACAAGAAATCCCGCAGCCCTGCTCCAAAGCATCAAAACACCCATCCAAAACAATCGAAAACTCAATCGATTGACCTCAAACCTCAGCCCAGCCATTACCCAACTCATCCAACACAATCTAAGCATTAATCAACATCCAAAAACAACCTAAAACCATCCTTATACCTCCAGCAACTCGAATTCCTCAAGAACACCTCAAAAACTCACCCAAAAACACTTCAAAAACTAATGATCTCAAGAATTTCGGGATCTATATAATTAAGACTCCACTTCAACACCAAAAACCTTTCAAAACTCATTTGGAAACAATCTCAAACCATCCAAATCAATCAAAGTCTGAAAATCACATTTTAAACCAATTTTTCATCAAGATTTCAAGAGTTTATGAATCTAAACACAAAACCTCAATCAAAATTGGTATTAAAGAGTCAAATATCTATGGAATTTCATTAAAGAACTTAGATTAGAGGGATAGCATGAAAATTACCTCCAATCCTTGCTTCTCCGCTAGTTTGGCAGATTTGCTTGAAGAAACTTGAAGAAAAATTGAAGAAATCAATGGAGAAAAGGTAGAAATCAAGAGAGGGTTTGAGGGAAAATAATTTCTGGAAAAATTAAGAGAAAATGAATAGTGTTTGGCTGAAGTGAAAGAGAGAACGAAAATGACCGTGAAAACTTTTTAACTGATTAACTAACTTTTTAATTAAACCAAATTAAAAGCCTTTTTAATTTTTAATAACATTTAAATCACATGCCAAATTAGAGAAAAGGCATAATTTCCAAGTAGCTCCCTAGAGATTCTAAGATTTTGACTCTTCTTGAAAAACATTTTTTCCAACTTTTAAATCTTTACATTTTGGCCACTACCCAAAATGTATACTTTCGATAACCCATTTTGTAAAATTGATTTGACCAACCTCTTAAATATAATTTTAGAGGATTTTAGGAATCTTTATCATATTTTTATCCTATCTCAAACCTCGATCTCCCTAAACCACCTTTTAATAGTTCGAACAACCGACATCGGTTCCACCAACCCAACCCGACTCGCCAAAACATCTAATCCCAAAACCGGGGGGTCACAACTCTCCCCCACTTAGGAAATTTCATCCTCAAAATTTTACCTGAAGGAAAAAGATGTGGGAATTGCCTCAGCAAGTCAGCCTTAATTTCCCACGTGGCCTCCTCAACTCCTCGGTGTCGCCACAACACCTTCACCAGCTCAATTGTCTTGCCACGAAGAATTATGCTACTTGTATCCAGAATTCTCACCGATTCCTCGCCATAGGACAAATCCGGATTCAACTCAATTTCCTCAACGGCATCACATGCGAAGGATCCAATTTGTATCTCCGTAACATAGATACATGAAACAAATCATTGATCTTTTCCAACTCGGGAAGCAACGTCAACAAATAAGCCACATGACCAACTCGCTCCACAACCACATAGGGCCTAATAAACCTCGGACTAAGCTTTCCCTTACGTTCAAACCTCGTCACCTTCTTCCAAGGCGATACCTTAAGGAACACGCGATCTCCAACAGCGAACTCAACCTCTTTACTCTTTGAATCCGTGTAAGACTTCTAACGATCCGATGCAGCCTTCAACCGCTCACATATGAGCTTCGCCTTCTCTGTTGTACCCTTGAGCATATTCAGCAAGGAAAGCAACTTTTGCCATGCCTCATCCCAAGAAAGAGGTGTTTTACACTTCCTCCCATACAAGGCCTCATATGGTACCATTTGTATACTTGCCTGAAAACTGTTGTTATAGGCAACGGATGATGATTTTCCCAAGAACCTTGGAAATCAATCACGCAGCATCGTAACATATCCTCAAGCACCTGGATAACTCATTCCGACTGCCCATCCGACTGAGGATGATATGAATGTGATGTAAACATACCGTGTACCCAACACCTGATGTAAACATATGAGCTTCACATTCTCTGTTATACCCTTGAGCATATCTGGCAAGGAGAGAAACTTTTGCCCTGACTCGGCCGAACAAAGAGGCGTTCTACACTTCCTCCCATACAAGGCCTCATATGGTGCCATTTGTATACTTGCCTAAAAACTATTGTTATAGGCAAACTCAACCAACGACATATGCTTTTCCTAAGAACATTGGAAATCAATCACGCATCATCGCAACCTATTCTCAAGCACCTGGATAACTCGTTCCGACTGCCCATCCTCAAGCACCTGGATAACTCGTTCTGACTGCCCATCCAACTTGCCATTTGTATACTTGCCTGAAAAATGTTGTAATACCGTGTACCCAACACCTAATGTAAACATTCCCAGAACCTCGCTGTAAACCTCGGATCTCTATCCGACATTATGGACTTGAGCGCACCGTACAAGTGTAAAATCTCAGCAATATACAACTCAGCTAACTTATCCAATGTGTACATAGTATACACGGCCAAGAAATGCGCACATTTCGTAAGACGATCCACAATAACCTATATTGAGTTCTTCTTCGATGGTGTCAAAGGCAACCCATATATGAAATCCATCGTAATCCTCTCCCATTTCCGCTACGGTATCCTCAAAGGTTGTATCAAACTGAAAGGAAACTGATGCTCAGCATTCACCCGTTGGCAAACCATACACTTGCTTACAAAATCTGCCACATCCTTTTTCAATCCCATTAAATAGTACTCATCCTTCAATCCACGGTACATTTTAGTACTATCAGGGTGCATAGCAAAAGGACTGCTATGAGCCTCAGTCAAAATAGTGCGCCTCAACTCAACATCTTCCGGCACCACTATCCGACTTTTGAAACATAGAACCCCATCATCATTAAAGCAGAAATTCGTAGCCTTACCATCAACTATGTCATGAACATGAGTTACTAATGAATCATCCAGCAACTGCTTCTCCTTAATCAACTGAATCAAAAGAAGGTTTCACTTGCAACTCGGCTATCAAGCCACCATCACTCGATATACTCAAGCGAGCAAACATTGCTCTCAGCTCGACAACTATGTTCCTACTCAAAGCATCGACCACAACATTGGCTTTTCCACGATGATACTCAATGGTCAGATGGTAATCCTTAAGAAACTCCAACCATCTTCGTTGCCTAAGATTCAACTCCTTCTATGACATAAGTTACTTCAAACTCTTATGGTCGGTGTAAACCACACACTTTTCACCATAAAGGTAATGTCTCAAAATTTTCAAAGCAAAAACCACCGCCGCGAGCTTAAGATCACGCGTAGGGTAGTTGCGCTCATGCACCTTCAACTGTCTAGACGCATAAGCCACAACCTTCCCACCTTGCATCAACACACAACCCAAACCAACGTATGATGCGTCGCTATAAACTACAAACTTCTTACCCGATTATGGTTGAATCAAGATAGAAGCTTGCGTCAAAGCTTCCTTCAACTTATCAAAAGCTTGCTGCCTAACATCCGTCCACTCAAAATGAATATTCTTCTTCCAAAAATTGGTCAAAAATTCTTACACAATCTCAGAAAAACCTTCAAAAAACCTTCGGTAGTAACCAGCGAACCCAATGAAACTATGCACTTCCGTCACTGACTTAGGCGTCTTCCACCTCATCACTGCCTCAACCTTGTGTGGATCAACCCGAATACCCTCGGCTGACACAACATGTCAAAGAAACACCAATTCCTTGAGCCAAAACTCACACTTGCTCAACTTAGCATAAAGCTGATTCTCCAACATGTAACACAATTCTCAAGTGCCTATCATTGTCCTCCTCGGTACGTGAGTGCACAAAAATATCATCAATAAACACAACCACAAACTAATCCAAAAACTCATAGAACACCCTATTCATCACGTCCAAGAATGCGGACAGTGTATTTGTTAACCCAAAAGGCATCACCAAGAACTCATAATGGCCGTACCTCGCCTGAAAAGTTGTCTTAGGTACATCCACATCCTTAACCTTAAGTTGATAGTAACCAGACCTCAAATCTATTTTTGAAAACACTGAAGCACCACGAAACTCATCGAACAAATCATCGATCCTCTGCAAAGGGTACTTGTTCTTAATCGTCAACTTGTTCAGTTGCTGATAATCAATGCACATACGCATGGTACCATCCTTTTACTTCACAAACAAAACTGGAGCACCCCAACGTGAAATACTCGGCCTTATGAACCCTGGGTCAAGCAACTCGTGAAGCTGCGTCTTCAACTCCTTAGGTGTCATGCGATAAGGAGCAATGGACACCGGAGTCGTATTCTCATACAACTCTATACCAAACTCAACCTTACGGTTGGGTGGCAACCCTGGAAACTCTTCCAGAAAGACACCCGAAAACTCACATACAGTTCGTATGTATTGCGCACGCACTTCCTTCGTGCCAGGATTCATCACATACGCCAAGAGAGCTTCACATCCCAACTCTAACATTCGTCTCGCTTCGAGAGTCGAAATTGCATTAGATAAGAACTTCACGTTCTCACCCACGATTACTACCTCTTAATCATCCGCAAGCATTAGGGTAACACGCTTATCATCAAAATCTACTACAACTCGGTGTTCAACCAACCAGTCTATTCGAAGAATACATCAAAGCCATAAAAAGGTAATTCCATCAAATCAATAGACAATGGGCACATCCTATACAATTTCCTTGTAACCACTGTCTCACCAAAAGAACTTGTTACTTGCATTCCTACATCTAGCATCTCAATAGGAATATCAAGCAAAAGTGCATGCTCATTCAAGATATATGAATGCGTAGATATAGAATCAATCAATGTTAACAAAGACAAGGATTGCAAGGTAAAGGTACCTGCAATCACATAGGTGTCATTGCGTCCCTCGCGATGTACATAAACACTCGCTGGACTACCTCCCTCCGGCTATACAACAACCACATGTGCCACACCTCTCTGACAATCCTCTCTCCTCTGAAAGTTCTCACAGTCGCACCCATGACCTCTCTGTTGTGCAACTGCAGGTGCACGACCCAGACCACCTCCCGCTAATAGGGGACATTCACGTCTCATATGGTCAGCAGATCCATAGTTCCAACATGAATTAGCCCCGACTACAGGAGCTTGAACCTCACGAGCCGCACGAGGGCAATCTCTCCTCTGAAAGTTCTCATAGTCGCACCCATGACCTCTCTGCTGTGCAACTGCAGGTGCACGACCCTAACCACCTCCCGCTAATAGGGGACATTCACGTCTCATATGGTCAGCATATCCATAGTTCCAACATAAATTAGCCCCGACTACAGGAGCTTGAACCTCACAAGCCGCACGAGGGTAATCTCTCCTCTAGTGGTCTTGCGAACCACATGTCCAGCGCGTGCTATGCTCAAACCTTAGCCTATTGCCCTGAGACAGTGCACCTCGTCCAACGTTGCTACGCCTAGCCGCAGGCTGATATTGACGTTCTCGGTTCCTCTTGCTCTTCCCAGCGCTAGGGCTAGCATCAGCGGCTCTCTTGACCAAACCAGAACCACCTCCACGCGAGGTTAGACCCAAGCTTTGCTCTATATCCTTGGCTCGAGTCACAAGCACATCAAAATCTGTATAATTCGTGGCTAGCATGTACATCTTCACGTCCTACACAAAGCCATACTGAAAACGATCCCATCGATGCCTATCACTCGGCGTCAGCTCCAGAGCATACTAACTCAACCGTACAAACTGGACCTCGTACTCGGCTACAGTCATACTCCCGTGAACTAGAGACATAAATTCTCCTTCTTATCATCCAGGTACCTAACTCCAAGGTACTTCCTTTTGAAAGCAGATCGGAAGAACGTCCAATCTACCTCTTCTGACTCCAAGGCCGTGGTCGCAATCGTCCACCATGTATATGCATCACCATGCAACTGCGATACTGCGTAACCCAGCTTCCGTGCATCTTTGCACCCCATCTGATCCAATATCTGGATTGTACTGGCCAACCATACCTCAGACGCCTTGGGAGATAATCTGCAAAACACTACTTTTCCCAAACTCCTCAGTCGCTCCAATGGCAATCCCACTTGCCCAACAGCAGGAACCTGAACATGCACTCCGACAATAGCAGCCTGGAATGCCCCGATAATCGCTTGTACCAGAGCCGTTAAATCTCCCAACACCGAACCAGCCTATCTGCGTTGGCCCTGCTCATCACCCTCATGTGGTGGTGACGGAGGAGGATATAGATTTCCACCAGGTGGAACCTCATTTTCAAGATCACGTTGTACCTCAGCAGGAGCTATTGCTCTAGAACGTAACTCACATCTCGGTCCCATTGTTCTAGTTAACATTTAAACATGAACATAAAACGAACAAATGATCAGGCCAGCTCTTAACAAGGATCCCACGACTTCCAAAACCAATTTAAAATATTTCACTAGGAAATAAGGCAAGGGGCGTTCCAATTTTTCTCCCAACATAGCATAAAGCATACAACATGCATACTTCATCCATCATATGACTCAAGCATCAAGATTCAGCCCAATCATCATCGTGGGACAATTCACATCCACATTCACTCGTCAATTACAACATCGCTATCACACAGTCAATCACAAGCATGCTTAAACATTAACCAGACGAAGAAAATATCACCAAAAAAAATATCCACATCACAAACCACTTACCAACAACTTACCATCATCCCAACCTTTCGTAACCTGGCTCTAATACCACCAAATGTAACCCCTCGACCCGGCCTAGCCGATAGAGCGAACCGAACGGATCACATTGGGAATATTGAAGTAAACCGGGAAAGTTTACCTCAATAAACGACCCTTTTTTCTCTTGTCTAGATGCATCTTAGGTTCCTATGTGTACGTACACAAGCAGCGGATTCAAAATCATCACAAAACATCTTCAGATTAAAGTTAATTTAGGTTTAGGGACCATTTTGTAAATTTGCTAACTTATAAGTGCTTTTGCCGAATTCAAGTTACCGTCCTTTAATTAGCTTCATTACATGCTTCTTGGTGAAATCTCAGCTCAAAATGACATTTAGAACTCATCTAATTGCATACAAGGTAAACATGGACCAAAATGCAAGAAACATAAACTCCAATGAATTCAAACACATGTTCAACGGTCAAGTGTTTCAGAACAGAATTGTAACATCCACTTTTCCATCCTAGAATTTAATTCATAAAATTAAATTATTAATTTATTCTTAGAAAGCAATTAAGTTTGTGATTAAATAAATTATTCAATTTAGTCCTTGAATTTCCTTTAATTGGGCAATTATTGCACCAACTCGAATTAAAGGGAATTAGGCTTTCAAATCAAGGAATTGAGTTAAGTTGATAAATTAGTTGTAGAGGAAATTGATGACTAATTTAAAAAGAAAATAAAACTCAAAATTTGCATGTTAAAATTATTATTCCTTGGGGCTGCCCTTAGTAAAAAGTTTATATTAGATATGTTAAGAAGGGAAATTAAGTAAAACCAAATCCTATCAAATCCCCCAAATTAAGGAAAGTATTTTCTCTCCATCATTTCTCTTCCTTGTTGTCGTGTAACTTGAGAGAAAAGGGAGAGGGTGAAAGCTTGAAACTCTAAAAAATTGAGCTCTAATGGAGAAGAAAATGGCTTGCATGTTGAAGGAATTAAGATAGGATTAAGAAGAGTAAACTAGTGGTAGCAAAGCCAAAGAAGTAAGTTCTCATTCCTTCTTCTAGTTGTTCGAATAAGTGCAAAAATCATGCATGCAAGTTTAAAATTTGTTTAAACATGAAATTGTTAGAGTCATAGTGATTATGTTGAGTTGAGATAATGAAGTTTTTGAATATTTGTTTGTGAAATGGTGAATTGATTAAAAGAGGACTGTTTTGAAGAAAGAATGGAAATTTATGATTAAATGGAAAATTAAAATAGTTAGGGACCAAACTAGAAAATTCCTATTAGGACAAAGTTGAAGAGAAATGAAATTTCTATAAGGAAAAAGTCTTGGATTGCTGGAGAAATGAATTCGAATGAGGGAATTTTGATTAGAATCAACATTAGACGTGTATTTGAAAATAATGGAATTAGGGAGTATTTTGAATAAAATCATTAATTACAAGGACCTGAATTTTATGAAATTAACAATTAACTCAGAATTTAGAATCAAGGGATTATGTAAGAATGAAATTAGATTCTTTGATTGAAATCGAAATGGCCTAAATAGGTGAATTTAGGAAGTTAGTACTCGAAACCTAAGAATAGGACTGATATGGAAAATTAGTAAAATTGAGGACTTGTCTGTTGATAATAAAAATTAATATGGACTTGAAAATGTTGTAAAAATATATTAAAAATCATGTATTAAGTGAATTTAGAATTAGACTAAGGTAATTAGGTGAATTCCAAAGCTAAATGTGTCCAATGACTAAATTGTCCAGAACACTCAAACCATAAGCTATAACTTTGAAAATTTACTAAAAATAGGATTTAGGGTATTTTAGACTGACATTTTTATGGTAAAAACTTTGAAATGTCTAGTTTCTCTGGGAGAAAACAGAATCGGATTCCAGTATGTAAATTGGAAGTTATGGATTAAAATAGTTGGGCAGTGCAAGCTGTCCAGGTTTGTTGAAAGGGTCATAATCAAGTATTGAACTGTATTAACTCGGACTAGATAAAAATATGAGGTTTAAATGGTTAAAAATCTGAGTTTATTGCCTTTCTAATGGTGTATAATAAGTGAAGTTTGGGTTAGTAATTAAAGAGATATGATTAAAATACTAATTGGTCATCCAACTAATTCAACAGCAAAAACATATTTGAGAATTTATGTTGTAAATGTATTAAAGGAGTGAATCTAATTGAATTGCTCTCTGATATTGTTTGTATTTATTTCGTGTTGAGTGTTAAGATCCAAATTGTGAGGATTCTTTGGAGGAAGCAAAGATTGACCAAGCAAGGGGAAGGAATAAGGGCATCCAAATCAAAGACCAAGCTTGAGAAGTTTGTGAGTGTAATTATATTAAGGTTGGGACTAGTGTCCTAACCACCTTGTTTATTGATGTAATTTATGATTTTATGCATGAGATGGCCCTAAATTATGATTGGTAACATGTTTAGTATGGGAAGGAGATTAAAGGAAGATTGATGCATGAATTGGATCTTTGTTAATGCTTGAATGTATCAAAATATGGACTGCCTTATGTGATCTATTTGTTATGTTGTATAAGCATGAAATAGGTCCTTGATAATGCTTGAATGTATGAATATGTGGACTGCGCCTATATGGTACTTTTTCTATGCTCAATATGCATGTAATTTCATGTGAAGTTGTTGCCCATGTATGTTTTGATGCTATTCAAATGTGGCATGAAATTAATTAGCATGATTTATGTGAATTGGTACAACTATATGATAGAATGAGCATACAAATCGAATTATGCAAATACGTATGTGCTAAATAAAATAATGAAGGATAAATTAATAAGAATAATATGCCCTCGGTCGATTAGAAGTCTTAGATAGTACGACATGCCTAGAGTCTGAGCTCTCTTGTTTGTTGCCTTGTGCGACCATTGACTTGTTGCTTAATGCAACCATTGTTTAGTACCTTGGGTACTCTCTGACTTGATGATTGAATGTGATCTTGCTTGGTGTTCAAGACACATTGATGCTATTCAGCATCCATTGACTTGTTGCTTAGGCAACCATTTTTTGGTACTGGGTACCCTCTTGATGACTTGATTATCTGATTCGTCTACTCTACCTAGGGCAATTTAATTAAAATTAAATGCAAATATGTAATTATGGGAAGCTTATGAAATGTATAAATGGATTGATATTGTATTGGCATGATATGATGAGAAATTGATGGTTGAATTTTGTGGACATCGGTCCTTTCGATTGTGATAAAATGCATATGAGATGCTTGCAATGTTCGAATATAAGCAATGAGGGCAATGGCCCCTTTCGAATGAATTGAAATTGAAATGTGATATGTTTGATAATTTTGATTTATGAACAATGGTTTCTGACCCATTCGAATGACATGCTTAAAAAAGATTGGTGATTTTTGCTCTTGGCTAATTGATAATGCAATGTTATAATTGGTATGATTTTTGGTTATTTCGATTATGAAGCATGAAAATGAGTATGTTGGAAACTGAACTGATATATGGTCTTTGACTGAATCGAAAATGAAGCATGTAGGTAAACTGATATATGGTTGTATATGTAATGTATGAAGCCATTTGTGTTTGGTTTTGCTAAGCTTAGTTGGGTATTAATTTTATGCTATCGACCCTAGCTAAGTAAACTCAATGCATGATCACACATAAATTCAAGAATGAATTAGCTTTAGCATTACCTCGCTAAGTACAATTTAGTACTTAATGCTCCCTTGTTTTCTTCTTCCCACTTTAGCAGGGTAGCTTGGACCTAAAGATAGCATTCGATCGTGACAAATTACAACACAAGAAATGTATGATCTTAGTCTCTTTTTTAGACTCCTAGATGGTGGCTTCGATGTTTTTCTAAGTGCTCGTTTCATTTTGTTTGGTCGTAGCCTAAGTTTACGTTGGTGTTTGAAGTTATATGCTCCTTGATGCTTAATTAGGAGGCTAAAATCATGTTTTGTTTTTAGATAGAAATCCTCATTCTTTTGTTGTATATATATGTAAGTTAAGCTAGTGGTCTTGCCTTATTCCTTTTGTTGTATATAGTTGATAGCTTGGCATGGCTTAGGAGCATTGGGTAATATGTTATTTTGTAATGGAATAGTTAATGGAAATCTTGATATCACGGTCTATGAATTTGAACCTGACTCGTATGTTAATATTGATGTTTTAATTATTGGTAATGTTGCTGTAATTTGAAAACCACCTAGGCTAATTAAACAAGAATTCAAATGGCATGGTAATGAATTGTTTAAGTGTATCGGTATGTTTGATTTAATTCTTGTTAATGAATTAAATGGTGAATTATTAGTTATTGGTTAACGTTAAATTAACCACATAGACAACCTAGTGTTCGAATGGAATAAGGAATGGTGATTTAAAATTGAATCTTGATAATATTAATAAGAAAATTTAATTGACTTGGAAATTGATAAGTTTTGATCGAATGAAATTCTATTTCCCCTTGTATGTTTAGAAAAGTTTTTGTTAGCCCACTTTTCGCATGCGCATTAATACAAATAATTTATTTAAGAATGGATTTTGCTTTCGATTTTCAGTTTTCTGATTTCGGTAAGCTCCTCACCCTGACCCGAGAATCATTTAGGTAGAGTCAAGCCACCTAGGAATCATACATTGGATTTCTTGTAATTATGCTCCTAACTCTGATTTTGTTGAATCTGAATTATAATGACTGAGACACTGTTAGCTTGAGACGATGAAAGTCCTCGAGGGTCCTCAAGTGAAGGGGACAGTGTTCGTATGAGAGAGAACCCTCATTAACAAGATTGTACTCGACCATAACCTCATGTACAACCTCAGACGAACAATGAAAATCTGACTGTTCATAATGCTCAAAGAGACTGCCTCTTGAATATGAAAGAAATGTTCGATCAGCTTTTGACGAACATGAGACAAGAACAACCTACTCCGGTAGCTGCTGCCCCTAGTAGAGCTCCTATCGAAAAGCTTGCTCAGCACCGAGCCTATACATTTGCAGGCTCTAGTGAAGAGAAACCTGGAGAAGCTGAGTATTGGTTAGAGAGAACTACTCAAATATTGACTAAGCAACTTCAGCGGTCAGATGAGCATAAGCTCAAATGCGTTGTTGCCTTACTTGCTGATGAAGCTTTGAGTTGGTGGGTGTAACGCCCCGGTTTTGGGCTTAGTAGTTTTGGGCGTTGACCGGTCGGTCAAAGTGCTGTTCGAATCTAAACGGGTGAATTTAGGAAAGCCTAGTTCGGGTTGCATTAAAAATATGGAAAAATGTTCTAAAATCATCTTTTAATATATTTAAGTGAACTGTGAAATCAATTTTGGAAAATGAGTTTTGGAAGGGTTACATTTTGGCTAGTGACCAAAATGTAATTTTCGCAAGTTTGGTGGCTGTTTTATAAAGGGTTGAAACTTTGAATCTTTAAGGAGCTATTTACCCAAAGGGAGTTTCTCCAATTTTTTCTAAGATATTTTAAGTCTAAAATCTGATTTTAAATGATATTAAAAGTGGAGGGAAAGCCATTTGGCTATTTTAGATTTTTGTAACCAACTTTTTCTAATTTTCTTTCTCTCATTTTCTCTCAACCCAAACACTCCTTTTCCAGAGAAATGCTTCTGATTTCTTCACCTAAATCCCTCCTTTCAACTCTCATTTGATTCCTAATCAACATATCTTCAAAACCTCTTCAATTGCTACTTGTTTCAACAAGGATTTTGATTTCAAAAAGAGGAGAAACTCAAGTTTGGAGGTAAGAACGTCCTTCTCCTCTAAACTATCAGTTCTTTACTGAAATTCCTAAGTTTTCAATCCGAAATTGATGTTTAATTAAAGGTTTTAAAGTGGTGAAATGGATCTTTGCTTATAATGCAAGATTTTGATGATTTTTGATGATTTTCGTTAGATCTGAGTAATCAGTGATTTGAGATGTGTTTTTGATGTTAAATGAACTCTAAATTGATAAGGAATTGAGTTTTGACTGATGCAATCCCGGATAGGTTGAGTTTCCTAAGTTTAGCTTGTGTTTCAAGGTTGTTTTTGAGGTGATCTTTGTGATCTGATGTTGCTGGAGGTATAAGGATGTTAATAGGTCGTTTTTAGATGTTATATGATGTTTATGGAAGTGTGGTTTTGCTGGTTTATGGCTGGGATTTGTTTAGAAGTGGTTTGGATGCATTTTCGGTTGTGTGTGGTGGCCGAAAATGGAGGTTGAATGAGAGCAGCGAGTTTAGGTGCTTTCATTGAAGCAATTAATGCATGATGATGCATTAATCCTCTACTTTGATGTGTTGAAACAGGGGAGGCATCTTTGGATCCAAGAGTTGTTGATCCGGAAGCTTGATTTGGTGCTTTGGTTTGAAGCAAAGTGGAAATCGGTGAGTGAAGTTGGGTTTTCAGATTTTAAAACCAAGGTTTGATGGTTTTGGGAGCTTAGCCTAAGTCTAAACAACTTTGCTAAGCTCAAGTGTAAGTTTTCGGATTTTCTCTCTAGTGGTGGCCATGATTTTGTTGTGATGCAAAGTGGTTATTTGCATGTTTTAATTACTGTTTTGAAAGCATGTTTTAGCATGGTTTTTGCTGATGTTGTAAGCCATATGTTGAAGGTAACTCTAGGTAGGAGTTCCTTGATTTTATACATTGAAATAATGTGGTTTGATGCTTTGAAATGCATGTTGAATATGGCTTGGTTTAATGCTTTAAAACAGTGGAATTATATGATGAAAAAGATGTATATTGGCAAGTGATGTTTTGAAAATGTTAAGGTCACTAAGGTGGTTAAAAGTCCTTGAGTGAGCCTTGTTACTTAAGAACATCAAGGTGGTTAAAAGTCCTTGGATGATTCTTGTTGCGGACACTAAGGTGGTTAAAAGTCCTTAGGTGATCCTTTCCATGGTGTTTAAAAGTCCATGGGGCCAAGGTGTTTAAAAGTCCTTGGGGCCAAGGTGTTTAAAAGTCCTTGGGGTGATTCAAGCTATGGACACAAAGGTGGTTAAAAGTCCTTGTGTGGTCCTCATTCATGGTGTTTAAAAGTCCATGGCCAAGGTGTTTAAAAGTCCTTGGGAAGTTGATGAACTTGTTTTAATAAATGGAAATTTTCACTTGAGCCAATATGACATGTTATGTTTATGTTGAAGCATGAGATTGCTTGTTTAAAGTATGCTTTTGAGCATGTACAAAGGTTGATTTTAAGCATGTTTACAAATGGTTTTAATTGCATTATTGAATGGTTTTTAAGAGCATTCCTCACTAAGCTTTTGCTTACGCTCTCCTCGTTTTCTTAATTCAATAATGCAGAGCATTAAAGAACCTTGAGGGGCAGCAAGGAGGGCAAGCATTTAAGTTCAAGTAAAGCTCAATGTATGGAAGGTTTTATAAGTACTTTTTAGCTTTTGGGTAATTTGGCAATTGGGGACCAATGTGTATGTTTTGGGAGAGGTTTTAAACTCCCTAAGTATGTTGGATGATGATTTGGATTGCTGGTTTTTGGATTGGATCATTATATGCTTGTTGTGGAAGTTCGTGCTTGAATAGCTAGCTTGTGTAGGAAGCATGCCTATAGAATTGGGGCTTTTTGCATGCAATGTTGTTTTGATGAATTGATGATGCCTATGAGTCTTATATATGTTGAATTGCATGCTGGTAAAGTTTGGTAGCATTTGGAGCATGTTTGAATGATCAATTGCATGTTTTGGAATGCATTTGGAGCATATTTGTGCAGGGCGTTTCGGAACAGTGTGCACCGTTTCGGAACAGGTGCCTTGTATGAACCCAGGCGTCCGAAACGGTATGCACCGTTTCGAAACGGTTTGGTCTCTGCCGAGCCCGTGTTTCGGAACCCGTTGCGGAACGGCCCGTGTTTCGGAACGGGGTCAACCTGTTTCGGAACGGTCGACCGTTGGGGGCTGACATGGGCGGTTATATGTTTTGAAATGTTTGCGTTTTGGTCCTGAATCTTATCTGTGCAATTGTATGAGTTTGGGAAGTCCTTTTGAGCTGAAATTTCACAGAGAAGCATGAAACCTGACTAATTACAAGCTGGTAACTTTAATTTGGGTTAAGTCCTTTTAATTAACAAAAATTACAATTTGGTCCCTAAAGTTGTAATTTGTTCAATTGGGTCCCTGTTTGATCTCTGATGGTTGTGATCTTTGGGTATGATGTTTGTGTGATCACCATTAGGGTTAATGTGCATCTAGATAAGATTAAAAAGAAAAAAAGGGTCGTTAATCAAGGTTGACTTTCGGGTTGACTTTGGTTTTCCCCGTGTGACTTTCTTAATTCGGGTCAACCGTCTAGGCCGGGTTAAGGGGGTTACATTTGGTGGTATCAGAGCTGAGTTCTCGAGTAATTGGGAATGAATGTATTCATGATTGAAGTATGTTTGGCTTGTATGCTTGTTGTATGAAAGCATGTCCAGTGGCTTGAGATGTTGATGCATTTGAGATGTATGCTGTGATGTTGTATGATGAGGGTACCCATTGCCAAACAAAAACTAATGAAGTGATGTTGATTTTGAAAGAAATTGAGCTTGAATACTTGGATTGCTTACCTTGCTGGGCCTGACTTTGCTTTATTTGTATTGTTATGCATGGTAAAAGTATGGCACCACGTAGAGAGTTAAGGAGTAGCGTGAGAGCTACGACCCCGGATGGGAATGAGAACGAAGAGAATGCGGGTAGTGCTGTGTTACCTCCTCCTCCACCTGGTGGTGGTGGTGCGGAGAGGGAAAGAGCTAGAGCTGAAGCAGCTGGTGCTAGAGCTGCAGGACCTGAGGTTGGTCAGGGGCAAGCTATGCCTGATATGTCGATGCTGGTGCAAGCTATTGCGGGTGCTTTTCGAGCAGCAGTAGCTGGAGCTCAAGGAGCTGGGCATCAGGGAGATGCTGGTGTGAGACTACCCTTAGAGCGTCTGCGCAGTCTTGGTGGGACTGAGTATAGGGGTATGTCTGCTTAGAGTTCAGAAGCTTGGCTAGAGAGTACCAAGCGTATCTTGGGACAGATGAGCTGCACTGATGTGCAAAAGTTGGGATGTGTTGTGTCCTTGCTGCAGGACGATGCTTATACCTGGTGGACGACCACAATCTCTGGAATGGCTGAAGCTGACATCACTTGGACATTCTTTCAGAATGCGTTCAAGAGGAGATATCTGGGAGTGAGATATCTAGATGAGAAAAAGCGTGAATTCATGACTCTTACCCAAGGGAGCATGAGTGTGGCTGAGTATGAGGTGCAGTTTGTGCGACTCAGTCAGTATGCACCGGAGCTGATTCCTGATGAGCGGGAGAGGTGCGAAAGGTTTCGTTATGGTCTTATAACGGAGGTAAAGATGTATGTGCTGGCCACTGAATATGATGATTTTGATGTATTGGTGGGCCGAGCCAAGGACATAGAGATGAACTTGAGTTTGTCTGCGAAAAGTGCTGGGAAGAGATCAGCTGAGTATAGTTCCGGAGGTGGACGGAACAAGAGGGGACGCAATCAGAGGTATCAGTCCTCAGCTAAGAGAGGTGGAGGTGCACCTGCTAGGGGTGGCAATGCTAGAGCTGACCCTAGTGCTTGTTGGATCTGTGGTTCACGTGGTCACTTGAAGCGTGACTGTCCTCGAGCTGTGAGGGAGGTGCAAGCTCCTGTTGCGGCAGCTGGTTTTGGATGCTGGAATTGTGGTTCCACAGACCACTTGAGGCGAGATTGTCCGAGGTTGGCTGGTGGCCAAGAGCGTGCTCCTGTTGTTGCTGCACTGCAGAGAGGTCGTGGGCGCGGCCGTGGTAATTCCAGAGGCGTGAGGAAGGTGGTCGTGGAGTAGCCCATGTTGTGGCTATTCAGCCTGAGGGTGGAGGCCAAGTGAGGGTGTATGCTCAGCGTGAAGGAAGGAATGATGCAGATGTGATTGAAGGTACCTTTACTTTGCAATCCTTGTCATTGCTTTCTTTGATTGATTCTAGATCTACGCATTCATACATTTTGCGTGAGCATGCTGAATTGCTTGGTTTGCCTGTTGAGTCTTTGGATGTTGGTGTTCGTGTCACTAGTTCTTTTGGTGAAATTGTTGTGACTCGAAAACTTTATAGAAGGTGTCCCTTGGTTGTTCAAGAGCATGTCTTTCATGTTGATCTTATGGAGTTGCCCTTTTATGGTTTTGATGTAATCCTTGGTATGGATTGGCTTGCTGAGCATCATGCTGTTGTGGATTGTGAAAATAAGCGTGTTTCGCTTAAGCTTGCGGATGATTATGAAGTAGTGGTGGTTGGTGAGAATGTGAAGTTTCTTGCCAATGTTGTTTCTACCTTGGAGGCGAGCAGGATGCTGAGGCAAGGCTGTGAAGCTTATCTAGCTTTTGTGATGAATCCTAGCTCTAAGGAGTTGAGGGTGCAAGATATCAGAGTTGTGAAGGAGTTTCCTGGTGTTTTTCCTGAGGAGTTGCCTGGTTTACCTCCTAATCGCGAGGTGGAGTTTGGAATTGAGCTGTATGAGAATACCACTCCTGTGTCCATTACTCCCTATAGAATGGCACCTAAGGAGCTGAAGGAGATGAAGACGCAGTTGCAAGAGCTTCTTGATCGTGGTTTCATCCGGCCGAGTGTGTCACCTTGTGGAGCACCGGTCTTGTTTGTGAAGAAGAAAGATGGCACTATGAGGATGTGCATTGATTACCGTCAGCTGAACAAGTTGACTATCAAGAATCGGTATCCTTTGCCGAGGATTGATGATCTCTTTGATCAATTTCGGGGAGCTGTTGTGTTCTCTAAGATTGACTTGAGGTCAGGGTATTATCAGTTGAAAGTGAAGGATGTGGATGTGCCTAAGACAGCTTTCAGGACAAGGTATGGGCATTATGAGTTCCTTGTGATGTCGTTTGGTTTGACAAATGCTCCTGCTGCTTTCATGGACATGATGAATCGTGTGTTTCATGAATACCTGGACAAGTTCGTTGTGGTGTTCATTGATGATATCCTCGTGTACTCGCGTACTGAGGAGGAGCACGAAGAGCATTTGAGGGTTGTTTTGCAAGCTTTGTTGGAGAATCAGCTTTATGCTAAGCTGAGCAAGTGTGAGTTCTGGCTTAAGGAGGTGGTGTTTCTTGGGCATGTGGTCTCAGCTGAGGGGATTCGTGTTGATCCTCAGAAGATTGAGGCTGTGATGAACTGGAAGGTTCCTAAGTCTGTTCATGAGGTCCGTAGTTTCCTTGGTTTGGCGGGATACTACCGGAGGTTTGTGGATGGTTTTTCCAAGATTGCTGCTCCTTTGACGAAGCTGTTGCAGAAAGATGTTAAGTATGAGTGGACAGAAGCGAGACAGCAGGCTTTTGAGAAGCTGAAGGCGGCTTTGAAATAAGCTCTTATCTTTGTTCAGCCTGAATCAGGGAAAGAGTTTGTGGTCTACAGTGATGCATCCTATGTTGGTTTGGGGTGTGTGCTGATGCAAGAGGGTAAGGTGGTGGCTTATGCATCGCGGCAGTTGAAGGTGCATGAGCGCAATTATCCTACGCATGATATTGAGCTGGCTGCAGTGGTTTTTGCTCTGAAGATCTGGAGGCATTATCTGTATGGTGAGAAGTGTACGGTGTACACGGATCACAAGAGTTTGAGGTATCTGATGTCTCAGAAGGAGTTGAATCTTAGGCAGCGGCATTGGTTGGAGTTGCTCAAGGATTATGATCTGACGATTGAGTACCATCCTGGAAAGGCTAATGTTGTTGCGGATGCCTTGAGTAGGAAGGTAGCTGTTGAGCTGAGAGCTATGTTTGCTAGCTTGAGCATATCGCGAGATGGTGGTCTTGTTGCTGAGTTGCAGGTGAAACCATCGTTGGTTCAGTTGATCAAGGATAAGCAGTTGTTGGATGATTCCTTGGTGTCTCATGTTCAGGATATCGCGGAGGGTAGACCTTCGGATTTCTGTTTTAATGATGATGGAGTGTTGTGTTTTGGGAGTCGAATAGTAGTGCCTGATGATGCTGAGTTGAGGCGTGCTATTCTGATTGAAGGTCATAGTAGTCCTTTTGCTATGCACCCTGGTAGTACTAAGATGTATCGTGATCTTCGTGATGAGTACTATTGGGTGGGTTTGAAGAAGGATGTTGCAGAGTTTGTGAGCAAGTGTTTGGTGTGTCAGCGAGTTAAGGCTGAACATCAGGTTCCTTCTGGTTTGTTGCAACCGTTGAAAATCCCTGAATGGAAGTGGGAGAGGGTTACCATGGATTTTGTATCTGGTTTACCTTTGTCTCCATCAAAGAAGAATTCTGTTTGGGTGATTGTGGATCGCTTGACGAAGTGTGCGCATTTCTTGCCTGTGCATACTACGTTTTCTTTGGATAAGCTGGCAGAGCTGTACATTGCTGAGATTGTGAGGCTGCATGGTGTGCCTAAGTCGATTGTGTCGGATAGGGATCCGAGGTTCACATCGCGTTTCTGGCAGTGTTTGCATCAAGCTTTGGGTACAAGGTTGCATTTCAGTACATCCTATCATCCTCAGTCGGATGGTCAGTCTGAGCGAGTTATTCAGATCTTGGAGGATATGTTGAGATGCTGTGTGATAGAGTTCCAAGGTTCTTGGGAGAAGCATCTGCCTTTGGTTGAGTTCGCTTATAACAATAGTTATCAGGCGAGTATACAGATTGCACCTTATGAGGCTCTGTATGGGAGGAAGTGTAGGACTCCTCTTTGTTGGGCTGAAACTGGTCAAAAGTTGGTTTCGATGCCAGCTTTGTTGAAAGGGACCACTGAGAAGGTGACGCTTATCTGTGAGCGGTTGAAGGCTGCCTCTGATCGGCAAAAGTCTTACGCGGATTTGAAGCGTAAGGAGATAGAGTATGCGGTGGGTGACCGTGTGTTCTTGAAGGTTTCGCCTTGGAAGAAGGTGATGAGGTTTGGTCGGAAGGGTAAGTTGAGCCCTAGATACGTTGGACCATATGAGGTTGTTGAGCGTGTGGGTCCTGTTGCGTATCGGTTGAGGTTACCTCAGGAGCTGGAGAAGATTCATGATGTGTTCCATGTTTCTATGCTCCGGAAGTATAGGTCTGATCCTTCGCATGTGATGCCTGTGGAGGAAGTGGAATTGAATCCGGATTTGACCTATGATGAGGAACCGGTGAAGGTTCTGGATTCAGATAGCAAGGTTCTTCGTGGCAAGACCATTGAGTTGGTGAAGGTGCTGTGGAAGCATCGAGGTGTTGAGGAAGCCACGTGGGAGCGGAAGGAAGACATGCTGAAGCAGTTTCCTTATCTCTTTCCTTCAGGTAAATTTCGAGGACGAAATTTCTTTAGGGGGGGAGAGTTGTAACGCCCCGGTTTTGGCCTTAGTAGTTTTGGGCGTTGACCGGTCGGTCAAAGTGCTGTTCGAATCTAAAAGGGTGAATTTAGCAAAGCCTAGTTCGGGTTGCATTAAAAATATGGAAAAATGTTCTAAAATCATCTTTTAATATAATTAAGTGAACTGTGAAATCAATTTTGGAAAATGAGTTTTGAAAGGGTGACATTTTGGCTAGTGACCAAAATGTAATTTTCGCAAGTTTGGTGGCTGTTTTATAAAGGGTTGAAACTTTGAATCTTTAAGGAGCTATTTACCCAAAGGGAGTTTCTCCAGATTTTTCTAAGATATTTTAAGTCTAAAATCTGATTTTAAATGATATTAAAAGTGGAGGGAAAGCCATTTGGCTATTTTAGATTTTTGTAACCAACTTTTTCTAATTTTCTTTCTCTCATTTTCTCTCAACCCAAACACTCTTTTTCCAGAGAACTGCTTCTGATTTCTTCACCTAAATCCCTCCTTTCAACTCTCATTTGATTCCTAATCAACATATCTTCAAAACCTCTTCAATTGCTACTTGTTTCAACAAGGATTTTGATTCCAAAAAGAGGAGAAACTCAAGTTTGGAGGTAAGAACGTCCTTCTCCTCTAAACTATAAGTTCTTTACTGAAATTCCTAAGTTTTCAATCCTAAATTGATGTTTAATTAAAGGTTTTAAAGTGGTGAAATGGATCTTGGCTTATAATGCAAGATTTTGATGATTTTTGATGATTTTCGTTAGATCTGAGTAATCTGTGATTTGAGATGTGTTTTTGATGTTAAATGAACTCTAAATTGATAAGGAATTGAGTTTTGACTGATGCAATCCCGGATAGGTTGAGTTTCCTAAGTTTAGCTTGTGTTTCAAGGTTGTTTTTGAGGTGATCTTGGTGATCTGATGTTGCTGGAGGTATAAGGATGTTAATAGGTCGTTTTTAGATGTTATATGATGTTTATGGAAGTGTGGTTTTGCTGGTTTATGGCTGGGCTTTGTTTAGAAGTGGTTTGGATATATTTTCGGTTGTGTGTGGTGGCCAAAAATGGAGGTTGAATTAGAGCAGCGAGTTTAGGTGCTTTCATTGAAGCAATTAATGCATGATGATGCATTAATCCTCTGCTTTGATGTGTTGAAACAGGGGAGGCATCTTTGGATCCAAGAGTTGTTGATCCGGAAGCTTGATTTGGTGCTTTGGCTTGAAGCTAAGTGGAAATCGGTGAGTGAAGTTGGGTTTTCAGATTTTAAAACCAAGGTTTGAAGGTTTTGGGAGCATAGCCTAAGTCTAAACAACTTTGCTAAGCTCAAGTGTAAGTTTTCGGATTTTCTCTCTAGTGGTGGCCATGATTTTGTTGTGATGCAAAGTGGTTATTTGCATGTTTTAATTACTGTTTTGAAAGCATGTTTTAGCATGGTTTTTGCTGATGTTGTAAGCCATATGTTGAAGGTAACTCTAGGTAGGAGTTCCTTGATTTTATACATTGAAATAATGTGGTTTGATGCTTTGAAATGCATGTTGAATATGGCTTGGTTTAATGCTTTAAAACAGTGGAATTATATGATGAAAAAGATGTATATTGGCAAGTGATGTTTTGAAAATGTTAAGGTCACTAAGGTGGTTAAAAGTCCTTGAGTGAGCCTTGTTACTTAAGAACATCAAGGTGGTTAAAAGTCCTTGGATGATTCTTGTTGCGGACACTAAGGTGGTTAAAAGTCCTAAGGTGATCCTTTCCATGGTGTTTAAAAGTCCATGGGGCCAAGGTGTTTAAAAGTCCTTGGGGCCAAGGTGTTTAAAAGTCCTTGGGGTGATTCAAGCTATGGACACAAAGGTGGTTAAAAGTCCTTGTGTGGTCCTCATTCATGGTGTTTAAAAGTCCATGGCCAAGGTGTTTAAAAGTCCTTGCGGCCAAGGTGTTTAAAAGTCGTTGGGAAGTTGATGAACTTGTTTTAATAAATGGAAATTGTCACTTGAGCCAATATGACATGTTACGTTTATGTTGAAGCATGAGATTGCTTGTTTAAAGTATGCTTTTGAGCATGTGCAAAGGTTGATTTTAAGCATGTTTACAAATGGTTTTAATTGCATTATTGAATGGTTTTTAAGAGCATTCCTCACTAAGCTTTTGCTTACGCTCTCCTCGTTTTCTTAATTCAATAATGCAGAGCATTAAAGAACCTTGAGGGGCAGCAAGGAGGGCAAGCATTTAAGTTCAAGTAAAGCTCAATGTATGGAAGGTTTTATAAGTACTTTTTAGCTTTTGGGTAATTTGGCAATGGGGGACCAATGTGTATGTTTTGGGAGAGGTTTTAAACTCCCTAAGTATGTTGGATGATGATTTGGATTGCTGGTTTTTGGATTGGATCATTATATGCTTGTTGTGGAAGTTCGTGCTTGAGTAGCTAGCTTGTGTAGGAAGCATGCCTATAGAATTGGGGCTTTTTGCATGCAATGTTGTTTTGATGAATTGATGATGCCTATGAGTCTTATATATGTTGAATTGCATGCTGGTAAAGTTTGGTAGCATTTGGAGCATGTTTGAATGATCAATTGCATGTTTTGGAATGCATTTGGAGCAGATTTGTGCAGGGCGTTTCGGAACAGTGTGCACCATTTCGGAACGGGTGCCTTGTATGAACCCAGGCGTCCGAAACGGTATGCACCGTTTCGAAACGGTTTGGTCTCTGCCGAGCCCGTGTTTCGGAACCTGTTGCGGAACGGCCCGTGTTTCGGAACGGGGTCAACCTGTTTCGGAACGGTCGACCGTTGGGGGCTGACATGGGCGGTTATATGTTTTGAAATGTTTGCGTTTTGGTCCTGAATCTTATCTGTGCAATTGTATGAGTTTGGGAAGTCCTTTTGAGCTGAAATTTCACAGAGAAGCATGAAACCTGACTAATTACAAGCTGGTAACTTTAATTTGGGTTAAGTCCTTTTAATTAACAAAAATTACAATTTGGTCCCTAAAGTTGTAATTTGTTCAATTGGGTCCCTGTTTGATCTCTGATGGTTGTGATCTTTGGGTATGATGTTTGTGTGATCACCATTAGGGTTAATGTGCATCTAGATAAGATTAAAAAGAAAAAAAAGGGTCGTTAATCAAGGTTGACTTTCGGGTTGACTTTGGTTTTCCCCGTGTGACTTTCTTAATTCGGGTCAACCGTCTAGGCCGTGTTAAGGGGGTTACAGTGGGAGACTACAACACTAACCGCCCTAGCTGAATCTGTGAACTGAAAATTCTTTGTAGAAGAATTTAAGAAGAAGTATATCAGTGAACAGTACTTGGCCAATCGATGGAAACGTTTCTTGTATCTGAAGCAAGCGGGCGGACCAATAGAACAGTACGTGGCTGATTTCTGTAAGTACTGCAAGTATGGTTCGGAGTACATCAAGACATAGAAAGAAAAATGTTGTATGTTCATTGACGGTCTGAATGATGAACTGAGTCTGATGTTTTGTAACCCCCTTAACCCGGCCTAGACGGTTGACCCGAATTAAGAAAGTCACACGGGGAAAACCAATGTCAACCCGAAAGTCAACCTTGATTAACGACCCTTTTTTTTCTTTTTAATCTTGTCTAGATGCATATTAAACCTTAGATATGATCATACAACAGCATACTCAAAGATCATAAGCATCAGAGATCAAACAAGGACCCAATTGAACAAATTACAACTTTAGGGACCAAATTGTAATTTCTAATAAATATGAGGACTTAACCCAAATTAAAGTTACCAGCTTGTAATTAGTCAGGTTTCATGCTTCACTGTGAAATTTCAGCTCAAAAGGACATCCCAAACTCATACAATTGCACAAACAAGATTCAGGACCAAAATGCAAACATTTCAAAACATTTAACTGCCAATGTCAGCCCCCAACGGTCACCCGTTCCGAAACAGGCAGAGCCCGTTTCGAAACGCGGGGCCGTTCCGCAACGCGTACCGCAACACGGGCTGGCAGTAGCCAAACCGTTTCGGAACGGTCTCTCCCGTTTCGGACGCCTGGGCTTGTTTAAGGCACCTGTTCCGAAACGGGTGGCACTGTTCCGAAACACCCTGCACAGATTGCCCCAAAATGCATTCTTAAACATGCAATTAAACATCCAATCATGCTCCAATTGCCACCAAACTTTACCAGCATGCAATTCAACATATATAAGACATACTTGCATCAACAATTCGTCAAAACAACATCATATACGAAAAGCCCCGAATCTATAGGCATGCTTCCTACACAAGGAAACCATACAAGCATAAACTTCCAATTCAAGCATATAAAGGCCAAACACTAAAACCAGCATTCTCATCAACATTCAACATACATAGGGAGTTCAAAACCTCTCCCAAAACATACACATAGGTCCCCAATTGCCAAATTACCAAAAGCTAAAAATGTACTTAAGAAACCTTCCATACTTTGAGCTTTACTTTCACTTGAATGCTTGCCCTTCTTGCTGCCCTCAAAGTACTCTAATGTTCTGCAATATTGAATTAAGAAAACGAAAGAGAGCGTAAGCAAAAGCTTAGTGAGGAATGCTCATAAAACCATTCAATAATGCATTTATAAAACACTTTATAAATCATGCTTCAAATCAACATTTGCACATGCTCAAAAGCATACTTAAAACAAGCATCTCATGCTTCATATCATAACATGTCATATTGGCCACAAGTGATAAGTTCCATTTCTATAAAAACAAGTTCATCAACTTTCACCCCAAGGACTTTTAAACACCTTGGCCCCAAGGACTTTTAAACACCTTGGCCCATGGACTTTTAACCACCATGGAAAGGACCACACAAGGACTTTTAACCACCTTTGTGTCCGTATCAAGTTTCACCCCAAGGACTTTTCAACACCTTGGCCCCAAGGACTTTTAAACACCTTGGCCCCATGGACTTTTAAACACCATGGCCCCATGGACTTTTAAACACCATGGAAAGGATCACACAAGTACTTTTAACCACCTTTGTGTCCATAGCAAGAATCATCCAAGGACTTTTAACCACCTTGATGTTCTTAAGTAAACAAGGCTCACTCAAGGACTTTTAACCACCTTAGTGACCTTAACCTTTTCAAAACATCACTTGCCAATATACATCATTATCATCAATTTATCCACTGTTTTAAAGCATTAAACCAAGCCATATACATCATGCATTTAAAAGCATCAAACCACATTTTATCAATGTACAAAAACAAGGAACTCTTACCTTGAGCTTCCTTCAACATATGGCTTACAAAAACAGCATTAACCATGCTAAATCATGCTTTCAAAACAGAGTTTAAGACAGGCAATAAACCACATTGCACAACAATCAAATCATGGCCACCACTAGAGAGTATTTCCGAAAACTTACACTTGAGCTTAGCAAAGTTGTTTAGACTTAAACTAAGCTCCCAAGACATTGGTTTCAAAGCTGAAAACCCAATTTCACTCACCGATTCCACTTCGCCTCTTGTTGAAGCACCAAATCAAGCTTCCGGATCAACAACTCTTGGATCCAAAGATGCCTCCCCTGTTTTAACACATCAAAGCAGAGGATTAATGCATCATCATGCATTAATTGCTTCAATGAAAGCACCTAAACTCGCTGCTCTCATCCACACTCCATTTTCGGCTACCAAACACAACTGAAAATGCATCCAAACCACTTCTCAACAAAGCCCAGCCATAAACCATCAAAACCTAACATCCTTTAACATCATTTAACATCTAAAAAGAGCCTATTAACATCCTTATACCTCCAGCAACATCAGATCCACAAGATCACCTCAAAAACAAACAAGAATCACAAGCTAAACTTAGGAAACTTAACCTATCCGGGATTGCATTAATCAAAACTCAATTCCTCATCAATTTAGTGTTCAATTAACATCAAAAGAACATCTCAAATCACAGATTAATCAGATCAAACGAAAATCATCAAAAATCACCAAATCTTGCATTATAAGCCAAGATCCATTTCACATCTTAAAAGCCTTTAATAAAACATCAATTAAGGATTGAAAACTTAGGAATTTCAGTAAAGAACTGATAGTTTAGAGGAGAAGGACGTTCTTACCTCCAAACTTGAGTTTCTCCTCTTTTCGGAATCAAAAACCTTGATGAATCAAGTAGCAAATGATGAGGTTTTGTAGATATGTTGATTAGGAATCAAAAGAGAGTTGAAAGGAGATATTTAGGAGAGAAAATCAGAAACAATTCTCTTAAAAGAAGGTGTTTGGGTTGAGAGAAAATGAGAGAAAGAAAATTGGAAAGTTAGTTAACAAAATAGCCAAAATGGCTTTCCCTCCTCTTTTGACATATTTTAAAATCAGAATAAATCTCAAAATATCTTAGAAAAATCTGGAGAAACTACTTTTGGATTAATAGCTCCTTAAAGATTCAAAGTTTCAACCCTTTCGAAAACAGTCACCAAACTTTCAAAAATTACATTTTGGTCACTAGCCAAAATGTCACCCTTCCAAAACTCATTTTCCAAAATTGATTTCACAGTTCACTTAATTATATTAAAAGATGATTTTAGAACATTTTTCCATATTTTTAATGCAACCCGAACTAGGCTTTCCTAATTTCGCCTCTTTAGATTCGAACAGCACTTTGACCAAACCGGTCAACGCCCAAAACTACTAAGCCCAAAACCGGGGCGTTACAACTCTCCCCCCCTTAAGAAATTTCGTCCTCGAAATTTACCTGAAGGAAAGAGATAAGGAAACTGCTTCAGCATGTCTTCCTTCCGCTCCCACGTGGCTTCCTCAACACCTCGATGCTTCCACAGCACCTTCACTAACTCAATGGTGTTGCCACGAAGAACCTTGCTATCCGAATCCAGAACCTTCACCGGTTCCTCATCATAGGTCAAATCCGGATTCAAAACCACTTCCTCCACAGGCATCACATGCGAAGGATCAGATCTATACTTCCGGAGCATAGAAACATGGAACACATCATGAATCTTCTCCAACTCCTGAGGTAACCTCAACCGATACGCAACAGGACCCACACGCTCAACCACCTCATATGGTCTAATGTACCTAGGGCTCAACTTACCCTTCCGGCCAAACCTCATCACCTTCTTCCAAGGCGAAACCTTCAAGAACACACGGTCACCCACCGCATACTCTATCTCCTTACGCTTCAAATCCGCGTAAGACTTTTGCCGATCAGAGGCAGCCTTCAACCGCTCACAAATGAGCTTCACCTTCTCGGTGGTCCCTTTCAACAAAGCCGGCATCGAAACCAACTTTTGACCAGTTTCAGCCCAACAAAGAGGAGTCCTACACTTCCTCCCGTACAAAGCCTCATAAGGTGCCATCTGTATACTCGCCTGATAACTATTGTTATAAGCGAACTAAACCAAAGGCAGATGCTTCTCCCAAGAACCTTGGAACTCAATCACGCAACACCTCAACATATCCTCCAAAATCTGGATTACTCGCTCAGATTGACCATCCGACTGAGGATGATAGGATGTACTGAAATGCAACCTTGTACCCAGAGCTTGATGCAAACACTGCCAGAAACGCGATGTGAACCTCGGATCCCTATCTGACACAATCGACTTAGGCACACCATGCAGCCTCACAATCTCAGCAACGTACAGCTCTGCCAGCTTATCCAAAGAAAACGTAGTATGCACAGGCAAGAAATGCGCACACTTCGTCAGGCGATCCACAATCACCCTAACCGAATTCTTCTTCGAAGGAGACAAAGGTAAACCAGATACAAAATCCATGGTAACCCTTTCCCACTTCCATTCAAGGATTTTCAACGATTGCAACAACCCAGAAGGAACCTGATGTTCAGCCTTAACTCGCTGACACACCAAACACTTGCTCACAAACTCCGCAACATCCTTCTTCAAACCCACCCAATAGTACTCATCACGAAGATCACGATACATCTTAGTACTACCAGGGTGCATAGCAAAAGGACTACTATGACCTTCAGTCAGAATAGCACGCCTCAACTCAGCATCATTGGGCACTACTATCCGACTCCCAAAACACGACACACCATCATCATTAAAGCAGAAATCTGAAGGTCTACCCTCCGCGATATCCTGAACATGAGACACCAAGGAATCATCGAGCAACTGCTTTTCCTTGATCAACTGAACCAACGATGGTTTCACCTGCAACTCAGCAACAAGACCACCATCTCGCGATATGCTCAAGCTAGCAAACATAGCCCTCAGCTCAACAGCTACCTTCCTACTCAAGGCATCCGCAACAACATTAGCTTTTCCAGGATGATACTCAATCGTCAGATCATAATCCTTGAGCAACTCCAACCAACGTCGCTGCCTAAGATTCAACTCCTTCTGTGACATCAGATACCTCAAGCTCTTGTGATCCGTGTACACAGTACACTTCTCACCATACAGATAATGCCTCCAGATCTTCAGAGCAAAAACCACTGCAGCCAGCTCAATATCATGCGTAGGGTAATTGCGCTCATGCACTTTCAACTGCCGCGATGCATAAGCCACCACCTTACCCTCTTGCATCAGCACACACCCCAAACCAACATAGGATGCATCACTATAGACCACAAACTCTTTCCCTGATTCAGGCTGAACCAAGATAGGAGCTTGCGTCAAAGCCGCCTTCAGCTTCTCAAAAGCCTGCTGTCTCGCTTTCGTCCACTCATACTTAACATCCTTCTGCAACAGCTTCGTCAAAGGAGCAGCAATCTTGGAAAAACCATCCACAAACCTTCGGTAGTATCCTGCCAAACCAAGGAAACTACGGACCTCATGAACAGACTTAGGAACCTTCCAATTCATCACCACCTCGATCTTCTGAGGATCAACACGAATCCCCTCAGCTGAGACCACATGCCCAAGAAACACCACCTCCTTAAGCCAGAACTCACACTTGCTCAGCTTAGCATAAAGCTGATTCTCCAACAAAGCTTGCAAAACAATCCTCAAATGCTCTTCATGCTCCTCCTCAGTACGCGAGTACACGAGGATATCATCAATGAACACCACAACGAACTTGTCCAGGTATTCATGAAACACACGATTCATCATGTCCATGAAAGCAGCAGGAGCATTTGTCAAACCAAACGGCATCACAAGGAACTCATAATGCCCATACCTTGTCCTGAAAGCTGTCTTAGGCACATCCACATCTTTCACCTTCAACTGGTAATACCCTGACCTCAAGTCAATCTTAGAGAACACAGCAGCTCCCCGAAATTGATCAAAGAGATCATCAATCCTCGGTAAAGGATACCGATTCTTGATAGTCAACTTGTTCAGCTGACGGTAATCAATGCACATCCTCATAGTGCCATCTTTCTTCTTCACAAACAAGACCGGTGCTCCCCAAGGTGACACACTCGGCCGAATGAAACCACGATCAAGCAGCTCTTGCAACTGCGTCTTCAGCTCCTTCAGCTCCTTAGGTGCCATTCTATATGGAGTAATGGACACAGGAGTTGTATTCTCATACAGCTCAATTCCAAACTCCACCTCGCGATTAGGAGGTAAACCAGGCAACTCCTCAGGAAAAACACCAGGAAATTCCTTCACAACTCTGATATCTTGCACCCTCAACTCCTTAGAGCTAGGATTCATCACAAAAGCTAGATAAGCTTCGCAACCTTGCCTCAGCATCCTATTCGCCTCCAAGGTAGACACCACATTGGCAAGAAATTTCACATTCTCACCAACCACAACAACTTCATAATCATCCGCAAGCTTAAGCGAAAGTCACTTATTTTCACAATCCACAACAGCACGATGCTCAGCAAGCCAATCCATACCAAGGATCACATCAAAACCATAAAAGGGAAACTTCATAAGGTCAACATGAAAAACATGTTCTTGAACAACCAAGGGACACCTTCTATAAAGCTTTCGAGTCACAACAGTTTCACCAAAAGAACTAGTGACACGAACACCAACATCCAAAGACTCAACAGGCAAACCAAGCAATTCAGCATGCTCACGCAAAATGTATGAATGCGTAGATCCAGAATCAATCAAAGAAAGCAATGACAAGGATTGCAAAGTAAAGGTACCTGCAATCACATCTGCATCATTCCTTCCCTCACGCTGAGCATACACCCTCGCTTGGCCTCCACCTTCAGGCTGAATAGCCACAACATGGGCTACTCCACGACCACCTTCCTCTCTCCTCTGGAAATTACCACGGCCGCGCCCACGACCTCTCTGTGGTGCAGCAACAGCAGGTGCATGCACTGGATCACCAGCCAACCTAGGACAATCTCGCCTCAAGTGGTCTGCAGAACCACAATTCCAGCATCCATTACCAGCTGCCACAACAAGAGCTTGTACCTCTCTCACAGCACGAGGACAGTCACGCTTCATGTGACCACGTGAACCACAGATCCAACAAGCACTAGGGTCAGCTCTAGCATTGCCTCCTCTAGCAGGTGCACCACCACCTCTCTTAGCTGAGGACTGGTACTTCTGATCACGTCCCCTCTTGTTCCGTCCACCTCCGGAACTAAACTCAGAAGCTCTCTTGCCAGAACCTGCTCCAGCACCTTTCGCAGATAAACCCAAGTTCATCTCTATGTCCTTGGCTCGGCCCACCAACACATCAAAATCATCATACTCGGTGGCCAGCACATACATCTTAACATCCGTCACAAGACCATAACGGAACCTCTCGCACCTTGCCCGCTCATCAGGTATCAGCTCAGGTGCATACTGACTGAGTCGCACAAACTGCACTTTATACTCAGCCACACTCATGCTCCCTTGGGTAAGAGACATGAATTCACGCTTCTTTTCATCAAGATATCTCACACCAAGATATCTCCTCTTGAACACATTCTGAAAGAATGTCCAAGTCACATCAGCTTCAACCATTCCAGCTATGGTGGTCGTCCACCACGTATACGCATCGTCCTGCAGCAAGGACACAACACAACCCAGCTTTTGCACATCCGTGCAACTCATCTGTCCCAAGATTCGCTTGGTACTCTCTAGCCAAGCTTTTGAACTCTCAGCAGACATACCCCTGAACTCAGTCCCACCAAGACTGCGCAGACGCTCCAAAGGTAGTCTAACTCCAGCATCTCCCTGATGCCCAGCTCCTTGAGCTCCAGCTACTGCAGCTCGAAAAGCACCCGCAATAGCTTGTACCAACATAGACATATCAGGCATAGCTTGCCCCTGACCAACCTCTGGTCCAGCAGCACCAGCTGCAGCTTCAGCTCTTCCTCCCTCAGCACCACCACCACCAGGTGGAGGAGGAGGTAACACCGCACTACCCGTATTTTCCTCGTTCTCATTCTCATTAGGAGCCGTAGCTCGCACACTACCTCGTAACTCTCTACGTGGTGCCATACTTTTACCATGAAATCACAATGCAAATAAAACAAAGTCAGGCCCAGCAAGGTAAGCAATCCAAGTATTCAAGCTCAATTTCATTCAAAATCAACATCATTTCATTAGCTTTGATTTGGCAATGGGTACCCACAACATGCTACATCATAGCATACAACTCAATTGCATCCAAATCACAAGCCACTAAACATGCTTTCAATCAACAAGCACACAAGGCATACATACTTCAATCATGCACACATTCATTCCCAATTACTCGAGAACTCGGCTCTGATACCACCAAATGTAACCCCCTTAACCCGGCCTAGACGGTTGACCCGAATTAAGAAAGTCACACGGGGAAAACCAAAGTCAACCCGAAAGTCAAACTTGATTAACGACCCTTTTTTTTCTTTTTAATCTTGTCTAGATGCATATTAAACCTTAGATATGATCATACAACAACATACTCAAAGATCATAAGCATCAGAGATCAAACAGGGACCCAATTGAACAAATTACAACTTTAGAAACCAAATTGTAATTTCTAATAAATATGAGGACTTAACCCAAATTAAAGTTACCAGCTTGTAATTAGTCAGGTTTCATGCTTCACTATGAAATTTCAGCTCAAAAGGACATCCCAAACTCATACAATTGCACAAACAAGATTCAGGACCAAAATGCAAACATTTCAAAACATTTAACTGCCAATGTCAGCCCCCAACGGTCACCCGTTCCGAAACAGGCAGAGCCCTTTTCGAAACGCGGGGCCGTTCCGCAACGCGTACTGCAACACGGGCTGGCAGTAGCCAAACCATTTCGGAACGGTCTCTCCCGTTTCGGACGCTTGGGCTTGTTTAAGGCACCTGTTCCGAAACGGGTGGCACTATTCCGAAACACCCTGCACAGATTGCCCCAAAATGCATTCTTAAACATGCAATTAAAAATCCAATCATGCTCCAATTGCCACCAAACTTTACCAGCATGCAATTCAACATATATAAGACATACTTGCATCAACAATTCGTCAAAACAACATCATATACGAAAAGCCCCGAATCTATAGGCATGCTTCCTACACAAGCAAGCCATACAAGCATAAACTTCCAATTCAAGCATATAAAGGCCAAACACTAAAACCAGCATTCTCATCAACATTCAACATACTTAGGGAGTTCAAAACCTCTCCCAAAACATACACATAGGTCCCCCATTGCCAAATTACCAAAAGCTAAAAATGTACTTAAGAAACCTTCCATACTTTGAGCTTTACTTTCACTTGAATGCTTGCCCTTCTTGCTGCCCTCAAAGTACTCTAATGTTCTGCATTATTGAATTAAGAAAACGAAAGAGAGCGTAAGCAAAAGCTTAGTGAGGAATGCTCATAAAACCATTCAATAATGCATTTATAAAACACTTTATAAATCATGCTTCAAATCAACATTTGCACATGCTCAAAAGCATACTTAAAACAAGCATCTCATGCTTCATATCATAACATGTCATATTGGCCACAAGTGATAAGTTCCATTTCTATAAAAACAAGTTCATCAACTTTCACCCCAAGGACTTTTAAACACCTTGGCCCCAATGACTTTTAAACACCTTGGCCCATGGACTTTTAACCACCATGGAAAGGACCACACAAGGACTTTTAACCACCTTTGTGTCCGTATCAAGTTTCACCCCAAGGACTTTTAAACACCTTGGCCCCAAGGACTTTTAAACACCTTGGCCCCATGGACTTTTAAACACCATGGCCCCATGGACTTTTAAACACCATGGAAAGGATCACACAAGGACTTTTAACCACCTTTGTGTCCATAGCAAGAATCATCCAAGGACTTTTAACCACCTTGATGTTCTTAAGTAAACAAGGCTCACTCAAGGACTTTTAACCACCTTAGTGACCTTAACCTTTTCAAAACATCACTTGCCTATATACATCATTATCATCAATTTATCCACTGTTTTAAAGCATTAAACCAAGCCATATACATCATGCATTTAAAAGCATCAAACCACATTTTATCAATGTACAAAAACAAGGAACTCTTACCTTGAGCTTCCTTCAACATATGGCTTACAAAAACAGCATTAACCATGCTAAATCATGCTTTCAAAACAGAGTTTAAAACATGCAATAAACCACATTGCACAACAATCAAATCATGGCCACCACTAGAGAGTATTTCCGAAAACTTACACTTGAGCTTAGCAAAGTTGTTTAGACTTAAACTAAGCTCCCAAGATATTGGTTTCAAAGCTGAAAACCCAATTTCACTCACCGATTCCACTTCGCCTCTTGCCGAAGCACCAAATCAAGCTTCCGGATCAACAACTCTTGGATCCAAAGATGCCTCCCCTGTTTTAACACATCAAAGCAGAGGATTAATGCATCATCATGCATTAATTGCTTCAATGAAAGCACCTAAACTCGCTGCTCTCATCCACACTCCATTTTCGGCTACCAAACACAACCGAAAATGCATCCAAACCACTTCTCAACAAAGCCCAGCCATAAACCATCAAAACCTAACATCCTTTAACATCATTTAACATCTAAAAAGAGCCTATTAACATCCTTATACCTCCAGCAACATCAGATCCACAAGATCACCTCAAAAACAAACAAGAATCACAAGCTAAACTTAGGAAACTCAACCTATCCGGGATTGCATTAATCAAAACTCAATTCCTTATCAATTTAGTGTTCAATTAACATCAAAAACACATCTCAAATCACAGATTAATCAGATCAAACGAAAATCATCAAAAATCACCAAATCTTGCATTATGAGCCAAGATCCATTTCACATCTTAAAAGCCTTTAATAAAACATCAATTAAGGATTGAAAACTTAGGAATTTCAGTAAAGAACTGATAGTTTAGAGGAGAAGGACGTTCTTACCTCCAAACTTGAGTTTCTCCTCTTTTTGGAATCAAAAACCTTGATGAATCAAGTAGCAAATGATGAGGTTTTGTAGATATGTTGATTAGGAATCAAAAGAGAGTTGAAAGGAGAGATTTAGGAGAGAAAATCAGAAACAATTCTCTGAAAAGAAGGTGTTTGGGTTGAGAGAAAATGAGAGAAAGAAAATTGGAAAGTTAGTTAACAAAATAGCCAAAATGGCTTTCCCTCCTCTTTTGACATATTTTAAAATCAGAATAAATCTCAAAATATCTTAGAAAAATCTGGAGAAACTACTTTTGGATTAATAGCTCCTTACAGATTCAAAGTTTCAACCCTTTCGAAAACAGTCACCAAACTTTCAAAAATTACATTTTGGTCACTAGCCAAAATGTCACCCTTCCAAAACTCATTTTCCAAAATTGATTTCACAGTTCACTTAATTATATTAAAAGATGATTTTAGAACATTTTTCCATATTTTTAATGCAACCCGAACTAGGCTTTCCTAATTTCGCCTCTTTAGATTCGAACAGCACTTTGACCAAACCGGTCAACGCCCAAAACTACTATGCCCAAAACCGGGGCGTTACATGTTTAACGTCATAGATATCACGGACTTCCAAACTCTGGTGAACCGAGCTATCGCTACGGAATCCAAGTTTCGGGCCACAAAAAAGCTTAAAAACGATTACCGACATGATAAGAAACGCAAAGGTGATGACAAGTCTCACTGGAAGTCGAAGAAGTCTAAAAGCCAAAAAGAAGAGTCTTCTTCGTATAATGTACCTCCTCGTAGTAATTTCACACCGAAGCCTCAGTTAGTGAATATACTTGTTGTCCCGATTATATCTGTTAATAGCACGAGAAATTCATAAAGGGCTACAGTCTGCCAGCATTGTCAAAGACCACATTTCGGTCAGTGCCGAAAGCATGCCAACTTATGTTTTTCTTCTGGCGGAAGTTACCACTATATTAGAGACTGTCCGAAAGGACCGAATCTAGCTCCTGCTCAAAACTCTGCTAATTCGAGTCATGTGCAATCCAATCAGAACAAGAATACTACGCAAGCACAATTTGGGAATCGGGATAGAGGCAGGAGTAATCAGTCAAAATCCATCACTCATCAAGAATCACGAGCCCCAGCTCGAGTGTATCACATACGTGGCAAGGATGAGGAAGAATCTCCAGATGTTATTGCGGGTACGGTTGAACTGAACCTACACCTGTCTATGCTTTAATTGATTCAGAATCAACTCATTCTTTTGTGTGTTCTTACTTGATTGACAAGTTACAACTAAAGCCTGAAATTTGTAAAACTGGGTTAATTGTCTCAAACCCTATAGGAGGTGACTTACCTATCAACTTGATCTGCAAGAATAGCCTTGTATCTATTCGAAATGTACCTTTTCCATGTGACTTGTACGTTCTACCTAAATGTGAGTTTCACCTAGTGTTAGGTTTAGACTGGTTGGGTAGACACGAAGCCTGGATTGATTGTCAAAATAAAAGACTGTACTTAAGTGGCTTAGGGAAAGAATCAATTCTGTTAATTCACAAGAAATCGACATCTCTTTTTGCTGCTATGGCTTTACAGGATGAATTAGATTTTGGTTTAACTGAAATGCATGTCGTATATGAATTTGTTGATGTTTTTCCTGAGGAACTCCCTGGAGTCCTTCCGATTCGAGAAGTTGAGATCAAAACTGAAGTTCAACCTGGAACAAATCTGGTGTCCATTACGCCCTCTCGTATGGCACCCATTGAATTGCAAGAATTAAAGAAGCAGATTCATGAATTAGAAGATAATGGTTTCATTCGACCTAGCACTTCTTCCCGGGGTGCTCCGGTTTTATTTGTGAAAAAGAAAGACGGGACGATGCGACTTTGTATTGAATATTGACAACTGAATAGAGTAACTATCAAGAACAAGTATCCACTGCCGTGAATTGAAGATTTGTTTGATCAACTAAAGGGTGCTGGTGTGTTTTCTAAAATTGACCTCCGTTTCGACTATTGTCAAATGAGGGTGAAAGATGAAGATATACCCAAAACTACTTTCAGAACTCGTTCTGGTCATTATGAATTTCCAGTGATTCCATTCGGGTTAACGAATGCCCCTGTTGCATTCATGGATCTGATGAATCGAGTGTTCAAGCATCATCTTGACAAGTTTGTTGTTGTTTTCATCGACGATATTCTGGTATACTCTCGTAACAGGGAAAAACATGCTCAACATCTTCGGATTGTACTTCAGACACTCCGAGAACATCAGTTGTTTGCTAAGTTCACTAAGTGTGAATTTTGGCTGTCAGAGGTGTCATTCCTCGGACATGTTATTTCAGCTGGAGGAATCAAGGTTGATTCTAAGAAAATTCAGACAATTCTTGAATGGCGACCTCCGAGCAATGTAAGCGAGGTCCGAAGTTTCCTTGGTTTAGCTGGGTATTACCGGAGATTTGTGCAAGGATTTTCGGTAATTGCTACACCACTAACCAAATTGCTTAGAAAGAACGAACAATTTAAGTGGTCCGAAGGACAACAAAGAAGTTTTGATCAGCTCAAACAAGCCTTGACTTGTGCTCCTGTTCTTATCCAGCCCGAATCGGGAAAAGAATTTGTTGTTTACAGTGACGCGTCATATTCCGGGCTTGGATGCGTTCTAATGCAAGAAGGTAATATGATTGTATACGCTTCTCTACAACTTAAGCCTCACGAGATGAATTATCCAACTCATGATCTTGAATTAGCAGCCATTGTGTTTGCGCTTTAAATCTAGCGGCATTATCTGTACGGTGAAAACTATAACCTATTCACCAATCATAAAAGTCTGAAGTATTTGCTCACTCAGAAAGAGCTAAATCTTAGACAAAGAAGATGGTTGGAATTACTCAAAGATTATTATCTGACCATCGATTATCATTCGAGAAAGGGTAACGTGGTTTCTGATACTCTGAGTCAGAAACCGAACCTCAGTAAGTCTTTTCAAATTCACAAAGTCAATAAAATGTTCGATCTTGGAAATTTACTAAACCATTCGAATAGTACATTGCTTCCCAAGTAATGTATTTGATTTGTTTATTCGTAGCTTCTCTGGCCATCAATGCTCATTTCCGACTATATAAAGCTCGGAATTACCTGAACGAACTTTTGGTTCAATCTATTTTGATTTCTAGAATCAACGATCTCCAACAAGTTGATCCAGAACTTCCGAAAATCTTATCTAAGCTTGAGTCTAATCCTGACTTTTCTGTCAAGTCAAACAGTCTTCTATATTTCATAGATCGGATTTGTGTACCTAATAACAAGGAATTGCAAGATAAAATTCTGCAAGAAGCGCATCAAGTTCTTTTTCAATCCATCCTGGATCTGTTAAGATGTACAAGGATCTCAAGCCCTTGTATTGGTGGTCTGGAATGAAATCGGCTATCAATGACTTTGTATCGAGGTGTCTGAACTGTCAACGGATCAAAGCCGAACATCGAGCTCCTACTGGATTACTTTAACCTCTTGAATTTTCACAATGGAAATGGGAACGGATTACGATGGATTTTGTGACCGGTCTTCCTTGCTCTCCAAGAAAGTGTGATGCTATTTGGGTGATCGTCGATTGTTTCACTAAATCAGTACATTTCATTCCGGTACGGATGAATTTTAGTATTGAGGCCTTGACAGATTTGTATATTCATGAAGTTATCCGTTTACACGGAGTTCCGACTTCTATAGTTTCATATCGAGATCCTCGATTCACAGCTCGATTTTGGAAAACACCACACAAGGCTCTGGGAACTAAACTGAATGTTAGCACAGCTTTTCATCCTCAAAGCGATGGACAATCTGAATGAGTAATTCAAATTCTCGAAGATATACTTAGAGCTTGTATTATTGACTTCGGTAAGAACTGGGAAAAGACGTTGTCGTTAATAGAGTAAGCATATAATAATAGCTACCAATCTTCTATTCAGATGGCTCCTTTTGAAGTAGTGTATGGAAGAAAATGTCGAACGCCTTTGTGCTGGTCTGAACTCGGAGATAATAAGGTGTTAGGACCTCAACTGCTTCAGGAAACAGAAGAACAGGTCCAAATTATACATTCATGATTGAAACAAGCTTTGGATAGGAAAAAGTCGTACGCTGATTTGAAGCGTAGAGACATTCAATATGAAATCGGAGATAAAGTATTTCTTAACGTTTCTCCGTGGAGGAAAGTTTTTCGTTTCAGCAAAAAGGGAAAGCTTAGTCCTCGTTTTATTGGACCGTTCGAAGTAACTGGGAGAATTGGTCCTGTAGCTTATCGGCTCGCACTTCCTCCTGAATTCGATAAGATTCATAATGTCTTTCATGTTTCTATGTGAAGACGTTATCGATCTGATCCGTCTAACATTCTCGAACCAGAAGAAGTTGAACTCAATCCGGACCTTTCTTATGAAGAGGAACCTATTCAGATTCTTGATCGGGAAGTTAAAAGGCTTCATAATAAGAACATCTCTATAGTTAAAATTATTTGGAAGAATCATCACGTTAAAGAAGCAATGTGGGAACACGATGATACGATGCGAAAGCAATATCCTCATCTGTTCAGTTCAGGTAAGAATTCAAGGGAGAATTCTTTCTTTAAGGAGGAGGGAATTGTAACATCCACTTTTCTGTCCTAGAATTTAATTCATAAAATTAAATTATTAATTTATTCTTAGAAAGAAATTAAGTTTATGATTAAGTAAATTATTCAATTTAGTCCTTGAATTTCCTTTAATTGGGAAATTATTGCATCAACTCGAATTAAAGGGAATTCGGCTTTCGAATCAAGGATTTGAGTCGAGTTGATAAATTAGTTGGATGTAAATTAATCATAACTTGATCAAGTAATAAAATTAGAGAAATTAAAAATAATTTGAAAGGGGTACATTTGCCCTAGTGGAAATCGGACCAAAATGGAAGAATGAAAGAAAGAGTTGTAGAGGAAATTGATGACTAATTTAAAAAGAAAATAAAGCTCAAATTTTGCATGTTAAAATTATTATTCCTTTGGGCTTCCCTTAGTAAAAACTTTATATTAGATATGTTAAGAAGAATAATTAAGAAAAACCAAATCCTATAAACTCCCCCAAATTAAGGAAAGTGTTTTCTCTCCATCAGTTCTCTTCCTTGTTGTCCTGTAACTTGAGAGAAAAGGGAGAGGATGAAATCTTGAAACTCTGAAAATTTGAGCTCTAATAGAGAAGAAAATGGCTTGCATGTTGAAGGAATTAAGCTAGGATTAAGAAGAGTAAACTAGTGGTAGCAAAGCCAAAGAAGTAAGTTCTCATTCCTTCTTCTAGTTGTTTGAATAAGTACAAAAATCATACATGCAAGTGTAAAATTGGTTTAAACATCAAATTGTTAGAGTCATAGTGATTATGTTGAGTTGAGATAATGATGTTTTTGAATATTTGTTTGTGAAATGGTGAATTGATTAAAAGAGGACTATTTTGAAGAAAGAATGGAAATTTAAGATTAAATGGAAAATTAAAATTGTTAGGGGCCAAACTAGAAAATTCCTACTAGGACAAAGTTGAAGAGAAATGAAATTTCTATAAGGCAAAAGTCTTGGATTGCTGGAAAAATGAATTCGAATGAGGGAATTTTGATTAGAATCAACATTAGACGTGTATTTGAAAATAATGGAAATTGGGACTGTTTTGAATAAAATCATTAATTACAAGGACCTGAAATTTATGAAATTGACACTTAACTCTGAATTTATAATCAATGGATTATGTAAGAATGAAATTAGATTCTTGAATTTAAGTCGAAATGGCCTAAATTGGCGAGTTTAGGAAGTTAGTACTCGAAACCTAAGAATAGGACTGATCTGGAAAATTAGTAAAATTGAGGACTTGTCTATTGATAATAAAAATTAATATGGACTTGAAAATGTTGTAAAAATATAGTAAAAATCATGTATTAAGTGAATTTAGAATTAGACTAAGGTAATTAGGTGAATTCCAGAGCTAAATGTGTCCAATGAGTAAACTGTCCAGAACACTCAAATCATAAGCTGTAACTTTGAAAATTCACCAATGAAGGATTTACAGTACTTTGGACTGAAATTTTTATGGTACAAACTTTGAAATGTCTAGTATCACTGGGAAAAACGGAATTGGATTCCAGTATGTGAATTGGAAGTTATGGATTAAAGAAGTTTGGCAGTGCAAGTTGTCTAGGTTTGTTGAAAGGGTCATGATCAAGTAATAAACTGTGTTAACTCGGACTAGATAAAAATATGAGGTTTAAAGAGTTAAAAATCTGAGTTTAATACCTTTCTAATGGTGTATAATAAGTGAATTTTGGATTAGTAAATAAAGAGATGCGATTAAAATACTAACTGGTCCTCCAGCTAATTCAACAGCAAAAACAAATTTGAGAATTTATGTTGTAATTGTATTAAAGGAGTGAATGTAATTGAATTGCTCTCTGATATGGTTTGTATTTATTTTGTGTTGAGTGTTAAGATACAAACTGTGAGGATTCTTTGGAGGAAGCAAAGCTTGACAAAGCAAGGGGAAGGAATAAGGGCATCTTAATCAAAGACCAAGCTTGAGAAGTTTGTGAGTGTAATTATATTAGGGTTGGGACTATTGTCCTAACCACCTTTTTTATTGATGTAATTTATGATTTTATGCATGAAATGGACCTAAATTATGGTTGGTAACATGTATAGTAAGGGAGGGAGATTAAAGGAAAATGGATGCATGAATTGGATCTTTGTTAATGCTTGAATGTATGAAAATGTGGACTGCCTTATGTGATCAATTTGTTATGTTGTATAAGCATGAAATAGGTCCTAGATAATGCTTGAATGTATGAATATGTGGACTGCCCCTCTATGGTACTTTTTCTATGTTAAATATGCATGTAATTTCATGTGAAGTTGTTGCCCATGTATAATTTGATGCTATTCGAATGTGGCATGAAATTAATTAGCATGATTTATGTGAATTGGTACAACTATATGATAGAATGAGCATACAAATCGAATTATGTAAATACGTATGTGCTAAATAAAATAATGAAGGATAAATTAATAAGAATAATATGCCCTCGGTTGATTAGATGTCTTAGATAGTACGGCATGCCTAGAGTCCGAGCTCTCTTGTTTGTTGCCTTGTGGAACCATTGACTTGTTGCTTAATACAACAATTGTTTAGTACCTTGGCTACTCTCCGACTTGAATATTGAATGTGATCTTGCTTGGTGTTCAAGACACATTGATGCTATTGAGCATCGATTGACATGTTGCTTAGGCAACCATTGTTTGGTACTTGGTACCCTCTTGATGACTTGATTATTTGATCCGTCTACTCTATCTAGGGCAATTTAAATAAAATTAAATGGAAATGCGTAATTATGGGAACCTTATGAAATGGATAAATGGATTGATATTGCATTGCCATGATATGATGTGAAATTGATGGATGAATTTTGTGGACATTGGTCCTTTCGATTGTGATAAAATGCATATGAGATGCTTGCAATGTTCGAATATAAGCAATGTGGGCAATGGCCCCTTTCGAATGAATTGAAATTGAAATGTGATATGTTTGATATTTTTGATTTATGGACAATGTTTTGTGACCCATTTGAATGACATGCTTAAAGAAGATTGGTGATTTTTGCTTTTGGCTAATTGATAATGCAATGTTATAATTTGTATGACTTTTATTTATTTCGATTATGAAGCATGAAAATGAGTATGGTGGAAACTGAACTGATCTATGGTCTTTGACTGAATCGAAAATGAGGCATGTAGATAAACTAATATTAATCGAAATGTGTTCGAGTATGAAACTATGAATGGTTGTATATGTAATGTATGAAGCCATTTGTGTTTGGTTTTGCTAAGCTTAGTTGGGTATTAATTTTATGCTATCGACCCTAGGTAAGTAAACTCAATGCTTGATCACACATAAATTCAAGAATGAATTAGCTTTAGCATTACCTCGCTAAGTACAATTTCGTACTTAATGCTCCCTTGTTTTCTTCTTCCCACTTTAATAGGGTAGCTTGGACCTAGAGATAGCATTCGATCGAGACAAATTACAAGACCAAAAATGTATGATCTTAGTCTCATTTTTAGACTCCTAGATGGTGGCTTAGAAGTTTGTCTAAGGGCTCGTTTCATTTTGTTTGGATGTAGCCTAAGTTTACGTTGGTGTTTGAAGTTATATGCTCTTTGATGCTTAATTAGGAGGCTAAAATAATGTTTTGTTTTTAGATAGAAAGGCTCGTTCTTTTGTTGTATATATATGTAAGTCAACCTAGTGGTCTTATTTTATTCTTTTTGTTGTATATAGTTGATAGCTTGGCCTGACTTAGGAGAATTGGGTAATATGTTATTTTGTAATGGAATAGTTAATAGAAATCTTGATATCATGCTCTATGAATTTGAACCTGACTCGCATGTTAATATTGATATTTTTATTATTGGTAATGTTGGTGTAACTCGAAAATCACCTAGGCTAATTAAACAAGAATTCGAATGGCATGGTAATGAATTGTTTAACTGTGTCGGTATGTTTGATTTAATTCTTGTTAATGAATTAAGCGGTGAACTTTAGTTGTTGGTTAAGGTTAAATTAACCACATAGGCAACCTAGTGTTCGAATGGAATAAGGAATGGTGATTTAAAATTGAATCTTGATAATTTTAATAAGAAAATTTAATTGACTTGGAAATTGATAAGTTTTCATCGAATGAAATTCTATTTCGCCTTGTAAGTTTAGAAAAGTTTTTGTTAGCCCACTTTCCGCATGCGCATTAATTCGAATAATTTAATTAAGAATGGTTTTTGTTTCCGATTTTCTATTTTCTGATTTCGGTAATGCTCCTCGCTCCTGACCTGGGGGAGGGGTGTTACAAGAATACCTCGTATCAGAACGGTTGTTTCGAAACATGGTTGACCATTTCGATAAGCGGGTTTGTTTCGAAACCCCTAAAGACACGTTCCAGTACGATGGTTCATAGAGGCAAAATGTTTCAAAACAGGCCTCACAATTCCGAAACACAAAGGCCATTTCAGGCCACCGTTTCGAAACAAGCAAGAGTGTTTTCTGTAACCCCCTTGTCCCGGTCTGGTCGACTGACCGATCCGAGTAGGCTACACGGGGAAAACCGATGTGAAACCCGTTAAGGTCCCACCTCTTTTAGCAACCCTAGAAAATTTCTTTTAATTAAATCTTGTCTAAAGGCACATTTATTTCCTAAGTGATCACGACAGCAGAAAACATCACGAGGTAAAAGCAACCAAACAAAATCAACATGCTAAAAACAACCCATTTTAAAGTTGCAGAACATGTCGTATCGATACACCAGTCAAGGGTATCGATACGCCTTGACCAAGTCAACTGCCTTCAGTCAACTCAAGAAGACCGTATCGATACATCCCTTGGGCGTATCGATACACCCTTCTCGGTCAACATCTCGCGGTCAACGAGACAAAACCGTACCGATACGCTTAGAGCCCGTACCGATACGCTAAAGACTCGTGAAAATCTCAGAATTCCAGTAGAGATTTGGCGTATCGATACGCCCCCGATTATCGATACCTCTAGCCAATTCTGTGTCCCAAAGTGTAGGACCGTATCGATACGGCCCTTATGCGTATTGATACGCCCTGCACTGCAAGACACCAAATTGCAGCAAAAATAACACCAGACTCAACACTAAATGCATTTTAAGACGTCCCTAGCCACATACAAGCATTCATACAACATCCAGAAACCAAGAACTAGCATGTAGAACAATCTAGATGATCAACGAGGCATTTTAATCAAGGCATTCATACAAAGAGGGTTATTGCATTGCAAGGCATACTTAGAAACTTAAAAGCCATAAGGCACATGTCTTCACATATAAGGTTTACATGCTCAACCAAAAACAACATATAGCATCCAGAGGCATAACCTATCATCACAAGCATTCGACAAAACATAACATGGTTTACAAATCCGAAGCATAGCATAAACAACATTCAACAATTATGAGTCATACAACGCTCATACAATCACATAGCAGCTCCATTTCTAAACTACTACTTTATTTACTAAACCATACTTGAGCAACTACAAAAGCTTGGAATGCCCCTTTCCTTGCTCCTTGCTAACTCCACGCTACTGATCTGCATTGTCAAAAATGAGACCATAAGCTAGAAGCTTAGCGAGGATGCTCTAAAACCAAAAACAATGACAATGCAGGGTTCAAGCATATAATCCTTACATCACACACAAGCATACTTAGGCATCAATATAGCAATCTAGCAAGCAACACAAAAGACAATAATATGGCATCTTACTTCATATTAAGCTCAACAAGATAAAGCATTTATCTCAACATCATAACCACAAGAGCAAGTACATTGGCCACTATTAGTTTACTCGGATATGCGGATTACTCTCAACAACAACATTACCTCGGTGGTATTACACTCATCACCGGACCTCGCATGGATGAGATTCCACTCATCATCACTTGCCCTACGGATGGGATTCCACTCATCATCACGTATAATATAAACAATTTCCGGTGGAATATTACATCATCGTACTCCTCCTTGATGACTTAACGCCACCAAGGCCACGCGCGAATTTGACTCAACCGTGTGCACACTAATCCTAATGATCGATCATTTATACTCGGTAAGTTAACTAGTGCCAATTATACTTTTATACCACATCATAACAACCATCATTTATAGCACACATCCATCATCACACACATCAATGTATACTCATACATACACAATTCATACTTCACAAGAATAGAATAGGCATGAACATTTAAAGCTTGTAAACACACAAGAAGTTAAACTACCAATTTAAATTCTACCTTGGAATAGCCTACCAAGCACATCCCAAACCTCAACAACACACACTTGAACCAATTTAACCAATTTTGAAAGTTTCACTCACCACCCTTCATTAGAAAACCAAGCAAAGCCAACTCAAGCCTCCACAATTTCCGAAACCGATCCCGAACCTTCTCCGATGTTTCCTCTTGCTTCTAACCAATCAAAAGACAATGTATTAATCACCAAATCAATGCTAAGCTCAGCCACAATCTCAACCCACAATCACAAGCCAAAACTTCATAGATTCAAACCCAAACTAACCACAAAACTCACATTTACGTACTCCCCAAATACCCAGCTGAAATCCACCATTTCCAGCACCCAAATGACCTCTAAAGACTTCCAAAACACCTTCCTAACAACCCTATATCATCAGCCCTTCAACCCCACACAAAACCAAACCAAAAATTCAAGTTTTGACACTTTAAAAAATGCCCCCAAGACCCATTTCGAGATTTTTGTCAAAATCCCTCCATTTTAAGATATTAGGTGTACTAAAGTAAGGTGAACTCATAAAATCAACTAAACAACCCAAAAACATGTCAACAAACCAATAAAGCTTCATACTTTCTTCAACCTTGAAAACTTGAAAAATTAAAAAGATGATGGTTTTGAAATCTAAAACCATGGAGATGCTTGGAATGAAAAGGAGAATTCAAAAACGAAATTACCTTCAAAGGAGCCCTTGAGATGATGGAGAAAAGAGATGGAATAGTGATTTGGGTTTTGGGAGGGTTTTTCCACGTTAGAAATGAAATGGGGAGAAGATGACTCCTTTTTTTTCTTTCTTTTTGTTTCAAAAAGTTTGTCTTCCTTTATTTTAACCTAATTACAAAAATGTCATTAAGAGGATTTTAGGCTCATTTAAATTAAACTAAGGTCTAATTAGATTAAACCGGTTAGGATGACTCGAACCCAACACAGGCCAAACTCCCGACCTAAAAACACAGGTGTTACAGTTTCGAAACACCTAGGCATGTAGTGTTCTAAATAGCTGGTTTAAGTCCCTTTACACCCTTCGAAACCATCCCGACACATGCCCTAACATACATACAACTTAAATACACATCAAGGACCACATACATGAAGCACAAGCATCATCATAGCATCATTCTCACAAGCTACGACACTAAAGGCATGCTTCCTAGACGTCAAGCTACGGCACTAAACGAAATTATCTACATTGATGAAAAAAGAGAGCATAAGCATGCAAGCGTAGTGAGGATTGCTCAAACCACAAACATCATCAATGCACAAAACCATTTTAACTCTCTTCAAATCCATCATGCCTTTATTAAAAAACCTTGCACTTTAACATCAAATTCATTGTTATAAACATCATGCAACATGATTCAATCCAAATCAGCAATTAAACCATTGCTACTCATTTACCAAGCCTTTCAAGCATAAACACCATTAAGGTAATCTTAATCCAAAATATGCATCTTCCAAACCATGCATTAGCAACAATTTCCACATTATACAAATTCATTATATTGGCTCACAAGTGATAACAACAATCTTAGAAACAAAGTATCAGATACACGGATTACTAAGGGTTTCCCACACCCTTCATACACTCTACAGGCATCTCTAGGTTCACACACGAAAGTGACCCTCCATCGTTGTGACACCCGTGGTGAAGTATTCGGTACAATCACAACCCCTCAACACCACTTATCGGTAGATGTATAACCCAATAATAAGAGACGAGACACACACAAGGTTTGCACCCGGGAGCTACCCTCAACCGTTGCAACCTTAAACAATCCTCAATCGTTAGGGTACTTGGATGGAGTATTCGATACAATCACAACCCCTCAACATCCGAGGCGACTTGTTTATAGTGCACTCAATCCTATAGCCAGCTAACTATATCCGATTTCATTTACAAAACACTTTAAACTACACCACTTGCCAATATAAACCATAACACATGCATTTCTCATTGTTTTTACAAAACATTCATGATAAGCCATAAACAAGCATTAAACCATGCTTAAAATCTCATGCATATAAGGACCACTTACCTAGTGCATCCTTAAACCACATGGCATCATCATACACAAATTACATACTCAAATAATGCTTTAAAATAGTAAGTAAATGTAATTAAAATCAAGTGCAACCAAAGTCCCAAAACTAGCACAACCGAGGGAGAAATTTTGATTTAGTTACTTCCAAACTTAATAAAGTGTTTCAAGCTCTTATTAAGTTCCCAAAACCTTTTCTAAAACGTTTCCACACTGGAAAACCAAATTGCACTCACTGACTTGCGAAACCACGCTTGCCGACGCAAATACCGATCTTTCGAAGCCTCCAAAAACACTTTGATTTCTTCCGGATTACTATCCCATGTTTTAAACACATCAAAATAGAGGTTCAAAGCATTAAAATGCATCCAAAACTCTAGCACACACAAGAAATCCCGCAGCCCTGCTCTAAAGCATCAAAACACCCATTTGAAACAACCGAAAACTCAATCGATTGACCTCAAACCTCGGCCCAACCATTACTCAACTCATCCAACACTTTCTAAGCATTAATAAACATTCAAAATCAACTTAAAATCATCATTATACCTCCAGCAACTCGAAATTCTCAAGAACACCTCAAAAACTCACCCAAAACACTTCAAAAACTAAGGATCTCAAGAATTTCGAGGTCTGTATGATTAAGACTCCACATCAACACCAAAAAACTTTCAAAACTCATTTGGAAACTATCTCAAACCATCCAAATCAATTGAAGTCTGAAAATCACATTTTAAACAAAATTTTCATCAAGATTTCAAGAGTTTATCAATATAAACACAAAACCTCAATCAAAATCAGTATTAAAGAGTCAAATATCTTTTGAATTTCATTAAAGAACTTAGATTACAGCGAGAGCACAAAAATTACCTCCAATCCTTGCTTCTCCTCTAATTTGGCAAGATTTGCTTGAAGAAACTTGAAGGAAAATGGAAGAAATCAATGGAAAAAAGATAGAAATCAAGAGAGAGTTTGAGGGAAAAGAATTTCTGGAAGAATTGAGAGAAAATGAGTAGTGTTTGGATGAAGTGAAAGAGAAAATGAAAATTATCGTGAAAACGTTTTAACCGATTGACTAACTTTTTAATTAAATCAAATTAAAAGCCTTTTTAATTTTTAATAACATTTAAAACACATGCCAAATTAGGGAAAAGGCATAATTACCAAGTAGCTCGCTAAAGATTCTAAGATTTTGACTCTTCTTGAAAAACATTTTTTTAAACTTTTAAATCATTACATTTTGGTCACTACCCAAAATGTATACTTTCGAAAACCCATTTTGCAAAATTGATTTGGCCAACCTATTGAATATAATTTTAGAGGATTTTAGGAATCTTTATCATATTTTTATCTTCTCCCGAACCTCGATCTCCCTAAACCACCTTTTAAAGGTTCGAGCAACCGACACCGGTTCCATCGACCCAACCTGACTCGCCAAAACATCTAAGCCCGAAATCGGGGCATTACAGCTGGCATGGCATTATTACTCTGCCTATGAGCATTTTCGCGCGGGGCATTGTATTGGTTGCCTCCTTGATTTCCCCAAGCTAAGTTAGGGTGTTGTCTCCAACTTGTGTTGCAAGCATTGGATTAGCATTATAAAAACGAAAAGGGTTTGTTGTGCGAATTACGTGTCGCAATTTTAGTGTGAGTATACACGTCGCCATGTTATAGTATAAAAGTTACCGTCTCCACAGGAATTGGTGCTACTTCTAGAAATTATCGTCTCACACTGTAGAAAAGTAAAAACACAAGTAATAGTTTGGTTAAGATAACAACAAAAATAAAGAAAGCAAGTAAACAAAGAGATTGAGCAGATATGATGATAAAGCAGGCCGAATTATGTTGCATTGTCGCGTGGAAGTTGAATGCAACTGTCTCAATTTTGAATGCAATCGTTCACTTGATTGCCTCGGCAATGGGTAAAGCTACTGTCGCGACAAGGAACACAGCTACTGCCTGGGCAATTGAGCGACAACCTTCAAGGTTCGGCAAAGCATTCTTCACTGGTTCCTTCTTATCCTTATGTCGAAACTCTATTGATGTACAGGCCTTGACAATACTTCCTAGCGTGAACCAAGGGTGAACACCAACCAATCTTACGCTTCTCTTAGTCATTGAAATTCGTACTTATCCCGAAGTCAAATTATTTTTCACCGATTAGGATGAAAACCATGCTTATTCGTTTCATGGGTCTAACTCTTCCGATATTAGACAAATAGATGCAATTGCAATATCCTTTCATGATTTGATTGCATGAAAAAGTATAACACCAAGAAAAAGCAAACCTTGAAGTTAATTGCATTAACAAAAACTTAAATAAATTACAATTGTCTTCTCACAACTACAAAAAAAATAATCCTAGCCTAAGAAAGAATTAGAACATAATGGTGATAATGAACACTCTAATAAATCCCTAAGCCTCTCGATCTCTAGATATCTCGATGGTGGCAGATGGGTCTTGGTTTTATAGGACATGGCCTTGCCGAGTCCTTCTTGCAGTAGGATGATAAGTTGGAGTTGAATATAACTTCATAAAAGAGACTAATCTCTTTTAATTCATTATTTTATTCCTCCTTATCAGTTTTCTATCTTCAACCTTCCTTTGGCTTTTTCATGGCCTTCCTCTGCTCTGATCTTCATGCAAAGTGTCTCTAAAAATTTGACATTTTATGCTCTTCAAGTCGCATACCACTTTGCATATTTTCTCCCTCGCCAGTACTTGTCTGGGCACTACCTCGGCAATGGCTTGGTCCTTGCCTCAGCAATGGTCTGTCAGTCTCTTATGCTTCGATAGGGCTCGTTCTTGGTCAAGAGTTCCTTGGTAAGGCTTGTCGTCAAAGGATGGCCTGGTCTGGATTGTCGAATGATGGTTCTGCACCTTTTCGTCCCCTTCCTTCACTGCCTCAGCAATGCTTGCCCGGGCAATGGGTAGTGAAATCTGCACAAGCACAAAACACATACCAAAGTAGTACCTTTTCGACCAAATCTAATCAAATAAAGATGATCAAGCATGGCAACGTTAAGAACAATAAATTGTGTATGTATGATTAGTAATGCATCTAAAATAAGCATAAGTCTAATAATAATCGAGTCATAAAGGGTCCTAAAATTAGTACTTTTATACACCTAACACACCCCCAAACTCGAACTATTGCTTGTCCTCAACCAATGCAAAACTAATAGTCAATTGCCAAAGGTTTAATCTTCATGAAATTATCTTTGGGTCTTACTTTTTCTTCTTTTCTCTAAACCGTGAATATGAATGTGATTTGCCTTCAATTCTTCGGATGTTGAGGATTTCCCTGGAATCAAACTATAAGACTCGTGAGTGTGTGCATGATTGTGAACAAGATGATTTTTGGGTTCTAAGGAGACACTTTAAACAATTAACCTACTTTCCTTGGGTTTTCTCTTTAACCTAGAGCCAATTTCGGGCACCTCTAGTGATTTTTTACTTTTTTCTTAAGCTATATCCGGTTTTAGGCACCTCTAACTTTTTACCCAAAATTTTTCTAAGTAAATGTCCTAAGTGTCCTGGAACTCCTTCAATCATTCGAGTCACAAAAGTGTATATTTTTTCGATCTCATAGTATGATTCTAAGTATTTTCCATGGACATCCTAAAATTGAAAGTTAGCTAGCAAAACGTTTAAGGTTATGGTAAAAGAGAGAGACATCTATTGTTGAGGGAACAATTTCATTGAATTAAATTTTAAGGCCATTGATAAGCATGCATTTTCTATAGATATGACAAAAAGAATTCCTAGCTACCCCCCCCCCCCAAACTCAAGAGAAGCATTACCCTCAATACATGCTTATACACAAAATATAAAATAAAAGGCAAGAAAGGAATAATTTTTTTACAACGATGGGGACATGGATGAATCATCGTCGTCGTCTTGTATAACCAATTTCCTCCTTATCGTTTTCTTGATCCTCTAGGTTTCCCTTGGTGGTTGGTGACGTGTCAGAGGTGTCGGTTCGGCTTTCTTGGTTACCTCCTCTTCATCGTCACTGTCTAGGCAAATTTCTTCGGTGGAAGAGGCCTTGCGTTTCTTGGGGGATGGAACTGGAACGATCTTGGCTTGAGGTGCAACTGACTCGTCTGAGTTGGAAAAGTCGGACCACGTCTCGGTTTGGGTGGGCTCTATGGCAGGTGCTTTGCCTTTGTCTGTTGTCGCGGTAGACACAGTTGGGATTGCCGAGGTAGTGTTTTCATGTGTTGCCGAGGTAGTGGTTGTCTTCATTTCCGAGACAGTGTCTTTAGGTGCTGTCGCACAGAGGCTCTGTGTGTTGCTGGGGCAAGGATGTCAGCAGGGAAAGCTGAAAACTGCACCGTGCTCGTTGGGAACTACTCTAAGATCACTTGAGTGATGGAGTTGGTGAAGTCCCTTGTGAATTGCATGAACATGTGATGCCTGTTGTCCATCACTTCAAGTTTCTGCACAAGGTGCTGGAGGGTGGTTGCCGCGACATCATGTTGTGGAGTGGCTTGGGAAATGCCCAAGGAGGTTGTCGCGGCAATGCCTCGTACCAGTGTGGACTCTAGCTCAACTTCTATGATTTGCATTATCTTGTAGTACTAGGCCTTTGCCCATCCCTCCCTTGTTTGTGTAAGCTCATTGGCTAGGTCGGTTGGGAAACTCTTTTGCTTGCACAAGCTGGTGATGAGGCTCGAGAAGTAGAGTCGACCTTTATCTTTTTGGCTACACAAAAATATCTCATTGCATATAATGGATCCAATGTTAATAATTCTATTATGTAATATAGAGTGAATGAGTGCAAGCCTTGGTTTGTCGAAGATGGTGTTGTACTAAGTGGGCATTAGACATATCTTAACGAAGGTGTTCCAAAGTTTTGCCTCGGGCCGAAGTCTTTGGCGGTTTACCGTTCCTTTGTGTGCTCCTTCGTTCCATGTTGTCCCGGCAATGCAGAACTCTTTCATCACGTCCTCGTAGTCATTTGCCATTATCTTGTCGACGTATTCTTTATGCTCATCTTTGGTGACATGTATGCCGTAGTGGAGGTTGATGGAATCAGCATCCACGGGTATTGCTTTGCCTCGAACATGCACATAGAGGTTGTTGGGATTTGGCGAGTGTGCATAGAATTCCCGTACCCATGTGACATTGCCCGGCTCCAGTTGGTGGCGAAGGATTTGCCACTTTTGATGTTTGATCTTATTGAAGATGAAGTGATCTAAACTAAAGTCGGTGTGTGATGAAGAGTAATGAAAGCCTTGTTCTTCCCATACTTGTCGACCGACAAACTTTGTGTTGAACCTCCGTTCAACTTCCGGCGGAGAAAATCTTTTGAAAGTCGGTTCCTCCATAGGTTGAGAGTGCTCACCACTTCCAATTTTTAAGGCCATTTGAGATAGTTGTGAGGAATTGCGATTAAAGAAAACAAAGCAAAGATAAGTGAAAGCAAATATTAGAGTTAAGTTGGGTGAAGACGGGTTTGGTGGTAGAGTATTTTGAGGGGGAAGGTCTAAATAGATGGGGGTTTGATGTAACAGTCACAAGCATTGAATGGTAATGCTTGCCTGTGGACGGGCTTGCAACGGTCATGTTGAGGCAATTATAGCAAGCGGTCTCCAATGGCCATATGCAGTGGCATTAAAGGGGCGGTCTCCAACGGTCATATACAGCGACATTGAAGGGGCGGTCTTCAACGGCCATGTTGTGGTTGAGTGTAACAGTTGTCGTGTTTTTGGTTTTAGGTAGGGCTTGAAATTGGCACATCTTTCTCACCTCCTTGAACTCCTTCCTAAAAAGAAAATAATAAAAAGAACAATATTTAAAAATAACATTGTTATCCTAAAAAATAAAATAATAAAAAATATGGAAAAAAATAAAAACAAAATTTAAAGTAAAAAATTAAGATACTAAAGGAGTGCATGAGGATGCATCTCCTATAGTAATCACTTTCTTTTCCCTCATAACATTGGTGCCAATGTAGTACTTCAATATCTGTCCATTAACTTTAAATTCACACCCGTCTTTTGTGGACTTGATTGTTACGGCACCATGGGGGAATGCTTTGACAAATCTGAAAGGTCATGACCATCTCGATCGTAGTTTCCCTAGGAATAGCTTCAATCGAGAATTGAAGAAGAGGACTAAATTGCCTCGGAAGGAATTGCCACGACAATAGCTTCTTGTGATGCCAGCGCTTAGTTTTCTCTTTGTAGATTCTTGCATTGTCATAGGCTAAGGCACGAAACTCCTCTATCTCATTAAGGTCCATTAACCGTTTTTGTCCAGCACTCTCCCAATCCATGTTTACGGTCTTGATTGCCCAATATGCCTTGTGCTCAATCTCCATTGGTAGATGACATGCTTTACCAAACACAAGCCGAAAGGGTGACATGCCCAATGGTGTTTTGAAGGTTGTCTTGTAGGCCCAAAGTGCATCATCAAGTCGAAGAGATCAATCCTTGCGTGAGGGGTTGACTACCTTCTCAAGGATATTCTTTAACTCCTTGTCCGAGATTTCGGTCTGTCTATTGGTTTGTGGATGGTATGTGTGTCACTCCAAATTTCTGCAATGCCTTGGAAATGAGTTTTTTTGTCGAAGTGCTTTCCTTCGTCGCTTATGATTGCCCTTGGCATTCCAAATCGTGTGAAAATACTTTTCTATAGGAATCTTTGCACGGTTTTGGAGTCATTGTTTGGTGTTGCAACTACCTCTACCCATTTGGAGACATAGTCAACGGCAAGTAGTATGTAGAGATTCACACATGAAGATGGGACTGGCCCCATAAAATTGATTCCCTAAACGTCTAATAACTCGACTTCAAGGATGTTCTGCAAGGGCTGTAACGCCCTAGTTTTGGGCCTATATGTTTTAGACATCGGGTCGGGCCGGTCGAAAATGGTTTGAACCGCATTAGGTGGTTCAGGGAAATCAAGTCTCGGGATAGGATAAAAATATGACAAAATTGCTAAAATCCGCTAAAAATCATGTTAATGAGGATGGTCAAGTTAATTTTACAAAATGAGTTTTGTGAGTGGTACATTTTGGTCAGTGACAAAAATGTAAAGTTTTAAAACTGTGGAAAAATGCAAATTTCAAAGGAGGAGTGAAAATCTTATAGTCTTTAGGGAGCATTTGTGCAATTACACCTTTCCTTAATTTGACATGTGTTTTAAATGAATTTTAAGTAATTGTTTTAAAAAGGGATTTTATTTATTTATCAAATAAAATCATTAATTTGAAAGTTTCATTTACGTAACTAACTTTTCACTCTTCATTTTCAGCAAAACACCTTTCTAAAGTCTTTTCTCCAGATTTCTTTTCTCCCAAACACTCGCACTTTGATCTCATAACCATTTTAAAGATTTCCCTTCATTTTCATCTAGAATTGTGAAGCAAAACTTGTCAAATCTTAAGGAAAGCAAGGATTGGAGGTAAATCCCGTTCTCAACCTCTAATCAAGGTTCTTTATTGAAATTCCCAAGATTTTTTACTCTCAATTGTTGTTTTTAACCGAGTTTTGATTATAGCTTTGATTTAAGATCAAAATCTTGCAAAACTAAGGTTTAATTGTTTATTTTTGGAGTGTTATTGATGAGCTCTGTTTTAAATGGATTATAATTGAGTTTTGAGGTGATTATGATGTTGAAAAAGAGTTTAAATAATTTAGATCCCGAAATCGTTGAGATCCTTGAGTTTTATGATAGTTTTATTTGTGTTTTTGAAGTGTTTTGATGGTTAAATGATTGCTGGAGATGTAAGGAAGGGTTTAGGTTGTTTTTGGATGTGATTTGATATATATTAATGATTGGAAGTGTTGATTTTTGGCTGGGCGTGGTTTAGGAAGCAATCAAATGAGTTTTCGGTTGTTTCGGATGAGTAAATTGATGTTGTTTTGCTGGACAACGAGTTTGTGTATAGTTGCTGGAGTTAGAATGCATTTTGATGCATTGGATCTCTGTTTTTGATGCTCTAAAAGCAGGGGTCATTGATCCGAGAGCAAGTGAAGCGATTTTGGAAGCTTCAGACGAGTGATATTCGCGTCGGCACGTGAAATTCCGCGTATCGGTGAGTGGATGTGTTTTAAAGCTTTGTTAAGCTTGGATACGATTTGTTGGGAGGTTAGTGTAAGCTTGAAATTCTTATCTAATCTCGCAAGTATGTATGGCTTCCTGAACTCTCGGTTTTCGGTTTGAAATGGACTCCATGGTTTATCATGTTCATGTTTTGATAATGGTTGTTACTCACTGTTATGCATGTATTTGAAAATTGTTTTGCTTGTGTTTATCCTATGAAATGGTTTTGTTTGATACAAGATGGTATGATCTTGTATGATATGGTATTTTCTATTTAAAAGCATGTTTAATTTTGGGATATGAGATGATTTTTAGTGATGCATTGTAAGCAGTGAGTTAACATGGTTTTATGGGTATATTGGCAAGTGAATGATCTATTTTTTAATATACGAATACATTGGTCGATCAATAGGATGTGAGTGCACTATAATCTATAAATCGTACGTGTGTCTAGCTACGTGACGTAATAGGGGTGAGCCTATTGCGAGTGGTAGCGGTGAGTCTATCACTATGGGTTAGGGGTGGGCCTAATTCCATTCGTAGCCAATAAGATGGAGGTGAGCCCATCATTGAGTATAGGGGTGAGCCTATACAAGTCAGTGCATCCGATATTGTTTGTAAAAATGATAGAGGTGAGTCTATCACAACGAATAGGGGTGAGCCTATGTCGGGATGTTTTAGGCCAATATATGTGTTTATTGTTACCCATGTATTATGATTATAATGAATGCATAATGGATTATTGTGCACTTCAATCTTGATGATGAGATGTTGCATAGGACAAATCTATGCATGTGAATTAAGCAAGTGAGGCTTAATGTGGATTTGCATTGTGAACAATGCATGTGGCTAATGATACATGTGGAACATGGTTAAAGAATGGTTTGCTTTGGTTTTGAAAGCTTGAATTGAGATTGAGCATGATATGGTTTCAACTTATGTTTTAAAAACGGCATTGTTGATGTGATTTGAGCTTTCCCTCACTAAGCAAGAGTGCTTATGCTCCTTTTTCCAACAATGCAGATAACTAAGCTTGAGGGCTGAGGAGTAGCAAGCGAGAGCACCTAATTCGTCACTCAAACTCAAGTATGAACTTTGGTGATTTTAAATAAGTAGATATTGGCAATGGGGAAAGAACCGCGACTTGGGAGATTTGTTTTAGAACTTCCTGGTTGAGATAAGTTGATTTGTCTTTTTGGGTTTGTAAAAGAGCAATTATATGTGGCTTGAGGATGAATGATGCTTTTCATGGTTTTAGGGTATTGCTCATGAGATGCATGCTATAGCTTACTAGAATTACTATAAAAGAGCAATAAGTAGTTGCATTTAAGCATGATTGACATGTAGTATATGCTTAGGGATGTTTATCTATTGATGCTTGAGCATGCTTGGCTGATTAAAATGCATTTTGGAGTTGTATGTGAAGCCTATCTAGTATGAGTATTGATACTCGGGTTCGAGTATCGATACTCAAAGGCTTTTTGCAGGCTAAACAACACATAGACATTGATACAACTTGCTCGCGTGTCGGTACACTTGGGCTATCTTTGAAGGGTGTACCAATACGCGGGGAAAGGTATCGATACATTCTTTCCAATTTGAGCTACTGTCTTCCTGCGTATCGATACGGGCCTCAAGGGTACCGATACTCGACCATTGTTTTCAGTTAAAAGTACCTTTTAAAGTCTGAAAAGTTTCGTTTTGGTCCCTGGATGTTGTATGTGCAATTAGACGAGTTTGGATGGTCCGTTTGTGATGAAATTTGACCTGGAAATATGTTTCATGACTAATTAATGGACGATAATCTTAAAATTGGATTGGTACCTATAATTTACTAAAATTATAGTTTAGTACTTAAATGTGTAACTTGCGCAATTGAACCCCTAAATGAACTCTGATCGCTGTGTCATTTTCTTCTAAGTGATTTGTTGAAAACATAGGACTTAAAATGCATCTAGGGAAAAAGGGTCGTTAATCGAAGTCGTTAATCTTCTTAGTTTGGGTCGGGCATCTAGGTCGGGCTAAGAGGGTTACAAGGGAATCTTGTTTCGTCTTGAAATAATTCCAGTTCGTTAACAACAGTAGCATTGCTTTTAAAAAGCTTGGGCGTCCTTGTAGAGAGTCGGCCAGTATAATCCAGATTGTAAAACCTTGGCCATTGTGCGTGTTCCTCCAAAATATCCTCCATAGGATGAAGAATGGCATTGTTGGAGCACATCTTGTTGTTCTTCTTCTAGGACACACCCTATTATAAACCGATCTACACTTTGTTTAAACAAGAGAGGCTCGTCCCTGAAATAATGCTTAGCATCATGCTGGAAATGCTTCTTTCCTTGATGGGTAAGGTTATAAGGTAAAATACAACTGACTAGGAAATTCACAAGATCAACATACCAAGGTGTCGATGAAAGTACTGCAGCAGTTGCCGAAGCTATTGCCGAGGAAATGTTGTCTATAATTGCCGAGGTAGTGCCCGCCTGGGTTGCTGAGGCAATGCCTTCTAGAGTTGCCGAGGTAGTGCCTTCTGGAGTTGCCGAGGCAATGAGCAACTGTTCGTCTGGGAATGGATCTTGGATTTCTCTTGGAGTGGTCTCCTTCTCTTCTTGTTCCAGTTGGGATAAATGGTCGGCAAATTGATTTTCTGTACCTTTCTTGTCCTTAATTTCAATATCTAACTCTTGTAAAAGTAAAATCCAACGAATAAAACGAGGTTTGGCATCTTTCTTGGAAAAGGGGTATTTAATTGCCGAATGGTCAGTATGAACAATTACCTTGTTTCTGATCAAGTATGAACAAAATTTATCAAATGCGAACACTACGACTAGTAACTCTTTCTCGGTAGTGGTGTAGTTCACTTGTGCTTCATTCAGAGTTTTACTAGCGTAGTAGATCACACGAAAGATTTTACTTGCTCGGTGACCTAGGACTGCTCCTACTGCAAAGTCATTTGCATCGCACATTAATTCGAAGGGCAATGTCCAATCTGGTTGAATCACTCTTGGTGCGGCTACAAGTTTCTGTTCCAGGGTCTCGAATTCCTTGATGCATGAGTCATCGAAGTCAAAGGCTCTACCATGTTCAAGTAAGTTACACAAAGGTTTAGTGATTTTAGAAAAAATTTCAATAAATCTCCTATAAAAACCTACGTGTCCCACGAAGCTTTGGATTCATTTGACTGATGTTGGTGGGGGTAGTTTCTCGATCACTTCCATCTTTGCTTTGTCAACTTCGATACCTTTGGATGAGATTTTGTGACCGAGAACTATGCCTCCATCCACCATAAAGTGGCACTTCTCCCAATTTAGGACCAAGTCAGATTCCTCGCATCGTTTAAGCACTTTCTCCAAATGGCTGAGGCAATTGTCAAAGTCATCTCCAAATACCGAGAAATAGTCCATGAAGATTTCCAGGAAATCTTCTACCATGTCGGAGAAAATTGCCATCATGCATCGTTGGAAGTTTGTTGGGGCATTGCATAGTCCGAAAAGCATCCTTCGAAAGGCATAAGTGTCGTATGGGCAAGTGAAGGTGTTCTTTTCTTGATCTTCCGGTGCTATGGAAATTTGGTTATACCCTGAATAACCATCAAGAAAAATATAAAAGGGTTTACCTGCAAGATTGTCCAGCAGTTGATCGATAAAGGGTAAAGGAAAGTGATCTTTCCTAGTAGCCTTATTTAACTTACAATAGTCCATGCAAACCCACCAACCGGCCACAGTCCTGGTTAGGATTAGTTCATTGTTTTCATTGCTTACCACTGTCATACCTTCCTTTTTCGGTACACATTGTACCGGACTTACCCATGTACTATCAGAGATGGGGTAGATAATACCGGCATCGAGCCATTTGATGATTTCTTTCTTTACTACCTCTTTCATGAGTGGATTTAGCCGCCTTTATGCCTTAATGGCTGGTTTATGATCGTTCTCTAAAAGGATTTTGTGCATACAAACCACTGGGCTAATTCCCTTCAAATCGGTAATTGTCCACCCTATTGGTCTTTTGTGCAACTTCAACATGTCAATCAATCTTTTTTCCTGTTCAGACTGCAACTTAAAAGAGATGATTATGGGGAATGCGTTATTGATTCCCAAATAAACATATTTTAATTGCCATGGCAATGGTTTTAGTTCAAGAATAGGATGTTGCTCAATGAAGGGTTTTTCAATTTTTCATTCCTCCCATAAGTAATCTAATGATTCGAAATACTTACCTAGATGACTAGCTATCCAGTTTGCTTCTTTATGCTCACCATTCTATTCTTCAGGGTTGGGGAAGTTGTCAATGTAATTGCCGAGGGAGTCGTCACAGGCATTTCTGAGGCAATTTTGACAGTTATTGCTGAGGCAGTTGTCGACACAGTCTATGTCCATGCTGAGCTCGGTTATGGTTTGGATGATTTGGTTGGTTGAGAGTGTGAAACACGTTCAACTTGATTTGTTGATCATTCACCCTCATTGTGAGTTCTCCTCTCTCAACGTCGATCAAGGTTCTTCATGTTTCTATGAATGGCCTCCCAAGGATAATGGGTGCGAACTCATATGCTTCACAGTCTAAAATAATAAAGTCAGCAAGGAAAATAAATTTATCCACTCTTTACTAGTATATCTTCAATTTTCCCCCTGGATGAACATAGGATCTGTCAGCAAGCTGTAGCATCACAATAGTGGGTCTCGCCTTCCCTATACCTAATCGTTGGAAGACTGACTTTGGCATAAGGTTTATGCTTGCTCAAAGATCGCATAGTGCCTTCTCGACATAGTGATTGCCGATCGCACATGGTACGATAAAACAATCAGGATCTTTCAGCTTAGGTGGCATTCGATTGTGCAGCATGGCCATACATCCTTCCGTCACAACAACGATCTCAAATTCCCCTATTCTTGTTCTGTTGAAGACAATGTCTTTAAGGAACCTGGCGTAGTTTGGCATTTGCTCTATTTCTTCTAAAAAGGGCAAGTTTTTGTGGACTTGCTTCAAGATGTCTAGGAACTTCTTAAATTGGTATTCTTGTTTCTGCCATTTCAACCTTTATGGGAACGGTGGATGTAGTCGAATGTCTTCAACCCATTCCTTGCATGGGAATTTGATTTGCATAATTGAATCAGGACCTTCAGATGCCTTCTTGTTTTCCATGGTGTCTGTGTCATGCATTGTCGAGGGAACATTATTAGGCTTTGCCGAGGCAATGTTGTTGGGTACTGTTGAGGCAACGTTACTGGGTATTGTCGAGGCAATCGGCTCTTCTAATTATGTTTCCTCTTTTTCATAAGCTCGTGGTTCCTTGAGTTGTTTACCACTTCGTGTAGTGATTGCCTTGCATTGCTCATGAGTGATTCCTCGTGCGACCTTAGTGTCGCTAGGCAAACCTCCCATTGGTCTCGAGTTGAGGACTTGAGCAAACTGCCCAACTTGAGTTTCCAATGATTTCAGTGTTGCTTCATGGTTCTGCATTCTCATCTCAGTCCTGTCAATAAAATCATCAATTTTCTTTATGAATTTATCAGTATTAGCTATATATGCACTAGTTTGAGACATGAAAGCATTTAGGGAGTTTTCCGAAGAACTGGATGGCATGGATTGTTGTTGCGGTATCGATTGCTGCGATATTTGTTACAGAGACATGTTCTGTTGGAATCCCAATGCTGGAGCATTGTGATTGTTCTGATTCATGGCATTGTTGGGATTGCTCCATGAGAAGTTGAGATGTTTATTCCAGGCTAGGTTATAGGTGTTGGACATCATATTATTGTTCTGGTTGTAGTTTCCAACATAAAAACTGGACTCTGGATTCTGTGGACATTCAGAAGAGTCATGGTTACCATTACATAAATCACATAATGAACCTACTACCTTGACCTCCTGTGTATTTCTTGGTCTTTGAATGTTCTTAACAAAATTAGTTAAGGTAGCCAATTGTGAAAGAATTGAATGCGATGACCCAAGCTCGTTTATGGTGGCATGGTGTCTGACTCCTCCGCTTCTGGCTGTTGGGAATTGAGAGTCATTTATAGCCAACCTATTTAGGATATCCATTGCTTCCTCTGGTGACTTGTCTAGAAGTATGCCAGTTGTAGAGGCATCTAGCATCATCCTCGTTGGGGTGTTTACTGCATTGTAAAACAATGTCACTTGTGTCCACAATGGGAATCCGTGTAGGGGGCATTTGTGTAAAACCTCTCTGTATTGCTCCCAAGCTTCGTACATGGATTCATCTTCTACCTTTCGAAAAGAAGTGATTTCATCATGTAACTTATTAGTTAAATTTGTAGGATTAAATCTAGAAAGGAAATCATGACATAAGTTGTTGAGTGTGTAAAAGTTCTATTATTTACCCCCTATTTAACCCATATTTTTGCTGCATTCAAGCATAATTCATTGCATTTAGGTTAGCTTACAGTTAAACATCACATATATATTAAATGGCACAGTTTCTACTGAAATTGGTTGCTTTTGCAGGTTGTTGCTGTAGCAGACGGAAAGGGCAGGCGCTGGGCAGTGAAGTAGAAGAGCTTGAACTGGACGAGCAGTCAAGGAGGACGATGCTGCCATGGTTGCCGCCGTGACATCAATTTTGAGGAGAATAAGCAAAGTGGACCTCGACAGATAGAGAAAATTCAGCCTGTCTGTCGTGTAAAACCACTATATTTTTCCAAGGCCCAGATCGAAAGGAATGTCAAGCCCAAAGTTCAAGGAGAGAAAACCCCAAGCAAGAAGGAGGACGACTTAAAGTTAGATTCTCTGAAGATTTAGTCTTTATTAGAGTTGTACTTTAATTTAAAGTTGTATTCTTGCTATTTTAGAAAACTTGGACCCAAAGCCTATATAAAGGCATGTATTTCTACCTAGGGAGATCATCACCTATTCTCTAGCCTTCTTCCCAAAACCCTAGCCGTTTTCTTCCTCTCAACATGTTCTAAATTCCCCTTAGGACCACAAGTTGATTTGTAAAGTAGTTGCAAGGGTTGTCTTTGTTTTCGGAATTTTCAGTTCAATAAAATAAACTTCAAGTTCTCATATTCTAGTTATTAACATCTTGCAAGAATATCGGGAGAGCATTGTGAGGTTATCTATTTACTTAATATCGGGAGAGTTAAGTATACGAAAGGAATAAGTGTGAGTTCTCTAGTTTATAGTTGAACTATCTCGGACCTAGGGATAGGCCGAGGTTAAGTGGTTAAAGAAGAATTCAACAACATCGGTGTTCATCCTTCGATTCACGTCGGGAGGTATCATCAAAGACGTGATCATCGACAGACTTGGACCTAGGGATAGGCCAAGGCACAATAGGGATTCTTGCCAAACTTGAAGTACTGAGTTGAGTGTTCGCTGCCGCGACAAGCAACGGACTGCTGCCGCGACAGGTGCTGCCGCAACGAGGACGACGACAGAACTGGATTTCCTAAACTCAGCAATACCTGCACTACTGAGCAATTCAATACCAGCCCATTCTCTCTATCTTGATTTCTCTACTCTTTTATTTAAGTTCTCTTTACTATTCTCATGACAAACATCTTAAATATTTTCTTTACATTCGTGCAGTGATTCAAGGTGAAGCTATTAGCCAAGTCCCTGTGGAGACGATATCTGATACTTCGTATCACTTTACTACTTGCGTCGTGTACACTTGCACTACAATTGCGATAGACTCTTTTACATGCAACAAGTTTTTGGCGCCGTTGCCGGGGACTGGCAACATAACTCTACCTTTTCTTTTACTGCACTTTTCGTTTTTATTTTATTTTTCTGTTTTAATTTGGTTTGTTCGACTCTTGCTTTTCACAAGGTTTCTTGTTTATGCGCAGATCGAGACGAGGAAAAGATCCTGAGTATCCATTAGATCCGAAAATCAAACTTTCATTCAATCTTAAGAATCGCCTTCGTGACATACTAGCCAGGAACGAGTACCTTGAGGAACAGTTAAAGACGATGCAAAACCAAGGAAACCCCCTGGGTAACGACCCTCCTATCGGAGATGGAGAGATTATACCTCCTGTCGGCAACCCTGCTGCCGCTGCCGGACGACGGTCCTGTCGTGACTACATGTTGAATGACCGTGTAGAACTGGAAACCACGCTGCCGGACATAGATGTTGACAACTTCGAGCTGAAACCTGTTATGTTTAGCAGGATCAACAATGTCGTCAAGTTTAGTGGTGCTGCTACAGAGGATGTTAGGGAGCATCTCAAAACGTTCCGGGAAATATGTGGTTCGTTTAGACTACTAGGAGTTAATCCGGAGATACTGAGGCTTCGGTTATTTCCCCATTCATTGAGGGACAAAGCAAAGACTTGGTGGAATAAACTTACGTCGGGTTCAATTAGAACTTGGGCAGATTTGTCTCGTGAATTTTTATCTCGTTTTAATCCTTCACACTTATCTGAGCGATTACGTAATGAAATTGCTACTTTTCAACAAGAAGATGACGAGCCAATGCACGAGGCCTGGACAGATTTACCACTCTTCTACGGAACTGCCCAATGCATGGATTCCCCGTCTGGAACCAGGTAACTAAGTTTTATAATGCTGCCAATTTACAAACTCGTATTCGCATTGATTCAGGAGTAAACGGATTACTATTGGACAAAGACCCAGACGAGGCTATGCAAGTATTGAAAAATCTGGCTAAGAATGAGGAGCAGTTTTCGACAACAAGAAGAGGGGGTAAACGAGTCTTAGCTGTTAAGGATTATGAGGCCGACAACACGATGAAATCACAGGTGGCATACCTTACTAAGGCAATGAAGAAGCTCTTGAATGATGATTCATATCCTGTACTTGTTGTTGAAGAGGTATGTGAAATTTGTGAGGGAAATCACAGTTCAGATGAATGTCCTATACAGTTAGAGGAGGGAAAGTATGTTGGAAATTACAACAAGCTGAATTACAACTCCAACAACTACAATCCCAGCTGGAGAAAGGATCCCAAGTTTTCTTGGAGTAATCCTAATAATGCCTGAATCCTCAAGCACACAATAATTAGAATCAGGGAGGACCTAGATTGCTGACTCGACAGCAACTGCAGCCGCAGCAGCAGCAACAACAACCACCAGCTGTACAAACAGTATACTGGAACAGACTCTGGCTACGTTTATGTCTCAGACAGGAACTTATATTGAGAACATGAATCAGTTTGTCAAGAAGACAGGGACATTCATGGATAAAACAGGAGATGCGGATGACAAATCATGAAGCTACACTGAAATCTTTGGAGACACAGATGGGTCAGGTTTCCCAGCATATCAACCCAAGGCAGACTGGCGGATTTCCTAGCAATATTGAAAATGTTAGGTAGCCCACACATGAGCAGTGTAAAGCCAATACTACTAGGAGTGGGAAGAAACTACCAGGGCCAGAGATGGAAGTTGAAACAGTGATGAAACCAGCCTTGGACATACCTGCCGAAGAAGCTGCCCGACAGGTAACAAACAGCCTGCTGCCAATAAACATGTTACGACAGCAGAAGCGACAGAGGAGAAAAATGATGAACCCAAACCTCCTCAGATTCGTATGCAGTGGGAAGGACGTATTGCTGATTATCATCTCCCACCTCCTTTTCCTCAACGGTTACAGCAATTGAAGCAAGAATCTCAGCTCTAAAAGATTTATGATATTTTTAAGCAAGTTCATATTAATATCCCGCTGTTAGGGTGATGCCCGGTTACGCCAAATTTCTCAAGGATGTCATGTCGAAGAAATCTAAACTTGGGGAGTTTGAAACGGTTAAGATGAAAAAAGGATGCATGAGTATTCTTCATAAGCAACCACCCCAGAAAAAGAAGGATCCGGGGAGCTTCATCATACCTTGTGTAATCGGAGATAAATATGTGGGTAAGGCACTTTGTGATCTTTGTGCTAGTATAAATTTAATGCCAAAATCTGTTTTTCAGAAATTAGGTATTGGAAAAGCTCGGCCCACAATAGTAATTCTGTAGCTGGTAGACCGCTCTTACGTTCATCCGGAAGGAAAAATCGAAGATATCCTGGTAAGAGTGGTTAAGTTTATTTTTCCTGCCGACTTTCTTGTTTTAGATTGTAAAGCAGATGAAAATGCACCAATCATCCTGGGGCGACCCTTCTTAGCCACGGGAAGATCACTAATTGATGTCGAAAAAGGAGAACTCACCATGAGAGTGAACGGTCAAGAAATAAAGTTGAATGTTCTCCAAGCTATGAAGCACGCTGATGCAGAAGAGGAATGCAAGGTTATCACTGAAGTTACCCTTGATCAACCCTGCATCAGGTCGGGCTGTCACGACATCAAAATTGGTCACTGCCTCGGCATTCACTTACAGGACTGTCACGACAGCACCAACGACAACAACTCCTCAGAATTCGATACATCTGATACTAAAGGTCATGAGGAGGTAAACTGGATAGGCAATCGTCCAGGTAAGTTATTCGAACCTTTAAATTATACTTCAGATAACCATGCAATCCAAAAGCCATCAACTGTTGAGCCCCCTGTTTTAGAACTGAAGCCCCTGCTAGGGCAGCTAAAGTATGCTTTTCTTGGTTCAAATGATACGTTGCCCGTAATCATCTCTTCCAAGTTGATGCAGGAATAGGAACATCAATTAATAGGGATGTTGCAGCAGCACAAAAAGGCAATTGGATGGACGATAGCTGATATTCAAGGCATTAGTCCGGCATTATGTATGCATAAAATCCTTTTACAGGATGATCATAAGCTGACTATAGATGCTCAAAGGCGGCTAAACCATGCAATGAAAGAGGTGGTGTGTAAAGAGATAATCAAATGGTTAGATGCTGGTATAATTTACGCCATCTCAGACAGCAAATGGGTAAGCCCGGTGCAATGTGTTCCCAAGAAAGGAGGAATGACCGTGGTGACCAACGAAAACAATGAGTTAATCCCAACCAGGACTGTGACCGGTTGAAGGGTTTGTATGGACTATCGGAAGCTTAACAAAGCTACCCGAAAGGACCACTTTCCTTTACCCTTTATTGATAAAATGCTTGATATATTAGCGGGTAAATCTTACTATTGTTTTCTTGATGGTTATTTAGGATACAATCAGATAGCTATCGCACCGGAAGATCAAGAAAAGACGACATTCACATGCCCGTACGGCACATATGCTTTTAGGAGGACGCCATTTGGACTATGCAATGCACCAACAACCTTCCAAAGGTGCATGATGGCCATATTCTCCGATATGGTGGAGGACTTCCTTGAGATTTTTATGGATGACTTTTCAGTCTTTGGAGACGATTTTGACAGCTGCCTAAGCAACGTACAAAAGGTACTCGAAAGATGTGAAAAAACAAACCTAGTTTTGAATTGGGAAAATGTCACTTCATAGTGGATGAAGGGATAGTCCTTGGCCATAAGATTAGTTGCCGTGGCATAGAAGTCGACAGGGCTAAGATAGAAGTGATCGAAAAGCTGTCGCCGCCCACCACTGTCAAGGGAATCAGAAGTTTCTTAGGACATGCTGGTTTTTATCGGAGATTCATTAGGAATTTTTCAAAAATCACCAAGCCCCTATGCCATCTTCTGGAGCAGAATCGACCCTTTGACTTTAACGATGAATGTACTGAAGAATTCAAGGTTCTGAAGGAAAAGCTGGTAACAGCCCCAATAGTACAGCCACCAGACTGGACACAGCCATTTGAGATCATGTGTGATGCTAGTGACTATGCTGTCGCAGCACTTGGGCGGCGGAGAGACAAATTATTTCATGTCATATACTATGCCAGCAAGACTCTGAACGACGGCCAAGTAAACTACACCACCACAGAGAAGGAGTTATTAGTTGTGGTATTCTCCATTGACAAGTTTTGTTCTTACATACTCGGAACGAAGGTCATAGTGCACACAGACCACTCTGCATTGAAGTATCTGTTCGCGAAAGAAGATGCAAAGCCTCGATTGATACGTTGGATCCTGCTACTGCAAGAATTCGATATTGAAATCAAGGACAAAAAAGGGACAGAAAATCAAGTGGCAGATCACCTGTCAAGGTTGGAGAAGGGATAGAGTCTACCAACAGATGAGACAAACATACTGGAGACCTTCCCAGATGAACAGCTCTTTGCTGCCGCAGTCACTACCGCGACAGCCATGGCGGCAGGTAAGTCTTCTAAACTCCCCTGGTATGCTGATTTCGTTAATTTCTTAGTTAGCGAAATAATTCCTTATGACCTCAATTATCAAGCCAGGAAGAGGTTCCAAAATGATGTTAAGCATTATTACTGGGACAAACCTCTTCTTTTCAAAATCTGTGCATATCAGGTTATAAGGAGATGCGTACCACAGGAGGAACAAGAAGACATACTTCATCACTGCCATGCTTCACAGTGTGGAGGTCGCTTAGGAGGTAACAAAATTGCTGCCAAAGTGCTGCAGTCAGGGTTTTATTGGCCGTCACTGTATAAAGATGCGCAAATCTTCTATAAGAGTTGTGACAGGTGCCAACGGACAGGAAACATCTCAAGGAGACATGAGATGCTGCTGCGGAACATTCTTGAAGTCGAGATCTTCGACGTTTGGGGGATTGATTTTATGGGACCATTCCCATCTTCATGTGGGAATCTATACATCCTCCTGGCAGTAGACTATGTCTCTAAGTGGGTTGAAGCTATCGCCACTCAAAAGAATGATGCCAAAACAGTTCAAAGATTTTTACACAAAAACATTTTTTCTAGGTTTGGCATCCCTAAGGCAATCATCAGTGATGAAGGGAGACATTTCGACAACATGGTTATTGCTGTTGCCTTGAAGAAGTATGGTGTCAAGCATCGGATCGCATTAGCATATCACCCCCAGACCAATGGACAAGCTGAAATATCCAACAGGGAAGTTAAGAACATTCTTGAGAAGATGGTCAGGCCAACTAGGAAAGATTGGTCTTTACTCCTTAATGATGCATTATGGGCTTATAGGACAACTTTTAAAACTCCATTGGGAATGTCTCCATACCGATTAATTTATGGGAAAACATGACATCTACCTATCGAGATAGAGCACAGATCATACTGGGCAATCAAGGCAGTGAATATGGATTTGGACAAGGCAGGGCAAAAAAGGCTATTGGATCTGAACGAAATTGAAGAAATCCGGACAATGGCATATGACAATGCAAGAATCTACAAGGATAAAACTAAGAAGTGGCATGATAAGAAGTTGCTGCCACGACAGTTCTGCCCAGGGCAGCTTGTATTGCTATTCAATTCTAGATTGAAACTCTTCCCACGAAAGCTAAAATCTAGATGGTTTGGCCTGTTCCAAGTAGTACAAGTTTTTCCCCATGGTGCCATCACAATTCGATCATTAAAAGACGGGCACCAATTCAAAGTCAACGGACCTCGCTTAAAGCATTATCAGGGGACTGAAGCCCTAGGAATACAGGAAGTGGTTACCTTAGGAGATGCCCCACCCGACATCACTAATTTAACCTAATTTTTATTTTTCGTTTTATTATTATTTATTACTTATTAGGAATAAGATTTATTTTCTTTGAATAACGTTTTTATTTTTCTGTTTTTAGGAAATAAAGGAGTCAAGAAGAACATGAGAAGTGAACTCATCCCACCAGCCCAACAAAGCCAAAATTTTGGAGCCTGTCATTACAGCTGCCGCGACAGACGCAGAAATTACAGGCTGTCAACACGCTATCACGACAAACGCGGAAACACGTCATAGACACGGAAACGCGTGACAGACGCGTCAGACACGCTAACGGATAACAGCTGGCCTCGTTATTCGTGCCTGTCGTTACAGTTTCAACGGGCAGCAAATCCTTCTCTATATAACCCCGTTTCATTTTTCATTTTCACTCACTTCTACTCTTTTTACTTGCTCCCTCTATATTTTACTTGCTTTCATTTTTATTTCCACAACCCTTGCAAAAATGTCTCCTAGGAAAACCCGTAGGAATGCTGCTTCCAGCTCCACACCGACAGCAACCACCCCACGCTCATTTGCGATCAGGGATATGTGGGAAGAGAGGGGATTCATCTACACATCAAAGGAGGAACATCTGGGCCTAAAACCGTTCATAGCCCGAAAAATTCGAGCTCTATAGTGGCAAACTTTTGCTAAACAGCCTGAAGAGATGAACGTCTCCTTGGTGCGAGAATTCTATGCTGCCATTAGCAGCAGAACGGCGACAGCGGTGATTGTGCGAGGAAAAGAAGTGTCGTTCGAAGCTGAGTACATTAACACATTGTATGGATTCTATGTCGGCAGCAACGACAACGCTCACCAACAGTCCCTCAACACATTAGACCCTGCTGCCTATGACGATGTCATGGCAGAGCTGACAGATGAGAGGACTCAATGGAACACCAGCCGAAAGAACCCACGGACAGTAAAGAGGACTCAACTGCTGCCGGAGGCTAAATTATGGAATGCGTTTATCAAAAAGCGTATCATGCCGTCGTCCCACAACACCACGGTCGACCAACCAAGGTTAGCATTAATTCACTCCATTTTACATGAAAGGCCCATTAACGTGGGCAGCTATATCCGTGAGAGCATCTTGGAGTGCGCACACAGACCGACGAGTCCGCTTTACATCCCATACCTCATCACTTCCCTCTGCCGTGGCCATGACGTACCAGAAGTGACCACTGATCTTCGAGTCCAAGGGAAAGGTTGGACATAAAAGAACATACTCAGCCTCATGGAGCTGACCGTTGCCACTTCTCTGTCATCATTTGATCCAGCTGCCACAACAGCAGACACGACAGAGCAGCCAAAGACTGAACCAGCTGCCGCACCAGCCGCCCCGACAGACTCCTCCTCCCAGATCTTAGCTGCCATTCAGAAGATGGAGGAACGACAGCTCGGTCTGATGACCTTCATCAGGGATTTTACTGCATCTACGGTAAACTTTATCGATAACTCTTTAAATTTCCCTGATGTTGTCTTCCCCACCTTCCCTGCACATTATTTTACTGTCACCACACCTGCCCACACCCCACACCTGCTGCCACCCCACGGACACCCTCTGCCGCCTCAACACCATCACCTGCCCCGACAGTCGCCGGTAGCAACCGTGATGAGCCATCTGCCCGTGGTACGAAATGTAGAATTGCATCGGATGAGCTTGATTCCTTTTTTGCCGGATTCCTGTCCTCCTCCGTTTGGGCCGCCAGTGATAATGAACCCTCTATTAAGAGGAATCTTTCGAAGCAGTTCTCACTGGTGAAGAGGCAGAAGCGAATGGCAGACAAAAATAACATGCCAAGAGCCAGCGGTAGCAGCAGCGACAACAGCAGCGCTGAGGACAGTAGCAGCAGCAGCTCTGAAATCCAGGTTGTGGAGCAACCTCCTCATATCTCCCCAACCAGGATCCAACCACCACGGGAGGCCAAAACAAAGAACACATCAGCCTCCCCATTCCCCAGCCAGCTCCGAAAGCTCGTGCCCGCCGCCAGATCAGACTCAGCAGCAGCATCGACGACTGCCCTTAAATTTATTGCATCTTGTCATTTGCATTGAGGGCAATGCAACACTCGAGTTTGGGGGTGACATCCCTCCATTAATGGAGTCCATTTTAGTTTTAAAAATTTTGTGTCTTTTACTTAGTTTATTTTTGTTCTAAAAAAATGAAAATATTGAAAATTTTTGGCTTAAGTCTGTGAACTGAACTTACCTGCCGTGACAGATCTGTCGTGGCAGTACCTTTAGGATGTTTTTAGGAGAAGTTTAGAGCCTTTCTATAGTTCTAAAAACTTAAACACTATTTGTGACTGTTATACTGCTTAGAACTCTTTTAGTCAACTAGAATAGGAAGCCTAGCACTTGGATAGCCCCTAGAGGTGCCTAACACTGGCTCTAGGAAAGAAGTTTAGCAAAAGAGACTCAACAGCCCTAGAGGTGCCTGAAACTGGCTCTAGGAAGTTAGCTAGAGGTGCCCAAAACTGGCTCTAGTGAAACTTTAGCTTAAAAATAGTGAAATCGAGTCAAAACAAAAAAATCAAAGGAGCATAAAAAATTGCCTTCAAAAAATAAACTTTGGCATAAAAATTCGAGTTAAGGGCTGAAATATTCTAGTGAAACTAAGAGAGTCTTGGCATATAATTGTTCACAAGCATGCACACACTGCACGAGAACTATAGTGAGACTCCAGACAGATCCTAGATTATCCGACAGGGTGGTGCCGCCACAGGGAAAGAATGAAGGGTAAGGGAAAGTTCACTGTTTTAAGCCAAAACAAAAATATTTCATTTTTCTTTTAGGTCTTAGTTTCTTGAGGGCAAGCAAAAACTTGAGTTTGGGGGTGTGTTGAGTGTGTAAAAGTTCTATTATTTACCCCCTATTTAACCCATATTTATGCTGCATTCAAGCACAATTCATTGCATTTAGGTTAGTTTACAGTTAAACATCACATATATATTAAATGACACAACTTCGACTGAAATTGGTTGCTTTTGTAGGTTGTTGTTGTAGCAGACGGAAAGGGCAGGCGCTGGGCAGTGAAGCAAAAGAGCTGGAACTGGACGAGCAGTCAAGGAGGACGATGCTGCCATGGTTGCCGCCGTGACAGCAGAGGACGACAGTAGTTTTGAGGAGAAGAAGCAAAGTGGACCTTGACAGATAGTGAAAATTCAGCCCGTCTGTCGCGTAAAACCATTATATTTTTCCAAGCCCCGGATCGAAAGGAATGTCAAGCCCAAAGTTCAAGGAGAGAAAATCCCAAGCAAGAAGGAGGACGACTTAAAGTTAGGTTCTCTGAAGATTTAGTCTTTATTAGAGTTGTACTTTAATTTAAAGTTGTATTCTTGCCATTTTAGAAAACTTGGACCCAAAGCCTATATAAGGGAATGTATTTCGACCTAGGGAGATCATCACCTATTCTCTAGCCTTCTTCCCAAAACCCTAGACGTTTTCTTTCTCTCAACATGTTCGAAATTCCCTTTAGGACCACGGGTTGATTTGTAAAGTAGTTGCAAGGGTTGTCTTTGTTTTAGGAATTTTCAGTTCAATAAAATAAACTTCAACTTCTCTTATTCTGGTTATCAACATCTTGCAAGAGCATCGGGAGAGCATTGTGAGGTTATCTATTTACTTAATATCGGGAGAGTTAAGTATACGAAAGGAATAAGTGTGAGTTCTCTAGTTTATAGTTGAACTATCTCGGACCTAGGGATAGGCCGAGGTTAAGTGGCTAAAGAAGAATTCAACAACATCGGTGTTCATCCTTCGATTCACGCCGGGAGGTATCATCAAAGACGTGATCATCGACAGACTTGGACCTAGGGATAGGCGAAGGCACGGTAGGGATTCTTGCCAAACATGAAGTACTGAGTTGAGTGTTCGCTGCAGCGACAAGCAACGGAATGCTACCGCGACAGATGCTGCCGTGACGGGGACGACGACAGAACTGGATTTCCTAAACTCAGCAATACCTGCACTACTGAGCAATTCAATACCAGCCCATTCTCTCTATCTTGATTTCTCTACTCTTTTATTTAAGTTCTCTTTACTATTCTCATGACAAACATCTTAAATATTTTCTTTACATTCGTGCAGTGATTCAAGGTGAAGCTATTAGCCCATTCCCTTTGGAGACGATATCCGATACTTCGTATCACTTTACTACTTGCGTCGTGTACACTTGCACTACAATTGCGATAGACTCTTTTACACGCAATATAAGTCATTCAAGGATTCTATAGATCCGGCCGCAATGCTATTTAACTAGGTTTTTGCCCTATCTCTCAGTGAATAGGGAAACAATTTCAGTCTCAAAATATCCTCATGGACTCCTTGTATTCTGAATGAATTGCAAATTTCCAAGAAGAATTTGAGGTGTTGTCTAGCATCTTCAGTTGCTGAGCCACCAAATTGTCCCATGCTATTGATCATGTTGAACATTACGGGTTTTAACTCAAAGTGGGCAGCTTCGATTGCAGGTGTGACAACTCCAGGATTCATTATGTTGATATCTTCTTCTAAGTAATATCAGACGGTTAAGTTTCTTGCTTGAGCAAATTGAGGTGGCTGAATTACTCTGTCTCCTGCCGTCGACATTGTTATTGTGGATCGTATGTGCCATTACTCCGTTCATTTTTTGTTTAATTTTTCAGTAGGTGCGTTCAATCTACGGATCGAGGGGATAATCTGGACCTGTTGGATTTGCCATGGTCATACACCAATGCAAAACCAAATTTTGTTAATTCCTTGTGAGATTGAACAATAAAAGTAAAAATAAAAAGTGCAAGAGAATAAAAACGAAGTCCTTATTTCCAATCCCCGGTAACGACGCCAAAAACTTGTTGCGTGTATTAGGTGTTGCAATTTTAGTGCAAGTATACACGTCGCCAAGTTATATTATAAAAGATATCATCTCCACAGAGATTGGTGCTACTTCTAGAAATTATCGTCTCGCACTGTAGAAAAGTAAAAACACAAGTAATGGTTTGGTTGAGATAACAACTAAAATAAAGAAAGCAAGTAAACTAAGAGATTGAACAGATATGATGATAAAGCAGGCCGAATTTTGTTGCGTTGTAGTGTAGAAGTTGAATGCAACGGTCTCGCTTTTGAATGCAATCGTCAACTTGATTGCCTCGGTAATGGGCAAAGCTACTGTCATGACAAGGAACACAGCTACTGCCTGGGAAATTGGACGATAACCTTCAAGGTTCGGCAAAGCATTCTTCACTGGTTCCTTCTTATCTTTAAGTCGAAACTCTATTGATGTGCAGGCCTTGAAAATACTTCCCAATGTGAACCAAGGGTGAACACCAACCAATCTTACGCTTCTTTTAGCCGTTAAAATTCGTACTTATCCCTAAGTCGAATTAGTTTTCAGCGATTGGGATGAAAACCATGCTTATTCGTTTCGTGAGTCTAACTCTCCCGATATTAGATAAATAGATGCAATTGCAATATCCTCTCCCGATTTGTTTCTAAGAAAAAGTAAAACACCAAGAATAAGCAAACCTTGAACTTAATTGCATTAACGAAAACCTAAACAAATTACAATCGCCATCTCACAACTACTAAACTGTAACCCCCGTAGCCCGGTCTAGACGGTTGACCCGAACTACGAAGATTACACGGGGAAAACCAAAGTCAACCCGAAAGTCAACCTTGATTAACGACCCTTTTTTTTTCTTTTTAGTCTTGTCTAGATGCACATTAACCTTAATTGTGATCATGCAAACAACATATCAAAAGATCACAAACATCAGAGATCAAATAGGGACCCAATTGAACAAATTACAACTTTAGGGACCAAATTGTAATTTCTGATAAATTAAGGGACTTAACCCAAATTAAAGTTACCAACTTGAAATTAGTCAGGTTTCATGCTTCTCTGTGAAATTTCAGCTCAAAAGGACATCCACAACTCATGCAATTGATCATACAAGATTTAGGACCAAAACGCAAACATTTCAAAACATATAACTACCATGTCAGCCCCCTAACGGTCAACCGTTCCGAAACAGGCTAGCCCTGTTCCGAAACACGGGCCGTTCCGAAACGGGTTCCGGAACATGGCCTCGGCAGAGGCTAAACCGTTTCGAAACGGTGCATACCGTTTCGGACGCCTGGGTTCATGCAAGGCACCCGTTCCGAAACGGTACACCCCTGTTCCGAAACGCCTGCACAAAAACCAGCAAACAAGCATACTAGATCATGCAATTGGACACTCAAACATGCTCCAAACATCACCAAACTTTACCAGCATGCAATTAAACATGTTTAACACATAAAAGCATCATCAATTCAGCAAGATAACATCTCATGCAAAAAGGCCCAAATTTAAGGTCATGCTTCCTACACAAGCTATCCACTCAAGCTTCAACTTGCAAAACAAGCATATAAGGTTCAATCCAAAAATCAGCAACATCAACCACATTCAACATACTTAGGGAGTCGTAAACACCTCCCAAAACCAATACATAGGTCCCCCATTGCCAAAAACATACAAAAGCTAAAACACTTATAAAACCTTCATACATTGAGCTTTACTTGTACTTGTTTGCTTGCCTCCTCTTGCTGCCCTCAATGCACTCTAATGCTCTGCATTATTGAATCAAGAAAACGAGAGAGCGTAAGCCAAAGCTTAGTGAGGAGTGCTCTTTAAAAACCATTCAATAATGCATTTAAAACCATTTGTAAATCATGCTTGTAAACAACCTTTACACATGCTCAAAGCATACTTTAAATCAAGCAATATCATGCTTCCACATTTCATTTAAACAAGCATCTCATGCTTCAACAAAAACATTAAATCATGCATCTCATGCATCTCATGTACTATACATGTCATATTGGCTCAAGTGATACATTTCATTTAGAAATCAAGTTCAACAACTTTCCCCAAGGACTTTTAAACACCTTGGACCCCAAGGACTTTTAAACACCTTGGCCATGGACTTTTAAACACCATGAATGGACCACACAAGGACTTTTAACCACCTTTGTGTCCGTAGCTTGAATTACCCCAAGGACTTTTAAACACCTTGGCCCCATGGACTTTTAACCACCATGGAAAGGAGCACCTAAGGACTTTTAACCACCTTAGAGTCTGCAACAAGATCCATCCAAGGACTTTTAACCACCTTGATGATCTTAGATAACAAGGCTCACTCAAGGACTTTTAACCACCTTAGTGACCTTCACTTTTAAAAACCATCACTTGCCAATACACACTTTATACATCATATAATCCACTGTTTTAAAGCATTTAAATCAAGCCATTTCATCATGCATTTCAAAGCATTAAATCATCATTTAACAATGCATAAAAACAAGGTACTCTTACCTAGAGACACCTTCAACACATGGCTTAAATCATCAGCATAAATCATGCTAAAACATCAGCAATTAACATGCTAAAACATGCTTTCCAAAACAGTAGCAAATCATGCAAAATCACCATTTCACATTTCATCAAAACATGGCCACCACTTAAAGAGAGTAATCCGAAAACTTACACTTGAGCTTAGCAAAGTTGTTTAGACTTAAACTAAGCTCCCAAAACCTTGGTTTCAAAGCCGAAAACCATTTTCACAAATCCACTCACCGATTTCCACTTTGCTTCAAGCCAAAGCACCAAATCAAGCCTCCGGATCAACAATTCTTGGATCCAAGGATGCCTCCCCTGTTTCAACACATTAAAGCAGAGGATTAATGCATCATCATGCATTAATTGCTTCAATGAAAGCATCAAAACTCGCTGCTCTCACAAAACCTCCATTTTCGGCCACCAAACACAACCGAAAATGCATCCGAAACACTTCTAAACAAAGCCCAGCCACAAACCAGCAAAACCTCACTTCCATTAACATCATTTAACATCTAAAAACAACCTACAACCATCCTTATACCTCCAGCAACACCAGATCCACAAGATCACCACAAAAGCTACCTTAAAACACAAGCTAAAATTAGGAAACCCAACCTATCCGGGATTGCATCAATCAAGACTCATTTCCACATCAATTTAATGATCATTTATCATCAAAAACACTCCTCAAAACACAGATTTAACAGATCAAACGAAAATCATGTGAAATCATCAAAATCTTGCATAATTAGCCAAGATCCATAGTCCACTTTAAAACCTTTAATCAAACATCAATTTAGGATTGAAAACTTTAGGAATTTCATTAAAGAACTTGAAGTTCAGAGGAGAAGGACGTTCTTACCTCCAAACTTGAGTTTCTCCTCTTTTTGGAATAGAAAAGCTTGATGAAACTTGAAGCAATTGAAGAGGTTTTGAAGACACAATGATTTGCAACCAATTGAGAGTTGAAAGAAGGATTTTAGGTGAGAAAATCAGAATAAGATCTCTGGAAATTGAGTGTTTGGGTTGAGAGAAAAAGATAGAAAGAAAATTGGAAGTTAGATGAGAAAATGCTAAAAATGGATTTTCCCTCCTTTTGATTCCTTTAAAATCAGAATTATGTGTTAAAATATCTTAGAAAAATCTGGAGAAACTCCCTTTGGGTAAATAGCTCCTTAAAGATTCAAAGTTTCAACCCTTTATAAAATAGCCACCAAACTTTCAAAAATTACATTTTGGTCACTAGCCAAAATGTCACATTTCCGAAACTCATTTTCCAAAATTGATTTCACAGTTCACTTACTTATAATAAAAGATGATTTTAAAACATTTTTCCATAATTTTTATGCAACCCGAACTAGGCTTTCCTAATTTAACCTCTTACGATTCGAACAGCACTTTGACCAACCAGTCAACGCCCAAGACTTCCAAGCCCAAAACCGGGGCGTTACAACTCTCCCCCCCTTAAGAAATTTCGTCCTCGAAATTTACCTGAAGGAAAGAGATAAGGAAACTGCTTCAGCATATCCTCCTTCCGCTCCCACGTGGCTTCCTCAACACCGCGATGCTTCCACAGCACCTTCACCAACTCAATGGTCTTGCCACGAAGAACCTTGCTATCTGAATCCAGAACCTTCACCGGTTCCTCATCATAGGTCAAATCCGGATTCAATTCCACTTCCTCCACAGGCAACACATGCGAAGGATCAGATCTATACCTCCGGAGCATAGAAACATGGAACACATCATGAATCTTCTCCAGCTCCTGGGGTAACCTCAACCGATACGCAACAGGACCCACTCGCTCAACAACCTCATACGGTCCAATGTATCTAGGGCTCAGCTTACCCTTCCGCCCAAACCTCATCACCTTCTTCCAAGGCGAAACCTTCAAGAACACGCGATCACCCACCGCAAACTCTATCTCCTTACGCTTCAAATCCGCGTAAGACTTCTGCCGATCAGAAGCAGCCTTCAACCGCTCACATATGAGCTTCACCTTCTCGGTGGTACCTTTCAACAAAGCAGGCATCGATACCAACTTTTGACCAGTTTCAGCCCAACACAGAGGAGTCCTACACTTCCTCCCATACAGAGCCTCATAAGGTGCCATCTGTATACTCGCCTGAAAACTGTTGTTGTAAGCGAACTCAACCAAAGGCAGATGCTTCTCCCAAGAACCTTGGAACTCTATCACGCAACATCTCAACATATCCTCCAAAATCTGAATAACACGCTCAGACTGGCCATCCGACTGAGGATGATAGGATGTACTGAAATGCAACCTTGTACCCAGAGCTTGATGCAAACACTGCCAAAAACGCGATGTGAACCTCGGATCCCTATCCGACACGATCGACTTAGGCACACCATGCAACCTCACAACCTCAGCAACGTACAGCTCTGCCAGCTTATCCAAAGAAAACGTAGTATGCACAGGCAAGAAATGTGCACACTTCGTCAGGCGATCCACAATCACCCAAACAGAATTCTTCTTCGACGGAGACAAAGGCAAACCAGATACAAAATCCATGGTAACCCTCTCCCACTTCCATTCAGGGATTTTCAACGGCTGCAACAAACCAGAAGGAACCTGATGTTCAGCCTTAACGCGCTGACACACCAAACACTTGCTCACGAACTCTGCCACATCCTTCTTCAAGCCCACCCAATAGTACTCATCACGAAGATCGCGATACATCTTTGTACTACCAGGATGCATAGCAAAAGGACTACTATGACCTTCAGCTAGAATAGCATGCCTCAACTCAGCATCTGCAGGCACTACTATCCGATTACCAAAACACAACACCCCATCCTCATTAAAACAGAAATCCGAAGGTCTACCCTCCGCGATATCCTGAACATGAGACACCAAGGAATCATCCAACAACTGCTTATCCTTGATCAACCGAACCAACGAAGGTTTCACCTGCAACTCAGCAACAAGACCACCATCCTGCGATATACTCAAGCTAGCAAACATAGCTCTCAGCTCGACAGCTACCTTTCTACTCAAGGCATCCGCAACAACATTGGCCTTCCCCGGATGATACTCTATCGTCAGATCATAATCCTTGAGCAACTCCAACCAACGTCGCTGCCTGAGATTTAACTCCTTCTGAGACATCAGATACCTCAAACTCTTGTGATCCGTGTACACCGTACACTTCTCACCATACAGATAATGCCTCCAGATCTTCAGAGCAAAAACCACTGCAGCCAGCTCAATATCATGCGTAGGATAATTGCGCTCATGCAACTTCAACTGCCGCGACGCATAAGCCACAACCTTACCCTCTTGCATCAGCACACACCCCAAACCAACATAGGATGCATCACTGTAGACTACAAACTCTTTCCCTGATTCAGGCTGAATCAAGATAGGAGCTTGCGTCAAAGCCAACTTCAGCTTCTCAAAAGCTTGCTGTCTCGCTTCTGTCCACTCATACTTAACATCTTTCTGCAGCAACTTCGTCAAAGGAGCAGCAATCTTGGAAAAACCATCCACAAACCTTCGGTAGTATCCTGCCAAGCCAAGGAAACTACGAACCTCCTGAACAGACTTAGGAACTTTCCAGTTCATCACCGCTTCAATCTTCTGAGGATCAACACGAATCCCCTCAGCTGAGACCACATGCCCAAGAAAAACAACCTCTCTAAGCCAAAACTCACACTTGCTCAACTTAGCATAAAGCTGATTCTCCAACAAAGCTTGCAACACAATCCTCAAATGCTCTTCGTGCTCTTCCTCAGTACGCGAGTACACAAGGATATCATCAATGAACACCACAACGAACTTGTCCAGGTATTCATGAAAAACACGATTCATCATGTCCATGAAAGCAGCAGGAGCATTTGTCAGACCAAACGGCATCACAAGGAACTCATAATGCCCATACCTTGTCCTGAAAGCAGTCTTAGGCACATCCACATCCTTCACCTTCAATTGATAATACCCTGACCTCAAGTCAATCTTGGAGAACACAGCAGCTCCCCAAAATTGATCAAAGAGATCATCAATCCTCGGCAAAGGATACCGATTCTTGATAGTCAACTTGTTCAGCTGACGGTAATCAATGCACATCCTCATCGTGCCATCCTTCTTCTTCACAAACAAGACAGGAGCACCCCAAGGCGAAACACTCGGCCGGATGAAACCACGATCAAGCAACTCTTGCAACTGCGTCTTCAGCTCCTTCAGCTCCTTAGGTGCCATTCTATAGGGAGTAATGGACACAAGAGTGGTATTCTCATACAGCTCAATACCAAACTCCACCTCGCGATTAGGAGGTAAACCAGGCAACTCCTCAGGGAAAACATCAGGAAACTCCTTCACAACCCTGATATCTTGCACCCTCAGCTCCTTCGAACTAGGATTCATCACAAAAACTAGAAAAGCTTCACAACCTTGCCTCAGCATCCTGCTCGCCTCCAAGGTAGAAACAACATTGGCAAGAAACTTCACATTCTCACCAACCACCACCACCTCATAATCATCTGCAAGCTTAAGCGAAACCCGCTTATTCTCACAATCCACAACAACACGATGCTCAGCCAGCCAATCCATACCAAGGATCACATCAAAACCATAAAAGGGCAACTCCATAAGATCGACAAGAAAGACATGCTCTTGAACAACCAAAGGACACCTTTTATAAAGCTTACGAGTCACAACAGTTTCACCAAAAGAACTAGTGACTCTAACACCAACATCCACAGACTCAACAGGCAAACCAAGCATCTCAGCATGCTCACGAAGAATGTATGAATGCGTAGATCCAGAATCAATCAAAGAAAGCAATGACAAGGATTGCAAAGTAAAGGTACCTGCAATCACATCTGCATCATTCTTTCCTTCGCGCTGAGCATACACCCTCGCTTGGCCTCCACCCTCAGGTTGAATAGCCACAACATGAGCTACACCGCGCTCACCTTCCTCTCGTCTCTGAAAATTACCACGGCCGCGCCCACGACCTCTCTGCGGTGCTGCAACAACAGAAGCACGCTCTTGACCACCAGCCATCCTCGGACAATCGCGTCTCAGATGATCAGCTGAACCACAACTCCAGCACTCATAACCAGCTGCTATCACAGGAGCTTGCACCTCCCTCCCAGCACGAGGACAGTCACGCCTCAAGTGACCACGGGAACCACAAATCCAACAAGCACTAGGGTCAGCTCTAACATTGCCACCCCTAGCAGGTGCACCTCCACCTCTCTTAGACGAGGACTGAAACCTCTGATCACGCCCTCTCTTGTTCCGTCCACCGGAACTATACTCAGCAGTTCTCTTCCCAGAACTAGCTCCAGCACCCTTAGCAGACAAACTCAGATTCATCTCGATGTCTTTGGACCAACTAACCAGCACATCGAAATCATTGTACTCAGCAGCTAACATATAGGTCTTAACCTCCGTCACCAAACCATAACGGAACCTTTCGCACCTCTCGCGCTCATCAGGTACCAACTCAGGTGCATACTGGCTAAGACGTACAAACTGTACCTCATACTCAGCCACACTCATGTTCCCTTGGGTCAGAGACATGAATTCACGCTTCTTTTCATCCAGATATCTAACTCCCAGATATCTCCTCTTGAACGCATGCTGAAAGAACGTCCATGTAACATCAGCATCAGCCATCCCAGAGATTGTGGTCGTCCACCACGTATAAGCATCACCTTGCAGCAGTGACACCACACATCCCAGCTTCTGCACATCAGTGCAACTCATTTGTCCCAAGACACGCTTGGTACTCTCCAACCACGCTTCAGACCTCTCAGCTGACATACCCCTAAACTCAGTCCCACCAAGACTGCGCAAACGTTCCAAGGGTAGTCTAGCACCAGCATCTCCTTGATGCCCAGCTCCTTGAGCTCCAGCTACTGCTGCTCGAAACGCACCCGCAATAGCTTGTACCAGCATAGACATGTCAGGCATCGCTTGCCCCTGACCAACCTCAGGTCCTGCAGCTCCAGCACCAGCTGCCTCAGCTCCAGCTCTTTCCCTCTCCGCACCACCACCACCAGGTGGAGGAGGAGGTATCACAGCACTACCAGTGTGCTCATCATTCACATTCCCCTCCGGGGTCGTAGCTCTCGCGCTACTCCTTAACTCTCTACGTGGTGCCATACTTTACCATGCATAACAATACAAAATAAACAAGTCAGGACCAGCAAGGTAAGCAAATTCCAAGTATTCAAGCTCAATTTCTTTCAAAAACAACATCATCTCTTTAGCTTTTGTTTGGCAATGGGTACCCACATCATGCATCATCACAACATGCATCACATACACATCATCATATCATATCACTGAACATGCTTTCACACAACAAGCATACAAACCAAACCATGCTTCAATCATGCATACACACATTCCCAATTACTCGAGAACTCAGCTCTGATACCACCAAATGTAACCCCCGTAGCCCGGTCTAGACGGTTGACCCGAACTACAAAGATTACACGGGGAAAACCAAAGTCAACCCGAAAGTCAACCTTGATTAACGACCCTTTTTTTTTCTTTTTAGTCTTGTCTAGATGCACATTAACCTTAATTGTGATCATGCAAACAACATATCAAAAGATCACAAACATCAGAGATCAAATAGGGACCCAATTGAACAAATTACAACTTTAGGGACCAAATTGTAATTTCTGATAAATTAAGGGACTTAACCCAAATTAAAGTTACCAACTTAAAATTAGTCAGGTTTCATGCTTCTCTGTGAAATTTCAGCTCAAAAGGACATCCACAGCTCATGCAATTGATCATACAAGATTTAGGACCAAAACGCAAACATTTCAAAACATATAACTACCATGTCAGCCCCCTAACGGTCGACCGTTCCGAAACAGGCTAGCCCTGTTCCGAAACACGGGCCGTTCCGAAACGGGTTCCGGAACATGGCCTCGGCAGAGGCTAAACCGTTTCGAAACGGTGCATACCGTTTCGGACGCCTGGGTTCATGCAAGGCACCCGTTCCGAAACGGTACACCCCTGTTCCGAAACGCCTGCACAAAAACCAGCAAACAAGCATACTAGATCATGCAATTGGACACTCAAACATGCTCCAAACATCACCAAACTTTACCAGCATGCAATTAAACATGTTTAACACATAAAAGCATCATCAATTCAGCAAGATAACATCTCATGCAAAAAGGCCCAAATTTAAGGTCATGCTTCCTACACAAGCTATCCACTCAAGCTTCAACTTGCAAAACAAGCATATAAGGTTCAATCCAAAAATCAGCAACATCAACCACATTCAACATACTTAGGGAGTCGTAAACACCTCCCAAAACCAATACATAGGTCCCCCATTGCCAAAAACATACAAAAGCTAAAACACTTATAAAACCTTCATACATTGAGCTTTACTTGTACTTGTTTGCTTGCCTCCTCTTGCTGCCCTCAATGCACTCTAATGCTCTGCATTATTGAATCAAGAAAAACGAGAGAGCGTAAGCCAAAGCTTAGTGAGGAGTGCTCTTTAAAAACCATTCAATAATGCATTAAAATTCATTTGAAAATCATGCTTGAAAACAACCTTCACACATGCTCAAAGCATACTTTTAATCAAGCAATAACATGCTTCCACATTTCATTTAAACTAGCATCTCATGCTTCAATATAAACATTAAATCATGCATCTCATGCATCTCATGTACAATACATGTCATATTGGCTCAAGTGATACATTTCATTTAGAAATCAAGTTCAACAACTTTCCCCAAGGACTTTTAAACACCTTGGACCCCAAGGACTTTTAAACACCTTGGCCATGGACTTTTAAACACCATGAATGGACCACACAAGGACTTTTAACCACCTTTGTGTCCGTAGCTTGAAATACCCCAAGGACTTTTAAACACCTTGGCCCCAAGGACTTTTAAACACCTTGGCCCCATGGACTTTTAACCACCATGGAAAGGAGCACCTAAGGACTTTTAACCACCTTAGAGTCCGCAACAAGATTCATCCAAGGACTTTTAACCACCTTGATGATCTTAGATAACAAGGCTCACTCAAGGACTTTTAACCACCTTAGTGACCTTCACTTTTAAAAACCATCACTTGCCAATACACACTTTATACATCATATAATCCACTGTTTTAAAGCATTTAAATCAAGCCATTTCATCATGCATTTCAAAGCATTAAATCATCATTTAACAATGCATAAAAACAAGGTACTCTTACCTAGAGACACCTTCAACACATGGCTTAAATCATCAGCATAAATCATGCTAAAACATCAGCAATTAACATGCTAAAACATGCTTTCCAAAACAGTAGCAAATCATGCAAAATCACCATTTCACATTTCATCAAAACATGGCCACCACTTAAAGAGAGTAATCCGAAAACTTACACTTGAGCTTAGCAAAGTTGTTTAGACTTAAACTAAGCTCCCAAAACCTTGGTTTCAAAGCCGAAAACCATTTTCACAAATCCACTCACCGATTTCCACTTTGCTTCAAGCCAAATCACCAAATCAAGCCTCCGGATCAACAATTCTTGGATCCAAGGATGCCTCCCCTGTTTCAACACATTAAAGCAGAGGATTAATGCATCATCATGCATTAATTGCTTCAATGAAAGCATCAAAACTCGCTGCTCTCACAAAACCTCCATTTTCGGCCACCAAACACAACCGAAAATGCATCCGAAACACTTCTAAACAAAGCCCAGCCACAAACCAGCAAAACCTCACTTCCATTAACATCATTTAACATCTAAAAACAACCTACAACCATCCTTATACCTCCAGCAACACCAGATCCACAAGATCACCACAAAAGCTACCTTAAAACACAAGCTAAAATTAGGAAACCCAACCTATCCGGGATTGCATCAATCAAGACTCATTTCCACATCAATTTAATGATCATTTAACATCAAAAACACTCCTCAAAACACAGATTTAACAGATCAAACGAAAATCATGTGAAATCATCAAAATCTTGCATAATTAGCCAAGATCCATAGTCCACTTTAAAACCTTTAATCAAACATCAATTTAGGATTGAAAACTTTAGGAATTTCATTAAAGAACTTGAAGTTCAGAGGAGAAGGACGTTCTTACCTCCAAACTTGAGTTTCTCCTCTTTTTGGAATAGAAAAGCTTGATGAAACTTGAAGCAATTGAAGAGGTTTTGAAGACACAATGATTTGCAACCAATTGAGAGTTGAAAGAAGGATTTTAGGTGAGAAAATCAGAATAAGATCTCTGGAAATTGAGTGTTTGGGTTGAGAGAAAAAGATAGAAAGAAAATTGGAAGTTAGATGAGAAAATGCTAAAAATGGATTTTCCCTCCTTTTGATTCCTTTAAAATCAGAATTATGTGTTAAAATATCTTAGAAAAATCTGGAGAAACTCCCTTTGGGTAAATAGCTCCTTAAAGATTCAAAGTTTCAACCCTTTATAAAATAGCCACCAAACTTTCAAAAATTACATTTTGGTCACTAGCCAAAATGTCACATTTCCGAAACTCATTTTCCAAAATTGATTTCACAGTTCACTTACTTATAATAAAAGATGATTTTAGAACATTTTTCCATAATTTTTATGCAACCCGAACTAGGCTTTCCTAATTTAACCTCTTACGATTCGAACAGCACTTTGACCAACCAGTCAACGCCCAAGACTTCCAAGCCCAAAACCGGGGCGTTACATAAACAAAATAATCCTAGCATAAGAAAGAATTAGAAAATAATGGTGATAATGAACACTCTACTAAATCCCTAAGCCTCTTGATCTCTAGATATATCAATGGTGGTGTATGGGTCTTGGTTTTATAGGGCATGGCCTTGCCGAGTCCTTCTTGGAGTAGGATGATAAGTTGGAGTTGAATATAACTTCATAAAAGAGATTAATCTCTTTTAATTCATTATTTTATTCCTCCTAATCAGTTTTCTATCTTCGACCTTCCTTAGGCTTTTTCATGGCCTTCCTCTTCTCCGATCTTCATGCAAAGTGTCTCTAAAAATTCGGCATTTTATGCTTTTCAAGTCGCATACCACTTTGCATATTTTCTCCCTCATCGGTCCTTATCTGGGCACTGCCTCGGTAATGGCTTGGTCCTTGCCTCGACAATGGTCTGTCAGTCTCTTCTGCTTTGACAGGGCTCTTTCTTGGTCTAGCGTTCCTTGGTAAGGCTTGTCCTCAAAGGATGGTGTAGGGCGTGCATGTGTTCCCTTTTTGTGAGAGCGCAAGTTCACACTCATGCCAAGTTATAATATATACGATGTCGAATCCCACGAGGATTGGAATAGTTTCTTCGAGTGTGTATCTGCACAAGAAATTTAAATGCACAATTAATTTTAGGTTTGTTTAAAGGAATAAAACTAAAAACACAATTAATTAAAGTAGCGGAGATCATAGTGATAGAATAGGACAGATAATTGATGCTCAGTAGTGTACACACTGCATTGCATAGGTTAAGGTTGGATTGCGCTACCATGATATGCAACCTCGGCGGGTATGGCAGGCAGCAGCTACGACCCTGTCACGCGGCCGTAGTGGGTCACTACCACTGCAGGAGTGTACTGTCTCTGCAGGTGGGACGGAAAAAAGTCCTGGCGGCAAGTCTAGTAGATACTCCAAGTTCGGCAGGATATTCGACAGTGATCCCTCCTATTTCTAGGTTAGGATGCTCAAGAACTAACTTGTGGACTAGTGTGGAACCAAATTAGTCAACTCGGTTGGTAATCCATTTTAGCCGCTGAAACTTATGGACTAGTGTGGAACCAAGTTAGTCACGCCTTTCCAAGTTGTGACCGTGCTTAACCCTTTCGTGAGCCTTGCATTTTCGTGTCTGACAAATGGATTCTCCCAACTGACTGGTGTAGAAAAATTGAAAGAATGAAGTGCACAGATTAATAAAAATTGGAATATTTTATTGTAAAACAACTCAACCTAATACAATCGTTTCAAACAACTACTTTATAAGCAAAAACCTAAACCCTAAAGAGTTTTGAACATAGCTGACTCCCACTCTCTATCTCTCTCTCTATCGATCACTATGCTTGATTTTCTAAATACACGAGGTTTATATAGGAAAAAATCTAGTCCAAGTCCATCTTGGAGTAGAAGTCCTTCTTGGAGTAGAAATCCTTCTTGGAGTAGAAGTCTTTCTTGTTCAGCAAGTAAGTGTAAGCCACCTTGCTTGTCGATCTTCAATCAGCTCTATATACCGCTCCAGGCATTAGAAAAATACAAGATTGGGCTCAATGGACTCAAAAAAGGTCCTCTATCAGACGAGACCCATCTTGACTATGTCGGCGTATTGCCATCTAGGTGGCATTCTGCGGCGGCGGCGTCTTTGGAGGCAACTAAAAATGCTTCAGTACAGCTCCTTCTACTCCCTGCTTTCTTGTCCTCTCTTCCTCTAATCAGCAATCAGCACCTGAAATAGAAAACTAACTAAAACAGTACATTTTCTCTACCAAATATAAGATATTCAATAAAAGCATGGTAAAAGAAGAAATATTGTTATAATGCTTGACATGCAACTAATTATGCTTAACTAAGCTTAAGAACAACAATAATAAGGGCAAGAATGTGAATAAAATATAGAACTTATGGACACTCTACACACCCCAAACTCGAACTATTGCTTGTCCTCAAGCAATGCAACCTAACTAATAATCTTGCCCTTCTACATAAATAAAAAAGAAAACCTAGTTTTTAACTTGGTTTTATACCTCAAGGCCGTGTCACCTATATTAGTTTAGGGAGAGGGAATAACATGAAATAACTTAGAATTTTAATTCTAGTGCCAGTGCAGTGTGTGCAGGTCTGTGTACATGCGAAATATGCTAAGTATACTAAGTAAACAAAGAATGTTGTAAAAGTTAAAGAAAAATGATATAGAGTTGCTGCTTTGGCAGCACAATTAAGCACTTCTTTTCTTCCTTTTTATGATCATGGCTTTTATGGGCTTCAGCTCATCACAACTACTCTCTAGGTCTGAAGCTAAGATAGAAGCATACTACGAAACTCTGAACCCTTTGAGTAGAGTCATCTCGTGAAGGCTTTCATAGGCTCATGCTAATTTTCTGTCAGTTCAAAGAATTTCAGATACATAGACTTTGATAGCAGCACAGTGTCCTTGCTCATGATCCTTCCTATAGCATGTTTCGGGCACCTCTAGGGCATTCAACCTTTTCTTTGTTTTGCGGCCGTGGCGGCATTGCTTTTTATTTTACTTTACTACCATGTGCTGTCGCGGCGGCATACCTGCATCCGATATAAGAATTTTCATTAAGTTTAAGCAGACAATGTACACTTAGAACTCAAACAATATTCAGCACTTAACAGAAGTGTAATAAAAGTATGGCAACTAATTTTTTTTCTAAGGTGTTTTTCATGATTCTTCCCAAGATTAAATTCAATTTTAAGTGTGGTGCGAAAATAGAACCGGCTAACTAGCATAGGCACAAGTTATTTAACCCAGATTTCCAATTTTCATTAAGTACTAGGCAAGATTTACAATGCAACTACATGCTTAACAGAATAACATGAGGACTACCCCCCCTCAAACTCAAGGCGAGCATTGCCCTCATTGCCTTAGACAAACTAAAATCTATACAAAAAAAACATAAAATAAAGCAGAAAAAATAATGGTGCTAGAAGTTTCCCGAGTTGTCTTTTAACTCGGTGGACTTGGAGGAAGATGAGAGGACTAGGCGGCGGGTGGCGGGTGATTTGGCGGCGAGGCTCTGCTTCTAGCCGCGAGCTGGCTGGACTCTAATGGGTGTGGCTCTCTTTGGTTGCTACTCCAGCTCGGTCTCTGGCCTTTAATCCTCTGGTTCAGTCGCTATCACGTGCCTCTTTTCTTTTCTTTGTTACCTCGATCGACTCTACATCATCAGAGGAATCAGACACCTCCTCGTCAAGGGAATCAGTGGCCTGGGCTATCTCTTTTGTTGTCGTCTTTGCCGCTTGGGCGGCTGTACTTTGTCTGCCCCTCATCTTTCTTGGCGGCTTGCCTTTTATAGTAGGGTTTGAATCTATATAAGTAGTTGTGAGACGAATTAAATAAAAATAATATAACTGAAAATAAAATATGGTCCTAAGCTTATTAAGATCTATTCCTAAAGAAAACGGTAAAGATGTGGAAAAACTAAAATTATGTTACAGCGAGTTCGTTTCCAGTACTTCCTATAGTCCACCCGCACCCTCCATTGAGTGACTATTCTCATGGGGAGTCTTTCTTCCTCGTTCCCTTGTAATCCATGCGAATCCTCCACCTTGTTTCTTTTCCTGAAGGCATGAACATGTGATTAGTAAAAATTATATCACTATCCAACCATGTACTTACCTTATCTTGGTCGTGGTTTGTTATGGTGGAGGATTGCTTTCGCTGCCAAGACAGCTGTTTAGGCGGCCAACTGTCAGGACAATAGTCTGTCATAATGTGGTTCGGGTCAAGGAAAAACTCGGTAGACTAAAGGGCTTCATAATCCATAACATTGTGTTCTTCAAGTCCCTCGAACATCTCCATAACTAGAGATTGTGATGGATTTAGATCTGCCAGCATCGGCTCCTCTTGATATACATATTCCATAGTTGCTGAGATTTCTCCCGAGGCGAGCATAGGTATCTAGATTGTTGCTGACGCGTGCAAGGTTGCTAAGGCTACGGATGTGACATCATCAAATTTTCTGTCGGCCTCACGAATTGTTGTCGCAAAATTGCTCTGTACAGTTTACTCAATCCTTGCTAGGGCAATTTCTCGCATTGGCTTATCATGTGTTGGGCAGTGTTCTTCATCCTCTAGTTGTTCCTCACACATCGGAGAACTTTCTTCGGCTATTTCTTCGTCCTCTTGCCTTGAGACATCAGTATCCCCAGGACTGACTTGTTGGTGATCAATGGTTTCCAAGCCAGAAGTTGTTGGGACATTTTCTTCGTTCAAGGCATATGTGGATGTGTTCGATCGATCTGCAGTATCCCATAAGGTTGAATCCCACTGGGCCATCCTTGTATCGATTTTGTGTGAAAGCCTTTGAGTGGATTCAATAAAGGATGCAGTACTAGCCATGAAAACTTGAAGCATTCCTCGAAGGTTTGTGATTGTTCTTGCGGAGGACTACACTGTCAGGGTATATCTTCCGCTGTGGCAACACAATTTTCATGGTAAAATTTTTTTTGAGGTTGTTGATCATACCATGAAAAATTCTTTTTCGGCGGCAGATGCAAATGTTGTCCCAGTTGCTGTTGTGGCTTCTCTTGATGTTGGTCCCATATGTCTTCTCTGATAAGTAATGGGCAATTTTCGAACACATGATTTCCCTCACATAGATTGCAAGAATTTTCCAATTTCAGCTATGGAGTGGTTTATCTAGATTGCTCTTGAAGCTGACCACCTTTCCCTAGCATATTTATTTCTGCAGCAAAATTGTTATGGTAATTTTTTTTTTACAATTTTGATCATACCATGAAAAATTTTATGTTGCGGTAGCGGCGTTTGTTGTCATTTCTGCTGCTGCAGCATCTGTTGTTCATGTTCAAACATCAGCTCCCGTATAGTTTCCCTCGACATTGTGATGCCCTTGGACTTGTAGTGTACCTGAATTATATATATACATACAAACAAGAAAAGAAAAGTTAAAAACCTAAAATTTAAATACAATTAAATAAAGAGTGCAGAAAACAAAACGAAGTCGTTATTGCCAATCCCCGGCAACGGTGCCAAAAACTTGTAGGGCGTATAGGTGTTCCCTTTTTGTGAGAGCGCAAGTGCACACTCCTACCAAGTTATAGTATATAATATGCTAAATCCCACGAGTATTGGAATGGTTTCTTCGAGTGTGTATCTACACAAGAAATTTAAATGCACAATTAATTTCAGGTTTGTTTAAAGGAATAAAACTAAAAACACAATTAATTAAAGTAGCGGAGATCATAGTGATGGAATGTGCCAGGTAATTGCTGCTTAATAATGTGTAGACTGCATTGCATAGGTTAAGGTATGGCGGGCGGCAGCTACGACCCTGTCACACGGCAGCAGCGGGTCACTACCACTGTAGGAGTGTACTGTCTTGGCAGGTGGGACAGAAAGAAGTCCTGGCCGCAAGTCTGGCAGATACTCCAAGTTCGGCAGGATATTCGACAGTGATCCCTTTTATTTCTAGGTTAGGATGCTTGATAGCTAACTTGTGGACTAGTGTGGAACCAAGTTAGTCACGCCTTTGCAAGTTGTGACCGTGCTTAACCCTTTCATGAGCCTTGCACTTTCGTGCCCGACAAATGGATTCTCTCTACTGACTGGTGTAGAATAATTGGAAGAAAGAAGTGCACAGATTAAGCAAACTTGGAATATTTTATTGCAAAACAACTCAACCTAATACAATTGTTTCTCACAACTACTTTACAAGAAAAAACCTAAACCCTAAGGAGTTTAGAACATAGCCGACTCCCTCTCTCTATCTCTCTCTCTCTGTCGATCTCTATGCTTGGTTTACTAATTACATGAGGTTTATATAGGCAAAAATCTAGTCTAAGTCCTTCTTAGAGTAGAAGTCCTTCTTGGAGTAGAAATCCTTCTTGGAGTAGAAGTCCTTCTTGTTCAGCAAGTAAGTATAAGCCACCTTGCTTATCGATCTTCAACAAGCTCTATATACCGCTCCAGGCCTCAGAAAAATGCAAGATTGGGCTCAATGGACTCAAAAAATATCCTCTATCAAACGAGACGCACCTTGACTATGTCGGCGTATTGCCATTTGGGCGACATTTTGCGGCGGCGACGTCCTTGGCAATGACATTCTGCAGCGGAAGCGTTTTTGCCGTCAACTAGAACTGCTTCAGTACAACTTCTTTTGATCCCTGCTTTCCTGTCATCCCTTTCTCTGATCAGCAACCATCACCTGAAATAGAAAACTAACTAAAATAGTACATTTTCTCTACCAAATAAAAGATATTCAATAAAGGCATGGTGAAAGAAGAAATATTGTTATAATGCATGACATGTAGCTAATTATGCCTAACTGAGCTTAAGAACAACAATAATAAGAGTAGGAATATACATAAAATATAGAACTTCTGGACAATCTGCAGATAGCCTAGTTTGGATTGTCAAATGATGGTTCTGCACCTCTTCGTCCCTTCCTTCACTGCCTCGGTAATGCTTGCCTAGGCAGTGGGTAGTGAAATCTGCACAAGCACAAAACACATACCAAACAATACCTTTTCCACGAAATCTAATCAAATAAAGATGATCAAGCATGACAACGCTAAGAAAAGTAAATTGTGTATGTATGATTAGTAATGCGTCTAAAATAAGCTTAAGTCTAACAATAATCGAGTCATAAATGGTCCTAAAATGAGTACTTTTATACACCTAACAGGGTTGAGTGGGAAATCATCCACATGGTGGTTTTCTCTATAAATGGTGCAAAATGGATCTAGTGCTTTCACTTCTCGGGCCTCAGTATTCTTTTGCAACGTTCTCACCATGCTAGTGAGGTTGGAAATTTCGGCATGAATGGACGTAAGTTCATCAACCTTCAATTTCCCATTAGCTTTGGTTTCGGTCCAAAGTCTAGCAATAGGATATTCAAAGTCATTGATCGTTATCCCCTCAAGAATATAAACAGCTTTTGTGTACCTCTTGTCTAGCAACGTGCCAGTTGTTGAAGCATTGACAATAGTCCTTTTTTGTGCATTCAGTCTGTTGTAGAAGGTTTTCATTTGGGTCCAATTTGGGAATCCATGCATTGGACACCTTTGCAACTGTAATGCCACAGTTTTGGGCCTGGGAGTTTTAAAAATAGTTTAGGGACCATAAAACCTAGAATAGAGATCCAAGTTGGTTAAGGGAAAACAAGGTTCGAGATATGATAAAATTATGTGAAAAATCCTAAAATCTTCTAAAAATGTATATAAGGGTTTGGTGGAGTCAATTTTGGAAAACGGCTTTTGGAAGACTTACATTTCGATTTAGTGACTAATTTGTAAAAGTTGCAAAATCAATTTTTAAGCATTGTTTTGAAAGAGGGCCAAAACTTAGAATTCGTAGGGAGCTATTATACCAAGGTGTTATAAGCCTTTTCCCTTAATTTTGTGTTTTTAATATATTTAATTAATTGATTTAATAAATGAATTTTATTAAAAGAGATTTGAAAGGCTAAACATTTTCTTACGTAACTACTTTTCTCCTAAACTTTTCTCTCAACTTTCCTATCAGCCAAACTATCTTTCCATCACTAAAATCTCCAGAGATTTATCTCTTTTCATCCACTTTTGATTTCTAAATGATTCTCTTGGATTTTTACATCATCTAGCTAAGGATTTCATCTAAATCATTGCAAATCAGGGGAACAGCTTGTGTTAGAGGTGATCTTTCTTTTCTCTTCTCTAATCAAGGTTCTTTATTGAAATTCACAAATCTTTGGCTCTCTAATTATGTTTATCAACAAGGTTTTATAATTTAATTGATGAAAATGGCTAAATCAAGCTTTGGATGATGATTTCTTAAGATTTTCGTTATGGTAATGTTTTACTTGATTTGAGGTTTATACTAATCATGATTTGGATGTTGAAATAAAGATTTTATCATAATAATCCCGAATTGGATTGGATCTCTAGTTGTTAGATTGTTAGATTTGGGGTTTTGTGGTGTTTGTGTGAAATATTAGTTGCTGGAGGTATAAGGATGTAATTAGATTGTTTTTGGATGCCAATTGATGACTATAAATGGTTGGAAGTGTTAGATTTTGGCTGGGTTGAGTTTATAGAGTAATCAGTGATGATTTCGGTTGTTTTGGATGTGTATTGTGGTGGATTTGAGCAAGGCAGCGAGATAGGTTTGCTTGCTGGAGATTTTAATGCATTGAGATGCATTACTTCTCTACTCTTATGTGGTTAAAATAGGGGAGAACGTTTCAGAAGCAACCCGTGAAAATTTAGGAGCTTCGGACGCTTAGTTTCGCGTCTTCTAATTAATGATTCACGTGTTGGTGAGTGAGAATGTGGATTTCAGTTTTGAAATGCTTTAAAAGATAATTTGGGAACTTAGTGGTAAGCTTGAAATGCTTAACTAAGTTTGGAAGTAAGTAAAAGAAATTTCTCTCTCGGGCTGTGTTTTTTTATGATGATTTTATGCACTATTTTGAATTAATGGTTTTACCTACTGTTAAAGCATGTTTTAAGGATGTGTTTACTATTTTTAATGATGTGATATTGAAGGATGCAGGTGGTAAGTGATCCTTGTAAGTATATGATTTATACTTGATATTTTATGCATGATTTAATGCTTGGAAATGTGATTTTGTTAATGCTATGAAAACAGTGAGGTGTGTGTTAAAATGTGAATTATATTGGCAAGTTATGTTGTGGAAATTGTTTATAAATGATATCAGATATAGTTAGTCAGCTATAGGATTGAGTGCACTATAAAAAGTTGCCTTGGATGTCGAGGGGTTGGTGTCCCCTAGCTCCATCCAAGTACCTCAACGATCGAGGAGGTTGGTGTCTCATCTCTCGTTAGTGGATTAAGCTTCTAACTGATGATTGGGGTTGGTGTCTATAAAGTGTCCACAAGTTATATATTTCATGCACATTCCATCTCATATTATTGTTGTTTTGAGTACATTTTAGGCATAATTAGGACCATGCATTGCATTTTACAGTTTTCTTTACTTTCCCATGCTTTTTGTTGATTATCTTTTATTTGGTAAAGAAAATGTATTGTTTTAGTTTAGTTTTAGTTTCAGGTACTAGAGGCTAATAGAAGGAGAGAGGAACTGAGGACATGATGCTGAGGCAGCAGATCAATGAGATGTACTGATGCAGTTCCAAACATAGACATCAACTGCCGTGTAGCTGTCACCGCCATACATGCCGCCCAGGGCAGCAAAGTGAGCCTGCCGCCCAGGACAACAAAGTGAGCCTGCCGCCCAGGGCAGCAGAGTGATGAGTTTGTAAATTAGAGTGCGATCGACAGAGCAAAAAATCCTGATTCTAACGCTGTCGTCCACTCAATTTTCTGATGCCTTGAGCAGCAGAATGAGCCGCCAAAGGAGAATAATGAGCTTACTTACAGAGCAAGGAAACGGGAAAAGAAGTCCAAATTCAACTCAAAGAAGTCAGAATTTGAAGTTGCATTTAATGCAAAAGCTCTTTGAAGACTTCTACTCCAATGAGGACTTAACCTAGACTATGGCCTATATATACTTCACATATTTTGTATTTCAGGATAGTTAGAATCTTAGGTTTTCTTGCCGTCGATATGTTCTAAATTTCTCTTGGGTTAGGGGTTATGTTGTAATTAGTTGTGAGAACGGGTTTTTAGGTTTTTCAGTTTGTTTTTGCAATAAAATACTCTCAAGTTTGCTTAATTCATGTACTTCACTTCTTCAATTTGTTCCAAAAGTCCAGTTGAAGAAATCCATTTGTCAGGCACGAGAGTGTCAAACTCACAAACGAATTAAGTATGGTCTCATCATGACGAGGTGTTGACTAATTCGCCTTAGACATAAGTTAGAATTTCAGCGGCTAAAAAGAGCAACTAAACGTCGACTGCCTGTGTTAGGTTTACGCTGAGATTGCTAGGTATTGCCTACATCACGTAGTGATAGAATCCTTGCCTAGACATAGGAAGGATCACTTCAGAATTGCTTCACCGAACTTGGAATATCTTCCAGACTTGCCGCCATGACTTCTCTCCATCTCACTTGCCGAGACAGCGAAAGTTGCAAGAGCAGAGTTCCGCCCTGGAAGCAAAAGTTGTTGCAGCCTCAATCTGCCATTACCTGCCAAGGTAGTAGATCGTGGCAGTGCAAGACAACTTAGCCTATTCTGTAACCCCCTTAACCCGGCCTAGACGGTTGACCCGAATTAAGAAAGTCACACGGGGAAAACCAAAGTCAACCCGAAAGTCAACCTTGATTAACGACCCTTTTTTTCTTTTTAATCTTGTCTAAATGCACATTAGCCCTAATTGTGATCACTCAAACATCATACTCAAAGATCACAAACATCAGGGATCAAACAGGGACCCAATTGAACAATTTACAACTTTAGGGACCAAATTGTAAATTTTGAAAACTTTAAGGACTTAACCAGATTTTGAGTTACCAACTTAAAATTAATCAGGTTTCATGCTTCTCTGCCAAATTTCAGCTCAAACGGACATCCCAAACTCATACAATTGCACAAACAAGTTTTAGGACCAAAAAGCAAACATTCTGAAACATTTAACTGCCAATGTCAGCCCCCAACGGTCGGCTGTTCCGAAACAGGGAGAGCCCGTTTCGAAACACGGGGCCGTTCCGCAACGCGTACCGAAACACGGGCTGGCAGTAGCCAAACCGTTTCGGAACGGTCTCTCCCGTTTCGGACGCCTGGGCTTGTTTAAGGCACCCGTTCCGAAACGGCAGACACTGTTCCGAAACACCCTGCACAGATTGCCCCAAAATGCATACTTAAACATTCAATTAAACATCCAAACATGCTCCAATTGCCACCAAACTTTACCAACATGCAATTCAACATATAAGAGACATACTTGCATCAACAATTCAACAAAATAACAACACATATGAAAAGCCCCAAATCTATAGGCATGCTTCCTACACAAGCAACCACTCAAGCATAAACTTCCAAATCAATCTCGTATTAGCCAAAACATGATCCAACAACATTAACAACAACATTAAATCATCCTTGTCCGAACATATTCGAACACATAAACCTCATCCCAAGAGATTCTACCCCATTGCCTTTATTAACTATAGCTATTCACCGAGACATACATCTCAAATGGAGTCCTCCTTGAATCCCTTGCTTCTCGCTGTCCAAACTTCAAGAATCTGCATTGATGGACAAAAAGGAGCGTAAGAACATAATGCTTAGTGAGGAATGCTCAAAACCAAAACACCATCAATGCAGCGAGTCATAAAACCTCTTTGAAAAGCAACTCGATTTGTTTACCAAGCAAAGTTTGAAAACCCCTTTTCAACAACATGCTTAAACCATGCATTGCTCAATCATGAAAACCAACCCTTAGCTTAGCAAGCTAAGAAAACCATTTCAAGCTCAATTTGCAAATTCAACCCTTTAACCATTACATGCATAAACGCCATATGCAAAGTTAAATTCAAAACCTTGGAAAACACTTCCATTCACATCATACCTTTCCCATGCTTGAATGTCATACCAAGCAAGAAACCATTTAAAAACCATTTATCCAAACAATCCAACACATGCATTAAACAAAGGCAACATATGAACCTCAACATTATCATCACATGCCTTTTTAAACAAGTCTTAACAAGACTCCAATGCATTAAAGAGGTTTCATGCACACATGCATCATTTACCAAATGATAATCAACACTTGTTCAACTTAGCAAGTAAACATGCATTCACAAGCTTTATACACTTTCCATGCAACCATGCATCTTTTCAAGCATCTCATGCTTCTTTATATTCAAGAACATTACATTGGCTTCCAAGTGATCAACACATCCACTTTTCAACTCAACACCCAATCGGATACGCGGATCACAAGCGTTGTCCCCCACGCTTCATACACACTACCAATCCAAGGTCTCCAAATGGACTTTTAAACACCATTTGACCTCACCATCCTAAGGTTCCCATGTATGGACTTTTAAACACCATACAACCTTAGCTTTTCCCGAGGTTCCCATGTATGGACTTTCAAACACCATACAACCTCAACTTTTCCCAAGGTTCCCGTGTATGGACTTTTAAACACCATACAACCTTAGCTTTTCCCGAGGTTCCCATGTATGGACTTTTAAACACCATACAACCTCAACTTTTCCCAAGGTTCCCATGTATGGACTTTTAAACACCATACAACCTTGACATGCACAAGGTTCCCATGTATGGACTTTCAAACACCATACAACCTTTGCATCACCGATTGGTAGTTGTATAACATCACTAACGAGATCCGGGACACCCTATACAAGATCCACACATGGACTTTACACCACCATTGTGATCTTAACAAGCACAAGGTTCCCATATATGGACTTTTAACCACCATATAACCTTTGCTTAACCAAGGTCCTCGAATGGGCATTCCACCTCCATTATGACCTTAACCATCTCGTTAGGATACTTGAAGGGATTTTACCGGTTCACTCTTAACCACTCCACCTCCAAGGCGACTTTATTCACGGTGCACCCAATCCTATAGCCGGCTAACTATATCCGATCAAAGAACCAAGAACCACTTACATCACTTGCCAATATAACCACCTTACCACATTAGTCCAATGATTCACATGCATAACCATAATGCAAAAACCATCATTTACCATCATCAATTCACTGTTTTAAAGCATTACACAAAGCCATAAAACATCATGCAACACCATGCATCAAAACCACATTTACAATGTATAAAACCAAGGATCTCTTACCTTGAGAATCCTTCACATATGGCTTTCAAAACCAGCATTAGACCATGCCAAAATATGCTTTCAAAACAGAATTTAAATCATGCAAAACACATGCATTTCAATCATCAACCACAATTGCTTTAAAAGCCATTTCATAACACAAACCAAGAAAGAAATCCATTTACTTACTCTTGAGCTTAGCAAAGTTGTTTAGACTTATACTAAGCTCCCAAAACCTTCAAACCTTGGTTTAAAAGCTGAAAACCCAACTTCACTCACCGATACACAAAACAAGGCTAGCCAACAAGCCTTCCAAGCATCCGAAACCCTCCGAAACACCTCTAAAGCTCACGGATCAAACTCCCCTGTTTCAAGCACACAAAAACAGAGCATTAATGCATCTTTATGCATTAAAAACACCAGCAACACAACACAACTCGCTGCTCATAACAAATCCAACATTTCGGCTACCAAACACAACCGAAATCACCTCGAAATACTTTTAAAACTTAACCCAGCCAAGATCCATCACTTCTAACCATTTTTAAACATCAAATAACATCCAAAATGATCACAAACACGTCCTTATACCTCCAGGTATAACAGATCATCAAAAACACTCCAAAAACAACCAAAAACTCAAGCCAAACTTAAGAAATTCAACCTATCCGGGATTGCATTGATTAAACCTCAACTTCTAATCAATTTAGCATTAATTTAACATCAATTTGACACCTCAAAACACTGCCCAAACAGATCACACGAAAATTCCACCAAAATCAAGCAAATCTTGCATTTTAAGCCAAAAATCAAGATTTCAATTGAAAAGCCTTTAACAAATCACAAATCAAGGATTGAGAACTTAGGAATTTCAGTAAAGAACTGATAGTTTAGAGGAGAAGGACGTTCTTACCTCCAAACTTGAATTTCTCCTTTTTAGAACCAAAAAGCTTGATGAAACAACTTGCAAATGGTGAGGTTTTGTTGTAGAGATGATTAGGAATCCAAAGAGAATTGAAAAGGAAGATTTGAGTGACAAAATCAGATGTAAATCTTTGGAGAGAAAGTGTTTGGGTTGAGAGAAAATGAGAGAAAATGAAAATTGGGAGAAAATGAAAAGTTAGTTGCAAATAGCCAAAATGGCTTTCCCTCCTCTTTCTTTATGTTTTAAAATCAGAATAAAGCCTTAAAATATCTTAGAAAAATCTGGAGAAACTCTTTTTGGAATAATAGCTCCTTAAAGATTCAAAGTTTCAATCCTTTATAAAACAGTCACGCAACTTTCAAAAATTACATTTTGGTCACTAGCCAAAATGTCAACCTTCCGAACCTCATTTTTCAAAATTGATTTCACAGTTCACTTTTACATATTAAAAGATGATTTTAGAACATTTTTCCATATTTTTAATGCAACTCGAACTAGGCTTTCCTAAATTCACTCTTATGTATTCGATCAGCACTTTGACCGAACCGGTCAACGCCCAAAACTTCTGAGCCCAAAACCGGGGCGTTACAACTCTTCCCCCCTTAGGAAATTTCGTCCTCGAAATTTCAACTGGCGACGAGAGAACCACAACCTTCTCAAATCAACACACAAGGCAACACAAAAGCCTCAACCACCACTGAATACTTTTCACACAAAACTCCACCAAACTCAACACCACCACATACTGTTCACAAAATTTACATCACAACCCCAACTCGACTCCGCCAGCCGTCCCACACACCACCAGCCGACTTCAAAAGAAGTTCACATACTCACAACCAACCAACCACTTCTCACAAGAATCCTTTCAAACAACAATGGCCTTCGACCTTTCATTGCCTATCCACCACAAGCTTTGACCACAACACCTGCCTTACTAGAACATCGCTCAACCTGACATACATAACAACTCCTGAACTCCTCAAAGGTTGCTAAGAACCATCACTTACAAACACAACCCTTCCATAACAACTTAAATGCTAAGCTACCTCAGCACTTGGGAACACAACCACTAAACTGCAACTTCACTTAGCACCAAGGAACTACCCCTTCCACTAACTATTCAAACCACTTGACCGATTCTAACTTCAACCGGTACTCCTCACCACCAAACCACTAAACCCTTTAAGCAACAAACACGATCCTTCTACCAACAGGCTATACCACTCTCACTATCTCCAGCACTAGCTTAATATTCTCCATTGCTTCTAACTCTCACCCAGCACCAAAACAACCTCTAAAAATCCATCATCCAACCTAACCCAACCACTACACTAACAGATTCGATTAGTTATTAGCGAGTGTGAACGTCGTATGAATGATCACCAACATGCCCTATCAATGCCTGATGTACATGTATGCAAAACCTCTAATGTCATGCCACATGTATGCATGGACCAGCACATATATAATATAGCATATAACAATGATTTTAACTGTGCATGAATGCCAGTTCACACCCTCCAATAACATCCTCAGAATCCATCAAAGAACAACCTCCTAACTCACTTCTAACTTATCTAACTCCATCATACCAACAACCATTAACCACAAAATACTCAGTAAAGCCTTCTTCACACCAAAGATATTTCCAAACTACAACTATTACCCCAAACATGCTAGCAACAAGACTAAACTTACCACGCAAGGAAAACCAACAAAAACCAAACCATGGTAACTAGAGCAAAGTTCACTTAACAAGGTTACCTGAAAACACAACACCACCCTGAAGCTTCATCAGACGAGCTCTCTTCCTCGCGGAACCATCATCCTCCTGTCGCACCGCTGCAGCACCAGCTAACACACTAGGGTCACCACCGACCTCTTGCGGTAAGGAACCTTGGCTGTTCCGAGCCAACATCAAACAATCACGTCTCATATGTCCAGCAGACCCACATTTCCAGCAATTCTCATTTCCCAAACTCCTCACAACCTTCTGCTCTTTCTGCCACCTCTGAACCTTGCCTCGGCCGTGCCCACGACCTTTCCGAGACCCTTTGGCTATCACCAAAGCTGACTTCACCCCAAGAGGACAATCACGCTTCACATGCACTTTAGAACCACAGTTCCAACAAGCACCCGCGCCCCAACAACCTCCAACATGGCGCCTTTCACAACGACCACATACCGGTGGCTGAGCTTCCACTCCTTGCTCAAGCAACACTTGCTCCACAACAGCACTACCTTCATATTGCTTAACCCTTAGAAACTTCTCTCCAAGATACCTTTCATAAAAGGCAGATACAAAGAAATCCCAGTCAATATCATGGATATGAGACGCCACCGCCACAGATGTCCACCAGACACATGCATCCTTCAACATCAAAGATACAACACTTCCCAGCTTACAAGCATAATCACAACCTTCCTGATCCAAAATCAGAATCACACTGGCCAACCAGGCCTCAAACATCTCCGGTGAAGAACCATGATACTCCACCGCACCCAAATCAAGCAAACGCTGCTTCGGCAAACCCACACATCCCACAGCCAGCACATCCTCTGACTTTACCTTTGCTACAGCCTGAGATGTTCCCAACATCTCCTGAGCAACAGGTGATGAACTCTTCATCACAGAACCAGCTTCTTCCTCCTGCCTTAACACCTCAACCCCAGGCACAGAAGACTTCGACAAAACACCTTTACAGAAAGGTGAATTCCATGCCCTAACCACCTGCCCTAAGGCAGCAACCATCTCACCCAACTGCCATTCTATCATCGACTTCGCCATACTACTAACAACAACAAACATTCACAACAAAACAAACAAACCAGTTAGACCAGCTTTAAGCAAGGATTCAAACTCCAACTCCAAAATAACACAATAGCTATATTAATAAGGCAATGGGTATCCCGAATTCTCCCCCCTTACATGACATAACAGTCATCACAAACATGAATATCACAACATCAAGCATATCAAACAACATACTTTGATCATGCTTACACCAAACAGCATCCACTTGCAACAGCATATTAGCAACATAACATACTCATTACATGTTCATCAAGCATATCACCAGCTCACAACATTAGCACAAATCCACATAAGCTCAACCAATATTCATAACCACAAAACATGCTTGAAAACATCAGCAACTTGCTCAGAAACACGTGTTTCAACCAACTTTCAACCACACAACAAGGTAAACATCAAACACACATCACAACAACTTACCATTCTCCCCAAGCATTCGCAACTCAGCTCTGATACCACCAAATGTAACCCCCTTAACCCGGCCTAGACGGTTGACCCGAATTAAGAAAGTCACACGGGGAAAACTAAAGTCAACCCGAAAGTCAACCTTGATTAACGACCTTTTTTTTTCTTTTTAATCTTGTCTAGATGCACATTAGCCCTAATTGTGATCACTCAAACATCATACTCAAAGATCACAAACATCAGGGATCAAACAGGGACCCAATTGAACAATTTACAACTTTAGGGACCAAATTGTAAATTCTGAAAACTTTAAGGACTTAACCAGATTTTAAGTTACCAACTTAAAATTAATCAGGTTTCATGCTTCTCTGCCAAATTTCAGCTCAAACGGACATCCCAAACTCATACAATTGCACAAACAAGTTTCAGGACCAAAAAGCAAACATTCTGAAACATTTAACTGCCAATGTCAGCCCCCAACGGTCGGCTGTTCCGAAATAGGGAGAGCCCGTTTCGAAACACGGGGCCGTTCCGCAACGCGTACCGAAACACGGGCTGGCAGTAGCCAAACCGTTTCGGAACGGTCTCTCCTGTTTCGGACGCCTGGGCTTGTTTAAGGCACCCGTTCCGAAACGGCAGGCACTGTTCCGAAACACCCTGCACAGATTGCCCCAAAATGCATACTTAAACATTCAATTAAACATCCAAACATGCTCCAATTGCCACCAAACTTTACCAACATGCAATTCAACATATAAGAGACATACTTGCATCAACAATTCAACAAAATAACAACACATATGAAAAGCCCCAAATCTATAGGCATGCTTCCTACACAAGCAACCACTCAAGCATAAACTTCCAAATCAATCTCGTATTAGCCAAAACATGATCCAACAACATTAACAACAACATTAAAGAATCCTTGTCCGAACATATTCGAACACATAAACCTCATCCCAAGAGATTCTACCCCATTGCCTTTATTAACTATAGCTATTCACCGAGACATACATCTCAAATGGAGTCCTCCTTGAATCCCTTGCTTCTCGCTGTCCAAACTTCAAGAATCTGCATTGATGGACAAAAAGGAGCGTAAGCACATAATGCTTAGTGAGGAATGCTCAAAACCAAAACACCATCAATGCAGCGAGTCATAAAACCTCTTTGAAAAGCAACTCGATTTGTTTACCAAGCAAAGTTTGAAAACCCCTTTTCAACAACATGCTTAAACCATGCATTGCTCAATCATGAAAACCAACCCTTAGCTTAGCAAGCTAAGAAAACTATTTCAAGCTCAATTTGCAAATTCAACCCTTTAACCATTACATGCATAAACGCCATATGCAAAGTTAAATTCAAAACCTTGGAAAACACTTCCATTCACATCATACCTTTCCCATGCTTGAATGTCATACCAAGCAAGAAACCATTTAAAAACCATTTATCCAAACAATCCAACACATGCATTAAACAAAGGCAACATATGAACCTCAACATTATCATCACATGCCTTTTTAAACAAGTCTTAACAAGACTCCAATGCATTAAAGAGGTTTCATGCACACATGCATCATTTACCAAATGATAATCAACACTTGTTCAACTTAGCAAGTAAACATGCATTCACAAGCTTTATACACTTTCCATGCAACCATGCATCTTTTCAAGCATCTCATGCTTCTTTATATTCAAGAACATTACATTGGCTTCCAAGTGATCAACACATCCACTTTTCAACTCAACACCCAATCGGATACGCGGATCACAAGCGTTGTCCCCCACGCTTCATACACACTACCAATCCAAGGTCTCCAAATGGACTTTTAAACACCATTTGACCTCACCATCCTAAGGTTCCCATGTATGGACTTTTAAACACCATACAACCTTAGCTTTTCCCGAGGTTCCCATGTATGGACTTTCAAACACCATACAACCTCAACTTTTCCCAAGGTTCCCGTGTATGGACTTTTAAACACCATACAACCTTAGCTTTTCCCGAGGTTCCCATGTATGGACTTTTAAACACCATACAACCTCAACTTTTCCCAAGGTTCCCATGTATGGACTTTTAAACACCATACAACCTTGACATGCACAAGGTTCCCATGTATGGACTTTCAAACACCATACAACCTTTGCATCACCGATTGGTAGTTGTATAACATCACTAACGAGATCCGGGACACCCTATACAAGATCCACACATGGACTTTACACCACCATTGTGATCTTAACAAGCACAAGGTTCCCATATATGGACTTTTAACCACCATATAACCTTTGCTTAACCAAGGTCCTCGAATGGGCATTCCACCTCCATTATGACCTTAACCATCTCGTTAGGATACTTGAAGGGATTTTACCGGTTCACTCTTAACCACTCCACCTCCAAGGCGACTTTATTCACGGTGCACCCAATCCTATAGCCGGCTAACTATATCCGATCAAAGAACCAAGAACCACTTACATCACTTGCCAATATAACCACCTTACCACATTAGTCCAATGATTCACATGCATAACCATAATGCAAAAACCATCATTTACCATCATCAATTCACTGTTTTAAAGCATTACACAAAGCCATAAAACATCATGCAACACCATGCATCAAAACCACATTTACAATGTATAAAACCAAGGATCTCTTACCTTGAGAATCCTTCACATATGGCTTTCAAAACCAGCATTAGACCATGCCAAAATATGCTTTCAAAACAGAATTTAAATCATGCAAAACACATGCATTTCAATCATCAACCACAATTGCTTTAAAAGCCATTTCATAACACAAACCAAGAAAGAAATCCATTTACTTACTCTTGAGCTTAGCAAAGTTGTTTAGACTTATACTAAGCTCCCAAAACCTTCAAACCTTGGTTTAAAAGCTGAAAACCCAACTTCACTCACCGATACACAAAACAAGGCTAGCCAACAAGCCTTCCAAGCATCCGAAACCCTCCGAAACACCTCTAAAGCTCACGGATCAAACTCCCCTGTTTCAAGCACACAAAAACAGAGCATTAATGCATCTTTATGCATTAAAAACACCAACAACACAACACAACTCGCTGCTCATCACAAATCCAACATTTCGGCTACCAAACACAACCGAAATCACCTCCAAATACTTCCAAAACTTAACCCAGCCAAGATCCATCACTTATAACCATTTTTAAACATCAAATAACATCCAAAATGATCACAAACACGTCCTTATACCTCCAGGTATAACAGATCATCAAAAACACTCAAAAAACAACAAAAAACTCAAGCCAAACTTAGGAAATTCAACCTATCCGGGATTGCATTGATTAAACCTCAACTTCTAATCAATTTAGCATTCATTTAACATCAATTTGACACCTCAAAACACTGCCCAAACAGATCACACGAAAATTCCACCAAAATCAAGCAAATCTTGCATTTTAAGCCAAAAATCAAGATTTCAATTGAAAAGCCTTTAACAAATCACAAGTGAAGGATTGAGAACTTAGGAATTTCAGTAAAGAACTGATAGTTTAGAGGAGAAGGACGTTCTTACCTCCAAACTTGAATCTCTCCTTTTTAGAACCAAAAAGCTTGATGAAACAACTTGCAAATAGTGAGGTTTTGTTGTAGAGATGATTAGGAATCCAAAGAGAATTGAAAAGGAAGATTTGAGTGACAAAATCAGATGTAAATCTCTGGAGAGAAATTGTTTGGGTTGAGAGAAAATGAGAGAAAATGAAAATTGGGAGAAAATGAAAAGTTAGTTGCAAATAGCCAAAATGGCTTTCCCTCCTCTTTCTTTATGTTTTAAAATCAGAATAAAGCCTTAAAATATCTTAGAAAAATCTGGAGAAACTCTTTTTGGAATAATAGCTCCTTAAAGATTCAAAGTTTCAATCCTTTATAAAACAGTCACGCAACTTTCAAAAATTACATTTTGGTCACTAGCCAAAATGTCAACCTTCCGAACCTCATTTTTCAAAATTGATTTCACAGTTCACTTTTACATATTAAAAGATGATTTTAGAACATTTTCCATATTTTTAATGCAACCCGAACTAGGCTTTCCTAAATTCACTCTTATGTATTCGATCAGCACTTTGACCGAACCGGTCAACGCCCAAAACTTCTGAGCCCAAAACCGGGGCGTTACAGATTCAATGCAGTTTCACACTAAGCAACAACATAACCCTGCCCTCTCTATCGATCTGATTACTTCCACTTTTACTTGTGTTTTATTTTACTTTTCTTCTCAACAACTATCTTACTTGTGCATGAACAACAATTCGAACCAAGCTATCCAATCCCTATGGGAGACGATATCTTATATACTATAACTTGACAAGATTTTGCACTTACACTCATAAATAGAGTACACCTAAAACGCTCTACAAGTTTTTGGCGTCGTTGCCGGGGATTGGTAACAACGAAATTCGTATTTATGTTTCTGCATTTAATTTTAGTTTTTATTATTCTCATTTTCATTCGCAAAAAAAATTATGTGGGAAAGTGCTTATTCAGGTGCCCCACGAGTTAAGGGCATCAATATTTGGGAAATTTCTTGTGAATTTTTTGAAGGCAATCATGCGTTCGACAGTTGCCCTCATCTTTTTGCAGTGGACATGTCGAGAAAAAACACTTGGGAGTGGATGTTTGAATATGAACAGCAGATGCTGCCGCAGCAGCAACATGGACAGCTGATGTCGTTGCCGCAGTTGCCGTCGCAGTAGCAAGATTTTTCATGGTATGATAAAAAATTCTCAATATTCATTTTACCATAACAGTTTTGTTGCAGAAAGCGACATGCCTTGGCTATATAGCTATCCACAAGAACAACCAAAATCTTAGGAGGACACACCTTGAACCTTCCTTGCGTTCAAGGATAAAGTGACAGCTGCTATGGACGCTAGCATTGCTAAGATGGACGCACGACTGAACAATTCAGTCCTCATCAATGCCATAGATGAACCAGAACAATTAAGTTTGAGGTATACCGATGTCCCAAGACAAGAGGACGAAGAGAAATGCGAGGAAAGATCTCCGATGTGTGAGGAGCAATTAGAAACTCCGAGCCAAGAGAATGTAGAACACTACCCGGGCAACAAGATTGACAGGTGTTCCGACAGCTACCTAGAACCCTGCCCTAAGGACGAACTAACAGCACCTGAGCAAAGCTATCCCTCAGCAGAGAGGCCCGCCACGATAGAAGCCTCCATAATGACGCCCGCCTCGGCAGATGAATTACAAGAAGTATCGAAAACGACCCTCTTGAGCTAAACCGATAAGGGATTAGTTACTTTAGTAGATGCATATCAATGTACTCCTAGAGTAACAAAAAATTTGTATAAGTTTTTATTTTTCCAAATCTTTATTGTTTTATTTAGAAGTAGATTTTAATTACTAAGGCCTAGATTTTATTTTAAGTTGCATTATTCTTGTCTCACAACTGTTTATACAGATTCAGACCCTTAAGAATCGAGCCGCCGCGCACAACAGAGGGCAGCATTACTAAGCTTGCTGCCACAACCCGCAATGGACGACATAGCAGATAACTCCTCCAAATCCTCTACACCATCTGACAGCAACTAATCCTAAGTCTTCTTCCCTTTTCTCATGTTATTTTTTAGTTATTCTGTTTTATTTTAATTTTTCTATTTTTATTTTATGCATTGAGGGTAATGCCCATCTCGAGTTTGGTGGGGGTAGCACTTATCATGTTTAGGCATAACTAGTGCATATTAGGTTGCATTATGTACTTGCCTTAGAAAACTAATCGAAAAAGAAAAAAAAAATTGTTAGAACTTGTGCCTATGATAGGATAGCCGACTTTAAAAAAAATTTGCACCAAGTTAAAATGAACTTAATTTTTGGGGAAAAGCATGAAGTAAACTTAGGATTTTCCTATAATTCATAAAAATTAAAACACTACTCTTACTTGCTGAATTTGTTTGAATTTTTTATAAACAATGCCTGCTTTGTTTTTAGAATTCCTTGCAAAGTTCTAACAATGGTTATAGGCAGCCGCCGAGGCAAGCAATAGAGACAGAAAAATCAAAGAACTGCCACGGAAGAAAAACAAAGAAAATTGATGTTTACCATGGTGGTGCCCGAAATAGGCTCTAGGAAGAATCATGTGCAAGGACACTCCGCTGCTACCAAATTCCATGAATCTTAAAATCTTGAAGTGATGTCCAAATTAGCATGAGTGAGTGAAAGTCTTCACGGGATAACTCTAGTCGATGGGTTCGGGGTTTTGTAGTTTGCTCCTATCTTAACTTCAGACCTAGAAGAGTTGTTGTGATAAGCTGAAGCCCTTATTGCCATGATTGTTAACTATGCATAATTATGCTACCTCGGCAGCAACCTTATATACCATGACAACATCTTTGTTTACTTAGAATATTCATCAGATTCAGCCTGTACACAATTCTTCACACACTTCACTGGCATTAGAGTTTAATTATGAGGTAATTCATGTTATTCCCCTCTCACTAATTTAATGACAGGTGTCACGGCCTTGAGGTGTTAAATCAAGTTAAAACAGAAATTTTTCTTTTTGATTAGTTTAAGAGGGAAAGTATGTTTAGGTTGAATTGCTTGAGGATAAGCAATAGTTCGAGTTTGGGGTGTGTAAAGTGTCCATAAGTTCTATATTTCATGCATATTCCATATCATATTATTGTTGTTTTTAGTACATTTTAGGCATAATTAGGACCATGCATTGCATTTTACAGTGTTCTTTAGTTTGCCATGTTTTTATTGATTATCTTTTATTTGGTAAAGAAAAGGTACTATTTTAGTTTAGTTTTAGTTTCAGGTACTAGAGGCTGACAGAAAGAGAGAGGAGCTGAGGATATGATGCTGAGGCAGCAGATCATGGAGTTGTATTGATGCAGTTCCAGACAGATATAGCAGCTACCGTGTAGCTGTTGCCGCCATACCTACCGCCTAGGGCATCAAAGTGATCCTGTCGCCCAGGAAAGCAAAGTGAGCCTGCCGCTCAGGGCAGCAAAGTGAGCCTGCCGCCCAAGGCAGCAAAGTGAGGAGTTGGTAAATTAGAGTGCGATCAACAGAGCAGAAAATCCTGACTCTAACGATGTCGTCCACTCAATTTTCTGACGCCTGGAGTAGCAGACAAAGCCGCCAAAGGAGAATATTGAGCTTACTTGTGTAGCAAGGCAACGAGAAAAGAAGTCCAAATTCAACTTAAAGAAGTCAGAATTTAAAGTTGCATTTAATGCAAAAGCTCTTTGAAGACTTCTACTCCAAGGAGGACTTAACCTAGAATGTGGCCTATATATACTTCACATATTTTTGTATTTGAGGATAGATAGAATCTTAGGTTTTTTTAGGCATAACTTAGGTTTTCTTGCCGTCGATATGTTCTAAATTTCTCTTGGGTTAGGGGTTATGTTGTAATTAGTTGTGAGAACGAGTTTTTAGGTTTTTCAGTTTGTTTTTGCAATAAAATACTCTCAAGTTTGCTTAATTCATGTACTTCACTTCTTCAATTAGTTCCAAAAGTCAAGTTGAAGAAATCCATTTGTTGGGCACAAGAGTGTCAAACTCACGAAAGAATTAAGTACAGTCTCATCATGACGAGGAATTGACTAATTCGGCTTAGACGTTAGTTAAATTTCTGCGGCTAAAAGGAGCAACCAAACGTTGACTGCCTGTGTTAGGTTTACGCTGAGATTGCTAAGTATTGCCTACATCACGTAGTGACAGAATCCTTGCCTAGACATACTTGGAGTTTCTTGGAGTTTCTGCCATACTTGCCACCACGACTTCTCTCCATCTCACCCGCCGAGGCAACAAAAGTTGCAAAACTAGAGTTCCGCCGTGGTAGCGAAAGTTGATGCAGCCTCAATCCGCCATTACCCGCCAAGGCTGCAGATCATGGAAGTGCTAGACAACTTGGTCTATTCAACGCAGTTTCACACTAAGCAGCAGCATAACCCTGGCCTCTCTATCAATCTGATTACTTCCTCTTTTACTTGTGTTTTATTTTACTTTTCTTCTCAACAACTATCTTACTTGTGCAATTTACTTTTCTTTTGCAGGAACAACAATTCGAACCAAGCTGTCTAATCCTTATGGGAGACGGTATCTTATATACTATAACTTGACAAGAGTGTGCACTTGTGCTCATAAATACATTACACCTAAAACGCTCTACAAGTTTTTGTGTCCCCGAAGGGTTAGCGTCCCTATGGGTTGTAATTGTACCCGGTTGATAAAGTACATTTGGTTGTGAATGTACCAATTTTGGTTGAGATGGCTTGAAGTTTCGGGTAGACACTTGTTGTAACTCGTGTATCCGATATGTGGTTTTAAGTTGTGAACTTGTTTAATGATCACTTGTAAGCCAATATAATTGATGATGTATCATTGAATGATTTATGTTGCATAATGTAGTTTATGCATGTTTTACACTTTAAGCTTTTCATATGGTAGCTATGCATGGGAAGGCTTAAATAGTGTGAGGATTTGGAATGTGTTGATGATACATAATACATGATGCATGAGCATGAGATTTAATATGTTAATTTTGTTTAAGTGCATGTTTTAAAAAGGGAATGATGGTTTTCAAATGATGTTTTGGGAAATTGAAATGAGATTTCAATGTGGATATATAAAGTGTTTTAAATGCATTGATGGTGTTTTGGTTTTTGAGCCTCCTCACTAAGCCTTGTGTGCTTACACTCTCATTTGTCCATCAATACAAATAATTGATGTTTTGGAGGCAGCGAGTGGCAAGGGATCTCAAGAGAATTCATTTGAGAATGTATGTTTCGGTTTACTCTATACGTAATAAGGGCAATGGCGGATCTGTTGTGTTTTAGAAGATTTGTGTAAACTCACTATTTGAGCAAGGGTTCATTGTTGTTTTAGACATGTAAATGGCCTTTGGTTATTGGTTTGTGCTTTGCTATGCATCTTGGTATCTTGCTTGACTTGTTTGCTAGGTTGCATGTCTATAGTTTACCTTTGATGCAAATGTTCATGATATGAAGCTGAATATGTTATGTTTGATTGAGGATCGATCCTTAGTTATGTTGTGTATGCCTTAGAAGTGTGTCTAAGTTGTATGCTTAGCTAAATCGAATACTAAATCAGCAAAAATGGGCAATTTTGGCCCTGGCATATTGGTACGCGAGATATAGTATCGGTATAGGTAGGCCATTTCTGGCTTGGCGTATCAGTACAACAAGACCCGTATCGATACGATCTTTGTGTTTTTCAAAGGGCGAATGGGTACGCGGGACCGTATTGAAACGATTTTGAGCTACTGAAATCTAGGTTTTAAATTAATTCAAAACCGCACCGATACAATGATTAGTGTATCGATACGGTGGAAGGTATGTTAGTTAATTGGGATCTTTTTGAGGTTCTATTTCTTTACATATTGCTCCATGTTTGTTACGCATGCAATTAAATGAGTTTGGATGATTATTTTAGGCTGAGATTTGATAGCAATGCATGTAGTGTGACTAATTAAATGATGGAAACTTAAAAGATGAAAAAGTCCCTGTAATTTGGAAAAATTACAAAACGATCCCTAAAATGCAATTGTATGCAATCGAGTCCCAAGTTGATGTCTGATTGTGTTACAAATCATTTTGCTGCAAAGTTATCACTTAGGATAATAATGAGCATCTAAACAAGATAAAATGAAAAAAAGGTTGTTTATTGGAGTGAACTCGAAATATTCCCCGTGTGACATGTTTGGTTGAGTCTATCATCCAGAACGGGTCGAGGGGGTTACATTTGGTGGTATTAGAGCCATGTTGAGAAAGAATGGGATGATGGTAAGTTATTGATAAGTTGATGTGATGTAATTCTAAGTGAATGATGATGTTCGTGTCGCACAGTGATTGTTATAATCATGTTGTTGATGAACAAATGATATTGATGACATGCATGATGATGATATATATATATGTAAATTGTAATATACATGATAATGTTATGGGCTGAATTTGGTTGATTGCTATGCACGGTGTTTACAATATGTATGTGGATTGTTGTATGCATGTTTGGGGGGGGATTTGGATACCCATTGCCTTTTTACTATATAAGTGTTTTAAATTGAATTGGAAGTCTTGGATCCTTGGTTGAAGCTAGCCTAATTTCTTGTTTTGTTTAATTATTATGCCTTAATTATAATAGCACAATAAGACCGAGGAGAGAGTTTTGATCCGGTACGATTGCTGCCGGAGAGCATGTAAATCAGGAGAACGAGGTTCTTCCTGGTGAGAATTTACCTCCTTCACCTGGGGGTGAGGAGCAAGGACAACATGCGCAAGCTGGCCTGTGTTAAGTGATTTGACTACTCTAGTTCAGGCGATGACTGGATCATTCCATGCTGCTGTTGCTGGAGTGCAAGTGCAAGCACCTACTGTTAGACAATTGGGATTTTCTTTAGAATGCTTACATAGTTTGGGCAGTGTTGAGTACCATGGTTTGTCACCTGAGGCACCCGAGGCTTGGATGGCTAGTACGGTCCAAATTTTGGATCAAATGGGGTGCAATGATGCACGTAAGTAGGGGTGTGATATTTCTTTATTGCAAGGTGAAGCTTACAGTTGGTGGACGACTGTAACTGCGGCTATAGAGCCCAATGAGGTGGATTGGGAGTTTTTCCAAGCTAGCTTTAAAAAGAAGTATCCAAGAGTTAGATACTTGGATGACAAGAAACGTGAGTTTATGTCTCTGGCTCAAGGTAGAATGTTTGTGGCTGAATATGAGGTTTAATTTTTTCGTTTATGCCAATATGCTCCTGAGTTGGTGCTAAGTGTCATTGTTGCGACCATTTTCGTTACGGATTGGTGCAAGAGGTGAAGACTTTCATGTTGGCCTCCGATTGCACGGATTTTGATGTGCTGGTGGCACGAGCCAAGGATATCGAGGCGAGTCTGGGTTTGACTCCTCGTGTATATGGTTCTAGCTCTGGTAAGATAGCTGCTGATTTTGGTCTTGGAGGTAGACAGAATAGAAGGCAATGTGATAAGAGGTATCGCACAGATGCGAAGCGAGGCCGAGGAAGGCCTGGATGTGGAGCTTTTGGTGAGGGTGATTAGGCTAGACCGGCTTTTAATTCTTGTTGGGTATGTGGATCACGTGAGCACATGAGGTGAGATTGTCCTCGTTTGGTTCAGGAGGCATAGGCTCCTGCAGCTGTAGCGGCCAATGCTTGTTGGAGTTGTGGTTCGACTTACCATTTGAGACGTGATTGTCCATTGTTGGCTGGAGGTGGTCAGGTTAGAGCACCTATTGTTGCACCATAGAGAGGACGTGGGCGCGGTCGTGGTAACTTCCAGTATAGGAATGATGGTCAGAGAGCTGTAGCACATGTTGTGGCTATTCAACCTGAGGGTGGTGGTCCTGCAAGGGTGGACGCACATCGTGAGGGGCGCAATGACACCGATGTGATTTGCAGGTACTTTAACTTTGTAATTTTTGTCATTGTTATCTTTGATTGATTTTGGTTCTACGCATTCATGCATCTTGAGTGAGCATGCACATTTGCTTGATATCCTTGTTGAGATGTTACATGTGGGAATGCAAGTAACTAGTTCCTTTGGTGAAACTGTGGTTATGAGAAGGTTGTATAGGAGATGTCCTTTATCTGTTCAAGGCCATGTGTTTGTGTTTGATTTAATGGAATTACCTTTCTATAGTTTTGATGTAATCCTTGGGATGGATTGGTTAATCCATCATAGGGTTGTGGTTGATTTTGATGCTAAGCGAGTTACCTTGAAACTCGCTGATGATTACGAGGTAGTAATCGTGGGTGAGAATGTGAAATTCTTGTCCAGTGCAATTTCGGCTCTTAAGGCGAGTCATATGATGGAGTTGGGTTGTGAAGCTTTCTTAGCTTATGTGATGAATCCAAGATCAAAGGAGGTGCATGTACAAGACATACATACTGTATGTGAGTTTTTGGGTGTATTTCTGGAAGAGTTTCCTGGGTTGCCGCCGAGTAGAGAGGTTGAGTTTGGCATAGAGTTATATGAAAATATGACTCCAATGTCTATTGCTCCCTATCGAATGGCCGCGAAAGAGTTATAGGAGTTGAAGACGCAACTTCAGGAGTTGCTTGATCGAGGGTTTATTAGACCTAGTGTTTCACCTTGGGGTGCAATGGTCTTGTTCGTAAAGAATAAAGATGGCACGATGCGAATGTGTATAGATTATCGACAACTGAACAAGTTGACGATTAAGAATAAGTATCCTTTGCAAAGAATTGATGATTTGTTTGGTCAATTTATAGGTGCTTCAGTGTTTTCTAAGATTGATTTAAGATCTGGGTATTATCAGTTAATGGTAAAGGATGTAGATGTGCCTAAGACATCTTTTCGTACAAGGTACGAGAATTATGAGTTCTTGGTGATGTCATTTTGCTTGACTAATGCACCTGTTGCATTCATAGACATGATGAATCGTGTGTTCCATGTGTTTTTGGATCAGTTTGTGGTGGTGTTTATTGATGATATTCTCATGTATTCTCGTACCGAGGAGGATCATGATAAGCATTTGCAGATTGTGTTGCAAGTGTTGTTGGGAAACCAGCTTTATGCCAAATTAAGTAAGTGTGAGTTTTGGCTTAGGGAAGTTGTCTTTTTTTGAAATGTGGTGTCGACCGAAGGTATTCGAGTTGATCCACATAAGACTGAGGCGGTGATGAATTGGAAAACAACTAAATTGGTGACGGAAGTTCGTAGTTTCCTTGGTTTGGCGGGTTACTATCGAAGGTTTGTGGATGGGTTTTGTAGGATAGTTTATTCGTTAACAAAATTGTTGCAAAAGAATGTTTGCTTTGAGTGGTCGGATGTTAGACGACAAGCTTTCGAGAGGTTGAAGGAAGCTTTGACGCAAGCCCCTGTCTTGATTCAACCTGAATCGAGTAAGGAGTTTGTAATTTATAGTGATGTGTTGTATTTTGGTTTAGGTTGTGTGTTGATGCAAGGTGGGAAGGTGGTGGCGTATGCATCTAGACAATTGAAGGTGCATGAGCGCAACTATCCTACCCACGATCTTGAGCTTGCCGCGGTTGTGTTTGCTTTGAAGATTTGAGGCATTACCTTTACGGTGAGAAGTGTGTGGTTTATACGGATCAAAAGAGTTTGAAGTATCTAATGTTTGAATCTTAGGCAACGAATATGGTTGGAGTTGATTAAAGATTACGACTTGATAATAGAGTATAACCCTGTGAAGGCCAATGTTGTGGTTTATGCCTTGAGTAGGAAGGTGGATGTAGAGTTGAGGGCGATGTTTGCTCGGTTGAGCATATCGTGAGATGGTGGACTGATAGATGAGTTGCAAGTAAAACCTTCTTTGGTTCAGTTGATTAAAGAGAAGCAGTTGCTTGATGATTCATTAGTGCCTCATGTTCAAGACATAGCGGATGGTAATGCAACAAACTTTTGTTTCAATGATGATGGTGTTTTGTGCTTTAAAAGTCGAATAGTTGTGCTAGAGGATGTTGCTCACTATCTTGACTGAGGCTCATAGTAGTCCTTTTTCTATGCATCATGGTAGTACAAAGATGTATCGTGGGTTGAAAGACGAGTACTATTGGGTTGGGTTGAAGAAGGATGTTGCTGAATTTGTAAGTGTGGTTTGTCAGCGCGTGAAAGCTAAGCATCAATTTCCTTTCGGGTTTTTGCAACCTTCGAAGATACCATAATGGAAATGGGAGAGGATTACGATGGATTTCATTTCTCGTTTGCCTTTGACCCCCGTCGAAGAAGAATTCTATTTGGGTAATTGTCGACCGTCTTACGAATTGTGCGCATTTCATAGCTGTGCATACTAGTATACGTTGGATAAGCTGGCAGAGTTGTACATTGTTGATATTCTAAGGTTGCATGGTGTACCTAAATTTATAGTGTCGAATAGGGATCTGAGGTTTACAACGAGGTTCTGGGAGTGTCTACATCAAGCGTTGGGTACGTGTTTGAATTTCAGTACCTCGTATCATCCTCAGACGGATGGTCAGTCTAAGCCAGTTATCCAAGTACTTGAGGATATGTTGAGGTGTTTTGTTATAGATTTCTATGGTTCTTGGGAGAAACAGTTGCCTTTGGTGGAGTTTGCCTATAATAATAGCTTTCAAGCAAGTATTCAAATGGCCCCGTATGAAGCCTTGTATGGGAGGAAGTGTAGAATGCCTCTTTGCTTAAGGGAACGACAGAGAAAGTAAAGCTTATATGTGATCGGTTTAAGGCAGCATCAGATCGTCAAAAGTCTTACACGGATTTAAAACGTAAGAAGATTTAGTTTATGGTTGGAGATCGCGTGTTCTTGAAAGTATCACCTTGGAAGAAGGTGATGAGGTTTGGACGTAAGGGTAAGCTTAGTCCAAGTTTTATTAGACCATATGATGTGGTAGAGTGTGTTGGTCCTGTTGCATATCGATTGAGGTTGCCTCCCGAATTGGAGAAAATTCATGATGTGTTTCATGTTTCGATGTTGCGAAGGTATAGATCGGATTTGTCTCATGTTATGCCTACTGAGGAGATTGAGTTGAATCCGGATTTTTCTTATGATGATGAACCTGTTGGGTTTCTCGATTCTAGTACAAAGTTTCTTCATGGTAAGACGATTGAACTTGTAATGGTGTTGTGGCGGCATCAAGGAGTTGAGGAGGCCACGTGGGAAAGTAAGACGGACATGATGAAGCAATTTCTGCACATTTTTCCTTCAGGAAAAATTCTGAGGACGAAATTTCCTAAGTGAGGGAGAGTTGTAATGCCCCAGTTTTGGGCGTAGGAGATTTAAATACGATTTAGGGCTCATAGAACCTAGACTAGAGATCTAGGTTGGTTAAGGGAAAACAAGGTTTGAGATATGATAAAATTATAGGAAAAATTCCTAAAATCTTCTAAAAATATATATAAGGGTTTGGTGGAGTCAATTTTGGAAAATGGGTTTTGGAAGACTTACATTTCGGTTTAGTGACTAATTTGTAAAAGTTGCAATATATGTTTTTAAGGACTGTTTTGAAAGAGGTCCAAAACTTAGAATCCTTTGAGAGCTATTACACCAAGGTGTTATCAGCCTTTTCCCTTGATTTTGTGTTTTTAATATATTTAATTAATTAATTTAATAAATGAATTTTATTAAAAGAGATTTTAAGAGGCTAAACATTTTCTTACGTAACTACTTTTCTCCTAAACTTTCCTCTCAACTTTCCCATCAGCCAAACTATCTTTCCATCACTAAAATCTCCATATATTTATCTCTTTTCATCCACTTTTGATTTCTAAATGATTCTCTTGAATTTCTACATCATCTAGCTAAGGATTTCTTCTAAATCATTGCAAATCAGGGGAAAAGCTTGTGTTAGAGGTGATCTTTATTTTATCTCCTCTAATCAAGGTTCTTTATTGAAATTCCCAAGTCTTTGGCTCTCTAATAATGTTTAATAACAAGGTTTTATAATTTAATTGATGAAAATGGCTAAATCAAGCTTTGAAAGATGATTTCTTAAGATTTTCGTTATGGTACTATTTTACTTGATTTTGAGGTTGATACTAATCATGGTTTGGATGTTAAATGATGTTGAAATAAAGATTTTATCATAATAATCCCGGATTGGATTGGATCTCTAGTTGTTAGATTGTTAGATTTGGGGTTTTGCGGTGTTTGGTGAAATCTTCGTTGCTGGAGGTATAAGGATGTAACTAGATTTTTTTGGATGCTAATTGATAATTATAAATGGTTGGAAGTGTTAGATTTTTCCTAGGTTGAGTTTATACAGTAATCAGTGATGATTTCGGTTATTTCGGATTGTAATTTTAGTGTACTTGAGCAAGGCAACGAGATAAGTTTGCTTGCTTGCTGGAAATTTTAATCCATCGAGATGCATTAATCCTCTGTTGTTATGTGGTTAAATAGGGGAGAACGTTTCAGAAGCAACCAGTGAAGATTTGGGAGCTTCAGACGCTTAGTTTCGCGTCGGCTAATTGAGGTTTCACGTGTTGGTGAGTGAAAACGTTGATTTCAGTTTTGAAATGCTTTAAAAGATGATTTGGGAACTTAGTGGTAAGCTTGAAACGTCTAACTAAGTTCGGAAGTAAGTGAATGGAATTTCTCTCTCAGATTGTGCTATTTTGTGATGATTTATTCACTGTTTTGAATTAATGGTTTTACCTATTGTTAAAGCATGTTTTAAGGATGTGTTTACTGATTCTCGCGTAAAAGTGCCACGCAATAGTGCAAGTGTGCACGACAAGTAATATAATGATAAGTATATGGAGTATTGTCTCCACAGGGATTAGGCTAGCCTTTTGGTTCTACTTCCTAGAACTTCAAAAGAATTGAAATAAAAACAAAGATGAGTTTGGTTGTTGACTAAACTAAAAATACTAAAACTAAAGTATTCTAGAAGTAAAATCAAAGAGAAGATCTAGTTGATAGAATAGGCCGGATTAGAATGTGTCGTAGTGCGGAATCCTATTGACTTGATTCAGGTCTTGAATGCTGCAACACTAAACTGCCCTGGCAGTAACCTAAGTTCCTGCCGCGGCCACAGAGGTTGAGTCTCTGCCGCGGTAATCTCTTGCTCTTGGGCAGGTGCTGTTAAGGTTCGACAAAACGTCCTTGAATGGCTCCTCCTTATCTGTAAGCTCGGAACACTGTTGATGGTTGAACTCTGACCATACCTCTCGGAGTAAACCAAAGACAATATACCAACCAATCACACGCTTCTCTTAGCCGCTGAAATTCTTAACTTGTCTCTAGGCCGAATTAGTTAACACCCTTGGATGAAAATCGTGCTTACTCGTTTCGTGAATTCAACTCTCTCGGCATCGAATAAATGGATAATCTCACAAACTCTCTCTCGAAAAGAATGTAAGAATGGTTAATACCAAGGATAAGCAAACCTCAACTTAATTGCATTAAGAACAAAAACAAAGTATAATAGTCTTCACACAACTACTAAACAAACTAATCCTAACCCTAAGGAAATTAGAACATAATGGATGAAAAAGAAAACCCAAACTAAATCCTAAGCTCTTTTCTCTCGAACTCTCCTCGATTTGATGTCTCCTCTCCCTTTTCTCCATGGCGGCAAGCCTTTATATAGGGGAATGTGTAGGCACAAATCATTCTTGGAGAGGAAGTTACGTTGGACTTGGACTAGACTTCATTAAAGAAGTAAATCTCTTTAATTTATTACAATATACACTTTTTTCCAAGAGTCCAACTTTATACTTCCTTCCATGTTTTCCTCCTCTTCTCGAGCTCCAGTTGCCACACAAAGTGTGTAGAAAAATACAGCGTTAAAAGCTCTACAAGTCGGCTACCAGTTTGCTCATTTTCCCCCTAGCGAGTTGTTGTCGCATCCTGGCTTTCGCTGCCTCGGCATCAGTCTGCTTTGCAATGTTACATCAGCTTCCCTTAGTAGAAACTGTCATGTGGCTTGGCTCGATCAAGGTCTATTATCAACTAGTTCTACCTCATCTTCCCTCCTGCTTTCGGTGCTGTGGCGGCATCTTCCTGCTCCAACAGTGCAAATATGCAAGAATACCAATCATGCATTAAATAGTACATTTTTCATAGAATAAACAGAATAATAAGATCAAAGGTATAAATGATGAAATATATGCATGAAAGGTCATAGTGCAGCTCAAATGGATGTAGGTTGAGTGATAATTGCCATGAAAATGGGGTTAAAATATAGGACTTTTGGACACTTATCACACCCCCAAACTCGAACTATTACTTGTTGTAACCCCCTCGACCCGGCCTGGCCGATAGACCGACCGAACGGATCACACGAGGAATATTCAAGTAAACTGGGAAGGTTTACCTCAATAAACAACCCTTTTTTTCTTTTCATCTTGTCTCGATGCAACTTAGATTCCTATGTGTATGCACACAAGCAGCGGATCGAACAACAACACATCTGCCCCTCGATTATAACCAAACTAATGTTTAGGGACCATTTTGTGAATTTGATAAATTATAATGGTTATTTCCAAATTCAAATTACCAACCTTTAATTAAGTTCATTACATACTTCTCCGTGAAATCTCAGCTCAAAATCACCTTTAGAACCCATCCAATTTCATACAAGGCAAACAACTACCAAAACGTAAGAAAAAGAAACCGAGAGCAATCTAAAAATTGTATTAATGGTCAGACGTTTCGGAACAAAGAGCCCCATATCGGAACGGCCGTTTTGAAACACAGCTGATCGTTTTGATACGCGGGTTCGTTTCGAAACCCCTCAGACACGTTTCGGAACGATGGTTCACAGAGGCAAAATGTTTCGGAAGATGTCTCACCGTTTCGAAACACCAAGGCCATTTCAAGCCACCGTTTCAAAACAGGAAAGGGTGTTTCGAAACACCTGGGCCTGCAATGTTTGAAAATGCTGTTTAAACTCGATTTAAACCATCTGAAACCATCCCAACACATGCCCAACCATGATGGAAATTAAAATATACACCAAAGACAACATATACGAAGCATATGCAACATCATAGCATCATTCACAATATCATAAGCACTAAAGGCATGCTTCCTAAAAGCTAAAAGCACCAAAAGGTCAAAATCAACTTTCAAGCATAAACCAATATCAAAAGGCCATTTACACAACCAAATACGCATATTGAACTTGCAAAAAACCAGAAAATACCAAACTATCATCATTCATTGCATTGGACACCCCCATTGCCCTTATTACACTAGTTCAATAACACAACATACTTTTATAAAGTGTCTTGGTGTGATCCCTTGAAGATGCTGCCTCCACTTTTATTCTTTTCAAATCCATCATGTTTCCTTTAATAAAACATGCACTCTATCATCAAAACCATTGTGTTAACATCATGCAACATGATTCATAAAAATCCAGCTAGTAAACCATTGCTACTCATTTTCCAAGCATATCCACCATTATGCTATGCTTAAACCAAAATGTGCAACCTTCAAATCATGCATTAACAACATTTTCCACAATATCTCATTTCATTATATAGGCTCACAAGTGATAAGCAACAATCTCAAAAACACATATCGAATACACAAATTACCAAGGGTTGTCCCACACCCTTCATACACTCTACCGACATCTCAAGGTTCACACACGAGAGCAATCCTCCATCGTTGTAACACCCGTGGTGGAGTATTCGGTACAATCACAACCCGTCAACACCACTCATCGGTAGATGTATAACCCACTAACGAGAGACGGAACACACACAAGGTTCGCATTCGGGAGCTACCCTCAACCGTTGCAACCTTAAACAATCCTCAATCGTTAGGGTACTTGGATGGAGTATTCGGTACAATCACAACCCCTCAACATCCAAGGCGACTTTTTTATAGTGCACTCAATCCTATAGCTGGCTAACTATATCCGATTTCATTTATAAAACACTTTATACAACATCACTTTCAAATATAATCCATTTCACATGCATACCTCACTATTTTTACAAAGCATTCATGATAAGCCATAAATCGAGCAATAAACATGTTTCAAACCTCATGCATCAACACATGCATACAAGGGTCACTTACCTAGTGCATCCTTAAATCACATGGCATCATCAACCTCATTTCATATATTCAAAACATGCTTTAAAACAGTAGGTAAATACAATTAAAATCAAGTGCAATCAAAGGTTCAAAACTAGCACAATCCGAGAGAGAATTTCACTTTACTTACTTCCGAACTTAGTAAAGAGTTTCAAGCTTTTACTAAGTTCCCAAAACCTTTTCTAAAACGTTTCCACACTGGAAAACCAAGTTCCACTCACCGACTTGCGAAACCACGCTTGCCGACACAACTATCAATCGTCTAAAGCATCCTACAACACTTTGTTTGCTTCAAGATTACTATCCCCTGTTTTCAACATATTAATACAGAGGTTCAATGCATTAAAATCAACCAACCATTACCCAACACCTCCAACACATTTTAGGCATTAATCAACATCCAAAAACAGCCTAAAACCAACCTTATACCTCCAGCAACTCGGATTCCTCTAGAGCACCCCCAAAAATCAACCAAAAACACCTCAAAAACCTAGGATCTCAAGGATTTCGGGATCTCTATGATTAAGACTCCACTTCAACACCAAAAACCTTTCAAAACTCATTTAGAAACAATCTCAAACTAGCCAATTAAATCAAACTCCAAAAATTACATTAAAATCCATTTTCTATCAAGATTTCAACAGTTTATCAAACTAATAACAAAACATCAATCGAAATCATTAATAAAGAGTCAAATATCTTCGGAATTTCATTAAAGAACCTAGATTAGAGGGTTAGCATGAAATTTATCTCCAATCCTTGCTCCTCTAATTTGTCAAGATTAGTTTTAAAGAAACTTGGAGAAAATGAAAGAAATCACCAAGGAAAAGATGGAAATCAAAAAAGGATTTGAGACTGAAGGAATTCTGGAAAATTGAGAGAAAATGGAGAGTGTTTGGCTGAGTGAAGAAGAGAAAATGAAAATTCTCGTCAATTTTTCTTTAACCGTTTAACTACCATCTTAATTAAATCAATTAATTAAAAGCCTTTTTAATTTTTAATAAACATTTAAAACACATGCCAAATTAGGAAAAATGCATAATTGCCAAGTAGCTCCCTAGAGATTCTAAGATTGTGACTCTTCTTGAAAAACGCATTTTCCCAACTTTTAGATCATTACATTTTGGTCACTACCCAAAATGTACACTATCAAAAACCCGTTTTGTAAAATTGACTTAACCAACCTCTTAAACATAATTTTAGAGGATATTAGATATTTTTATCCCATCCCAAACCTTGATTTCCTTAAACCACCTTTTAACAGTTCGAACCATCGACATCGGTTCAGCCGACCCAACCCGACTTGCCTAAACACCTAAGCCCAAAACCAGGGCGTCACACTTGTCCTCAAACCTTGGTTTTTATAAACCGTTTCCTTGGTCATACTTTTCCCTCTCTCTCCAAACCATGGCGAAGAACGCTTTGGCCCTTAAGACTTTGGATGCCCTAGGAATTCCCTGGAATCAAACTATAAGATTTGTGAGTGTGTGCATTTATTGTGAACAAGATGCTTAAAAGGATTCTAAGTAAACACTTAAGCATTAAACTACATAACTTGGGTTTTTTAAGCAACCTAACCTACTAGAGCTAGTTTCGGGCACCTCTAGTGATTAGCCTAGAGCTGGTTTCGGGCACCTCTAGGGCTTCTTTAAGCTAAAGTTAGTTGTGGGAACCTCTAACTTTTACCAAATTTTCTTTCTAAGCTAGTCTGTATCCTAAGTGTACTAGAATTCCTTAAATCATGCAAGTCACAAAGGTGTTTAAGTTTTAATCTCATAGTGTGATCCGAAGTTATCTTCCTTCAAGCATCCTAAAAATAAAGGCTCTAAACAGTTCTAAAAATGGTAAGAAGAGAGAGTTCTATTGCCAAGAAAGAAGATTTAATTAAAACTAAACTAAGGCAATTGATAGAAAGTACTGTTGTGGCATAAGCAAAAGTCAGGTAAGGCAGATGCAATAATAAAAAATTTAACAAGTAAAAGCACAAAATCTGCAATGCAATTATATTATACTACCGCGACATGGCAGTGCCTTGGCCTCTTATCCTACACCCCCAAACACAAACCAAGCATTGCCCACAATGCTTACATTTCATACAAAATTGAAGAGGAATTTAAATGGATTTAGAGGTGGCAGAATCATCATCCTCGTCACTGTCGGCCTCCAAAACTAGCCTCTTCGTTGGCTTAGAAGCTACTCGCTTGATTCGTTTGGACTCTCGGGGTGGCTCGACGCATGATGGTGGGGTGGGCTTTGCTGCCAGGGCATCTAACTCTTCAAGGGAATCAAGGTCGACGTTGTCCATGTTTAGTCCCTTGCGGTTGATCAAGTCAAACACCTGGCTAACAAAGTGGTCACTATCTGAGGTGGTGTGAGGTATGGATCTGGCCGGTGTGTCTAAGCCAGCCTTGCGCTTGCCTCTCCTTGCTGCCGTAGAAAGTGTATCAGAGGATGCGGCAGGCTGGGACTGTGGTGCCTAGCAGTAGCGGCGGTAGGGGTCTCTTGGGCTTTGTGCTGGGCTGCGACAGCAGTATAGAAGACGGCGGTAGGGAAGAAGGGGAATTGGACCGTCGGGTCAGGGAACTTCCTTTAGATCCACTAAGTTGTTGCAGTGTGGAAGTCCCTAGTATATGCCATGAACAACTGCTGGTATTGGTACATTGCCTCCAGCTTGTTCAGAATCTGTTGGAGGTCTATGGTGTTAGGGGCATGCGTCTGAGGTGTCATCAGGACGGATGTCGTGGCTGCTGCCCCGACAATACTCTGCATCAGTGTGGCCAGTAGGGGTTCGGTGTCAAATCTCTATGATTCTGTGGCAGGTTACCTTGTCCCATCCTTGTCTTTCTTTTGTAAGTTTGTCGGTTCTGTCGAACGGGACTTCATTCTCCATGCAAAGGCCAGTGATGAGTGACGGGAAATAGAGCGGCCCTTTCTTCTTCACTGTGCATTTGTAAAACCTCGGCATGCTCATCTCTTTCAATGTGCAGGCCGTAGAACCTGTTGATGTTTTCGGCATCGATGTAGATGGCTTTTCCGCTCACATGCACGAACAGTGCGTCAACACTTGGCCTATGAGCATGGAACTCTCAAACTATCATGAGATTGGCCTGGGCCAGCTAAAGGCAGAAGACTTGCCACTTCTGGTGTAGGATCTTGTTGAAAAGGAAGGGCTCGTTGCCGTATTTTGTTCACTGGATGCTTCGAACCCTTGCTCTTCCCACACCTGCCGCGAGATGTAGCGCGTTTTAAACTGTTCTTCCACCGATGCCGGTGCGAAGTGAGTATAGGCTGGTGCCGCGACAACACTGGAAGATGCCCCTATGGTTGCCATCTAAATTGTATAAGAGCAATGAGCGTAATTGAGAGAGAGTAAAAACAGTTCAGAGCAGAATTGAACGTGAATAACTGTAAGATTCAAGATAGTAAAAGAAAGTAGGAAGTTTAAAACAAAGGGGAATAGTGGCCTTTTTATAGAGTGTTGGCACATTTTGCCGTCGGAGCACAATACGCGGCCACGGCCGTTACTAGCTATTTCTAGCCGCTGTAGCCCATTGGAATTATGTCCATTAGAAAACTAGCCGTTGCAGCTCTCGCTGTGTATTGGGTGAAAGATGTCGCGGCAACTAACGATTACCTCTCCAAGCCGTTGGTTCCTCCTTTTTTCCTTCTTGATCTCCCTCCTTAAAACATGAGACGAAAAAAAATTATTCTGAAAAAAAATGTGAAAATAAATATAGATAACTAAAAATAAAAATTTATTCTGAAAAATAAAAATTGATCCCAATAAAAATAAAGAGAGAAAAGATTAGTGCACTAAAGGAGTGCACTTGAAGAAACAGAAAGACAACTTACTTCAAAGAAATGCTTACAACGATCTTATCACTGAACAAACAAGAACAAGTTGTTTCGGGTATTTTCAAGCATTTCATGGCATAAACAATCATCCTTCACCATTTCCAAGCATTTCAACGAACAATCAACAATTTATATATGTAAAATACACTAAATATTCGAATCTGAATTTTTTTCGATTTTTTTACTTTGACTTTTCTAGTCAAACTTTGACTTTTTTTCAAAAAAAAATTCTTAAGAAATTTGATTTTTTTTTATTATTTTTTTGTTTTGTAGTGCAGAACGTGATAAAATCTAACCTGGCTCTAATACCATATGATAAGGGGTACGTTTGTCGAAATGACGTTCCTTGTCTATAACGGATCTAGGATAGTAGCAAGCATATCTCTGCAATAAAAACAAAAATTGGACATTGTTTTAGGATCAAAATAACAAGAAAAATAAAAAGAAACAAAGAAAAAGGTTCTACGAATTTCTGGACAGATTTGGACGACGAAGAAGACGAATGCTTCAAAGGGCGTTCATGGTTGTTTCGGTGTCCAAAAAATGACAGAAACGTTGCTAGAAATTTAGCAGAAATTTGGTAACATTAAACTCTAAAGAACCTGCACAATCTACTGAGCAAACCCGAATCGAATCTATCTAACGCCGAATGACTTGGACCCACTAGATAGCGATCTAGCAACCCGAAGTATCAAGTAAATTTGACACAACAAACAATGTCTGAAATGCCAAAGAAAGTTCGGTGAAAAAACAAAATTGAAAGGCTAATCTCACAAAAAATTATTCATAAAATGATCCAACCTTTATAAGTTAAATTCAACCAATATACATAATATAATGGAAGTTGGCCGGTTTACAAACATGTGGTTGTTATTTGAAGCCATTTGAATATTAAATTCAAATGAAAAAAAAGAACTTCCCAAAGTGGCGACACTCACTACTGGCAGTGCATTTGAGTTTTGTTAGGCGGCACATAATTGAGCATATGATTAATGTGCGTCCCATTTGAATTTCAAGAAATCTGCACATGTGAATTGTGCTCATGGGTTTTCAAATGAAAAACCAATTGTACTTATCCTTTTCTGCTACTCACGCGTGCTGCCTTTGTGTTGAAATTCCATTCACTTGCCGCACATGGTGAAAACGTCCAACAAATGTCACTCGGATGCTTTGAACTCCATTTGTCGCTCCTTGGGAGGAAATGAACCCAAAAATATATTCGACTGCTTATTTTTGCATTAAGCCGTTTTGCATGGTTACGCACGGTACACGCTCACACGAATACATGGCACTGTCAATTCGGCTCTCACTTGTTGTAGTGGATGCCGTACATTTGTAGGTTACTTCTTCAGCTGCTACTGGACTTGTCAGTTGTAGTTGGGCTACTTGAGCTAAAGTTGAGCTGACTGGAAATGAGTTGAGCTGGAACGAACTAGGAAAAAAAATGTGATGAGCTGAAAGTGAGCCGGTTACACTCTCCTGAGCTGGGACTGAGCTGCAAACACTCTGGTGAGCTGGAGATGAGCTGCATATGCACACTTGAGCTGGAGTTGAGCTGCATATACTCACTTGAGCTAGTGTCCTCCTACGTACCTGTGTCAAAGGCAAAAAAAAACTTCCATCAGAGTATTGTAAACTTAATGGAAACACTAATATAAGTCGTAAACACTTGCAACCTTATTCAGTAGCTCGCAAACAAATATAAACACACCATAAGTTATATCAAACTTAGTCAAAACACACCAAACATACTATATACATAGTAAACACACTAATATAAATAATATAAGTATAAGAAATGTTACACATCAGTATGTAACAAATGAAAAAACAAACTTCCCTGAAATTTTGATGTTGCATTCTTTGGGTGGCATAAACATGCTCACATCAGTATACTCCCTTATCCCTCATAACATGTGCTCCTGAATGTGGTAGCAGCCTTTGTCCATGTTCTCCCTCTTGTGTGCCGCAGCATGTGTCCTGGAATAGTGCAATATGTTTGCCGCGGAATTCTACCGCTTCAGTGCTGGGGCCTTTTGGTTCCTTACTGCTACCTTGTTGCTGAGTGGCCTATAGTGCTTGACAAGTTGTTGTATCGTTGGCATGTTTCCTACTGTTCAGAACATGAATTGTAACATGTTCATCTTTAATCCTCATTGTCATTTCTCCTTTATCCACGTCGATTACAGTCCCCCCAGTTGCGAGGAATGGCCGTCTAAGTATCAACGGAGCTCTTTCATCTACATCGCAATCTAAGATGAGGAAATCGGTGGGGAAAATAAAATTACTCACTTTTATTGAGATATCTTCGATTTTACCTTCCAGTTGCACATGTAATTCGTCTGCAAGCTGTAGCATCACTGTGGTCGGTTGTGCCATCCCAATCCCCAATTTTTGAAAGACGGACTTGGGCATGATATTGATGTTTGCTCCTAAATCACATAGCTCTCTCCACTCATATATGTTCACGATCGCGCATGGTATGAGAAAGCTTCCGGGATCCTTAAGCTTGGGTGGCGCTCAATTGTGTAATGCGGCCATACATTCCTCCGTTACAACCATCATTTCAAATTCTCTAATTCTTCTTCTCTTTGACACTATGTCCATGAGGAACTTGGCATAGTTTGGAATCTCTTTGATTGCTTCCACCAGAGGTATATTGATATGTACATGTTTAAGTATATACATAAACTTCTTAAACTGGTACTCCTGCTTTTGTTGTTTCAGCCTCTGTGGGAATGGTGGAGTTGGTGGGCTATCTCTTGCTTTGTGGGTGATGCCACAGGGTCTCCGGTGGCAGGATTTGAGAGCACAAGTGCACACTCCTGCCAAGTTATAGTATAAAAGATGTTGAATCCCACGAGGATTGGAATAGTGTCTTCGAGTGTGTATCTGCCCAAGAAATTTAAATGCACAATTAATTTTCAGGATTGGTTAAAGGAATAAAACTAAAAAGACAATTAATTAAAGTATGGGAGATTAGAGTAATAGAATGGGCCATGTAATTACTGCTCAGTAGTGTGTAGACTGCATTGCATAGGTTAAGGTTGGATTGTGCTGGCACGATATGCTGCCTCGGCGAGTATGGCGGGCGGCAAACTACGACCCTGTCACGCGGCCGCAGCAGGTCACTGCCACTGCAGGGGTGTGTACTGTCTCGGCAGGTGGGATGGAAAGATGTCCTGGCTGCAATTCTGGCAGATACTCCAAGTTTAGCAGGATAGTCGACAGTGCTCCCTCCTATTTCTAGGTTAGGATGCTCGAGATTGATAACTTGGGGACTAGTGTGGAACCAAGTCAATCAACTCAGATAGAGATCCCTTTTAGCCGCCGAAACTTGTGGACTAGTGTGGAACCAAGTTAGTCATGCCTCCTGTTGTGACCGTACTTAAGCCTCTCGTGAGCCTTGCACTTTCATGCCCAACAAATAGATTCTCTCAAACGAGTGGTGTAGAAAGATTGAAAGAATGAAGAACAATGGGTTAAGTAAACTTGGAATATGTATTGCAAAACAACTCAACCTAATGCAATCGTTTCTTACAACTACTTTACAAGCAAAAACCTAAACCCTAAGGAGTTTAGAACATATCTGACTCCCTCTCTCCATCTCTCTTTCTCTCAATCGATCTTTATCTCTGTCTCTCCGCTTGATTTGCTAAATACATGAGGTTTATATAGGCAAAGATCTAGTCTATGTCCTTCTTGGAGTAGAAGTCCTTCTTGAAGTAGAAATCCTTCTTGGAGTAGAAATCCTTGTTCAGAAAGTAAAGATAAGTTACTTTACTTGTTAATCCTTGATCAGCTCTATGCTCTGCTCCAGGCCTCAGAAAAATGCAAGATTGGGCTCAATAGACTTAGAAAAATCTCCTCTATCAAACAAAACCCATCTTGACTATGTCGGCATTTTGTCGTCATGGCGACATTCTACAGCGGTAGCATCCTTGGCGGCGGCATTCTGCAGTGGCATCGTCTTTGGCGGCAACTGGAACTGCTTCAGTACAGCTCATTCTGCTCCCTGCTTTCCTGTCCTCTCTTCCTCTGATCAGCAACCAACACCTGAAATAGAAAACTAACTAAAACAGTACCTTTTCTCTACCAGATATAAGATATTCAATAAAAGCGTGGTAAAAGAAGAAATATTGTTATAATGCATGACATGCAGCTAATTATGCCTAACTAAGCTTAAGAACAACAATAATAAGGGCAGGAATGTGCATAAAATATCGAACTTCTGGACACTCTACACACCCCCAAACTCGAACTATTGTTTGTCCTCAAGCAATGCATCCTAACTAGTAAACCTGCCATTGTACATAAATAAAAAATAAAACCTAGTTTTTAACTTGGTTTCTTATCTCAACGCCGTGGCACCTATATTAGTTTTTACCTTGGTTTCTAGTGCCAGTGCAGTTTGTGCATGTCTGTGTACATGTTGAATATGCTAAGTATACTAGGTAAACAAAGAATTCTATAAAAGTTCAAGAAAAAGGATATAGAGTTGCTGCTTTGGCAGCACAGTTAAGCACTTCTTTTCTTTTTCTTTTTTCTCTGATCATGGCTTTTAAGGGCTTCAGCTCATCACAACTACTCTCTAGGTCTGAAGCTAAGATAGGAGCATACTATGAAACTTTGAACCCTTTGAGTAGAGTCATCCAAGTGAAGGCTTTCATTCACTCATGCTAATTTTTCCGTCACTTCAAAGAATTTCAGATACATGCACTTTGATAGCAGCGAAGTGTCCTTGCTCATGATCATTCATAGAGCATGTTTCGGGCACCTCTAGGGTATTCAGCCTTTTCTTTGTTTTGCGGCCGTGGCGGCATTGCTTTTTATTTTACTTTACTGCACTACGCTGCCCCGCCGACATACCTGCATCTAATATAAGAATTTTCATTAAGTTTAAGCAGGCAATGTACACTTAGAACTCAAATAATATTCAGCATTTAACAGAAGTGTAATTAAAGTTTGGCAACTAAAAAGATATTTCTAAGGTGTTTTTCATGCTTCTTCCCAAGATTAAGTTCAATTTTAAGTGTGGTGTGAAAATAGAATCGGCTAACTATCATAGGCACAAGTTATTTAACCCAGGTTTCCAATTTTCATTAAGTACCAGGCAGGATTTACAATGCAACTATATGCAACTACATGCTTAACAGAATAACATGAGGACTAACACCCCCAAACTCAAGGCGGGCATTGCCCTCAATGCCTTAGACAAAATAAACCTAAATAGAAAAACACAAAATAAAGAAGAGAAAAAAATAAAGAAAATAATGGTGCTAGAAGTTGCTCGAGTTGTCTTTTAACTCGGTGGACTTGGAGGTAGATGAGAGGACTAGGCGGCGGGTGGTAGGTGATTTGGTGGCGAGGCTCTGCTTCTGGCCGTGAATTGGCTGGACTCCGATGGGAATGGGTCTCTTTGGTTGCTACTCCAGCTCGGTTTCTGACCCTTCATCCTCTGGTGTAGCTGCTATCACATGCCTCTTTCTCTTCTTTGTTGGCTCGGTCGGCTCTGCATCATCGGAGGAATTAGAGACCTCCTCGTCAAGGGAATTGGTGGCCTGGACTTTCTCCTCTGATGTTGTCTTTGCCGCTTGGGTGGCTGTCCTTGTTTACTCCTCATATTTCTTGGTGGCCGGCCTTTTATAGTAGGATCTGAATCTAGATAAGTAGTTGTGAGACAGACTAATAAAAATAATATAACTGAAAATAAAATATGGTCCTAAGCTTATTAAGATCTATTCCTAAAGAAAACAGTAAAGATGTGGAAAAACTAAAATTATGTTACAGCTGGTTCGTTTCTGATACTTCTTATAGTCCACCCGCACCCTCCGTCGAGTGATTATTCTCATAGGGGAGTCTTTCTTCCTCGTTCCCTTGTAATCCATGTGAATCCTCCACCTTGTTTCTTTTTCTGAAGGCATCAACATGTGATTAGTAAAAATTATACCACTATCAAACCATGTACTTACCTTATCTTTGTCATGATTTGTTATGGTGGAGGATGGCTTTTGCTGCCAAGGCAGCTGTTCAGGCGCCCAACTGTCAGGGCAGTAATCTGTCATAATGTGGTTTTGGTCAAGGGAAAACTCGGCATATTGAAGGGCTTCATCATCCATAACACTGTGTTCTTCAGGTCTCTCGTACATCTCCATCAGTAGAGATTGTGATGGCTTTAGATCTTCCGGCATCGGCTCCTCTAAATATATGTAGTCCATAGTGGCAAAGGTTTCTGCCGAGGCGGGCATGGTTACTGTGATTGCTGCTGAGGCCGACATTGTTGCCGAAGCTGCTGTTGCAGTGGGCATATTTTCTAAGGCTTCTGATATTGTCGTGACATCATCAATTTCTATGGTGGCCTCTTTAGCTATTTCCGTAGCCTTGCTTTGTTCAAGTTCCACAATTCATGCTTGGTCAATTTCTTGAATGGGTTCATCATGTGTGGGGTAGTCCCTTACATCCTCTTCCCTTGGGATATCAGTATCCCTAGGTCTCAATTGCTGGTGATCCATGGGTTCCGCGGCAGGGGTTTTATGTTCATCCACGACATTTATTGGGACAGAGTTGCTCAAAAGTGCATCCATCCTGGCGAGTTTTTCCTCCATAACAGTTGACACGTCTTAAGTCAGCGTGAGGAAAGCTTGAAACGTGTCTTCTAAGGAATTTGATTGCTCTTGAGGAGGACTGCATTGCCAGGGCTTGCGTACTGCTGCAACGGCAAAATTATTGTAGTAAAATTTTTTTTGAGGTTGTTGATCGTACCATAAGAAATTCTATTGCGGCGGCAGATTCTGCAGTCGCTTTTGCTGCGGATGCGACATCTGCTCTTGGTCCCATTTTTGTTCGTCCATGTCTTCTCTGAAAAGTAAGGGGCGATTTTCGAACACATGATTTCCCTCACATAGATTGCAAGAATTGTCCAACATCAGCTCTCGAGTGGTTTCTCTTGATTGTTCTTGAAGCTGACCACCTTGCCCCAACATGTTTGTTTCTGCAGCAAAATTGTTATGGTAAAAAAATTGACAATTTTGATCATACCATGAAAAATTTTGCTGTTGCGACAGTGGCGCTTGCTGTCTTGTCTGCTGCCATGGCGGCAACTGCTATTTATGTTCAAACATCAGCTCCCGTATAATTTTCTTCGACATTGTGTTGCCCTTGGACTTGTAGCCTACCTGAATATATATATATATATACAAAAGGAAAAAAATTAAAAATTGGAAATTTAAATGCAATTAAATAAAGAGTGCAGAAAACAAAACGAAGTCTCTATTGTCAATCCTCGACAACGACGCTCAAAACTTGTAGGGCGTGTAGGTGTTCCCTTTTTGTGAGAGCGCAAGTGCACACTCCTGCCAAGTCATAGTATAAAAGATGTCGAATCCCACGAGGATTGGAATAGTTTCTTCGAGTGTGTACCTGCACAAGAAATTTAAATGCACAATTAATTTTCAGGTTTAGTTAAAGGAATAAAACTAAAACCACAATTATTTAAAGTAGGGGAGATCAAAGTAATAGAATGGGTTAGGTAATTGCTGCTCAGTAGTGTGTAGACTGCATTGCATAGGTTAAGGTTGGATTGCGCTGCCATGATATGCTGCGTCGGTGGGTATGGTGGGCGGAAAACTACGACCCTATCACGCGGCCGCAACAGGTCACTGCCACTGCAAGGGTGTGTACTGTCTTGGCAGGTGGGATAGAAAGATGTCCTTGCTGCAAGTCTGGCAGATACTCCAAGTTCGGCAGGATAGTCGACAGTGATCCCTCTTATTTTTAGGTTAGTATGCTCGAGATTGATAAGTTGAGGACTAATGTGGAACCATGTCAATCAACTCGGCTAGAGATCCCTTTTAGCCACTGAAACTTGTGGACTAGTGTGGAACCAAGTTAGCCACGCCTCCCGTTGTGATCGTACTTAACCGTTTCTTGAGCCTTGCACTTTCATGCCCGAAAAATAGATTCTCTCAAACGAGTGGTGTAGAAAGATTGAAAGAATGAAGACAATGGATTAAGTAAACTTGGAATATTTCTTGCAAAACAACTCAACATAATACAATCGTTTCTCACAACTACTTTACAAGCAAAAACCTAAACCCTAAGGAGTTTAGAATATAGCCAACACCATCTCTCTATCTCTATTTCTCTCAACTGATCTCTATCTCTATCTCTCCGCTTGGTTTGCTAAATACATATGGTTTATATAGACAAAGATCTAGTATAAGTCCTTCTTGGAGTAGAAATCCTTCTTGGAGCAGAAATCCTTCTTGGAGTAGATATCCTCGTTCAGCAAGTAAAGACAAGTTACTTTACTTATCGATCCTTGATCAGCTCTATGCTCCGCTCCAGGCCTCAGAAAAATGCAAGATTTGGCTCAATGGACTCAGAAAAATGTCCTTTATCAAACGAGACCCATCTTTACTTTGTCGGCGTATTGTCGTCTGGGCGGCATTCTGCTGTAGCAGCGTCGTTGGCGGCGGCATTCTGCAGCGGCATCGTCTTTGACGGCAATGGAACTGCTTCAGTACAGCTCCTTCTGCTTCCTGCTTTCTTGTCCTCTCTTCCTCTGATTAGCAACAAGCACCTGAAATAGAAAACTAACTAAAACAATACCTTTTCTCTATAAAATATTGTTATAAGAAGTAATATTGTTATAATGCATGGCATGCAGCTAATTATGCCTAACTAAGCTTAAGAACAACAATAATAAGAGCAGGAATGTGCATAAAATATAGAACTTCTGGACACTCTACACTTGCACTGCTCGTATGACGTTCCCTTAGCGGCTTCAGTGTCGCTAGAGAATCCTCCAACTGGCTTGGTGTTCAGGATTTGAACAATCTACCCCACTTTTGTTTCCAAGGATTTTAGTGTGGCCTCATTGTTCTGCAGCCGCATCTCTATTATGTCCATAAAATTTTCTATCTTTTTAATGAACATGTTAGTGTTAGCCATATATGCATTAGTTTGAGCCATAAAAGCATTTAAAGTGTTTTCGAGAGAACTAGGCTGCATTGGTTGTTTGGCTTGCTGCTGCGGCGGCATGGGTTGTTGGAATCCTGGGGCTGGAGCATTCTGATTTTGCGGGTTCATGGCATTGTTAGGATTGCTCCAGGAGAAGTTGAGATGCTTTTTCCAGGCTAGATTGTAATTGTTGGAAATCTGATTGTTGTTGCGATTGAAGTTTCCAACATAGCAGGCTGACTCTAGGATATGCGGGTATTCTTAAAAAGTATGTTTATCCCAACAGTTTTTGCAAAATAAATCAATTGCCTTGACTTTCTGTTGATAGCTTTGTGACTGTAAGTTCATAACTAGCTTCGTCAAGGTAGTGATCTATGATGAAATTGAGCCCTCAGACTCTAATTAATTAACTAAGTTTTGACGACGAACTCTTCCCCTTTTGGTCATGGGAAACTGATAATCATTCTTGGCCGTCCTGTTTAAGATCTCAATTGCTTCTTTCGGCTCATTATCTAAGAGTATTCTGTTTGCCGTGTAACCCCCTTAGCTCAGCCTAGACGCTTGACCCGAAGTACGAAGATTACACAGGGAAAACTAAAGTCAACCCGAAAGTCAACCTTGATTAACAACCATTTTTTCCTTTTTATCTTTTCTAGATGAACATTAAACTTATGTGAACACTCAAGAGTCCTAGGGGAGATAGGCACAGGGATCGGAAATCAAACAGGGACTCAATTGCAAGAATGACAGTTTTAGAGACCAAAATGTAAATTTTGGAAAATATAAGGACTGTGTCAAATTTTAGCTTAAAAGGATATTCCAAGATCATGCAATTGCATCCACAACATTCAGGACTAAAATGTAAAACATGAGATCCTGAAACAATTCAAATGCCCAAACCAACGGTCAACCGTTCCGGAACGCTGACCTTCGTACCAAAATTCCCGTATCAAAATGGTGTTGACCGTTTCGGTACTCGGGTGCGTTCCGAGACTAGTATCGGAACAAGCCTCTCTAGTAGCCAAAGTGTTCTAAAACACCTTCACCCGTACCGACACACTATGGTCAATTCGGGCCCATGTTTCGAAACAGATAAGGGTGTTTCGATACACCCTGCCCTGCAACAGCATTAATTTCTGGTTTTTCACATCTTAACACTATCAAACATGCTCCAAAACATATCATAACATAACAACAACTTTTTTAGACATTAGAGAACATATTTAAGAAGCCTAAACTATAGCATGGCATCAAACACATGAACATTCAATCTATATGAATGCTTCCTAACCACAAAACCAAATATAGCTCTCAAACCTCAAACCAAAGCAAATAAGACCATTTACAACTTCAAAAACCATAACAAATTTACAGCAAACATAGGGAGTCCGAAATACATCTCCAAAATACAACTTCGAAACCCCATTGCCAATTACCAATACTAAAGTGTGTAAAAACATCACCATACATGAGCTTAAAACTTCCTTGGATGTTCTAAACCTTCTTGCTGCCCAAAATCACTTCAATTATATGTATTGTTGGTAAAAGAGAGCGTAAGCACATTTGCTTAGTGAGGCAAGCTCTAAAGAAAACCAACACAACAATGCATCATTTAAAAACACTTTCTCAAAAGTCATTTTCCACAACATGCTCATTCTATCTCATGCATTTAATCTAATGCAAATCTCATGGCAGAGCCAAACACATGCTTGTGAAAACTAAAGCACTTCATGTACAAATCTCATATGCATTTCTCATAGCATAAATAATCTCAATATTAGGTACATGTGAATCTAATACATTTTCCATTATTATATTGGCATTTCACATTTCATCATTACTCGAATATGCGGATTAGCTTGACTCAAGGTCAAGTCCTACCCCGGTGGAATCTCTCATCACCAGACTCTCATGGCGGTATCTCTCTTCGCCACAAAGCTTAGGTATTTCACCAAGTCCTACCCCGATGGTATCTCTCATCATCGGATTCTCACTTTGGATTGGGATGGCACTACCCCCATTGCCCAACTCCAAAGAGCACATACGAATTTTTAGATTGTAGTGCACTCTCATCCTATTGATCCATCAATTATATCCGGTAACTATCTCATCTTCTATGCAAATATATTATGTCAAAAACATCATCTCGCCTACTGTTTTAATGCAACAATTCTCAAAACTTTCTCATCTCATTTCAAAATCATAACACATGCTTTGCATTAAATCAAAATCTCAAAACTCATCAATGCAACATGTTATCTCATGAAATCTCTTCAAAGCATCATCTCATGCTACAAATCATGCATAAAAACAGTAGGAATTTGTCTATCTCAAAGCAAGAGCATGTAAAAGCATTTTTGGGGCAACAACCACATATTTGAGAGCAAAACTAGCCATACTTACTTCAGGGCTTAGGAAGGTATTTTAAACCTTTCCTAAATCCCCAAACCTTGTTTCTTTGTCCCTCAAGAACTTCTAAAACCATTCGCACTCGCCGACTACGTTTCGCTTGCTCGCTAAAACGCTATTTAAGCTCCCGGCACTTCCGGATCAACACCAAAAGCGTTCGAAGATGTCTCCCTGTTCATAACACATAAGAGCAGAGGATTAATGCATCATCATGCATTGAAATCATCAGTCACAGACATAAACCCGCTGCTCTACTCAAAAGCCTCATTTCGGCCACCAAAACAACCGAAATCATATCCAAACTCTTCCAAAACAAAGCCCAGCCAAGATCTATCACTTCTAAAACATTTCTAAACCTCAATCAACACCAAAAATCACCATAAACTCGTCCTTATACCTCAAGCTATAATAGAACACCAAAACCACCCCACAAACCACCATTCTAGCATGCAATACTTAGGAATCCAAACCTATTCGAGATTTGTTTGATAAAACCTCATTTATAACATCAATTACCATAAAAATACATTAGAAATCAACCTCAAAACAGAGCCTAACCAATAGTTACGAAAATCATCAAGATCTCTTCTAGAATCTTGAGTTTTCACAATTTCATGTTTCTAACATTAAAGCAACTCAAAAATCATTAACAAAGGATTGATAACTTGGGAATTTCAGTAAAGAACTGATCATTAGAGGAGAAGGACAAAGCTTACCTCTAATGGTTGATTTCTCCTTGATTTGGGCAAGTTTTCTTGAAAATCCAAAGTGAAAACAAGAGGGTTTGATGTGGAAAAGATTAGGAATCAAAAGGAGATTGAAATCTCATCAAAAGGAATGAAAATCAGAGGCTAATTGATGGAGGAATTGTGTTTGGCTGAAAAGAAATTGAGAGAAAATGAAATTAGAGAAAACTAACGTAAGGTGGTTATGAAAAGTCAATGATAGATTTTCTTTTTAATAATACTTATTTCCCTTAATTAAAACATTAATAAAACACCCAAAATAAAGAGAAATCTGATTAAAAACATTTTGGTAAAATTAGCTCCTTAAAGATTCAAAGTTTCAATCCTTTACAACCGAAATGTAGTATTTCCAAACCTTATTTTTGTAAAATTGTTTCCACCACAATCACACGTATAATAAATGAGGATTTTTAGATATTTTTCCATAATTTTAAAGCATCCCGAACTAGGTGTTCCCTAAAGCTCCCTTAAAGATTCAAACCATTCTCGACTGGCCCGATTCAAACTCTAAAACTTCTAGGCCCAAAATCAGGGCGTTACAACTCTCCCCCTATTAAGAAATTTCTTCCTCAAAATTTACCTAGAGGAAAAAGGTAAGGAAATTGAATCTTCATGTCTTCCTTCCTTTCCCACGTGGCTTCCTCCGCACCACGATGTCTCCACAAAACTTTAACCAGCTCAATGGTCTTACCTCGGAGAACCTTACTATCCGAAACCAGAATCTCAATCGGTTCCTCATCATACATCAAGTCCGGATTCAACTTAACCTCTTCCACATGCATAACATGCGACAGATCCGATCTATATCTCTGAAGCATGGATACATGAAACACATTATGTATCTTTGCTAACACTTGAGGTAGTCTCATCTTGTAGGCAACAGGACCCACACGTTCTATCACCTCGTATGGTCTAATGAACATTACGCTCAACTTGCCCTTCCGGCCAAATCTCATCACCTTCTTCCAAGGTGACACTTTCAAAAACACACGCTCGCCCACAGCAAATTCTATCTCCTTACGCATCAAATCTGCGTAAGATTTTTGTCGATTCGATGCTTCTTTCAACCGCTCACAAATGAGCTTCACCTTCTCGGTGGTTCCTTTTAACAAAGCTGGCATCAAGACCAACTTTTGTCCCGTTTCAGCCCAACAAAGAGGAGTCATGCACTTCCTCCTGTACAAAGATTCGTAAGGTGCCATTTGAATACTTGCCTGGTAACTATTATTATCAGCAAACTCCACCAAGGGCAAGTACTTCTCCCAAGATCCTTGAAACTCAATAACACAGCACCTCAACATATCCTCAAGCACTTGGATGACACGCTCCGACTATCCATCCGTCTGCGGATGATAAGAAGTACTAAAATTCAACCGTGTACCCAATGCATGATGTAAACACTCCCAAAACCTTGCGGTGAACCTCGGATCTCTATCCGACACTATAGATTTTGGCACTCCATGCAACTGTACAATCTAAGCAAAGTACAGCTCCACAAGTTTATCCAAGGTGTATGTAGTATGCACAGGCAAGAAATGTGCACACTTCGTAAGGCGATCCACAATCACCCAAACAGAATTCTTCTTTGACAGCGATAAAGGCAAACCAGACACAAAGTCCATGGTGATCCTTTTTCACTTCCATTCAGGAATCCTTAACGGCTACAACAATCTTAAAGGAAATTGATGTTCAACCTTAACTCACTGACAAACCACGCATTTACTGACATACTCAGCGACATCTTTCTTTAATCCCACCCAATAGTACTCATTATTCAGATTACGGTACATCTTTGTACTAACAGGGTGCATAGCAAAAGGACTACTATGAGCTTCAGTGAGAATGGTGCGCCTCAACTCAACATCATTCGGCACCACTATGCGAGTCCCAAAACATAAAACACCATCATCATTGAAAAAGAAATTCGATGGCCTACCTTTAGCAATATCCTGAACATGTGGCACCAATGAATCATCCAACAGTTGTTTGTCCTTTATCAACTGAACTAGAGATGGTTTCACTTGCAATTCAGCAACAAGACCACTATCCCGCGATATGCTCAAGCTAGCAAACATCGCCCTTAACTTCACCGCCACTTTCCTACTCAAAGCATCGGCCACAACATTGGCCTTCCCCTGATGATACTCGATCGTTAGATCGTAATCCTTAAGCAACTCCACCCAGCGTCGTTGCCTAAGATTCAACTCTTTCTGAGACATCAGATACTTCAAACTCTTATGATCCGTGTACACAGTACACTTCTCAACATAGAGAATGTCTCCAGATCTTTAGAGCAAAAACCACTACTGCTAACTCAATGTCATGCGTAGGATACTTGCGCTCATGCACTTTCAACTGTCGTGATGCATAAGCCACTACCTTACACTCTTCCATTAACATACACCACAACCCAACATAGGATGCGTCAATATACACCACAAACTCTTTCTCTGATTCAGGTTGAACCAAGATAGGAGCTTACGTCAAAGCTGCTTTTAGCTTCTCAAAAGCTTGTTGTCTAGCTTCTGTCCACTCATACTTGATATCTTTCTGCAACAACTTCGTCAAAGGCGCAGGAATCTTAGAAAATCCATCCATGAACCTCTGGTAGTAACCTACCAACCCAAGGTAACTACGAACCTCATGGACAGATCTATGAGGCTTCCGATTCATCACCGCCTCAATCTTATGAGGATCAACTCGAATCCCTTCAGCCGAAACCACATGACCAAGAAAAACAATTTCCTTTAGCCAGAACTCACATTTGCTCAGCTTAGCATAAAGCTGATTTTCCAACAGCGCTTGCAAAACGATCCTCAAATGACCTTCATGCTCCTCCTCAGTACGAGAGTACACAAGGATATCATTGATGAACACCACAACGAACATGTTCAAGAATTCATGGAACACCCTATTCATCATATCCATGAAACCAGCAGGAGCATTCGTCAATCCAAACGACATCACTAGAAATTCATAATGCCCATATCTCGTTCGAAAGGTTGTTTTCGGCACATCCACATCTTTCACCTTTAACTGATAATACCCTGACCTCAAATCTATCTTTGACAACACAGCCGTTCAAATACACTGATAATACACTGATAATACACTGATAATACCAAGCTCAAGCTATTGCATCCACAACATTCAGGACTAAAATGTAAAACATGAGATCCTGAAACAATTCAAATACCCAGACCAACGGTCAACCGTTCCGGAACGCTGACCTTCGTACCGTAACGCCCATATCGAAACAGTGTTGACCGTTTCGGTATTCAGGTGCATTCCGAGACCAGTATCGGAACATGCCTCTCCAGTAGCCAAAGTTTTCTGAAACACCTTCACCCGTACCGAAACACTATGGCCATTTCGAACCCTTGTTTTGAAACAGATAAGGGTGTTTCGATACACCCTGCCCTGTAACAACATTAATTTTTGTTTTTCACATCTTAACATTATCAAACATGCTCCAAAACATACCATAACATACCAGCAACTTGTTTAGACATTAGAGAACATATTTACGAAGTCTAAACTATAGAATGGCATCAAACACATGAACATTCAATCTATATGCATGCTTTCTAACCACAAAACCTAATATAACTCTCAAACCTCAAAGCAAAGCAAATAAGACCATTTACAACTTCAAAAACCATAACAAACTTACAACAAACATAGGGAGTCTGAAATACATCTCCCAAATACAACTTCGAAACCCCATTGCCAATTACCAATACTAAAGTGTGTAAAAACATCACCATACATGAGCTTTACAATTCCTTGGATGTTCTTAACCTTCTTGCTGCCCAAAATCACTTCAATTATCTGCATTGTTGGTAAAAGAGAGCGTAAGCACATTTGCTTAGTGAGGCAAGCTCTAAAGAAAACCAACACAACAATGCATCATTCAAAAACACTTCTCAAAAGTCATTTTCCACAACATGCTCATTCTACCTCATGCATTTAATCTAATGCAAATCTCATGGCAAAGCCAAACACATGCTTGTGAAAACTAAAGCATTTCGTGTACAAATCTCATATACATTTCTCATAGCATAAATCATCTCAATATTAGGTACATGAGAATCACATACATTTTCATTTATTATATTGGCATTTCACATTCCATCATTAATCGGATATGCGGGTTAGCTTGACCCAAGGTCAAGTCCTACCCCGCTGGAATCTCTCATCACCGGACTCTCATGGCGGTATCTCTCTTCACCACAAAGCTTGGGTATTTCACCAAGTCCTACCCCGATGGTATCTCTCATCATCGGATTCTCACTTTGGATTGGGATGGCACTACCCCCATTTCCCTACTCCAAAGAACACATACGCATTTTTAGATTATAGTGCACTCTCATCCTATTGATCGATCAATTATATCCGGTAACTATCTCATCTTCTATGCCAATATATTATGTCAAAAACATCATCTCACCTACTGCTTTAATGCAACAATTCTCAAAACTTTCTCATCTCATTTCAAAATCATAACACATTCTATGCATTAAATCAAAATCTCAAAACTCATCAATGCAACATGTTATCTCATGAAATCTCTTCAAAGCATCATCTCATGCTACAAATCATGCATAAAAACAGTAGGAATTTGTCTATCTCAAAGCAAGAGCATGTAAAAGCATTTTTGGGGCAACAACCACATATTTGAGAGCAAAACTAGCCATACTTACTTCCGGACTTAGAAAGGTGTTTCAAACCTTTCCTAAATCCCCAAACCTTGTTTCTTTGTCCCTCAAGGACTTCTAAAACCATTCGCACTCACAGATTACGTTTCACTTGCTCGCCGAAACGCTATCTAAGCTCCTGGTACTTCCGGATCAACACCAAAAGCATCCGAAGATGTCTCCCTTGTTCATAACATATAAGAGCAGAGAATTAATGCATCATCATCCATTGAAATCATCAGCCACACACCTAAACCCGCTGCTCTACTCAAAAGCCTCACTTCGGCTACAAAAACAACCGAAATCATCTCCAAACTCTTCCAAAACAAAGCCCAGCCAAGATCTATTACTTCCAAACATTTCTTAACCTCAATCAACACACAAAATCACCATAAACTCGTCCTTACACCTCCAGCTATAACAGAACACCAAAACCACCCCATAATCCACCATTCTAGCATGCAAAACTTAGGAATCCAAACCTATTCGGGATTTTTTTAATAAAACCTCATTTATAACATCAATTACCATCCAAAATACATTAGAAATCAACCTTAAAACAGAGCCTAACCAATAGTTACGAAAATCATCAAGATCTCTTCAAGAATCTTGAGTTTAACACAATTTCATGTTTCTAACATTAAAGCAACTAAAAAATCATTAACAAAGGATTTATAACTTGGGAATTTCAGTAAAGAACTGATCATTAGAGGAGAAGGATGAAGCTTACCTCTAATGGCTGATTTCTCCTTGATTTGGGCCAGTTTTCTTGAAAATCAAAAGTGAAAACAAGAGGATTTGATGGGGAAAAGATTAGGAATCAAAAGAAGATTGAAATCTCATCAAAAGGAATGAAAATTAGAGGCTAATTGATGGAGCTATTGTGGGTGGGTGAAAAGAAAATGAGAGAAAATGAAATGAGAGAAAATTAACGTTAGGTAGTTATGAAAAATCAAAGATAGATTTTCTTTTTAATAATCCTTATTTCCCTTAATTAAAAAATTAATGAAAACACCCAAAATAAAGAGAAATCTGATTAAAAACATTTTTGTAAAATTAGCTCCTTCAAGATTCAAAGTTTCATTCCTTTACAAAACAATACTATTCAACTTTTGCAAAAACTGTGATTTAGTCACTACACCGAAATGTAGTATTTCCAAACCTTATTTCGTAAAATTGTTTCAACCACAATCACCTATACAATAAATGAGGATTTTTAGATATTTTCCATAATTTTAAAGCATCCCGAACAAGGTGTTCCCTAAATCCCCCTTAAAGATTCGAACCGTTCTCGACCGTCCCGATTCAAACTCTAAAACTTCTAGGCCCAAAATCAGGGTGTTACATTCCGATGCATCCATCATCATCCTAGTTTTTGTGTTAACCGCATTGTAGAACATGGTCACCTGCGTCCATACTGGTAATCTGTGCAAGAGGCATTTGTGTTATAGCTCTCGGTATCGCTCTCAAGCCTCATACATGGAATGGTCATCAACTTGTCAAAAAGAAGAGATCTCATTACGTAATCCATCAGTTAATTTTGTAGTATAAAAACGAGCTAAGAAATCACGATAAAGATCACTCTAGGTTCCAATTGACCCTGCTAGGATATTGTGGAGCCAAGTTTTTGCCCTATCCCTCACTAAATAGAGAAACAACTTCAATCTCAAAAAATCCTCATGTACTCCATGAATTTTAAATAAGTTACAGTGCAACGCCCTGGTTCTGGGCCTAGATGTTTTAGACATCGGACCGGACCGGACCGGTCGTAAATGGTTCGAATCGCATAAGTTGATTTAAGGAAATCAAGGATCGGGATAGGATAAAAATGTGGTAAAAATTGCTAAAATCCTCTGAAAATATGTTTAAGAGGTTGGTCCAATCAATTTTACAAAAAGAGTTTAGAAGTGGTACATTTTGAATAGTGACCAAATTGTAAAGTTTCAAAACTATGGAAAATGTGATTTTTAAAGGAGAAGCCAAAATCTTAGAATATTTATGGAGCTTTATGGCAATTTAGCCTTTCCTTAATATGACATGTGTTTAAAAAGGTTTTAATTAAATAATTTTAATTGGCTTTTATTTTATTTAATTAATTAGGTGGTTAATTAGTGAGATTTCATCACGTAACTATCATTCTCTTCTCATTTTCAGCCAACACATAATTCTAACTCGTTTCTCTAGAATTCTTTTCTCCCAAACACTCCCTCAATATTTTCTAAACAAACTCTAAGAGTTCTTTCAAGATCTTCAAGATTTTAGCTAAGGAAAACTTGTCATCCATTGAGGGAAGCAAGGATCGGAGGTAAATCCCGTTCTAAACCTCTAATCAAGGTTCTTTATTGAGATTCCCAAGATCTTTGGCTTCTAATTAATGTTTTTGGTTGAGTTTTCATTATAGTTTTTATTTGAGATTAAAATCTTGCAAAAATAAGATGAAATTCTTAATTTTCGGACTTGTTTTGTTAAGCTCTGTTTTGGATTGATTTTAATTGAGTTTTGTGTTGGTTAATATGTTGAAAAGAAGTTTTGTTGATATAGATCCCGAAATCCTTGAGTTTCTTGGTAGTTCTAGTTGGGTTTTTGAGGTGAAATGATGAAGTAGTGCTTCCTAGAGGTATAAGGATGGGTTTGGATTGATTTTAGATGTGTTTTGAAGTTTATAATTGTTTGGAAGTAATGTATGATAGTTGGGCTTGGTTTAGGAAGCAATAGATTGAGTTTTCGGTTGTTTTGGATGGGTAAATTAGTGTAGTTTTGGTGAGCAACGATATTGTGATTGGTTGTTGGTGTTGAAATGCATTTTAATGCATTTGGATCTCTGTTTTGATAATGTGAAAATAGGGTATTTTGATCCAGGAGCAAACGAGGCGTTGTTGGAGGCTCCAGAAGAGTAATTTTCGTGTCGACGAGCAAGGCTTTGCGTATCGGTGAGTGGAAATGGATTTTCCAACTTTGTAACGCTTTGAGCGTGGTCTTGGGAGCTTAGTGTAAGTTTGAAACACTTAGCTAAGCTCAAGAGTAAGTGATTCGAAAATCTCTCTCGGAAATGTGCTATGTTTTGATGGAAAAGCACTTGAGTTAAATGTGGTTTTGATTACTATTTGAAAGCATGTTTTAAGAATGGTTAATGCTGGATTTTAGTGCCATTATGTTAAAGATGCACTAGGTAAGTGATCATTGGTTTTCTGTGATAAATGCATATGATCTTAAGCATGTTTATGCTTGTGGAAATGGCATTGTGTTTATGCTTGTAAACAGTGGAATATTGATGTTAAATGGTTATATTGGCAAGTGATGAAAGTGGTTTTTGGTTACTTTTAATCGAATATAGTTAGCCGACTATAGGATTGAGTGCACCGTGAATAAAGTCACCTTGGATGTCGAGGGGTTGTGATTGTGCCGTAATCTCCATCCAAGTACCCTAACGATTGAGGCTAAGATCACAACGGTGAATGGTTTAATCTCGTGTGTGAGTCTTGTGGTATATGTCTCGTACTCTCGTTAGTGGAATTATACAACTACCGATGAGTGATGTTGAGGGGTTGTGATTGTGCCATTAATCTCCATCACGTGTGTTGAGGGGTTATGATTGTGCCATTGATCTCCACCTTGTGTAGTCCGGTAGTATATATGAAGCGTGTGGGACAACTCTTGTAATCTGTGTATCCGATTGTGTCTTTTGTTTCGGCATGGTTTGAGGATTATCACTTGAGAGTCAATATAATGTTAAAGATTAATGATTAAGCATGAGATGCTTGTCAATGATGCAAGAATGCATGTGATGCTTGGTTTAAGCATGAGCAAAGGAATTTGTTGTTCATTTAATGATGCAATATGCATGTGGTTTTAAAAGTGCATTGAATGCTTAAATGAGCAAGTTTAAAAGAAAGGCATGAGGTTGCAAATGAAGTTCCAATGGTTTAATGAAATGCATTGATGAATGTTGTTTTAGCGATCCTCACTAAGCTATATGCTTACGCTCATCTGTTTCATCAATGCAGAGAATTGAGCTTTCAATGCAGCCTCAAAGCAAAGGGAATTCAAGAGTTTTTTACTAAGCGATGTATGTGGTACACCTTTAGTGTAATAAGTGGCAATGGGTGGGATTTCTATTCTTGTTAGTATTTGGTGATGTTAAACACCTTAAGCATGTTTGGTTTGCTTAGCTTTGGTTTGTAAATGGACTTTGAGGATTGATTTGTGCTTGAATGTGGCTTTTAGCTTTTGTATGGTTTTGAAGACTAGGAAGCATGCATATAGATCTAATGCTTGCATGAATGATTCTATGTTTTAGTTTATGCTTCGTATTGTTGGTCATTGGTGCTTACACATGTTATATGTATGTTGTGGCATGAATTATAATGATTTCAGAGGTGATTATGTGTGAAAACCAAAAAATTGTGAAGTTGCAGGGCAAGGCGTATCGGAACGCCCTTACCTATTTCGAAACGATGGCCTTGAATGGTCATGAGGATTCAGAACAGACAGGAACGTTCCGGAACGTTTTGCTACTGGAAAGTTGTGTTTCGATACGGGTTTCGGAACACACCCGCGTAATGAAACGGTCATCCTGGTTTCAAAACGACCGTTCCGATACAGGGTCTTGTGTTTTGAAACACCCGACCGTTGGTATTTAAATTTGAATTGTTTCAGGTTTCTGTTTTCTTACGTTTTGGTCCCTGAGTCTTGAATGCTTAATTAAATGAGTTTGGATGATCCGTTTAAGATGAAATTTGACATGTTGGCATATTATATAATTAATTTTGGATTGGTAACTTTAAAACTTGTTAAGTCCTCATAATTCAGGAAATTTATAAATTAGTCCCTAAAAGACGTTTGTATGCAATTGAACCCCTAATTGAACTCTGATCATTGTGCCGTTTCTCCCTAATGGTCTTGCTAATCGCATAGGTTAATAATGTGCAGCTAGAAAAGATAAAAAGAAAAAAGGGTCGTTAATCAAGGTTGACTTTAACGGGTTGACTTTGGTTTTCCCCGTGTAATCTTCTTAGTTTGGGTCGGGCGTCTAGGCCGGGCTAAGGGGGTTACATTTGTTGGTATCAGAGCCAAGTTACGAAAGAATTGGGGATTTTGGTATGTGAAATTGATATGTATTGAGGTATGCTATTTGAAAAGCATGAATTTGGTTTATTTTGGAGCTTATGTTATGCTTGATTGATGTGAATCGCATGTGAGATGGATATGATTGTGTGTTGATGATGCGATGTTGATATGTGCTGGTTGTGGAGGATGGAAAGCCTGATGATTCTGTTATGCTCTTGTATGTTATGTTATGTTTGAGGGAAATTGGGGTACCTATTGCCTTATTACAGTAGTTAAATGTTTTGTAAACTTGGATCCTTGCTTGAGGCTGACCTAAATGGTTTGATTTGTTCTTTTTGTTGTTATGCCTTGTTAAAAATAGCACTATGGGTATGAGGAGAGAGCTGAGGTCGAACACAATAGTGCATGCGGCTGAGTAGGGTGACCAGGGTGAGCAAGGGGCTGATGTCCCTCATGGTGGAAACTTACCTCCTCCGTCGCCACCTGGAGGTGGGGAGAAGGAGCAGCAAAGACTTGCTGGTCCGGGTTTAGGTGATCTAACGCTGTTGGTTCAGGCGATCACCGGGGCATTTCAGGCTGCTGTAGCCAGAGCACATGTACAGGCCTCTGCAGCTGGGCAGGCGGGCTTACCTTTGGAGAGGTTGAGGAGCATAGGAGCTGTGGGGTTCTTTGGAATGTCTCATGAGGCGTTAGAAGCCTGGTTAGCGTGTATGATCCGTATTATAGATCAAATGGGATGCAACGATGTGCGCAAGCTAGGATGCGCAGTTTCTTTGCTGCAAGGAGATGTCTATAGCTAGTGGATGACTACCACCGCTGGATTGGAACCCAACGTGGTAGATTGGGAGTATTTCGAGGGTGCCTTCAAGAGGAAGTATCTAGGGGTGAGGTACTTGGACGAGAAGAAACGCAAGTTTATGTCGCTAGTTCAGGGCAACCTTTCTATGGCTGAGTACAATGTCCAGTTCATACGTCTGAGCCAGTATGCCCCTGAGCTGATACCTAGTGAGAGGCACCGATGTGATCGCTCCCGGTACGTGTTGGTGCAAGAAGTCAAAACCTATATGTTGGCTGCGGATTACACTAACTTCGATGTGCTTGTATGTCGAGCCAAAGATTTCTTACAGAACTTGGGTTTGTCGTCTCAAGGTGTTGGATCTAGCTCTGGGAAGAGAGCAGCTGAGTGTAGTTCCGGGGGTGAACGAAACAAAAGAGGTCGAGATAGGAGACATCAGCCCGAGGGTCGTTAATCATATAGGTTAATAATGTGCATATAGAAAAGATAAAAAAGAAAAAAAAGGGTCGTTAATCAAGGTTAACTTTAACGGGTTGACTTTGGTTTTCCCCGTGTAATCTTCTTAGTTTGGGTCGGGCGTCTAGGCTGGGAAAATCCATTTCCACTCACCGTTACGCGAAACTTTGCTCACCGACACGAAAATCACCCTTCTAAAGACTCCAAAAATGCTTCATTTGTTTATGGATCAAGATCCCCTGTTTTTAGATCATCAAAATAGAGATCCAAATGCTTTAAAGTGCATTTCAACACGAGCAACCAAACACAAACTCGTTGCTCACAAAAACTACACCAATTTACCCATCCGAAACAACCGAAAACTCAATCGATTGCTTTATAAACCAAGCCCAGCCAACATACATCACTTCCAACCATTTATAAAAATCAAAAAAAATCTAAAAACAACTTAAATCCTTCCTTATACCTCCAACAAGCCAAACTTTATCATTACACCCCCAAAACCCAACTAAAACAATCAAGAAACCCACGGATTTTGGGATCTATATTATCAAAACCCTTTTTCAACGTAATAATCAAATCAAAACTCAATTAAAACCAATCCAAAACAGAGCTCATCAAATCCAATCCGAAAATCAATATTTTAATCATATTTTTGCAAGATTTTGATTTCAAATCAAAACTATAATAAAAACTCACCCAAAAACATCAATTAGAAGCAAAAGATCTTGGGAATTTTAATAAAGAACCTAGATTGAAGGTTGAGAACGGGATTTACCTCCAATCCTTGCTTCCCTTAAGGTTTAACAAGTTTTAGCTCCACAAAACTTGAAAATCTTGAAGAGAAATCTTGGAATTGATTTGGAAATCAATGAGAGAGTGTTTGGGAGAAAAGAATTCTGGAGAAAGTGTTGAGAAAATGATTTTGTTTATTAATGAAAGTTAGTTACGTGAAAAACTTCTCATTATTCTATTTTAATATTTTTATTAAATAAAATCTTTTTTTTATTTAATCATCTAAAAATCCTTTTAAAACACATATCAATTTAAGGAAGGTGTAATTGCACCATAGCTCCCTAAAGATTCTAAGATTTTTGGCTTCTCTTTTAAAATTACATTTTCCACAGTTTTGAAACTTTACATTTCGGTCACTACCCAAAGTGTACCACTTCCAAAGCCTATTTTGTAAAATTTATTCGACCAACCTCTTAAACATGATTTAGAGGATTTTTGCAAATTTTACCATATTTTTATCCTTTCCGATCCTTGATTTCCCTAAACCTCCGATATGATTCGAAGTGTTTCCGACCGGTCTGATCCTATGTCAAAAACATCTAGGCCCAAAACCAGGGTGTTACAACTCTCTCCCACTTAGGAAATTTCATCCTCTAAATTTTAACTGAACGAAAAAAGTGTGGAAACTGTTTCAACATATCCGCCTTGCTTTCCCAAGTGGCCTCCTCAACGTCTCGGTGTCGCCACAACACCTTCACAAGCTCTATCGTCTTGCCATGAAGAACCTTCCTGCTCACATCCAGAATCCTCACCGGTTCTTCGTCATAAGACAAATCCGGATTCAAATCTACCTCCTTAACAAGCATCACATGCGAAGGATCCGATCTATACCTCTGCAACATTGAGACATGAAACACATCATGAATATTTTCCAACTCGGGAGACAACCTCAACCGATATGCCACATGACCAATACACTCCACAACCTCATATGGTCCAATAAACCTCAGGCTAAGTTTACCCTTATGCCCAAATCTCATCACCATCTTCCGAAGCGATACCTTCAAGAACACATGTTCACCCACCGCGAACTCAATCTTTTCACGCTTCAGATCCACGTAAGACTTTTGCCGATTCGATGCTACCTTCAAACGCTCACAAATGAGCTTCACCTTCTCGGTAGATCCTTTCAACACAGTCGGCATCGAAATAACCTTTTGCCCAGCTTCTGCCCAACAAAGAGGGGTTCTACATCTTCTCCCATACAAAGCCTCGTATGAAGCCATTAGAATACTTGCCTGGTAACTATTGTTGTAAGCAAACTCAACCAAAGGCAAGTGCTTCTCCCAAGAACCCTAAAACTCTATAACACAGCATCTCAACATATCCTCAAGCACCTAGATCACACGTTCTGACTGTCCATCCGTCTGAGGATGATATGAAGTACTAAAATTCAACCGTGTACCCAAAGCTTGATGCAAACATTCCCAAAACTGTGATGTAAACCTCAGATCCCTATCCAACGCTATGGACTTTGGCATCCCGTGCAACCGTACAATCTCAGCAATATACAGCTCTGCCAGTTTATCCAAGGTGTACGTAGTATGCACAAGAAAGAGATGTGCACACTTCGTAAGGCGATAAATAATCACCAAAACTGAATTCTTCGTCGATAGTGAAAAAGGCAAACCAGACACAAAATCCATGGCAATCCTTTCCCACTTTCACTCCGGGATTCTCAAAGGTTGAAACAACCCCGAAGGTACCTGATGTTCATCCTTCACTCGCTGACACACCATGCACTTACTAACGAACTCAGCAACATCCTTTTTCAACCCCACCCAGTAGTACTCATCCTTCAAATCATGATACATCTTGGTACTACCGGGGTGCATAGCGAAAGGGCTATTATGAGCTTCAGTCAGAATAATGCGCCTCAACTCAACATCATCTAGCACAACTATTCGACTCCCAAAACGCAGAACACCATCACCACTAAAACTGAAATCTGACGGTTTACCCTCCTCAATATCCTGAACATGAGGGACAAGAGAATCATCAAGCAACTACTTATCCTTGATCAATTGGATCAGAGATGGTTTCACTTGCAATTCAGCAACAAGACCACCAACTCGCGATATGCTCAAACGAGCAAACATCGCCCTCAACTCCACAGCCACTTTCCTGCTCAAAGCATCGGCCACAACATTGGCCTTTCCCGGGTGATACTCGATCGACAGATCATAATCCTTAAGCAACTCCACCCATCGACGTTCCCTAAGATTCAACTTCTTCTGAGACATATGATACTTTAAGCTCATATGATCCGTGAACACCACACACTTCTCGCCATACAGATAATGCCTCCAAATCTTCAAGGAAAACACAATAGTCGCAAGCTCAAGATCGTGAGTATGGTAGTTACGCTCATTCACCTTCAACTACCTAGATGTATAGGCTACTACATTACCCTCATGCATCAACACACAGCCCAAACCAACAATGGACGCATCACTATAGACCACAAACTCCTTACCAGATTCAGGTTGAATCAGGACAAGAGCTTGCGTCAAAGCTTCCTTCAGCTTCTCAAAAGCTTCTTGCCTCGCATCCGTCCACTCAAAGCGAACATTCTTCTGCAACAACTTGGTCAAAGGTGCAACAATCTTCACGAAACCTCGACAAACCTTCGGTAATATCCAGCCAAACCAAGAAAACATTGCACCTCCATCACCGACTTAGGCACCTTCCAGCTCATCACTGCCTCAACCTTATGCGGATCGACGCGAATACCGTCAGCCGATACAACATGCCCAAGGAGGACCACTTCTTTAAGCCAAAACTCACACTTACTTAGCTTGGCATACAACTGGTTCTCCAACAACGCTTGCAAAACTATTCTTAGATATCTATCATGATCATCCTTGGTACTTAGGTACACAAGGATATCATTGATGAACACCACCACAAACTGGTCCAAGAACTCATAGAACACACGATTCACCATGTCCATGAAAGCAGCATGTGCGTTGGACAAACTAAACGGCATCACTAAGAACTTGTAATGCTTGTACCTTGTCTGAAAAGCCGTCTTAGGTACGTCCACATCCTTTACATTAAACTGGTAATACTCTGACGTAAAGTCAATCTTAAAAAACATCGAGGCTCCTCGAAACTGATCAAAAAGATCATCAATCCTTGGCAAAGGATACTTGTTCTTAATCGTCAACTTGTTCAGTTGCCGATAATCTACACACATCCGCTTTGTCCCATCTTTCTTCTTTACAAACAAGACTGGTGCACCCCAAGGTGATACACTCGGCCGGATGAACCCTCGATCCAACAACTCTTGAAGCTGGGATTTCAACTCTTTCTGCTCTTTAGGTGCCATGCGATAAGGAGAAATAGACACCGGGGTCGTATTCTCATACAACTCGATACAAAACTCAACTTCTCTGTTTGGCGGCAACCCATGCAATTCTTCCGAAAAGACACTCAGAAAATCGCAAATAATTCTGATGTCCTGCACACGTACATCCTTTGTACCAGGATTCATCATATACGCAGGATAAGCCTCACAACCCATCCTTAGCATACAACTTGCTTCCATAGCCCAAACAACATTAGACAAGAATTTCACATTTTCGCCTACTACCACCACTTCATAATCATTAGCAAGTTTTAAAGTGACTCGCTTAACATCAAAGTCTACCACCACTCTATGCTCGGACAACCAATCCATGCCAAGGATCACATCAAAACCATAAAAGGGTAACTCAATCAAATTCACAAGGAAAACATGACCTTGAATAGATAAGGGACACCTCCGGTACAACTTCCTAGTGACTATAGTCTCACCAAAAGAACTAGTCACTTGCATTCATACTTCAATCAACTCAACAGGTATATCAAGCAAAGGCGCATGCTCACTCAAGATATAAGAATACGTTGATCCAGAATCAATCAAAGCCAATACTGATAAAGACTGTAGAACAAAGGTTTATGATGACATCAGTATCATTGCGCTCCTCGCGCTCAGCATAGACCCTCGCAGGGCCGCCTCCCTCAGGCCGAACTACTACGACATGAGCAATGCCTCGCTGCTTCTCATCTCTCCTCTAGAAACTTCCTCGACTGAGCCCACAGCCTCTCTGAGGTGCAGCCACAGTAGGTGCACGTCCGTGGCCTCCACCAGCCAACAGAGGACACTCGCGTCTCCTATGATCTGCTGAACCACAGTTCCAACAAGATTTCCCTGTTACTACAACAGGAGCATGTGCCTCCCTAGCTGTACAAGGACAATCTCATCGTAGATGACCCCGAGAACCACACGTCCAACACGTATTTTGTTTCACCCTCATCCGGTCTACCTAAGCCGGTGCACCATGTCCAACATTACCTCGCCTAGCAGAAGGCTGATATCTCCTATCTCGACCTCTCTTGTTCCGTCCACCACCAAAACTAGACTCAGCTGCTCTCCTTCCAGAGCTAGAACCACCTCCACGAGATAATAGACCCAAGTTATGCTCGATGTCCTTAGCTCGACATACAAGCACATCAAAATTTGTGTAGTCCGTACCCAATATATAAGTCTTGACTTTCTGCACCAGCCCATACCGGAAGCGATCAAAATGATGCCTCTCACTCGGCATCAACTCAGGGGCGTATTGGCTCAAATGTACGAATTGGACCTCGTATTCAGCCACAAAAAGATTTCCCTGTACAAGCGACATAAACTCGCGCTTCTTTTCATCCAAGTATCTCACTCAAAGATACTTCCTCTTAAAGGAACCTTGGAAAAACTCCCAATCTACCTCATTGGGTTCCATTCCACCGATGATAGTTGTCCACCAACTATAAGCGTCACCCTGGAGCAAAGAGACAGCGCATCCCAGCTTACGCACATCACTACATCCCATCTGATCCATGATACAGATCGTACAAGCCAACCAGGCTTCTGACGCCTCAGGAGACATTCCATAGAACTCATCAGTTCCTAAACTCCTCAACCTTTCCAAAGGCAAACCCACATGCCCAGCTGCAGGTGCTTGAACATGCGCTCCAGCTACCACAGCCTGAAACGCTCCGGTGATCGCCTGAACCAATGGCTTTAGATCACCCAATCCTGGACCAGCTTGTCCTTGTTGCTCCAGCTCTCCACCCGCAGGTGGTGGCGGAGGAGGTAAGTTTCCACCAGGAGGGACATCAGCCCCTTGGATACCCTGGTCGCCCTGCTCAGCCGTAGGCACCACCGTGTTCGACCTAAGCTCTCTCCTCAGACCCATAGTGCTATTTTTATCAAGGCATAACAACAAAACAAATCAAACCATGATTTAGGTCAGCATCAAGCAAGGATCCAAGTTCACAAAAACATTTAATTAGTGTAATAAGGCAATGAGCACCCTGATTTCCCTCAAGCATAACATAGCATATCATATACATCATGCTTTAAATTATCCAAAATCAGCACATATGCTTATCACATCATTTGTAACACCCTAATTTTTGGCCTAGATGTTTTAGACATCGGATCAGACCGGTCGAGAACAATTCGAATCGCGTAAAGTGATTTAAGGGAATCAAGGATCGGGATAGGATAAAAATGTGGTAAAAATTGCTAAAATCATATGAAAATATGTTTAAGTGGTTGGTTAAGTCAATTTTACAAAAAGAGTTTTGGAAATGAGACATTTCGAGTAGTGACCAAATTGTAAAGTTTCAAAATTGTGGAAAATATGATTTTTAAAGAAGAATCCAAATTCTTAGAATCTATATGGGTCTTTATGGCAATTTAGCCTTTCCTTAATATGACATGTGTTTAAAATGATTTTTAATTAAATAACTTTAAATGGTTAATTAATTTAGGTGGTTAACTTGAGATTCCTAATTACGTAACTACCAACTTCTCTTCATTTTCAGCCAAACACTACTTTCACTCATCTTTCTCCAAAATTCTTTTCTCCCAAACCCTCTCCCAATATTTCCTAAGCAATTTTCAAGAAAACATATCTAGTTCTTCAAGATTTTGCAAGGAAAAACTTGTCATCCATTGAGGAAAGCAAGGATTGGAGGTAAATCTCGTTCTCAACCTCTAATCAACGTTCTTTATTGAAATTCCCAAGATATTTCGCTTCTAAATACTATTTTTGGTTGAGTTTTCATTATAGTTTTGATTGGAGATCGAAATCTTGTGAAATTGTGGTTGAAATCTTAATTTTTGGACTTAATGTGTTAAGCTTTATTTTGTATTGATTTTAATTGAGTTCTAAGTTGATTAATATGTTGAAATGAAGTGTTGATAACATAGATCCTGAAATCCTTGAGATTCTTGAGTTTCTTGGTTGATTTAAGTAAGTTTTTGAGGTGAAATGGTGGAATCTTGCTTCCTGGAGGTATAAGGTTGGGTTAGGTTGTTTGTTAGATGTGTTTAGGTGTTTATAATGGTTTGGAAGTGATGCATGTTGGCTGGGCTTGGTATAGGAAGCAATCGATTGAGTTTTCGGCTGTTTTGGATGAGTAATTTTGTGTAGTTTGGGTGAGCAACGAGTTTGTGAATTGTTGCTGGTGTAGAAATGCATTTTAATGCATTTAGATCTCTGTTTTGATGATGTGAAAACAGGGGATCTTGATCCCGAAGCAAACGAGGAGTTGTTGGAGGATCCGGAAGAGTAATATTCGCGTCGACGAGCAAGGCTTCGCGTATCGGTGAGTGCAAATGGAATTTCCTGCTTGGTAACGCTTTGAGTGTGGTCTTGGGAGCTTAGTGTAAGTTTGATACACTTATCTAAGCTCAAGAGTAAGTGATTCGGAAATCTCTCTCGGAAAAAGTACTATGTTTTGATGGAAATGCACTTGTGATAATTGTGGTTTTGAATCCTGTTTTAAAGCATGATTAAGCATGGTTAAATGCTGGTTTTTAATGCCATTGTGTTAAGGAAGCACTAGGTAAGTGATCCTTGGTTTTCATGTGATAAATGCATGTGATGTTAAGCATGTTATGCTTGTGGAAATGACATTGTATTTATGCTTGTAAAACAGTGGATTAATGAGGTTAAATGGTTATATTGGCAAGTGATGGAAATGGTTTTTGGTAGTGTTAATCGGATATAGTTAGTCGGCTATAGGATTGGGTGTACCGTGAATAAAGTCACCTTGGATGTCGAGGGGTTGTGATTGTACCGTATACTCCATCTAAGTACCCTGACGATTGAGGTTAAGATCACAACGGTGGATGTTAATTCCGTGTGTGAATCTTGTGTTATGTGTCTTGTACTCTCATTAGTGGAATTATACAACTACCGATGAGTGGTTTTGAGGGCTGTGATTGTACCGTCATACTCCACCACGGGTGTCACACGATGGAGGGTTGCTCTCGTGTGTGAACCTTGTGTAGACCGGTAGTGTGTATGAAGCGTGTGGGACAACACTTATAATCCGCGTATCCGATTGTGTCTTTTGTTAGAATGATTTATGGATTATCACTTGTGAGCCAATATAATGTTAAAGATTATTGTGAAGCATGAGATGCTTGTTAATGATGCACGAATGCATGAGATGCTTCGTAAAGCATGAGCAAATGTTTATTTGTTGTTTTTAAAATGTTGCATATGAGCATGTGTTTATAATGTGCATTGATGTCTTGAGAAGACATGTTCTACGAAAAGGCATGTGTTGAAAAGTGGTGGTTTTACAAGTCATGTGAAATACATTGATGAATGTTGTTTAGCGATCCTCACTAAGCTTTGGGCTTACGCTCATTTGTTTCATCACTGTAGAGAATTATGAGTTTGAGGCAGCACACAAGCAAGGGAATCCAAGCATTTTGTTTTAGCAAAGTTGTGACATGTTTTGGAATGTGTTCGAACATGAAAAGATGTGAAAACCCAGCAAAATCTACTGTAGCAGGGCAAGGCGTATCGGAACGCCCTTGCCTGTTTTGAAACAGAGGCCTGAAATGGCCATGAGGTTTCGGAACGGGTGAGAACGTACCGAAACATTTTTGCTACTGGAAAGGGGTGTTTCGATACGGGTCTCGGAACGCACCCGAGTATTGAAATGGTAAACCTGGTTTCGAAACGCCCGTTCCGATACAGGTCTCTGCGTTTTGGAACACCTGTCAGTTTAAGTTTGAATTTGAATTATTTCATGTTTCTTTTCTTGCATTTTGGTCCCTAAACCTTAAATGCTTAATTTAATGAGTTTGGTTGATCTTTTTAAGTTGAAATTTACCATGTTGGTTTATTATAGGTGTAATTTTGGATTGGTAACCTTAAATCTTGTTAACTCCCCTAAATTCTGGAAATTTACATTTTAGTCCCTAAAAGACGTTTCTATGCAATTGAACCCCTATTTGAGTTCTGTTAACTATGTCGCTTCCGCTGAAATGTTTTGCTAATCATTTAGGTTAATCAAGTGCATCTAGATAAGTTAAAAGAAAAAATGGTCGTTAATCAAGGTTGACTTTCGGGTTGACTTTGGTTTTCCCCGTGTAATCTTCGTAGTTCGGGTCAGGTGTCTAGGCCAGGCTAAGGGGGTTACATCATCATCATACAATCATATCCAGCTCACATATGATTCACAACAATCAAGCATGGCATAAACTCCAACATCTCATCAAAAACATGCTTTTTCAATCAACATACCTCGAATCATACCAATTACACTTACCACCATCCCCAATTCTTTCGTAACCTGGCTCTGATACCAACAAATATAACCCCCTTATCTCGGCCTAGACGCTTGACCTGAACTAAGAAGATTACACAGGGAAAATTGAAGTCAACTCATGAAAGTCAACCTCGATTAGTGACCCTTTTTTCTTTTTATCATTTCTAGATGCACATTATTATCCTATGTATTTAATTAAGCGATTAGGCGAAAATGGCACATCGATCGAAGTTCAATTAGGGGTTCAATTGCATTCATTTAACTTTTAGGGACTAGATTGTAAATTTCAAGAATTACAAGGACTATCTAGTTTTTAAGATTACCAAACCAAAATTAATAATATAACGTGCCAGCGTGTCAAATCTCATTTCAAACGGAGCATCCAAGCTCAACCAATTATACTCACAACATTCAGGGATCAAAACATAAGAGAGAAAAACCTAGAACAATTCAAAATCATCATCCAACGGTCAAGTGTTTCAGAACACAAGACCTTGTACCAGAACGGCCGTTTCAAATCCATGTTGACCGTTTCGATACGCAGGTGCGTTCCGAGACCCCAAATATCCCGTTTCGATACGTTGGTTTATAGTGACGAAATGTTCTGGAACATGCCTTCCCGTTTCGCAACATCATGGCCATATTATAGGCCACCGTTCCGAAACAGGAGAGGGCATTACAAAATGTATGGGCCTCCAATTTTTCAATTTGCTGGTTTTACACAAGTTTTCACCACCGAAACCATTCCGACACATGTCACAACACACATACATTATGAATAAACGTCAAAGACCACCAATACGACACACAAGCTACATCATAGCATCAATCTTGCAAGTACTAGGACTATAGGCATGCTTCCTAGATGACAAAACCGTAGAAAGCCTAAATACCACATTCAAGTTCAAAACAATACTCAAAGGCCATTTACAAACCAAGGTAAGCAACCCAAACATGCTCATGGTGTTTAGCATCACCAAATACTATCAAGAGTAAAAATCTCACCCATTGCCTCTTATTACACCAAGGTGAAACCACATACTTTGTTTAGTCTAAGATACTTGGAATCTACTTGCTTTCTCGCTGCCCAAATGCTTAATTCTCTGGATTGATGAAATAAATGAGCATAAGCATAAAGCTTAGTGAGGATCGCTAAAACCAAACATTCATCAATACATTTCATAAAACCAAGATAACATCATTTGCAAACTCATGCCTTCCTTTAAAACATTCTCTCTAAAGCATCAATGCACTTTTAAACCACATGCTCATAGCATCATTAAAACCACAACAAAATCCTTTGCTCGTGCTTAAACCAAGCATTACATGCATTCTAGCATAATTTCCAAGCATCTCATGCTTAATCATTAATCATCAACATTTGTGCAAGAGCTTTTTGCTGTGGTATAATCCACCAAATAGGAACACTCAGTTGAGGAACGATATTGCATCCTTTCTCCAGTTTGATGACGAATCAATGTATGAGTGTTGGGACAGATTTAAGGGATTATTGCGCAAGTGCACTAATCACAATTTTCATGATTGGACACAAGTGGTTATGTTCTACCATGGTGTTTATGCTCCCACCAGAATGTTGCAAGATGTCTCAGCAAATGGGACATTGCTAGACAAATCACCCGAGGAATCCTTTGACATCCTTGATAGAATAGCCAACAACGATTATCAATTTCCATCATCAAGACTTGGAATGGGGAGGAAAACTCAAGTATCACGTGATACGGATGTGGATGCCTCAGCAGCAGCCCAATTGACCACTATCACAACCATGCTAAAGAATTTGCAAAAGCCTAGTGAGGTGAAAGAAGTAAGAGTGGCATCAACTTGCCTTCGTTGCAATGGAAACCACCACTTGAGCGAGTGTCTGGACAACCAAGAATCTTCGTTGCAATGTTGTAGTGGAAGGGTTGTTTAAGTAAGTGTTGGTTCTTAGCAACCTTTGAGGAGTTGAGAAGATGGTATGTATGTTTAAGCTGGGCGATGTTCTGGTAAGGCAAGTGTTGTGGTCAGAGTTTGAAGTGGTGGGGCAATGTAAGTTCAAAGGCCATTGTTGGTGGAACGGATTCTTGTGAGAAGTGGTTGGTTGGTTGTGATTAAGTAATTCTTTTTGAGTTCAGCTGGTGGTGTGTGGAATGGTGGGCGAAGTCAAGGTTGGGGTTAGTGATGTGATTATCTGTTGAAGAGTGAGCAGTTCTGGTGAGTCGATGGTAAAGTTTGCGGTGGATGTGAAGTAAGGACAGTAATATGTTGAGAAGTTGGGTAAGCAGTTGGTGCTTAAGAATTTTTGCTTGTTTGGAAAATCTTGAAGGATGTTGGAGAGTTTGTAAAGAGTTTTAGAAGCAGTGAAGGTTGTAGTTTACATGGTGGCTGAATTGGATTGGTGGGTGTCACTGTGTGAACAAGTTTGGGAGTTGTGTGCTAAGGTGTGTATGCTGTAAAAGTTTGAGGTTCTTCAGGCTGTTGATGGGGCTATGTGTAGTTCGGGGTTGTGAAGGGTTAAGTTGTGCTTAACTTTGAGTGTGCTAGAATATGTGAATAGTGTGTGGTGGTGTTGGGTTCAGTGGAGTTTTGTGTGGAAAGTGTTCAGTGGTGGTTGAGGTTTTTGTAATTCCTTGTGTGTTGATTTGAGAAGGTTGTTGTTCTCTTTTCGCAGGTTGAAATTTCGAGGACGAAATTTCCTATGAGGGGGAGAGTTGTAACGCCCTGGTTTTGGGCTTAGAAGTTTTGGGCATTGACCGGTTCGGTCAAAGTGTTGTTCGAATATAAAAAGGTGAAATTAGGAAAGCCTAGTTCGGGTTGCATTAAAAATATGGGAAAATGTTCTAAAATCCTCTTTTAATATATATAAGTGAACTGTGAAATCAATTTTACAAAATGAGGTTTGGAAGGGTGACATTTTGGGCTAGTGACCAAAATATAATTTTTGAAAACTGCGTGACTGTTTTAAAAAGGATTGAAACTTTGAATCTTTAAGGAGCTATTTACCCAAAGGGAGTTTCTCCAGATTTTTCTAAGATATTTTATGTTTTAATTCTGATTTTTAAACATAAAGAAAGTGGAGGGAAGTTATTTTCTAACTAATTTTCCTAAAATCTCATTTTCCTTTTCTCTCATTTTCTCTCAACCCAAACATTTTCTCTCCAGAGATTTTCCTCTGATTTTGTCATCTAAATCACTCATTTCAATTCTCTTTTGATTGCAAATCATATCATCAACAAAACCTCGCCATTTGCTAATTGGATCTTCAAGCTTTTTGATCCTAAAAAGGGAGAAACTCAAGTTTGGAGGTAAGAACGTCCTTCTCCTCTAAACTCTCAGTTCTTTACTGAAATTCCTAAGTTCTCAATCCTTGATTTGTGATTTGTTAAAGGCTTTTCAATTGGAATCTTGATTTTGGCTTTAAAATGCAAGATTTGGTGATTTTTGGTGAAATTTCGTGTGATCTGTTTGGGCAGTGTTTTGAGGTGTCAAATTGATGTTAAATGAATGTTAAATTGATGAGGAATTGAGGTTTAATCAATGCAATCCCGAATAGGTTGAATTTCCTAAGTTTTGCTTGAGTTTTTGGTTGTTTTTGGAGTGTTTTTGATGATCTGTTATAGCTGGAGGTATAAGGACGTGTTTGTGATCATTTTGGATGTTAATTGATGTTTAAAAATGGTTAGAAGTGATGGATCTTGGCTGGGTTAAGTTTTGGAAGTGTTTGGAGGTGCTTTCGGTTGTGTTTGGTAGCCGAATTGTTGGATTTGTGATGAGCAGCGAGTTTAGTTATGTTGCTGGTGTTTTTAATGCATAATGATGCATTAATCCTCTGTTATTGTGTGCTTGAAATAGGGGAGTTTGATCCGTGAGCATTAGAGGTGGTGCGGAAGGTTTCGGATGCTTGGAAGGCTTGTTGGTTAGCCTTGTTTTGTGTATCGGTGAGTGAAGTTGGGTTTTCAGCTTTTAAACTAAGGTTTGAAGGTTTTGGGAGCTTAGTTTAAGTCTAAACAACTTTGCTAAGCTCAAGAGTAAGTAAATGGATTTTTGCTCTTGGTTTGTGTTGTGAATTTGGTTTTAAAAGCAATTGTGATTGATGGTTGCAATGCATGTGATTTGAATGTTTTAAATTCTGTTTTGAAAGCATATTTTAGCATGGTAATGCTGGTTTTGAAAGCCATAAGTGAAGGATGCTCAAGGTAAGAGATCCTTGGTTTTGTTTATGGAAAATTGTGGTTTTGAGGCATGGTGTTGCATGATGTTTAATGGCTTGTGTAATGCTTTTAAAAACAGTGGATTAATGGTGGTAAATGATGGTTTTTGCATTATGGTTATGCATGTGAATCATTGGACTAATGTGGTAAGGTTGTTATATTGGCAAGTGATGTAAGTGGTTCTTGGTTTCTTTGATCGGATATAGTTAGCCGGCTATAGGATTGGGTGCACCGTGAATAAAGTCGCCTTGGATGTGTAGTGGTTAAGTGTGAACCGGTATACTCCATCCAAGTATCCTAACGAGATGGTTAAGGTTATAATGGTGATTGGAATCCCATTCGAGGACCTTGGGTAAGCAAAGGTAATAATGGTGGTTAAAATTCCATTGGTGGACCTTGTGCTTGGTAAGATCACAATGGTGGTGTAAAGTCCATGTGTGGATCTTGTATAGGGTGTCCCGGATCTCGTTAGTGATGTTATACAACTACCAATCGGTGATGCTAAGGTTGTATGGTGTTTAAAAGTCCATACATGGGAACCTTGTGCATGTTAAGGTTATATGGTGTTTAAAAGTCCATATATGGGAACCTTGTGTAAGATAAGGTTGTATGGTGGTTAAAAGTCCATACATGGGAACCTTGTGAAAGTTAAGGTTGTATGGTGATTAAAAGTCCATACATGGGAACCTTGAGGAAGATAAGGTTGTATGGTGGTTAAAAGTCCATACATGGGAACCTTGTGAATGGTAAGGTCAAATGGTGGTTAAAAGTCCATTTGGAGACCTTGGATTGGTAGTGTGTATGAAGCGTAGGGACAACGCTTGTGATCCGCGTATCCGATTGGATGTTGAGTTGAAAAGTTGATGTGGTTGATCACTTGGAAGCCAATATAATGTTCTTGTTTATAATGAAGCATGAGATGCTTGGAATGATGCATGGTTGCATGAGATGGTAAAATGTATTAAGAATGCATGTTTACTTGATTAAGTTTGAACAAGTGTTGGTTATCTATTGGGAATGGTGCATGTGTGCATGAAATCTCTTTAGTGCATTGAAGTCTTGCTAAGACTTGTTTTTAAAGGCATTTGATGCAAAAGTTGATGATGTGGTTCATGTGTTGCATTTGCTTATACATGAGTTGGATTGATTGATGTAAATGGTTTTAAAAGGGTACTTGCTTGAAATGATATCCAAGTATGAGAAATGTATGATGTACAATGGAGGTGTTTTCCATGGTTTTGAATTTAACTTTGCATATGGTGCTTATGCATGAAATGGTTAAATTAATGGTTTTGCAAATTGTGCTTGAAAAGGTTTACTTAGCTTGCTAAGCTAAGGGTTGGTTTTCATGTTTGAGCTATACATGATTTTGAGCTTGTTGTTGAAAAGGGGTTTTTCAAACATTGCTTGGTTAAACAAATCGAGTTGCTTTTCAAATAGGTTTTATGACTCGCTGCATTGATGGTGTTTTGGTTTTGAGCATTCCTCACTAAGCATTATGTGCTTACGCTCCTTTTTGTCCATCAATGCAGATCGTTGAAGTTGGAACAGCGAGAGGCAAGGGATTCAAGGGGAACTCCACTTGAGATGTATGTCTCGGTTAATAGCTATAGTTAATAAAGGCAATGGGGGAAGAATCTTTTATGTTGATGTTTAACGAGATTGTGTATGTTGGACAAGTTTGGTTTATGATGTTGAATCATGTGGATTAAAGTTGCAACGTTTGGATCATCTTATGCTTATGTTGGTTTGCTATGCTTCTTGTTTAAAAGCATGAATGTGTTTTGATTGTGTTTACTGTGTTGGTGCACCTAGGGGTGATCATGTATCTAGATTTTGATGCTTAAATGTTCCTTGTATGATGTATGAGTTGCTGGTAAAGTTTGGTAGCTTTTGGAGCATGATTGGTTGATCAATTGCATGTTTGAGCAAGCATATTTATGCAGTCTGTGCAGGTCGTTTCAGAACAGTCGCTACCGTTTCGGAACGGGTGCCTTGTAGCAGCCCAGGCGTCCGAAACGGGAGACACCGTTCCGAAACGGGAAGCCCTCTGCCAGCCCTCGTTTCGGTACGCGTTGCGGAACGGCCCCGTCTTTCGAAACAGGTTCTCCCTGTTTCGGAACACCTGACCGTTGGGGGCTGACATTGGCAGTTATATGTTTTGAAATGTTTGCATTTTGGTCCTGAATCTTGTTATTGCAATTGTGTGAGTTTGGCATGTCCGTTTGAGCTGAAAATTTTCAGTGAAGCATGAAACTTGATTAATTTCAAGATGGTAACTCTAATTTGGGTTATGTCCTTATAAGTTACAGAATTTACAATTTGGTCCCTAAGGTTGTGAATTGTTCAATTGGGTCCCTGTTTGATCTCTGATGTTTATGATCTTTGAGTATGCTGTTTGAATGATCATAACTAGGGTTAATGTGCATCTAGACAAGTTTAAAAGAGAAAAAAAGGGTCGTTAATCAAGGTTGACTTTCGGGTTGACTTTGGTTTTCCCCGTGTGATCTTCTTAATTCGGGTCGACGTCTAGGCCGGGTTAAGGGGGTTACGTTTGGTGGTATCAGAGCTGAGTTGCGAATGCTTGGGGAAAACGGTGAGTTGTTGTAGTATGTGTTTGATGTATATCCTGATGAGTGGATGAAAGCTGGTTGAAACACGTGTTTCTGAGTAAGTTGTTGGTCTTTTCAAGCATGCTTTGTGATTATGAATCATCGCTGAGTTAATGTGGATTTGTGCCGATGTTGAGAGTTGATTTTATGATTAATGAAAGTGTTATGAGTATGATATGTGGATATTATGCTGCTGTGAATGGATGTTGTTTGATGAAAGCATGATCGACGTATGTTGTTTGATATGTTTGATGTTGTGATATCCATGTTTGTGTTGACTGTTATGTCATGTAAAAGGGGAGGATTCGGGATACCCATTGCCTTATTACTATAGCTATTGTGTTATTTTGGAGTGGGAGTTTGAATCCTTGCTTAAAGCTGGTCTAATTGGTTTGTTTGTTTTGTTGTGATTGTTGTTGTTAATAGTATGGCGAAATCGATGGAAAAATGGCAGTTGGGTGAGATGGTTGCTGCCTTAGGGCAGGTTGTTAAGGCGTGGAATTCACCTTTTAGTGGAGGTGTTTCATCTCAGTCTTCTGTGCTTGGTGTTGAGGTATTGAGGCAGGAGGGAGAAGCTGGTTCTGTGATGAAGAGTCCATCACCTGTTGCTCAAGAGGTGTTGGGAACATCTCAGGTTGTGGTTAAAGTAAAGTCGGTAGATATGATGGCTGTGGGATGTGTGGGTTTGTCGAAGCAGCGTTTGTTTGATTTGGGTGCTGTGGAATATCATGGTTCGACACCTGAGACGTTTGAGGCCTAGTTGGCCAGTGTGATTCAGATTTTGGATCAGGAAGTTTGCGATTATGCCTGTAAGCTGGGGAGCGTTGTCTCTTTGATGTTGGAGGACGCATGTGCCTGGTGGACATCTGTGGCGGTGGCATCGCACATCCATGATATTGATTGGGACTTCTTTGTGTCTGCCTTTTATGAAAGGTATCTTGGGGTGGAATTCCCAAGAGTTAAGCAGTGCGAAGGTAGTGCAGATCTGGGGCAAGTGCTGGTTGAACAAGGAGTGGAGGCTCAGCTACCGGTGTGTAATTGTTGTGGGAGGCGCCATGTTGCAGGTTGTTGGGGCGTAGGTGCTTGTTGGAATTGTGGTTCTAAAGAGCATGTGAAGCAAGATTGTCCTCTTGGAGTGAAGTCAGCTTCAGTGGTAGCCAAAGGGTCTTTGAAGGGTCGTGGGCACGGCAGAGGCAAGGTTCGGAGGTGTCAGGAAGAGCAGAAAGTTGTGAAGAGTTTGGGAAATGAAATTTGTTGGAAATGTAGGTCTGCTGGACATAGGAGGCGTGATTGTTTGAAGTTGGCTCGGAATAGCCAGGGTCCTTTACCGCAAGGAGATGGTGGTGACCTTTGTGTGTTAGCTGATGCTGCAGCGGTGCGGCTGGAGGATGATGGTTCCGCGAGGAAGAGAGCTCGTCTGATGAAGCTCCAGGGTAGTGAGGTGTTTTCAGGTAACCTTGTTAAGTAACCTTTGCTTAGTTATCTTAGTTTGGTTTCTGTTGGTTTTCCTTGCGTAGTGAGTATGATCTTGTTGCTAGTATGTTGTGGTAGTAGTTGTTGTTGTTTTGAAAACAACTTTAGCGTGAAGTAGGTTTAAGTGAGTATCTTGTGGTTAATGGTTGCTGGAATGATGGAGTTAGACAAGTTAGAAGTGAGGTAGGAGGTTGTTCTTAGACAGATTCTGAGGATGCTATTGGAGGGTGTGAACTGGCATTCATGCACAGTTAAAATCATTTGTTATATGTTATATTATATATGTGTTGGTCCATGCATACATGTGGCATGACATTAGAGGTTTGCATACATGTACATCAGGCATTGATAGGGCATATTGGTGACCATGCATACGAATGTTCACACTCGCTAATAACTAATTGAATTTGTTAGTGTTGTGGTTGGGTTAGGTTGAATGATGGGTTTTTAGAGGTTGTGTTGGTGTTGAGTGGAAGTTAGAAGTAATGGAAAGTATTAGGCTAGTTGCTAGTAATAGTGAGAGCGGTATAGCACGTTGGTAGAAGGAAAGTGTTTGATGCTTGAAGAGTATAGTGGGTTGGTGGTGAGGAGTACTGGTTGAGGTTAGAATCGGTCAAGTGGTTTGAATAGCTAGTAGAGGTGGTGGTTCCTTGGTATTAAGTGATGTTGCAAGTTAGTGGATGTGTTTCTAAAGTGTTGAGATAGGTTAGCATTAATGTTGTAGTGGAAGGGTTGTTTAAGTAAGTGTTGGTTCTTAGAAACCTTTGAGGAGTTGAGAAGATGGTATGTATGTTTAAGCTGGGCGATGTTCTGGTAAGGCAAGTGTTGTGGTCAGAGTTTGAAGTGGTGGGGCAATGTAAGTTCAAAGGCCATTGTTGGTGGAACGGATTCTTGTGAGAAGTGGTTGGTTGGTTGTGATTAAGTAATTCTTTTTGAGTTCAGCTGGTGGTGTGTGGAATGGTGGGCGAAGTCAAGGTTGGGGTTAGTGATGTGATTATCTGTTGATGAGTGAGCAGTTCTGGTGAGTCGATGGTAAAGTTTGCGGTGGATGTGAAGTAAGGACAGTAATATGTTGAGAAGTTGGGTAAGCAGTTGGTGCTTAAGAATTTTTGCTTGTTTGGAAAATCTTGAAGGAAGTTGGAGAGTTTGTAAAGAGTTTTAGAAGCAGTGAAGGTTGTAGTTTACATGGTGGCTGAATTGGATTGGTGGGTGTCACTGTGTGAACAAGTTTGGGAGTTGTGTGCTAAGGTGTGTATGCTGTAAAAGTTTGAGGTTCTTCAGGCTGTTGATGGGGCTATGTGTAGTTCGGGGTTGTGAAGGGTTAAGTTGTGCTTAACTTTGAGTGTGCTAGAATATGTGAATAGTGTGTGGTGGTGTTGGGTTCAGTGGAGTTTTGTGTGGAAAGTGTTCAGTGGTGGTTGAGGTTTTTGTAATTCCTTGTGTGTTGATTTGAGAAGGTTGTTGTTCTCTTTTCGCAGGTTGAAATTTCGAGGACGAAATTTCCTATGAGGGGGAGAGTTGTAACGCCCTGGTTTTGGGCTTAGAAGTTTTGGGCATTGACCGGTTCGGTCAAAGTGTTGTTCGAATATAAAAAGGTGAAATTAGGAAAGCCTAGTTCGGGTTGCATTAAAAATATGGGAAAATGTTCTAAAATCCTCTTTTAATATATATAAGTGAACTGTGAAATCAATTTTACAAAATGAGGTTTGGAAGGGTGACATTTTGGGCTAGTGACCAAAATATAATTTTTGAAAACTGCGTGACTGTTTTAAAAAGGATTGAAACTTTGAATCTTTAAGGAGCTATTTACCCAAAGGGAGTTTCTCCAGATTTTTCTAAGATATTTTATGTTTTAATTCTGATTTTTAAACATAAAGAAAGTGGAGGGAAGTTATTTTCTAACTAATTTTCCTAAAATCTCATTTTCCTTTTCTCTCATTTTCTCTCAACCCAAACATTTTCTCTCCAGAGATTTTCCTCTGATTTTGTCATCTAAATCACTCATTTCAATTCTCTTTTGATTGCAAATCATATCATCAACAAAACCTCGCCATTTGCTAATTGGATCTTCAAGCTTTTTGATCCTAAAAAGGGAGAAACTCAAGTTTGGAGGTAAGAACGTCCTTCTCCTCTAAACTCTCAGTTCTTTACTGAAATTCCTAAGTTCTCAATCCTTGATTTGTGATTTGTTAAAGGCTTTTCAATTGGAATCTTGATTTTGGCTTTAAAATGCAAGATTTGGTGATTTTTGGTGAAATTTCGTGTGATCTGTTTGGGCAGTGTTTTGAGGTGTCAAATTGATGTTAAATGAATGTTAAATTGATGAGGAATTGAGGTTTAATCAATGCAATCCCGAATAGGTTGAATTTCCTAAGTTTTGCTTGAGTTTTTGGTTGTTTTTGGAGTGTTTTTGATGATCTGTTATAGCTGGAGGTATAAGGACGTGTTTGTGATCATTTTGGATGTTAATTGATGTTTAAAAATGGTTAGAAGTGATGGATCTTGGCTGGGTTAAGTTTTGGAAGTGTTTGGAGGTGCTTTCGGTTGTGTTTGGTAGCCGAATTGTTGGATTTGTGATGAGCAGCGAGTTTAGTTATGTTGCTGGTGTTTTTAATGCATAATGATGCATTAATCCTCTGTTATTGTGTGCTTGAAATAGGGGAGTTTGATCCGTGAGCATTAGAGGTGGTGCGGAAGGTTTCGGATGCTTGGAAGGCTTGTTGGTTAGCCTTGTTTTGTGTATCGGTGAGTGAAGTTGGGTTTTCAGCTTTTAAACTAAGGTTTGAAGGTTTTGGGAGCTTAGTTTAAGTCTAAACAACTTTGCTAAGCTCAAGAGTAAGTAAATGGATTTTTGCTCTTGGTTTGTGTTGTGAATTTGGTTTTAAAAGCAATTGTGATTGATGGTTGCAATGCATGTGATTTGAATGTTTTAAATTCTGTTTTGAAAGCATATTTTAGCATGGTAATGCTGGTTTTGAAAGCCATAAGTGAAGGATGCTCAAGGTAAGAGATCCTTGGTTTTGTTTATGGAAAATTGTGGTTTTGAGGCATGGTGTTGCATGATGTTTAATGGCTTGTGTAATGCTTTTAAAAACAGTGGATTAATGGTGGTAAATGATGGTTTTTGCATTATGGTTATGCATGTGAATCATTGGACTAATGTGGTAAGGTGGTTATATTGGCAAGTGATGTAAGTGGTTCTTGGTTTCTTTGATCGGATATAGTTAGCCGGCTATAGGATTGGGTGCACCGTGAATAAAGTCGCCTTGGATGTGGAGTGGTTAAGTGTGAACCAGTATACTCCATCCAAGTATCCTAACGAGATGGTTAAGGTTATAATGGTGATTGGAATCCCATTCGAGGACCTTGGGTAAGCAAAGGTAATAATGGTGGTTAAAATTCCATTGGTGGACCTTGTGCTTGGTAAGATCACAATGGTGGTGTAAAGTCCATGTGTGGATCTTGTATAGGGTGTCCCGGATCTCGTTAGTGATGTTATACAACTACCAATCGGTGATGCTAAGGTTGTATGGTGTTTAAAAGTCCATACATGGGAACCTTGTGCATGTTAAGGTTATATGGTGTTTAAAAGTCCATATATGGGAACCTTGTGTAAGATAAGGTTGTATGGTGGTTAAAAGTCCATACATGGGAACCTTGTGAAAGTTAAGGTTGTATGGTGATTAAAAGTCCATACATGGGAACCTTGAGGAAGATAAGGTTGTATGGTGGTTAAAAGTCCATACATGGGAACCTTGTGAATGGTAAGGTCAAATGGTGGTTAAAAGTCCATTTGGGGACCTTGGATTGGAGTTGTGTATGAAGCGTAGGGACAACGCTTGTGATCCGCGTATCCGATTGGATGTTGAGTTGAAAAGTGGATGTGGTTGATCACTTGGAAGCCAATATAATGTTCTTGTTTATAATGAAGCATGAGATGCTTGGAATGATGCATGGTTGCATGAGATGGTAAAATGTATTAAGAATGCATGTTTACTTGATTAAGTTTGAACAAGTGTTGGTTATCTATTGGGAATGGTGCATGTGTGCATGAAATCTCTTTAGTGCATTGAAGTCTTGCTAAGACTTGTTTTTAAAGGCATTTGATGCAAAAGTTGATGATGTGGTTCATGTGTTGCATTTGCTTATACATGAGTTGGATTGATTGATGTAAATGGTTTTAAAAGGGTTCTTGCTTGAAATGATATCCAAGTATGAGAAATGTATGATGTACAATGGAGGTGTTTTCCATGGTTTTGAATTTAACTTTGCATATGGTGCTTATGCATGAAATGGTTAAATTAATGGTTTTGCAAATTGTGCTTGAAAAGGTTTACTTAGCTTGCTAAGCTAAGGGTTGGTTTTCATGTTTGAGCTATACATGATTTTGAGCTTGTTGTTGAAAAGGGGTTTTTCAAACATTGCTTGGTTAAACAAATCGAGTTGCTTTTCAAATAGGTTTTATGACTCGCTGCATTGATGGTGTTTTGGTTTTGAGAATTCCTCACTAAGCATTATGTGCTTACGCTCCTTTTTGTCCATCAATGCAGATCGTTTAAGTTGGAACAACGAGAGGCAAGGGATTCAAGGGGAACTCCACTTGAGATGTATGTCTCGGTTAATAGCTATAGTTAATAAAGGCAATGGGGGAAGAATCTTTTATGTTGATGTTTAACGAGATTGTGTATGTTGGACAAGTTTGGTTTATGATGTTGAATCATGTGGATTAAAGTTGCAACGTTTGGATCATCTTATGCTTATGTTGGTTTGCTATGCTTCTTGTTTAAAAGCATGAATGTGTTTTGATTGTGTTTAATGTGTTGGTGCACCTAGGGGTGATCATGTATATAGATTTTGATGCTTAAATGTTCCTTGTATGATGTATGAGTTGCTGGTAAAGTTTGGTAGCTTTTGGAGCATGATTGGTTGATCAATTGCATGTTTGAGCAAGCATATTTATGCAGTCTGTGCAGGTCGTTTCGGAACAGTCGCTACCGTTTCGGAACGGGTGCCTTGTAGCAGCCCAGGCGTCCGAAACGGGAGACACCATTCCGAAACGGGAAGCCCTCTGCCAGCCCTCGTTTCGGTACGCGTTGCGGAACGGCCCCGCCTTTCGAAACAGGTTCTCCCTGTTTCGGAACACCTGACCGTTGGGGGCTGACATTGGCAGTTATATGTTTTGAAATGTTTGCATTTTGATACTGAATCTTGTTATTGCAATTGTGTGAGTTTGGCATGTCCGTTTGAGCTGAAAATTTTCAGTGAAGCATGAAACTTGATTAATTTCAAGATGGTAACTCTAATTTGGGTTATGTCCTTATAAGTTACAGAATTTACAATTTGGTCCCTAAGGTTGTGAATTGTTCAATTGGGTCCCTGTTTGATCTCTGATGTTTATGATCTTTGAGTATGTTGTTTGAATGATCATAACTAGGGTTAATGTGCGTCTAGACAAGTTTAAAAGAAAAAAAAGGGTCGTTAATCAAGGTTGACTTTCGGGTTGACTTTGGTTTTCCCTGTGTGATCTTCTTAATTCGGGTCGACGTCTAGGCCGGGTTAAGGGGGTTACAGGAAAACTCAAGTATCACGTGATACGGATGTGGATGCCTCAGCAGCAGCCCAATTGACCACTATCACAACCATGCTAAAGAATCCGCAAAAGCCTAGTGTAACGCCCCGGTTTTGGGCTCAGAAGTTTTGGGTGTTGACCGGTTCGGTCAAAGTGCTGATCGAATATATAAGAGTGGATTTAGGAAAGCCTAGTTCGGGTTGCATTAAAAATATGGAAAAATATTCTAAAATCATCTTTTAGTATGTATATATGAACTGTGAAATCAATTTTTGAAAATGAGGTTCGGAAGGTTGACATTTTGGGTAGTGACCAAAATGTAATTTTTGAAAGTTGCGGGACAGTTTTATAAAGGATTGAAACTTTGAATCTTTAAGGAGCTATTATTCCAAAAAGGATTTCTCCAGATTTTTCTAAGATATTTTATGACTCAAATCTGATTTTAAAGATTATGAAAAGGGAGGGAAATCATTTTAACCAATTTTCAACTAACTTTCTATTTTCTCTCAAATTCTCTTTTCTCTCATTTTCTCTCTACCCAAACAAGATTTCCTCAGATTTCTTTCTCTGATTTTGACTTCTTAATCTCTCATTTCAATTCTCATTTGATTCCTAATCATCTCATCATCAAAACCTCTCAAATTGCAAATTGTTTCATCAAGCATTTTGGCTCTAAAATGGAGAAATTCAAGTTTGGAGGTAAGAACGTCCTTCTCCTCTAAACTATCAGTTCTTTACTGAAATTCCTAAGTTCTCAATCCTTGATTCATGTTTTATTAAAGGCTTTTCAATTGAGATCTTGATTTTTGGCTAAAATGCAAGATTTGGTGATTTTGGTGAAAATTTCGTGTGATCTGTTTAAGCAGGGTTTTGAGGTGTTAAATTGATGTTAAATGAATGCTAAAATGATTAGAAGTTGAGGTTTAATCAATGCAATCCCGGATAGGTTGAATTTCCTAAGTTTGGCTTGAGTTTTTGGTTGTTTTTGGAGTGTAATTGGTGATCTGTTATACCTGGAGATATAAGGACGTGGTTGTAATCATTTTGCATGTTATTTGATGTATAAAAATGGTTAGAAGTGATGGATCTTGGCTGGGTTAAGTTTTGGAAGTGTTTGGAGATGATTTCGGTTGTGTTTGGTAGCCAAATTGCTAGTTTTGTGATGAGCAGCGAGTTGTGTTGATGTTGCTGGTGTTTTAATGCATATGGATGCATTAATGTTCTGTTTTTGTGTGCTTGAAACAGGGGAGGTTGATCCTTGAGCTTTGGAGGTGTTTTCGGAAGGTTTCGGAAGCTTGGAAAGCTTGTTGGCTAGGCTTGTTTGGTAATCGGTGAGTGAAGTTGGGATTTCAGCTTTTGAAACATGGTTTGAAGGTTTTTGGGAGCTTAGTTTAAGTCTAAACAACTTTGCTAAGCTCAAGAGTAAGTGGATGGTTTTTGCTCTTGGATTGTGTATGTTTTGGCTTTAAAAATCAAAAGCGGTTAATGATTGATATGCATGTGATTTGCATGGTTAAATTCTGTTTTGTAAGCATGTTTTAGCATGGTTTAATGCTAGTTTTGAAAGTCAATTGAGAAGGATGCTCAAGGTAAGAGATCCTTGGTTATGTTTATGGAAATTGTGATTTTGATGCATAGAGTTGTATGTTGTTCAATGGCTTTGTATGATGCTTAAAAACAGTGAGTTGATGATGATTAATGATGATAATTGTTACCTTGTGCATATTGTTTATGCATGTGAATCATTGAGCTAATGATGTGATGGTTTTGCATTATGTGTATGCATGTGAATCATTGAGCTAATGATGAGATGGCCTTGCATTTTGTTTATGCATGTGGAATATTTGATAATATGGTAAGATGGTTATATTGGCAAGTGATGCGAAAGGTTCTTGGTTCATTGATCGGGTATAATTAGCCGGCTATAGGATTGGGTGCACCGTGAATAAAGTCGCCTTGAAGGCGGAGTGGTCAAGTGTGGACCGGTTAGACTCCCCTCAAGTATTCCTAACGAGATGAGGTCATAGTGGAGGTTGTTGCCCACTCGAGGACCTGAGTTGTTAAGGTCATAATGGAGGTTGTTGCCCATTCGAGGACCTTGGTTAAGTAAAGGTTATAAGGTGGTTAAAAGTCCTTATGTGAGAACCTTGTACTTGTTAAGATCACAATGGCAATGGTTAAGTCCATGTGTGGATCTTGTGTGTGATGTCCCGGATCTCGTTAGATGATGTCTACAACTACCAATCGGTTATGCAAAGGTTGTATGGTGGTTGAAAGTCCATACGGGAAGACCTTGTGCATGTCAAGGGTGTATGGTGGTTGGAAGTCCATACATGGTAACCTTGAGGAAAAGCTAAGGTTGTATGGTGTTTAAAAGTCCATACATGGGAACCTTAGGTTGTTAAGGTCAAATGGAGGTTGTTGCCCATTTGGAAGACCTTGGATTGGATAGTGTGTAGGAAGCGTTGGGACACGCTTGTAATCCGCGTATCCGATCGAATCGATAAGTTGGAAAGTGAATGTGGTTGATCACTTGGATGCCAATGTAATGTTCTTGATCATAGTGAAGCATGAGATGCTTGAAATGATGCATGGTTGCATGTGAAGCATGAGATGCTTGAAATGATGCATAGTTGCATGTGAAGCATGGGATTGCTTGAAATGATGCATGGTTGCATGTGAAGCATGAGATGCTTGAATTGATGCATGTTTGCATGGGAAGCATGAGATGCTTGGTAAGATGCATTGTTGCATGAAATGTGTATAATGCTAGTGATGGCATGTTTACTTGTAAGTTGATCAAGTGTTGATAATCATTTGATAAATGATGTATGAGAGCATGAGTTGCCTATGTTGCATTGGAGTCTTGTATGACTTGTTGTTTAAGGCATGTGAAGATGATGATATGGTTTTATGTTGCCTTGGTTAAATGCATGAAATGGTTTGATTGAACTATGGTTTTAAATGGTTTCTTGCTTGATGTGGTTTCCAAGTTAAAGAAAGGTATGTTGCAAATTGGAAGTGTTTTCCATGGTTTTGTTTAAAGCTTGGCATATGGTGTTAATGCATGGTTATGAGCTTGATGTTGAAAAGAGTTTTCGAACATGGTTTTGGAAAGCAAATCGGGTTGGTTTTAAAGTGTTTTAAAGACCCGCTGCATTGATGGTGTTTTGGTTTTGAGCATTCCTCACTAAGCATTATATGCTTACGCTCCTTTTTGTCCATCAATGCAGATTCTTGAGGTTTGGGCAGCAAGGAGCAAGGGATTCAAGGTGGACTCCAATGGAGATTTATGTCTCGGTGAATAGCTATAGTTAATAAGGGCAATGGGGTAGAATCTCTCGGATTGTTGTTATTGTGATCGTATGTGTTGATCATGAATGTTTAAATGCTGTTGTTAATGTTGTTGAAACATGATTTGGCTTAATTGAGATTGAATTGAAAGGTTTGTGCTTAAATGGTTGCTTGTGTAGGAAGCATGCCTATAGATTTGGGGCTTTCCGTATGTGATGGTTATTTGTTGAATTGTTGATGCAAGTATGTCTCTTTTATGTTGAATTGCATGTTGGCAAAGTTTGGTGGCTTTTGGAGCATGTTTGATTGATCAATTGTGTGTTTGAGTGAGCAAAATGCAACATTCTGGGCTAGGCGTTTCGGAACAGGCAACACCGTTTCGGAACGGGTGCCCTGCATGAACCCAGGCGTCCGAAACAGGTGTCACCGTTCCGAAACGGAAAGCATTCTGCCAGACCCCCGTTGCGGAACGCGTTGCGGAACGGCCCGTGTTTCGGAACGGCCTTGGCCTGTTTCGGAACGGGTGACCGTTGGGGGCTGACATGGGCGGTTAAATGTTTCAAAATGTTTGCATTTTGGTCCTGAATCTTGTTTGTGCAATTGTATGAGTTCGGGATGTCCGTTTGAGCTGAAATTTGGCAGAGAAGCATGAAACATGATTAATTTCAAGTTGGTAACTTAAAATCTGGTTAAGTCCTTAAAGTTTTCAGAAATTACAATTTGGTCCCTAAAGTTGTAATTTGTTCAATTGGGTCCCTGTTTTATCTCTGATGTTTGTGATCTTTGAGCATGGTGTTTGTGTGATCACATCTAAGGTTAATGTGCATCTAAATAAGATTAAAAAGAAAAAAAAAGGGTCGTTAATCAAGGTTGACTTTCGGGTTGACTTTGGTTTTCCCCGTGTAATCTTCGTAGTTCGGGTCAACCGTCTAGGCCGGGCTACGGGGGTTACATTTGGTGGTATCAGAGCTGAGTTGCGAAGGTTGGGGAAAATGGTAAGTTGTTGTGGTAAGTGTGCTTGATGTTTACCTTGTTGTATGGTTGAAAGCTGGTTGAAGCATGTGTTTCTGAGTATGCTGTTGATGTTTTTGAGCATGTTGCTGGTGTATGCAAGCATGATCTGTTGTTATGAATCTTGGATGAGTTCATGTGGATATGTGTTGATGCTATGAGCTGATGCTATGCATGATGAATGTGTTTTGAGCATGTTATGTTGCTAATGTGCTGGTGCTGTTGGATGTTGTTGGTGTAAGCATGATCAAGGTATGTTGTTGATATGCTTGATGTTGTGATGTTCATGTTGTGTTGGCTGTTATGTCATGTAAAGGGGAGGATTCGGGATACCCATTGCCTTATTAATATAGCTATTGTGTTATTTTAGAGTTGGAGTTTGAATCCTTGCTTAATGCTGGTCTAACAGGTTTTGTTTGTTTGTTGTGATTGTATGTTGTTTGTTTTTAGTGGTATGGCAAAGATGATGAAAGAGTGGAGGATGAGTGAGATGGTGGCTGCCTTGGGGCAGGTTGTTAAGTCAAAGGATTCACCCTTTTGTAAAGGTGTTTTGTCTCAGTCTTCTGTGACTGAAGTTGAGTTGGTAAGGCAAGGGAAGGAAGCTGGTTCCGGGATGGAAAGTTCTTTACCTGTTGTTCAGGAGGTGTTGGGAACATCTCAGGCTACGGTTGAGGTGGAATCAGTGGATGTGCTGGCTAAATGTGTGGGTTTGCCGAAACAGCATTTGTTTGATTTGGGTGCTGAGGAGTACCATGGTTCTTCCCCGGAGATGTTTGAGGCCTGGTTGGCCAATGTAGTTCTGATTTTGGATCAGGAAGGCTGTGATTATGCCTGTAAGCTGGGGAGTGTTGTTTCTCTGATGCTGGAGGATGTTTGTTCTTGGTGGACATCTGTGGCTGTGGCGTCACATATCCTTGATATTGATTGGGATTTCTTCGTGTCTGCTTTCTATGAAAGGTATCTTGGAAGGGAATTTCCAAGGGTTGAGCAAGGTGCGGCTGATGCTGTTGGTGAGCAAGTGTTGCCTGAGCAAGGAGTGGAAGCTCAGTCATCTATTTGTGACCGTTGTAAAAGGCAACATGTTGGAAATTGTTGGGGTGCAGGTGTTTGTTGGAATTGTGGTTCCAAGTTGCATGTTAAGCGTGATTGTCCTCATGGAGTGAAGTCAGCTTTGATGTTGGCCAAAGGATCTTTGAAAGGTCGTGGGCGCGACCGGGGCGAGGTTCAGAGGTGGCGTAAAAAGCAGAAAGTTGTGAAAAGTTTGGGAAATGAAGTTTGCTGGAAATGTGGGTCTGCTGGACACATGAAGCGTGATTGCTTGATGTTGGCGCGGAACAGTCAAGGTTTCTTATCGCAAGGAGTTGGTGGTGACCCTGGTGTGTTTGTTGGTGCTGCAGTTGTGCCGCGGAAGGATGATGGTTCCGCAAGGAAGAGAGCTCGTTCGATGAAGCTTCAGAGTGGTGTTATGTTTTCAGGTAACCTTGTTAAGTGATCTTTGCTTTAGTTGCCTTAGTTTGGTTTCTGTTGGTTTTTCCTTGCGTGGTAAGTTTAGTCTTGTTGCTAGCATGTTTGGAGTAATGGTAGTTGTGGTTTGGTAATTATCTTGGGTGTGAAGTAGGCTTGAGTAAGTATCTTGTGGTTAATGGTTGTTGGTATGATGGAGATAGTTAAGTTAAAGATGAGTAAGGAGGTTGTTCTTAGACAAATTTTGAGGATGTTATTGGAGGGTGTGAACTGGCATTCATGCACAGTTAAATCATTGATATATACTATATTATATATGTTGGTCCATGCATACATGTGGCATAACATTAGAGGTTTTTGCATACATGTACATCAGACATTGATAGGGCATGTAGGTGATCATGCATACGATGTTCACACTCCCTAATAACTAATCGAATCTGTTAGTGTTGTGGTTGGATTAAGTGGAATGATGGGTTTGTAGAGGTTGTTTGGTGCTGAGTGAGAGTGGAATGGCTTGTTGGTAGAAGGATAGTGTTTGATGCTCTGAGAGTTTAGTGGTTTGGTGGTGAAGGGTATCTGTTTGAGGTTTGTATCTGTTAAGTGGTTTGTTGAGTTTAAAGGAAGTGGTAGTTCCTTGGTGCTAAGTGATGTTGCAGTTTGAGGTTGTGTTTCCAGGTGCTGAAGTGGTTTAGCTTTTAAGTTGTTGTGAAAGGGTTGTGTTTGTTCTTGGCAACCTTTGAAGAGTTCTGAAGCTGTTATGTGTGTTTTGGTTCAGTGATGTTCTGGTAGTGCAAGTGTTCTGGTTGAGTATGTAGTGAAGGGGCAGTGAAAGATTGAAGGTTTTCGTTGGTTGTTTGAGTTCTTGTGAGCAGTGGTTGGCTAGTTGTGGTTAAGAAGTTTTGTTTGAAGTCTGTTGATGGTATGTGGAACGGCTGAAGGTTTCAAGTTGAGGTTGTGATGTGATTTTGGTTTTTGGTGCTGGTGAGCTGTTATGGTAATGTTTTCGACGGATGTGAAGGGTGGTCAGCTTCGTTGAAGAGCTTGAGTAAACAGTTGATGTTAAGATTTCTGCTTGTTGGGAGAATCTTTGGAAAAGGTTGGGAATCGTAAGAGTTTTAGAGGTTGAGAGGTTGCCTAGTGGTTGAGTTGGTTTGGTTGTTGTCTTTGTGTAGGCAAGTCTTGGAAGATGTGTATTACAGTGTTGTTTGCTGTAAGAGTTGAAGTTTTCAGGTTGATGTTGAGATTGTGCATAATCTGGTTGTGTGGAAGGTTGGGTTGTGGTTACCCTTGAGAGTGTGGATTTGTGAACAGTGAGTGGTGGAAGTTTTGTGTGGAAAGTGATCAGTGGTGTTGGTTAAGGCTTTTGTGTTGCCTTGTGTGTGTTGCTTGAAAAGGTTGTTGTTCTCTTTTCGCCGGTTGAAATATCGAGGACGAAATTTCCTAAGGGGGGGAGAGTTGTAACGCCCCGGTTTTGGGCTCAGAAGTTTTGGGTGTTGACCGGTTCGGTCAAAGTGCTGATCGAATATATAAGAGTGGATTTAGGAAAGCCTAGTTCGGGTTGCATTAAAAATATGGAAAAATATTCTAAAATCATCTTTTAGTATGTATATATGAACTGTGAAATCAATTTTGGAAAATGAGGTTCGGAAGGTTGACATTTTGGGTAGTGACCAAAATGTAATTTTTGAAAGTTGCGGGACAGTTTTATAAAGGATTGAAACTTTGAATCTTTAAGGAGCTATTATTCCAAAAAGGATTTCTCCAGATTTTTCTAAGATATTTTATGACTCAAATCTGATTTTAAAGATTATGAAAAGGGAGGGAAATCATTTTAACCAATTTTCAACTAACTTTCTATTTTCTCTCAAATTCTCTTTTCTCTCATTTTCTCTCTACCCAAACAAGATTTCCTCAGATTTGTTTCTCTGATTTTGACTTCTTAATCTCTCATTTCAATTCTCATTTGATTCCTAATCATCTCATCATCAAAACCTCTCAAATTGCAAATTGTTTCATCAAGCATTTTGGCTCTAAAATGGAGAAATTCAAGTTTGGAGGTAAGAACGTCCTTCTCCTCTAAACTATCAGTTCTTTACTGAAATTCCTAAGTTCTCAATCCTTGATTCATGTTTTATTAAAGGCTTTTCAATTGAGATCTTGATTTTTGGCTAAAATGCAAGATTTGGTGATTTTGGTGAAAATTTCGTGTGATCTGTTTAAGCAGGGTTTTGAGGTGTTAAATTGATGTTAAATGAATGCTAAAATGATTAGAAGTTGAGGTTTAATCAATGCAATCCCGGATAGGTTGAATTTCCTAAGTTTGGCTTGAGTTTTTGGTTGTTTTTGGAGTGTAATTGGTGATCTGTTATACCTGGAGATATAAGGACGTGGTTGTAATCATTTTGCATGTTATTTGATGTATAAAAATGGTTAGAAGTGATGGATCTTGGCTGGGTTAAGTTTTGGAAGTGTTTGGAGATGATTTCGGTTGTGTTTGGTAGCCAAATTGCTAGTTTTGTGATGAGCAGCGAGTTGTGTTGATGTTGCTGGTGTTTTAATGCATATGGATGCATTAATGTTCTGTTTTTGTGTGCTTGAAACAGGGGAGGTTGATCCTTGAGCTTTGGAGGTGTTTCCGGAAGGTTTCGGAAGCTTGGAAAGCTTGTTGGCTAGGCTTGTTTGGTAATCGGTGAGTGAAGTTGGGATTTCAGCTTTTGAAACATGGTTTGAAGGTTTTTGGGAGCTTAGTTTAAGTCTAAACAACTTTGCTAAGCTCAAGAGTAAGTGGATGGTTTTTGCTCTTGGATTGTGTATGTTTTGGCTTTAAAAATCAAAAGCGGTTAATGATTGATATGCATGTGATTTGCATGGTTAAATTCTGTTTTGTAAGCATGTTTTAGCATGGTTTAATGCTAGTTTTGAAAGTCAATTGAGAAGGATGCTCAAGGTAAGAGATCCTTGGTTATGTTTATGGAAATTGTGATTTTGATGCATAGAGTTGTATGTTGTTCAATGGCTTTGTATGATGCTTAAAAACAGTGAGTTGATGATGATTAATGATGATAATTGTTACCTTGTGCATATTGTTTATGCATGTGAATCATTGAGCTAATGATGTGATGGTTTTGCATTATGTGTATGCATGTGAATCATTGAGCTAATGATGAGATGGCCTTGCATTTTGTTTATGCATGTGGAATATTTGATAATATGGTAAGATGGTTATATTGGCAAGTGATGCGAAAGGTTCTTGGTTCATTGATCGGGTATAATTAGCCGGCTATAGGATTGGGTGCACCGTGAATAAAGTCGCCTTGAAGGCGGAGTGGTCAAGTGTGGACCGGTTAGACTCCCCTCAAGTATTCCTAACGAGATGAGGTCATAGTGGAGGTTGTTGCCCACTCGAGGACCTGAGTTGTTAAGGTCATAATGGAGGTTGTTGCCCATTCGAGGACCTTGGTTAAGTAAAGGTTATAAGGTGGTTAAAAGTCCTTATGTGAGAACCTTGTACTTGTTAAGATCACAATGGCAATGGTTAAGTCCATGTGTGGATCTTGTGTGTGATGTCCCGGATCTCGTTAGATGATGTCTACAACTACCAATCGGTTATGCAAAGGTTGTATGGTGGTTGAAAGTCCATACGGGAAGACCTTGTGCATGTCAAGGGTGTATGGTGGTTGGAAGTCCATACATGGTAACCTTGAGGAAAAGCTAAGGTTGTATGGTGTTTAAAAGTCCATACATGGGAACCTTAGGTTGTTAAGGTCAAATGGAGGTTGTTGCCCATTTGGAAGACCTTGGATTGGATAGTGTGTAGGAAGCGTTGGGACACGCTTGTAATCCGCGTATCCGATCGAATCGATAAGTTGGAAAGTGAATGTGGTTGATCACTTGGATGCCAATGTAATGTTCTTGATCATAGTGAAGCATGAGATGCTTGAAATGATGCATGGTTGCATGTGAAGCATGAGATGCTTGAAATGATGCATAGTTGCATGTGAAGCATGGGATTGCTTGAAATGATGCATGGTTGCATGTGAAGCATGAGATGCTTGAATTGATGCATGTTTGCATTGGAAGCATGAGATGCTTGGTAAGATGCATTGTTGCATGAAATGTGTATAATGCTAGTGATGGCATGTTTACTTGTAAGTTGATCAAGTGTTGATAATCATTTGATAAATGATGTATGAGAGCATGAGTTGCCTATGTTGCATTGGAGTCTTGTATGACTTGTTGTTTAAGGCATGTGAAGATGATGATATGGTTTTATGTTGCCTTGGTTAAATGCATGAAATGGTTTGATTGAACTATGGTTTTAAATGGTTTCTTGCTTGATGTGGTTTCCAAGTTAAAGAAAGGTATGTTGCAAATTGGAAGTGTTTTCCATGGTTTTGTTTAAAGCTTGGCATATGGTGTTAATGCATGGTTATGAGCTTGATGTTGAAAAGAGTTTTCGAACATGGTTTTGGAAAGCAAATCGGGTTGGTTTTAAAGTGTTTTAAAGACCCGCTGCATTGATGGTGTTTTGGTTTTGAGCATTCCTCACTAAGCATTATGTGCTTACGCTCCTTTTTGTCCATCAATGCAGATTCTTGAGGTTTGGGCAGCAAGGAGCAAGGGATTCAAGGTGGACTCCAATGGAGATTTATGTCTCGGTGAATAGCTATAGTTAATAAGGGCAATGGGGTAGAATCTCTCGGATTGTTGTTATTGTGATCGTATGTGTTGATCATGAATGTTTAAATGCTGTTGTTAATGTTGTTGAAACATGATTTGGCTTAATTGAGATTGAATTGAAAGGTTTGTGCTTAAATGGTTGCTTGTGTAGGAAGCATGCCTATAGATTTGGGGCTTTCCGTATGTGATGGTTATTTGTTGAATTGTTGATGCAAGTATGTCTCTTTTATGTTGAATTGCATGTTGGCAAAGTTTGGTGGCTTTTGGAGCATGTTTGATTGATCAATTGTGTGTTTGAGTGAGCAAAATGCAACATTCTGGGCTAGGCGTTTCGGAACAGGCAACACCGTTTCGGAACGGGTGCCATGCATGAACCCAGGCGTCCGAAACGGGTGTCACCGTTCCGAAACGGAAAGCATTCTGCCAGACCCCCGTTGCGGAACGCGTTGCGGAACGGCCCGTGTTTCGGAACGGCCTTGGCCTGTTTCGGAACGGGTGACCGTTGGGGGCTGACATGGGCGGTTAAATGTTTCAAAATGTTTGCATTTTGGTCCTGAATCTTGTTTGTGCAATTGTATGAGTTCGGGATGTCCGTTTGAGCTGAAATTTGGCAGAGAAGCATGAAACATGATTAATTTCAAGTTGGTAACTTAAAATCTGGTTAAGTCCTTAAAGTTTTCAGAAATTACAATTTGGTCCCTAAAGTTGTAATTTGTTCAATTGGGTCCCTGTTTTATCTCTGATGTTTGTGATCTTTGAGCATGGTGTTTGTGTGATCACATCTAAGGTTAATGTGCATCTAAATAAGATTAAAAAGAAAAAAAAAGGGTCGTTAATCAAGGTTGACTTTCGGGTTGACTTTGGTTTTCCCCGTGTAATCTTCGTAGTTCGGGTCAACCGTCTAGGCCGGGCTACGGGGGTTACACCTAGTGAGGTGAAAGAAGTAAGAGTGGCATCAACTTGCCTTCGTTGCAATGGAAACCACCACTTGAGCGAGTGCCTGGACAACCAAGAATCTTCTAACTATGTAGGGAATTCCAATCGGAATAACAAAACCTACTCGAACACCGACAATGTTGGATGGCATCAGCATTCTAATCTCTCTTGGGGAAATCAAGGGAATAGTAGTTATGTGAACGCAAATCAGCAGAATTTGGGAGAATTACACGGATCATAGCAAAATATGACGTGGCAAAACAACAAGGGTTTTGCACCTTCATCAAACAACAATTTAGTGGAAGCTACACTCAAGGAATTCATGACATCCACGAAGGAATTTATGGCATCTACTAATACATTGCTTCAAGATCATTCTATGACCATTAAAAATCAAGGAGCCTTGTTGCAAAGTCATAGTTCATCCTTGCGATCGTTGGAAACACAAGTTGGTCAAATTGATCAAGCATTACATGTGCGACCTCAAGAAAATCTACCTAGTGATACTAAAGTCACTAAGAAGCATGGCAAGGAGCAATGCATTGCTATCACATTGAGGAGTGGTACCCAGCTTAACACTGAAGATAAGTTTGGGGGAAACAAGAATGAAGACTCTTGTAACCCCCTAAACCCAGCCTAGGAGAAAAGACCGAATTTAAGAAGTTACGATTGGAAACTTTTTCCTCAAGAAATCCAATTTTGAAAATTATACTTTAATTAAAATAAAATAACATTAATTTAATAATAAATAAAAATATAAATATTATAATAAATATTCGAATGTTTATATAAAATCTCTGAATTAAAATAATAGTAGATGAATGTAAAAAAAATAATCCCAAAACATGAATAGTCTAAAATTACATCCATGTCCCAAAATAATAAATAGAAATCTGATTAAACTAAAATAGTTTCGTACTAAATAATTAAATAATCGGATAAAATCTAAGATCCTCCAAGCACCAAGTTGCCTAGAGCCCAAGATATCTGTAAAAGAAAACTATGGGGGAGTAAGCTAAAGAGCTTAGTGCGTCTCTAAAGTGCAAGAAAAATCATAGTCGTAAAATTATAGTAATATTTTCTTAAAATTCTTTAAAGCACAACACATAAATCACAAGCGCAATGCAATGGACCCAACTACAATCTCCAAGAGGAAAGTTCCCCAGAACTCCTCACTATAACCGCCAATCCGAAGTGGAATTCAGCCCGAAGGGTGAAACCACTGAACTTCCTCGAACAAATCCCAACCCATGCTCATACAATGATATGATGATTAGAAATCAAATTTCATAAACAAAGTTCCATAAATCCGATATTCTGTAAACATACTTCATAAATCATAGTCCATAAGTCCATAAATCATAGTTCATAAATCGTAATCCAGAAATCACAGTTCGTAAATCGTAGTAAAAACATATTTTGAAAACGTATTCATGTGATGTCAACCATAAAAATCATAATACATATAAATAATCACATAAAGGGTAAAACACCAACACATAAAAAATAGCATATAATTTAATTATAGCACCGGAAGAAAACACACCTTAAGCAGACAATAGCTCAAACATCGAGGACAGTTCCCAAGCTCAGACCTAACACGTGGTCTAGCTAAATTGAAACCAAGTCACCAAGAGATGGAACACTGATTGGAACAAAACCCACATATCATTGATGTAAAGGAAGAAGACGAGTAAACGGCATTGAAACATTCGATTGAATGTGAACCAACAAAACCAAAACGTTTTGGGGGACAAATAGGTTGCTGCTGGATTTTTTTTAAGATAATAGGGTTATATATATACATATGCGGTTGAAAGGGTAAAACAAAACATAGGTTTCGGTGATATAAATATGGGGATGGATTTTAGAATAAAATAATAATATATAGGAATTATAGTTGTAAAAGGAACATAACTAAGTAACGAATTTGATTTGCATTTAAAAACAAAATGGGTTAATCACCCAACTGGTCCTCAAACTTTTAATTTTTTCTATAAAGTCGTAAAATTATAATTAAAGATCATTTAACTCTCAAAATTTACAATTTGGCCATAAGAATTAAAATTAAGGTTTTTAAATTAAAATTCCAAATAAAAAGAGTTTTGAATTTAGGGATTTCAAAATTAGGTTTCTAAATTAAGGATTTTTCAAATCTAGGGTTTATAATTTGGGCGTAATTTTTTGGGTGTTACAACTCTTCCACCCTTAAAAGAAATTTTGTCCTCAAAATTTTCAGACTAACGATATACTTAAAAAAAGAGGTTTTGATATCAAATTTAAAAAGACATTTTAGATCAGGTTACGAATGACAACACAGGGCTTTCAGATAGACTTTGATCTCAATTTCATAAGAACGAGTATGATCACTATAAGTCGCTAATCTAGAAATCCTACGAGGTGGCATAGTAATCTATCTACAAAAGGGACAATCCTAGAATTAGAGTTGGTATTTGGAGTCTCTATTCAAAACATATCTTTAATTCTTTAAAATAATAAATTTATCAAAAAATCCCATTTTGCCCGAAAATATTTAATATGCATGCAAAAATCATTTTTTTGACTTAAAAATTTAAGTGAGCCCCACAGTCTGAGGGTTGAACTTAGCTCTGATACCACTAAATGTAACCCCTAAAGCCAGCCAAGGAGAAAAGACCAAATTTAGGAAGTTACGATTGGAAACTTTTTCCTCAAGAAATCCAATTTTGAAAATTATACTTTAATTAAAATAAAATAACATGAATTTAATAATAAATAAAAATATAAATATTATAATAAATATTCGAATGTTTATATAAAATCTTTGAATTAAAATAATAGTAGATAAATGTAAAAAAATAATCCCAAAACATGAATAGTCTAAAATTACATCCATGTCCCAAAATAATAAATAGAAATCTGATTAAACTAAAATAGTTTCGTACTAAATAATTAAATAATCGGATAAAATCTGAGATCCTCCAAGTACCAAGTTGCCTAGAGCCCAAGATATCTCTAAAAGAAAACTATGGGGGAGTAAGCTAAAGAGCTTAGTGTGTCTCTAAAGTGCAAGAAAAATCATAGTCTTAAAAATATAGTAATATTTTCTCAAAATTCTTTAAAGCACAACACATAAATCACAAGCGCAATGCAATGCACCCAACTACAATCGCCAAGAGGAAAGTTCCCCAGAACTCCTCACTACAACCGCCAATCCAAAGTGGAATTCAGCCCGAAGGGTGAAACCACTGAACTTCCCCGAACAAATCCCAACCCATGCTCATACAATGATATGATGATTAGAAATCAAATTTCATAAACAAAGTTCCATAAATCCGATATTCCGTAAACATACTTCATAAATAATAGTCCATAAGTCCATAAATCATAGTTCATAAATCGTAATCCAGAAATCACAGTTCGTAAATCGTAGTAAAAACATATTTTGAAAACGTATGCATGTGATGTCAACCATAAAAATCATAATACATATAAATAATCACATAAAGGGTAAAACACCAACACATAAAAAATTGCATATAATTTAATTATAGCACCGAAAGAAAACACACATTAAGCAGACAATAGCTCAAACATCGAGGACAGTTCCCAAGCTCAGACCTAACACTTGGTCTAACTAAATTGAAACCAAGTCACCAAGAGATGGAACACTGATTGGAACAAAACCCACATATCATTGATGTAAAGGGAGAAGACGAGTAAAGGGCATTGAAACATTCGATTGAATGTGAACCAACAAAACCAAAACGTTTTGGGGGACAAATAGGTTGCTGCTTGATTTTTTTAAGATAATAGGGTTATATATATACATATGCGGTTGAAAGGGTAAAACAAAACATAGGTTTCGGTGATATAAATATGGGGATGGATTTTAGAATAAAATAATAATATATAGGAATTATAGTTGTAAAAGGAACATAACTAAGTAACGAATTTGATTTGCATTTAAAAACAAAATGGGTTAATCACCCAATTGGTCCTCAAACTTTTAATTTTTTCTATAAAGTCGTAAAATTATAATTAAAGATCATTTAACTCTCAAGATTTACAATTTGGCCATAAGAATTAAAATTAAGGTTTTTGAATTAAAATTCCAAATAAAAAGAGTTTTGAATTTAGGGATTTCAAAATTATGTTTCTAAATTAAGGATTTTTCAAAACTAGGGTTTATAATTTGGGCGTAATTTTTGGGGTGTTACAACTCTACTCCCAAAGAAGTGCAAGAGGAACCAGATTTGCAAGCTGAAACATCCAGTGAGAAGGAAAAGAACGGGGATTTGGTGAATGAAACTATTGGTGAAAGGGAAAATGCTACAGAAAAAGTGAAACCTCCATTGATGGAGGAAGAAATTAGACCCCACCTCCCTTTCCTCAATGATTGAAGAAACAAAACGAGAATATCCAGTTTAGGAAATTCGTGGATGTTCTAGACCAGCTGCATATTAAGGTCCCATTCTTAGAAGCCATTGATCAGATGCCCACTTACACTAAGTTTCTCAAGGACATCGTCACCAAGAAAAGAAAGGTTGAGTGGTATGCGACAGTCGCTACAACAAATGAATGCTATTCTGTGTGGAGCAAATTGCCTCATAAGAGACATGATCCTGGCAGCTTTATTATACCATGTTCAATAGGTGATAACTATGTGGGAAAAGGCTTGTGTGACATTGGATCTAGTGTAAATCTCTTGCCAAAGTCAGTCTTCATGAAGCTCGACATAGGAGGTTTAAGGCCAACTAAGGTTATCTTGCAATTGGCCAACCGTTCTCATGTACGCCCAGAAGGAAGAGTAGAAAATTGGTAGTAAAGGTGGACAGGTTCATCTTTCCAGTTGACTTCCTTATCCTTGATTCTGAGGTGAATGATAACGCACCCATTATCTTGGGGCGTCCATTTCTAGCAACCGGTAGAATTTTGATAGACTATGAAAAGGGTGAATATACCATGAGGGTGGCTGATCAAAAGGTGACAATCAATGTCTTCAACACTCTCAAATATGTGGATGAATATGAAGAGTGTAAGTACATGGATGTTACAGTAAAAAGGGAGACTGTAGACTTTTGCTTCAGCAATATTTTAGAAATGGATGAATATGAGCATATCCAAGAGGAAGATAATATGGAGTATTGCGAGATTGAGTAGGAGGAATTCGAGGAATTATCTGAGAAGGTGGAGCAATCGAGCCAGCTCGAAGCCAAACCAGGTACGCACTTTGAACCTCTTCATTTTTTAGAATTTATTCCTCTTAAACCTTCACTTGAGCATGCTCTAACATTGGAGTTAAAACCCTTACCATCTCATCTTAAATATGCTTATTTGGGTAGTAATGAAACTTTGTCTGTGATAATTTCATCTAGTCTTACACCTAAGCAAGAAGCTAGTTTGATAAATATGCTATCGCAACATAAAAGAGCTTTAGGTTGGACTATGGCTGACTTAAAGGGGATTAGCCCTACTATTTGCATGCACAAAATTTTGCTTGATGATTGTCACAACATTTCCATTGAACCCCAAAGAAGGCTCAACCCTATCATGAAGAAGGTGGTGATGAAGGAGATAATCAAGTGGCTTGACACTGGTGTAGTCTACCCCATATCGAACAACTCATGGGTTAGTCTAGTCCAATGTGTGCCTAAGAAAGGAGGCATCACCGTGGTGAGTAATGATGAGAATGAATTGTTACCAACAAGGACGGTAATGGGATGAAGGATTTGCATTGACTATAGGAAGCTCAACAAAGCGACACAAAAGGACCATTTCCCTCTCCTATTCATCGATCAAATGCTAGATAGATTGGCAGGAAAAGCATTATATTGTTTCCTTGACGGATACTTAGGATACAATCAGATTGTTATTGTAACGCCCCGGTTTTGGGCTTAGTAGTTTTGGGCGTTGACCGGTTTGGTCAAAGTGCTGTTCGAATCTAAAGAGGTGAAATTAGGAAAGCCTAGTTCGGGTTGCATTAAAAATATGGAAAAATGTTCTAAAATCATCTTTTAATATAATTAAGTGAACTGTGAAATCAATTTTGGAAAATGAGTTTTGGAAGGGTGACATTTTGGCTAGTGACCAAAATGTAATTTTTGAAAGTTTGGTGACTGTTTTCGAAAGGGTTGAAACTTTGAATCTTTAAGGAGCTATTAATCCAAAAGTAGTTTCTCCAGATTTTTCTAAGATATTTTAGTGATATATTCTGATTTTAAAAGATGTCAAAAGAGGAGGGAAAGCCATTTGGCTATTTTGTTAACTAACTTTCCAATTTTCTTTCTCTCATTTTCTCTCAACCCAAACACTTCTTTTCCAGAGAATTGCTTCTGATTTTCTCACCTAAATCTCTCCTTTCAACTCTCTTTTGATTCCTAATCAACATATCTACAAAACCTCATCATTTGCTACTTGATTCATCAAGGTTTTTGATTCCAAAAAGAGGAGAAACTCAAGTTTGGAGGTAATAACGTCCTTCTCCTCTAAACTATCAGTTCTTTACTGAAATTCCTAAGTTTTCAATCCTTAATTGATGTTTTATTAAAGGCTTTTAAGATGTGAATTGGATCTTGGCTTATAATGCAAGATTTGGTGATTTTTGATGATTTTCGTTTGATCTGATTAATCTGTGATTTGAGATGTGTTTTTGATGATATTTGAACATTAAATTGATAAGGAATTGAGTTTTGATTAATGCAATCCCGGATAGGTTGAGTTTCCTAAGTTTAGCTTGTGTTTCTTGGTTGTTTTTGAGGTGATCATGTGGATCTGTTGTTGCTGGAGGTATAAGGATGTTAATAGGTTCTTTTTAGATGTTAAATGATGTTAAAGGATGTTAGGTTTTGATGTTTTATGGCTGGGCTTTGTTGAGAAGTGGTTTGGATGCATTTTCGGTTGTGTTTGGTAGCCGAAAATGGAGTGTGGATGAGAGCAGTGAGTTTAGGTGCTTTCATTGAAGCAATTAATGCATGATGATGCATTAATCCTCTGCTTTGATGTGTTAAAACAGGGGAGGCATCTTTGGATCCAAGAGTTGTTGATCCGGAAGCTTGTTTTGGTGCTTCGGCAAGAGGCGAAGTGGAATCGGTGAGTGAGTGAAAATGGTTTTCGGCCTTGAAACCAATGTCTTGGGAGCTTAGTTTAAGTCTAAACAACTTTGCTAAGCTCAAGTGTAAGTTTTCGGAAAGTACTCTCTAGTGGTGGCCATGATGTTGTTGTGATGCAATGTGGTTTATTGCATGATTTAAATACTGTTTTGAAAGCATGATTTAGCATGGTATTTGCTGTTTTTGTAAGCCATATGTTGAAGGAAGCTCAAGGTAAGAGTTCCTAGTTTTTGTACATTGATAAAATGTGGTTTGATGCTTTTAAATGCATGATGTATATGGCTTGGTTTAATGCTTTAAAACAGTGGATAAATTGATGATAATGATGTATATTGGCAAGTGATGTTTTGAAAAGGTTAAGGTCACTAAGGTGGTTAAAAGTCCTTGAGTGAGCCTTGTTTACTTAAGAACATCAAGGTGGTTAAAAGTCCTTCGATGATTCTTGCTATGGACACAAAGGTGGTTAAAAGTCCTTGTGTGATCCTTTCCATGGTGTTTAAAAGTCCATGGGGCCAAGGTGTTTAAAAGTCCTTGGGGCCAAGGTGTATAAAAGTCCTTGGGGTGAAACTTGTTGTGGACACAAAGGTGGTTAAAAGTCCTTGTGTGGTCCTCTTCCATGGTGTTTAAAAGTCCATGGGCCAAGGTGTTTAAAAGTCCTTGGGGTGAAAGTTGATGAACTTGTTTTTAAAGAAATGGAACTTATCACTTGTGGCCAATATGACATGTTATGATATGAAACATGAAATGCTTGTCTTAAGTATGCTTTTGAGCATGTGCAAATGTTGATTTGAAGCATGATTTATAAATGTTTTATAAATGCATTATTGAATGGTTTTATGAGCATTCCTCACTAAGCTTTTGCTTACGCTCTCTTTCGTTTTCTTAATTCAATAATGCAGAACATTAAAGTACTTTGAGGGCAGTAAGGAAGGCAAGCAATCAAGTGGTGGTAAAGCTCAAAGTATGGAAGGTTTTCCTAAGTTCATTTAGCTTTTTGTAATTTGGCAATGGGGGACCAATGTGTATGTTTTGGGAGATGTTTGGAACTCCCTAAGTATGTTGAATGATGTTGAGATTGCTGGATTTTGTGTTTGACCTTTATATGCTTGAATTGGAAGTTTATGCTTGTATGGCTTGCTTGTGTAGGAAGTATGCCTATAGATTTGGGGCTTTTCATATGTGATGTTGTTTTGATGAATTGTTGATGCAAGTATGTCTTATATATGTTGAATTGCATGCTGGTAAAGTTTGGTGGCAATTGGAGCATGATTGGATGCTTAATTGCATGTTTAAGAATGCATTTTGGAGCAATCTGTGCAAGGTGTTTCGGAACAGTTTCACCCGTTTCGGAACAGGTGCCTTAAACAAGCCCAGGCGTCCGAAACGGGAGGGACCGTTCCGAAACGGTTTGGCTACTGCCAGCCCGTGTTGCGGTACGCGTTGCGGAACGACCCCGCGTTTCGAAACGGGCTGTGCCAGTTTCGGAACGGGTGACCGTTAGGGGCTGACATTGGCAGTTAAATGTTTTGTAATGTTTGCATTTTGGTCCTGAATCTTGTATGTGCATTTGTATGAGCTTGGGAAGTCCTCTTGAGCTGAAATTTCACAGTGAAGCATGAAACCTGACTAATTACAAGCTGGTAACTTTAATTTGGGTTAAGTCCTCATATTTATCAGAAATTACAATTTGGTCCCTAAAGTTGTAATTTGTTCAATTGGGTCCCTGTTTGATCTCTGATGATTGTGATCTTTGAGTATGATGTTTGTGTGGTCACAATTAGGGCTAACGTGCATCTAGACAAGATTAAAAAGAAAAAAAAAAGGGTCGTTAATCAAGGTTGACTTTCGGGTTAACTTTGGTTTTCCCCGTGTGACTTTCTTAATTCGGGTCAACCGTCTAGGCCGGGTTAAGGGGTTACATTTGGTGGTATCAGAGCTGAGTTTTCGAGTAATTGGGAATGAATGTGTGCATGATTGAAGTATGTATGCCTTGTATGCTAGTTGTTCGAAAGCATGTTTAGTGGCTTGTGATTTGGATGCAATTGAGATGTATGATGTGATGTAGCATGTTGTGGGTACCCATTGCCAAATCAAAGCTAATGAAATGATGTTGATTTTGAATGAAATTGAGCTTGAATACTTGGATTGCTTACCTTGCTGGGCCTGACTTTGTTTTATTTGCATTGATGTTGCATGGTAAAAGTATGGCACCACGTAGAGAGTTAAGAAGTAGCGTGAGAGCTACGACCCCGGATGGGAATGAGAACGAAGAGAATGCGGGTAGTGCTGTGTTACCTCCTCCTCCACCTGGTGGTGGTGGTGCGGAGAGGGAAAGAGCTGGAGCTGCAGCAGCTGGTGCTGGAGCTGCTGGACCAGAGGTTGGTCAGGGGCAAGCTATGCCTGATATGACGATGTTGGTACAAGCTATTGCGGGTGCTTTTCGAGCAGCACTAGCTGGAGCTCAAGGAGCTGGGCATCAGGGAGATGCTGGAGTTAGACTACCTTTGGCGCGTCTACGCAGTCTTGGTGGGACTGAGTTCAGGGGTATGTCTGCTGAGAGTCCGGAAGCTTGGTTAGAGAGTACCAAGCGAATCTTGGGACAGATGAGTTGCACTGATGTGCAAAAGTTGGGCTGTGTGGTATCCTTGCTTCAGGATGATGCATATACATGGTGGACGACCACAATTTCTGGGATGGCTGAAGCTAATGTGACTTGGACATTCTTTCAGAATGTGTTCAAGCGGAGATATCTTGGTGTGAGATATCTTGATGAGAAGAAACGTGAGTTCATGACTCTTGCCCAGGGGAGCATGACAGTGGCTGAGTATGAGGTGCAGTTTGTGCGACTCAGTCAGTATGCACCTAAGCTTATTCCTGATGAACGGGAGAGGTGCGAGAGGTTTCGTTATGGTCTTGTAACGGAGGTAAAGATGTATGTGCTGGCCACCGAATATGATGATTTTGATGTGTTGGTGGGCCGAGCCAAGGACATAGAGATGAACTTGGGTTTATCTGCGAAAGGTGTTGGAGCAAGTTCTGGTAAGAGAGCTGCTGAGTATAGTTCCGGAGGTGGACGGAACAAGAGGGGACGTGATCAGAAGTATCAGTCCTCAGCTAAGAGAGGTGGTGGTGCACCTGCTAGAGGTGGCAATGCTAGAGCTGACCCTAGTGCTTGTTAGATCTATGGTTCACGTGGTCACATGAAGCGTGACTGTCCTCGTGCTGTGAGGGAGGTGCAAGCTCCTGTTGCGGCAGCTGGTTATGGGTGCTGGAATTGTGGTTCTGCAGACCACTTGAGGCGAGATTGTCCGAGGTTGGCTGGTGATCAGATGCGTGCTCCTGTTGTTGCTGCACCACAGAGAGGTCGTGGGCGCGGCCGTGGTAATTTCCAGAGGCGTGAGGAAGGTGGTCGTGGAGTAGCCCATGTTGTGTCTATTCAGCCTGAAGGTGGAGGCCAAGCGAGGGTGTATGCTCAGCGTGAAGGGACGAATGATGCAGATGTGATTGCAGGTACCTTTACTTTGCAATCCTTGTCATTGCTTTCTTTGATTGATTCTGGATCTACGCATTCATACATTTTGCGTGAGCATGCTGAACTGCTTGGTTTGCCTGTTGAGTCTTTGGATGTTGGTGTTCGTGTCACTAGTTCTTTTGGTGAAACTGTTGTGACTCGAAAGCTTTATAGAAGGTGTCCCTTGGTTGTTCAAGAGCATGTTTTTCATGTTGATCTTATGGAGCTGCCCTTTTATGGTTTTGATGTAATCCTTGGTATGGATTGGCTTGCTGAGCATCGTGCTGTTGTGGATTGTGAAAATAAGCGTGTTTCGCTTAAGCTTGCGGATGATTATGAAGTTGTTGTGGTTGGTGAGAATGTGAAGTTTCTTGCCAATGTTGTTTCTACCTTGGAGGCGAGTAGGATGCTGAGGCAAGGTTGCGAAGCTTATCTAGCTTTTGTGATGAATCCTAGTTCTAAGGAGTTGAGGGTGCAAGATATCAGAGTTGTGAAGGAGTTTCCTGGTGTTTTTCCTGAGGAGTTGCCTGGTTTACCTCCTAATCGCGAGGTGGAGTTTGGAATTGAGCTGTATGAGAATACAACTCCTGTGTCCATTACTCCCTATAGAATGGCACCTAAGGAGCTGAAGGAGCTGAAGACGTAGTTGCAAGAGCTGCTTGATCGTGGTTTCATCCGGCCGAGTGTGTCGCCTTGGGGAGCATCGGTCTTGTTTGTGAAGAAGAAAGATGGCACTATGAGGATGTGCATTGATTACCGTCAGCTGAATAAGTTAACTATCAAGAATCGGTATCCTTTGCCGAGGATTGATGATCTCTTTGATCAATTTCGGGGAGCTGCTGTGTTCTCTAAGATTGACTTGAGGTCAGGGTATTACCAGTTGAGGGTGAAGGATGTGGATGTGCCTAAGACAGCTTTCAGGACAAGGTATGGGCATTATGAGTTCCTTGTGATGCCGTTTGGTTTGACAAATGCTCATGCTGCTTTCATGGACATGATGAACCGTGTGTTTCATGAATACCTGGACAAGTTCGTTGTGGTGTTCATTGATGATATCCTCGTGTACTCGCGTACTGAGGAGGAGCATGAAGAGCATTTGAGGATTGTTTTGCAAGCTTTGTTGGAGAATCAGCTTTATGCTAAGCTGAGCAAGTGTGAGTTCTGGCTTAAGGAGGTGGTGTTTCTTGGGCATGTGGTCTCAGCTGAAGGGATTCGTGTTGATCCTCAGAAGATTGAGGCAGTGATGAACTGGAAAGTTCCTAAGTCTGTTCATGAGGTCCGTAGTTTCCTTGGTTTGGCAGGATACTACCGAAGGTTTGTGGATGGTTTTTCCAAGATTGCTGCTCCTTTGACGAAGCTGTTGCAAAAGGATGTTAAGTATGAGTGGACGGAAGCGAGGCAGCAGGCTTTTGAGAAGCTGAAGGCGGCTTTGACCCAAGCTCCTATCTTGGTTCAGCCTGAATCAGGGAAAGAGTTTGTGGTCTATAGTGATGCATCCTATGTTGGTTTGGGGTGTGTGCTGATGCAAGAGGGTAAGGTGGTGGCTTATACATCGCGGCAGTTGAAAGTGCATGAGCGCAATTACCCTACGCATGATATTGAGCTGGCTGCAGTGGTTTTTGCTCTGAAGATCTGGAGGCATTATCTGTATGGTGAGAAGTGTACGGTGTACACGGATCACAAGAGCTTGAGGTATCTGATGTCGCAGAAGGAGTTGAATCTTAGGCAGCGGCGTTGGTTGGAGTTGCTCAAGGATTATGATCTGACGATTGAGTATCATCCTAGAAAGGCTAATGTTGTTGCGGATGCCTTGAGTAGGAAAGTAGCTGTTGAGCTGAGGGCTATGTTTGCTAGCTTGAGCATATCGCGAGATGGTGGTCTTGTTGCTGAGTTGCAGGTGAAACCATCGTTGGTTCAGTTGATCAAGGATAAGCAGTTGATGGATGATTCCTTGGTGTCTCATGTTCAGGATATCGCGGAGGGTAGACCTTCAGATTTCTGTTTTAATGATGATGGGGTGTTGTGTTTTGGGAGTCGAATAGTAGTGCCTGCTGATGCTGAGTTGAGGCGTGCTATTCTGACTGAAGGTCATAGTAGTCCTTTTGCTATGCACCCTGGTAGTACTAAGATGTATCGTGATCTTCGTGATGAGTACTATTGGGTGGGTTTGAAGAAGGATGTTGCGGAGTTTGTGAGCAAGTGTTTGGTGTGTCAGCGAGTTAAGGCTGAACATCAGGTTCCTTCTGGGTTGTTGCAACCGTTGAAAATCCCTGAATGGAAGTGGGAAAGGGTTACCATGGATTTTGTATCTGGTTTACCTCTGTCTCCATCGAAGAAGAATTCAGTTTGGGTGATTGTGGATCGCCTGACGAAGTGTGCGCATTTCTTGCCTGTGCATACTACGTTTTCTTTGGATAAGCTGGCGGAGCTGTACATTGCTGAGATTGTGAGGCTGCATGGTGTGCCTAAGTCGATTGTGTCGGATAGGGATCCGAGGTTCACATCGCGTTTCTGGCAGTGTTTGCATCAAGCTCTGGGTACAAGATTGCATTTCAGTACATCCTATCATCCTCAGTCGGATGGTCAGTCTGAGCGAGTTATTCAGATTTTGGAGGATATGTTGAGACGTTGCGTGATTGAGTTCCAAGGTTCTTGGGAGAAGCATCTGCCTTTGGTTGAGTTCGCTTATAACAATAGTTATCAGGCGAGTATACAGATGGCACCTTATGAGGCTTTGTACGAGAGGAATATAGGACTCCTCTCTGTTAGGCTGAAACTGGTCAAAAGTTGGTTTCGATGCCGGCTTTGTTGAAAGGGACCACCGAGAAGGTGAAGCTCATTTGTGAGCGGTTGAAGGCTGCCTCTGATCGGCAAAAGTCTTACGCGGATTTGAAGCATAAGGAGATAGAGTATGCGGTGGGTGACCGTGTGTTCTTGAAGGTTTCGCCTTGGAAGAAGGTGATGAGGTTTGGCCGGAAGGGTAAGTTGAGCCCTAGGTACATTGGACCATATGAGGTGGTTGAGCGTGTAGGTCCTGTTGCGTATCGTTTGAGGCTACCTCAGGAGTTGGAGAAGATTCATGATGTGTTCCATGTTTCTATGCTCCGGAAGTATAGATCTGATCCTTCGCATGTGATGCCTGTGGAGGAAGTGGTTTTGAATCCGGATTTGACCTACGATGAGGAACCGGTGAAGGTTCTGGATTCGGATAGCAATGTTCTTCGTGGCAAGACCATTGAGTTGGTGAAGGTGCTGTGGAAGCATCGAGGTGTTGAGGAAGCCACGTGGGAGCGGAAGGAAGACATGCTGAAGCAGTTTCCTTATCTCTTTCCTTCAGGTAAATTTCGAGGACGAAATTTCTTAAGGGGGGGGGGAGAGTTGTAACGCACCGGTTTTGGGCTTAGTAGTTTTGGGCGTTGACCGGTTTGGTCAAAGTGCTGTTCGAATCTAAAGAGGTGAAATTAGGAAAGCCTAGTTCGGGTTGCATTAAAAATATGGAAAAATGTTCTAAAATCATCTTTTAATATAATTAAGTGAACTGTGAAATCAATTTTGGAAAATGAGTTTTGGAAGGGTGACATTTTGGCTAGTGACCAAAATGTAATTTTTGAAAGTTTGGTGACTGTTTTCGAAAGGGTTGAAACTTTGAATCTTTAAGGAGCTATTAATCCAAAAGTAGTTTCTCCAGATTTTTCTAAGATATTTTAGTGATATATTCTGATTTTAAAAGATGTCAAAAGAGGAGGGAAAGCCATTTGGCTATTTTGTTAACTAACTTTCCAATTTTCTTTCTCTCATTTTCTCTCAACCCAAACACTTCTTTTCCAGAGAATTGCTTCTGATTTTCTCACCTAAATCTCTCCTTTCAACTCTCTTTTGATTCCTAATCAACATATCTACAAAACCTCATCATTTGCTACTTGATTCATCAAGGTTTTTGATTCCAAAAAGAGGAGAAACTCAAGTTTGGAGGTAATAACGTCCTTCTCCTCTAAACTATCAGTTCTTTACTGAAATTCCTAAGTTTTCAATCCTTAATTGATGTTTTATTAAAGGCTTTTAAGATGTGAATTGGATCTTGGCTTATAATGCAAGATTTGGTGATTTTTGATGATTTTCGTTTGATCTGATTAATCTGTGATTTGAGATGTGTTTTTGATGATATTTGAACATTAAATTGATAAGGAATTGAGTTTTGATTAATGCAATCCCGGATAGGTTGAGTTTCCTAAGTTTAGCTTGTGTTTCTTGGTTGTTTTTGAGGTGATCATGTGGATCTGTTGTTGCTGGAGGTATAAGGATGTTAATAGGTTCTTTTTAGATGTTAAATGATGTTAAAGGATGTTAGGTTTTGATGTTTTATGGCTGGGCTTTGTTGAGAAGTGGTTTGGATGCATTTTCGGTTGTGTTTGGTAGCCGAAAATGGAGTGTGGATGAGAGCAGTGAGTTTAGGTGCTTTCATTGAAGCAATTAATGCATGATGATGCATTAATCCTCTGCTTTGATGTGTTAAAACAGGGGAGGCATCTTTGGATCCAAGAGTTGTTGATCCGGAAGCTTGTTTTGGTGCTTCGGCAAGAGGCGAAGTGGAATCGGTGAGTGAGTGAAAATGGTTTTCGGCCTTGAAACCAATGTCTTGGGAGCTTAGTTTAAGTCTAAACAACTTTGCTAAGCTCAAGTGTAAGTTTTCGGAAAGTACTCTCTAGTGGTGGCCATGATGTTGTTGTGATGCAATGTGGTTTATTGCATGATTTAAATACTGTTTTGAAAGCATGATTTAGCATGGTATTTGCTGTTTTTGTAAGCCATATGTTGAAGGAAGCTCAAGGTAAGAGTTCCTAGTTTTTGTACATTGATAAAATGTGGTTTGATGCTTTTAAATGCATGATGTATATGGCTTGGTTTAATGCTTTAAAACAGTGGATAAATTGATGATAATGATGTATATTGGCAAGTGATGTTTTGAAAAGGTTAAGGTCACTAAGGTGGTTAAAAGTCCTTGAGTGAGCCTTGTTTACTTAAGAACATCAAGGTGGTTAAAAGTCCTTCGATGATTCTTGCTATGGACACAAAGGTGGTTAAAAGTCCTTGTGTGATCCTTTCCATGGTGTTTAAAAGTCCATGGGGCCAAGGTGTTTAAAAGTCCTTGGGGCCAAGGTGTATAAAAGTCCTTGGGGTGAAACTTGTTGTGGACACAAAGGTGGTTAAAAGTCCTTGTGTGGTCCTCTTCCATGGTGTTTAAAAGTCCATGGGCCAAGGTGTTTAAAAGTCCTTGGGGTGAAAGTTGATGAACTTGTTTTTAAAGAAATGGAACTTATCACTTGTGGCCAATATGACATGTTATGATATGAAACATGAAATGCTTGTCTTAAGTATGCTTTTGAGCATGTGCAAATGTTGATTTGAAGCATGATTTATAAATGTTTTATAAATGCATTATTGAATGGTTTTATGAGCATTCCTCACTAAGCTTTTGCTTACGCTCTCTTTCGTTTTCTTAATTCAATAATGCAGAACATTAAAGTACTTTGAGGGCAGTAAGGAAGGCAAGCAATCAAGTGGTGGTAAAGCTCAAAGTATGGAAGGTTTTCCTAAGTTCATTTAGCTTTTTGTAATTTGGCAATGGGGGACCAATGTGTATGTTTTGGGAGATGTTTGGAACTCCCTAAGTATGTTGAATGATGTTGAGATTGCTGGATTTTGTGTTTGACCTTTATATGCTTGAATTGGAAGTTTATGCTTGTATGGCTTGCTTGTGTAGGAAGTATGCCTATAGATTTGGGGCTTTTCATATGTGATGTTGTTTTGATGAATTGTTGATGCAAGTATGTCTTATATATGTTGAATTGCATGCTGGTAAAGTTTGGTGGCAATTGGAGCATGATTGGATGCTTAATTGCATGTTTAAGAATGCATTTTGGAGCAATCTGTGCAAGGTGTTTCGGAACAGTTTCACCCGTTTCGGAACAGGTGCCTTAAACAAGCCCAGGCGTCCGAAACGGGAGGGACCGTTCCGAAACGGTTTGGCTACTGCCAGCCCGTGTTGCGGTACGCGTTGCGGAACGACCCCGCGTTTCGAAACGGGCTGTGCCAGTTTCGGAACGGGTGACCGTTAGGGGCTGACATTGGCAGTTAAATGTTTTGTAATGTTTGCATTTTGGTCCTGAATCTTGTATGTGCATTTGTATGAGCTTGGGAAGTCCTCTTGAGCTGAAATTTCACAGTGAAGCATGAAACCTGACTAATTACAAGCTGGTAACTTTAATTTGGGTTAAGTCCTCATATTTATCAGAAATTACAATTTGGTCCCTAAAGTTGTAATTTGTTCAATTGGGTCCCTGTTTGATCTCTGATGATTGTGATCTTTGAGTATGATGTTTGTGTGGTCACAATTAGGGCTAACGTGCATCTAGACAAGATTAAAAAGAAAAAAAAAAGGGTCGTTAATCAAGGTTGACTTTCGGGTTAACTTTGGTTTTCCCCGTGTGACTTTCTTAATTCGGGTCAACCGTCTAGGCCGGGTTAAGGGGTTACATTTGGTGGTATCAGAGCTGAGTTTTCGAGTAATTGGGAATGAATGTGTGCATGATTGAAGTATGTATGCCTTGTATGCTAGTTGTTCGAAAGCATGTTTAGTGGCTTGTGATTTGGATGCAATTGAGATGTATGATGTGATGTAGCATGTTGTGGGTACCCATTGCCAAATCAAAGCTAATGAAATGATGTTGATTTTGAATGAAATTGAGCTTGAATACTTGGATTGCTTACCTTGCTGGGCCTGACTTTGTTTTATTTGCATTGATGTTGCATGGTAAAAGTATGGCACCACGTAGAGAGTTAAGAAGTAGCGTGAGAGCTACGACCCCGGATGGGAATGAGAACGAAGAGAATGCGGGTAGTGCTGTGTTACCTCCTCCTCCACCTGGTGGTGGTGGTGCGGAGAGGGAAAGAGCTGGAGCTGCAGCAGCTGGTGCTGGAGCTGCTGGACCAGAGGTTGGTCAGGGGCAAGCTATGCCTGATATGACGATGTTGGTACAAGCTATTGCGGGTGCTTTTCGAGCAGCACTAGCTGGAGCTCAAGGAGCTGGGCATCAGGGAGATGCTGGAGTTAGACTACCTTTGGCGCGTCTACGCAGTCTTGGTGGGACTGAGTTCAGGGGTATGTCTGCTGAGAGTCCGGAAGCTTGGTTAGAGAGTACCAAGCGAATCTTGGGACAGATGAGTTGCACTGATGTGCAAAAGTTGGGCTGTGTGGTATCCTTGCTTCAGGATGATGCATATACATGGTGGACGACCACAATTTCTGGGATGGCTGAAGCTAATGTGACTTGGACATTCTTTCAGAATGTGTTCAAGCGGAGATATCTTGGTGTGAGATATCTTGATGAGAAGAAACGTGAGTTCATGACTCTTGCCCAGGGGAGCATGACAGTGGCTGAGTATGAGGTGCAGTTTGTGCGACTCAGTCAGTATGCACCTAAGCTTATTCCTGATGAACGGGAGAGGTGCGAGAGGTTTCGTTATGGTCTTGTAACGGAGGTAAAGATGTATGTGCTGGCCACCGAATATGATGATTTTGATGTGTTGGTGGGCCGAGCCAAGGACATAGAGATGAACTTGGGTTTATCTGCGAAAGGTGTTGGAGCAAGTTCTGGTAAGAGAGCTGCTGAGTATAGTTCCGGAGGTGGACGGAACAAGAGGGGACGTGATCAGAAGTATCAGTCCTCAGCTAAGAGAGGTGGTGGTGCACCTGCTAGAGGTGGCAATGCTAGAGCTGACCCTAGTGCTTGTTAGATCTATGGTTCACGTGGTCACATGAAGCGTGACTGTCCTCGTGCTGTGAGGGAGGTGCAAGCTCCTGTTGCGGCAGCTGGTTATGGGTGCTGGAATTGTGGTTCTGCAGACCACTTGAGGCGAGATTGTCCGAGGTTGGCTGGTGATCAGATGCGTGCTCCTGTTGTTGCTGCACCACAGAGAGGTCGTGGGCGCGGCCGTGGTAATTTCCAGAGGCGTGAGGAAGGTGGTCGTGGAGTAGCCCATGTTGTGTCTATTCAGCCTGAAGGTGGAGGCCAAGCGAGGGTGTATGCTCAGCGTGAAGGGACGAATGATGCAGATGTGATTGCAGGTACCTTTACTTTGCAATCCTTGTCATTGCTTTCTTTGATTGATTCTGGATCTACGCATTCATACATTTTGCGTGAGCATGCTGAACTGCTTGGTTTGCCTGTTGAGTCTTTGGATGTTGGTGTTCGTGTCACTAGTTCTTTTGGTGAAACTGTTGTGACTCGAAAGCTTTATAGAAGGTGTCCCTTGGTTGTTCAAGAGCATGTTTTTCATGTTGATCTTATGGAGCTGCCCTTTTATGGTTTTGATGTAATCCTTGGTATGGATTGGCTTGCTGAGCATCGTGCTGTTGTGGATTGTGAAAATAAGCGTGTTTCGCTTAAGCTTGCGGATGATTATGAAGTTGTTGTGGTTGGTGAGAATGTGAAGTTTCTTGCCAATGTTGTTTCTACCTTGGAGGCGAGTAGGATGCTGAGGCAAGGTTGCGAAGCTTATCTAGCTTTTGTGATGAATCCTAGTTCTAAGGAGTTGAGGGTGCAAGATATCAGAGTTGTGAAGGAGTTTCCTGGTGTTTTTCCTGAGGAGTTGCCTGGTTTACCTCCTAATCGCGAGGTGGAGTTTGGAATTGAGCTGTATGAGAATACAACTCCTGTGTCCATTACTCCCTATAGAATGGCACCTAAGGAGCTGAAGGAGCTGAAGACGTAGTTGCAAGAGCTGCTTGATCGTGGTTTCATCCGGCCGAGTGTGTCGCCTTGGGGAGCATCGGTCTTGTTTGTGAAGAAGAAAGATGGCACTATGAGGATGTGCATTGATTACCGTCAGCTGAATAAGTTAACTATCAAGAATCGGTATCCTTTGCCGAGGATTGATGATCTCTTTGATCAATTTCGGGGAGCTGTTGTGTTCTCTAAGATTGACTTGAGGTCAGGGTATTACCAGTTGAGGGTGAAGGATGTGGATGTGCCTAAGACAGCTTTCAGGACAAGGTATGGGCATTATGAGTTCCTTGTGATGCCGTTTGGTTTGACAAATGCTCATGCTGCTTTCATGGACATGATGAACCGTGTGTTTCATGAATACCTGGACAAGTTCGTTGTGGTGTTCATTGATGATATCCTCGTGTACTCGCGTACTGAGGAGGAGCATGAAGAGCATTTGAGGATTGTTTTGCAAGCTTTGTTGGAGAATCAGCTTTATGCTAAGCTGAGCAAGTGTGAGTTCTGGCTTAAGGAGGTGGTGTTTCTTGGGCATGTGGTCTCAGCTGAAGGGATTCGTGTTGATCCTCAGAAGATTGAGGCAGTGATGAACTGGAAAGTTCCTAAGTCTGTTCATGAGGTCCGTAGTTTCCTTGGTTTGGCAGGATACTACCGAAGGTTTGTGGATGGTTTTTCCAAGATTGCTGCTCCTTTGACGAAGCTGTTGCAAAAGGATGTTAAGTATGAGTGGACGGAAGCGAGGCAGCAGGCTTTTGAGAAGCTGAAGGCGGCTTTGACCCAAGCTCCTATCTTGGTTCAGCCTGAATCAGGGAAAGAGTTTGTGGTCTATAGTGATGCATCCTATGTTGGTTTGGGGTGTGTGCTGATGCAAGAGGGTAAGGTGGTGGCTTATACATCGCGGCAGTTGAAAGTGCATGAGCGCAATTACCCTACGCATGATATTGAGCTGGCTGCAGTGGTTTTTGCTCTGAAGATCTGGAGGCATTATCTGTATGGTGAGAAGTGTACGGTGTACACGGATCACAAGAGCTTGAGGTATCTGATGTCGCAGAAGGAGTTGAATCTTAGGCAGCGGCGTTGGTTGGAGTTGCTCAAGGATTATGATCTGACGATTGAGTATCATCCTAGAAAGGCTAATGTTGTTGCGGATGCCTTGAGTAGGAAAGTAGCTGTTGAGCTGAGGGCTATGTTTGCTAGCTTGAGCATATCGCGAGATGGTGGTCTTGTTGCTGAGTTGCAGGTGAAACCATCGTTGGTTCAGTTGATCAAGGATAAGCAGTTGATGGATGATTCCTTGGTGTCTCATGTTCAGGATATCGCGGAGGGTAGACCTTCAGATTTCTGTTTTAATGATGATGGGGTGTTGTGTTTTGGGAGTCGAATAGTAGTGCCTGCTGATGCTGAGTTGAGGCGTGCTATTCTGACTGAAGGTCATAGTAGTCCTTTTGCTATGCACCCTGGTAGTACTAAGATGTATCGTGATCTTCGTGATGAGTACTATTGGGTGGGTTTGAAGAAGGATGTTGCGGAGTTTGTGAGCAAGTGTTTGGTGTGTCAGCGAGTTAAGGCTGAACATCAGGTTCCTTCTGGGTTGTTGCAACCGTTGAAAATCCCTGAATGGAAGTGGGAAAGGGTTACCATGGATTTTGTATCTGGTTTACCTCTGTCTCCATCGAAGAAGAATTCAGTTTGGGTGATTGTGGATCGCCTGACGAAGTGTGCGCATTTCTTGCCTGTGCATACTACGTTTTCTTTGGATAAGCTGGCGGAGCTGTACATTGCTGAGATTGTGAGGCTGCATGGTGTGCCTAAGTCGATTGTGTCGGATAGGGATCCGAGGTTCACATCGCGTTTCTGGCAGTGTTTGCATCAAGCTCTGGGTACAAGATTGCATTTCAGTACATCCTATCATCCTCAGTCGGATGGTCAGTCTGAGCGAGTTATTCAGATTTTGGAGGATATGTTGAGACGTTGCGTGATTGAGTTCCAAGGTTCTTGGGAGAAGCATCTGCCTTTGGTTGAGTTCGCTTATAACAATAGTTATCAGGCGAGTATACAGATGGCACCTTATGAGGCTTTGTACGAGAGGAATATAGGACTCCTCTCTGTTAGGCTGAAACTGGTCAAAAGTTGGTTTCGATGCCGGCTTTGTTGAAAGGGACCACCGAGAAGGTGAAGCTCATTTGTGAGCGGTTGAAGGCTGCCTCTGATCGGCAAAAGTCTTACGCGGATTTGAAGCATAAGGAGATAGAGTATGCGGTGGGTGACCGTGTGTTCTTGAAGGTTTCGCCTTGGAAGAAGGTGATGAGGTTTGGCCGGAAGGGTAAGTTGAGCCCTAGGTACATTGGACCATATGAGGTGGTTGAGCGTGTAGGTCCTGTTGCGTATCGTTTGAGGCTACCTCAGGAGTTGGAGAAGATTCATGATGTGTTCCATGTTTCTATGCTCCGGAAGTATAGATCTGATCCTTCGCATGTGATGCCTGTGGAGGAAGTGGTTTTGAATCCGGATTTGACCTACGATGAGGAACCGGTGAAGGTTCTGGATTCGGATAGCAATGTTCTTCGTGGCAAGACCATTGAGTTGGTGAAGGTGCTGTGGAAGCATCGAGGTGTTGAGGAAGCCACGTGGGAGCGGAAGGAAGACATGCTGAAGCAGTTTCCTTATCTCTTTCCTTCAGGTAAATTTCGAGGACGAAATTTCTTAAGGGGGGGGGGGGGGGGGAGAGTTGTAACGCACCGGTTTTGGGCTTAGTAGTTTTGGGCGTTGACCGGTTTGGTCAAAGTGCTGTTCGAATCTAAAGAGGTGAAATTAGGAAAGCCTAGTTCGGGTTGCATTAAAAATATGGAAAAATGTTCTAAAATCATCTTTTAATATAATTAAGTGAACTGTGAAATCAATTTTGGAAAATGAGTTTTGGAAGGGTGACATTTTGGCTAGTGACCAAAATGTAATTTTTGAAAGTTTGGTGACTGTTTTCGAAAGGGTTGAAACTTTGAATCTTTAAGGAGCTATTAATCCAAAAGTAGTTTCTCCAGATTTTTCTAAGATATTTTAGTGATATATTCTGATTTTAAAAGATGTCAAAAGAGGAGGGAAAGCCATTTGGCTATTTTGTTAACTAACTTTCCAATTTTCTTTCTCTCATTTTCTCTCAACCCAAACACTTCTTTTCCAGAGAATTGCTTCTGATTTTCTCACCTAAATCTCTCCTTTCAACTCTCTTTTGATTCCTAATCAACATATCTACAAAACCTCATCATTTGCTACTTGATTCATCAAGGTTTTTGATTCCAAAAAGAGGAGAAACTCAAGTTTGGAGGTAATAACGTCCTTCTCCTCTAAACTATCAGTTCTTTACTGAAATTCCTAAGTTTTCAATCCTTAATTGATGTTTTATTAAAGGCTTTTAAGATGTGAATTGGATCTTGGCTTATAATGCAAGATTTGGTGATTTTTGATGATTTTCGTTTGATCTGATTAATCTGTGATTTGAGATGTGTTTTTGATGATATTTGAACATTAAATTGATAAGGAATTGAGTTTTGATTAATGCAATCCCGGATAGGTTGAGTTTCCTAAGTTTAGCTTGTGTTTCTTGGTTGTTTTTGAGGTGATCATGTGGATCTGTTGTTGCTGGAGGTATAAGGATGTTAATAGGTTCTTTTTAGATGTTAAATGATGTTAAAGGATGTTAGGTTTTGATGTTTTATGGCTGGGCTTTGTTGAGAAGTGGTTTGGATGCATTTTCGGTTGTGTTTGGTAGCCGAAAATGGAGTGTGGATGAGAGCAGTGAGTTTAGGTGCTTTCATTGAAGCAATTAATGCATGATGATGCATTAATCCTCTGCTTTGATGTGTTAAAACAGGGGAGGCATCTTTGGATCCAAGAGTTGTTGATCCGGAAGCTTGATTTGGTGCTTTGGCAAGAGGCGAAGTGGAATCGGTGAGTGAAATTGGGTTTTCGGCTTTGAAACCAATGTCTTGGGAGCTTAGTTTAAGTCTAAACAACTTTGCTAAGCTCAAGTGTAAGTTTTCGGAAATACTCTCTAGTAGTGGCCATGATTTGATTGTTGTGCAATGTGGTTTATTGCATGTTTTAAATACTGTTTTGAAAGCATTATTTAGCATGGTATTTGCTGTTTTTGTAAGCCATATGTTGAAGGAAGCTCAAGGTAAGAGTTCCTTGTTTTTGTACATTGATAAAATGTGGTTTGATGCTTTTAAATGCATGATGTATATGGCTTGGTTTAATGCTTTAAAACAGTGGATAAATTGATGATAATGATGTATATTGGCAAGTGATGTTTTGAAAAGGTTAAGGTCACTAAGGTGGTTAAAAGTCCTTGACTGAGCCTTGTTTACTTAAGAACATCAAGGTGGTTAAAAGTCCTTGGATGGTTCTTGCTATGGACACAAAGGTGGTTAAAAGTCCTTGTGTGATCCTTTCCATGGTGTTTAAAAGTCCATGGGGCCAAGGTGTTTAAAAGTCCTTGGGGTGAAACTTGTTGTGGACACAAAGGTGGTTAAAAGTCCTTGTGTGGTCCTCTTCCATGGTGTTTAAAAGTCCATGGGTCAAGGTGTTTAAAAGTCCTTGGGGCCAAGGTGTTTAAAAGTCCTTGGGGTGAAAGTTGATGAACTTGTTTTTAAAGAAATGGAACTTATCACTTGTGGCCAATATGACATGTTATGGTATGAAGCATGAAATGCTTGTCTTAAGTATGCTTTTGAGCATGTGCAAATGTTGATTTGAAGCATGATTTATAAATGTTTTATAAATGCATTATTGAATGGTTTTATGAGCATTCCTCACTAAGCTTTTGCTTACGCTCTCTTTCGTTTTCTTAATTCAATAATGCAGAACATTAAAGTACTTTGAGGGCAGCAAGGAAGGCAAGCAATCAAGTGGTGGTAAAGCTCAAAGTATGGAAGGTTTTCCTAAGTTCATTTAGCTTTTGGTAATTTGGCAATGGGGGACCAATGTGTATGTTTTGGGAGATGTTTGGAACTCCCTAAGTATGTTGAATGATGTTGAGATTGCTGGATTTTGTGTTTGACCTTTATATGCTTGAATTGGAAGTTTATGCTTGTATGGCTTGCTTGTGTAGGAAGCATGCCTATAGATTTGGGGCTTTTCATATGTGATGTTGTTTTGATGAATTGTTGATGCAAGTATGTCTTATATATGTTGAATTGCATGCTGGTAAAGTTTGGTGGCAATTGGAGCATGATTGGATGTTTAATTGCATGTTTAAGAATGCATTTTGGAGCAATCTGTGCAAGGTGTTTCGGAACAGTTTCACCCGTTTCGGAATAGGTGCCTTAAACAAGCCCAGGCGTCCGAAACGGGTGGGACCGTTCCGAAACGGTTTGGCTACTGCCAGCCCGTGTTGCGGTACGCTTTGCGGAACGGCCCCGCGTTTCGAAACGGGCTGTGCCTGTTTCGAAACGGGTGACCGTTAGGGGCTGACATTGGCAGTTAAATGTTTTGTAATGTTTGCATTTTGGTCCTGAATCTTGTATGTGCATTTGTATGAGCTTGGGAAGTCCTCTTGAGCTGAAATTTCACAGTGAAGCATGAAACCTGACTAATTACAAGCTGGTAACTTTAATTTGGGTTAAGTCCTCATATTTATCAGAAATTACAATTTGGTCCCTAAAGTTGTAATTTGTTCAATTGGGACCCTGTTTGATCTCTGATGATTGTGATCTTTGAGTATGATGTTTGTGTGGTCACAATTAGGGCTAACGTGCATCTAGACAAGATTAAAAAGAAAAAAAAAGGGTCGTTAATCAAGGTTGACTTTCGGGTTGACTTTGGTTTTCCCCGTGTGACTTTCTTAATTCGGGTCAACCGTCTAGGCCGGGTTAAGGGGGTTACAGTTATATCACCTGAGAACCAAGAAAAGACGACATTCACATGTCCCTATGGAACCTATGCTTTCAGAAGAATGCCTTTTAGGCTCTACAATGCCCCGACAACTTTTCAGAGGTGTATGCTGGTTATTTTCTCAGATATGGTTGAGGAATTTCTAGAAGTCTTCATGGATGATTTTTCAGTCTCTAGGGAAGATTTCAATTCATGCTTGGGAAATCTAGCCAAAGTGCTAAAGCGATGTGAAGAAGATGATTTTGTGCTTAATTGGGAAAAATGTCATTTTATGGTGACCAAAGGAACAGTTTTAGGTCACAAGATATCGAAAATGGCATTGAGGTGGATAGAGCAAAGATTGAGGTTATTGAGAAGCTGTCTTCTCCCACCAATGTGAAGAGCATCATGAGTTTCTTGGGCCATGTTGGCTTCTATAGAAGGTTCATCAAGAACTTCTCCAAGATCTCCAAGCCATTGTGTAATTTGCTACATCAAAATCAACCCTTCATATTCGATGAAAAATGCCTCAGTGCTTTCGAAGAACTGAAGGAGAGACTTACTTCAGCACCTGTTGTTATCTCGCCTGATTGGAGCTCACGTTTTGAGTTGATGTGTGACGCAAGTGACTATGTAAAAGGAGAAGCTCTTGGACAATGCCGAGGTAAACTCTTTCATGTTATTTATTATTCTAGTCGCACATTGAATGATGCACAAATTAAGTACACCATGAATGAAAAAGAATTGTTGGTTGTTGTATTTGCCTTTGATAAGTTTAGGTCATATCTAATAGACACTAAAGTCATTGTTCACACCGATAACTCGACTATTAAATACGTAGTGACCAAAAAGGATGTTAAATCTAGACTTATTAGGTGGATATTATTTTTGCAGGAATTTGATTTGGAAGTTAAGGACAAAAAAGGGTGTGAAAATCATGTAGCCGACCATCTTTCTAGGCTAGAAAACAAGAATGAAAAGCATGATGAAATGGAAATTAAGGAGGAATTCCCTGATGAGAAAATACTATATGCTGCAGTAATTCCATGGTATGTTGATATTATTAGCTTTCTCGTTAGTGGTATTTTGCCTCCCGATTTGAATAGACATGGACAAAGAAAATTCAGGCATGATGCGAGATCATATTTTTGGGATGAACCATATTTGTTCAAGCAAAGTGCTGACCAGATCATTAGAAGGTGTGGCCCCGAAGAAGAGCACAAGGAGATAATTTTCCATTGTCATTCATCTCCTTATGGTGGACATTTTAAAGGAGCTATGACTGCTGCAAAGGTCCTACAGTCGAGATTCTATTAGCCCACTCTCTTCAAGGATGTGAAAGCATTTTGTCAATCATGTGATCGTTGCCAAAGGACGGGTAACATTTCTAGGAGGCATGAAATGCCTTTGCAAGGAATCATGGAAGTTGAACTCTTTGATTTATGGGGAATAGACTTCATGGTACCATTTCCCTCATCTTATAGAGATTTATACATTCTTTTGGCTGTGGATTACGTCTTTAAATGGGTTGAAGCAGTTGCCACTCCATGGAATGATTCCAAGATCGTCATGAAGTTCCTTCACAAGAATATCTTCACGAGATTTGGAGCACCAACATCAATAATCAGTGATGAAGGAACCCACTTTAACAATAAGCTAATTGCTAAAGCATTACAGAGGTATGGTGTAAGGCATAGGATTGCTACAACATATCATCCTCGGACAAATGGTCAAGCTGAAGTCTCGAAAAGAGAAATCAAGTAGATTCTTGAGAAAGTGGTTAACCCAAAAAGGAATGATTGGTCTCCTAAGCTTGATGAAACTCTTTGGGCCTACCGTAGTGCCTACAAAACATCGTTGGGAATGTCACCATTCAAGCTTGTTTATGGGAAAGCTTGTCATCTACCTGTGGAACTTGAGCACAAAGCCTATTAGGCTATTAAGAAGCTTAACATGGATGCACAACTGGATAGAGAAAAAGGGATGTTAGAGTTGAATGAGATGGAAGGGTTCAGATCGCACACCTATGAGAATGCCCGCCTATACAAGGAGAAAACAAAGAAATGGCATGACAAACATCTTCTGCCGCGACATTTCTTAGAAGGGGAACAAGTGCTCTTTTATAACTCTAGACTTAAGCTCTTCCCAGGCAAACTGAAGTCACGATGGTCAGGACCTTTCCTAGTTCAAAATGTCTATGCCCATGGTGTGGTGGACATTAAAAAGCTTGATGACGACACGATATTTAAAGTCAATGGACAGCGTCTGGATCTGTACAACGGAGCCCCAGTCTTGCGCAACAAATCATCCTTCATCCTCCAACATTCTTAAGTGTTTGCACCACCTCCTTCTCTTTTATATTTTGCTACATCATTTTATGTTTTTATGTTCATAAATAACGTAGTTTAATCTTTATTTTTATTTCGTACTCTAGGTTTTTAATCCCATTTGTCAGTTTGTTCCATTATGCCTTAATGCCATGTTTGTATGTTTGCATCGGAGCACCCCAAGGACACAGATAGCAGGTCAGGGTGCAACGGCGCATTAGTCCTTTGTTTTATAAGGGTATAAGGAATAAGCAATTAAGCTTTTCCAACATCAAAGGTAGCCGGCTCAAAAACAGCAAAAAGTGGGGGAATTAATGAACCTCTTCACCTTTTCATTTGAAGAAAACCCTAGCAATTATTGCCTAGGTCTTTTCTCTTTCCTACTTTTCACCTTTTCATTTAAAACACCTTTTGTCCTTACCTCATACACGCCGCCCAAAACCCCCCAAAACTCTCTCTCTTTCAATTCATGACAGTTACTTCCCATCAACTCCCATCAACTCCCACTACTTTCCTCTCTCATCACATCGAAACAAAGCAACCCAAATGGCCCTCCCACTTCATCTTCTCCAACCCCCTCAAAACTCAAAAACCCTAACCAAAACTTTTCTCCCATTTTACCATTCTTCACCCTCTTTTTTGCCTAACAATGGTGCATTGCAAGCAAGTTGAAGGTGGGTCTGGAAGTGCCCAACCTAAGCCCGTGGTTATCAAGAAATTTTTAGACGACAAGGCCAAGGAAAGATTCCAAGGTCTGCAAGATAAGAAGTTGCTACTAGAGCAAGGCTTCAAGTTCCCCACTTAAGGAGAATAAGGGTTTGACAAGGACATCTTGGATGTCGTAGCAAACCACAAATGGGATACCTTTATTCCTGACCTTGACAACTTTTGTATCCCCTTTGTTCAAGAGTTTTATGCCCATCTGACCAGTCCTAAACAATCCAGTGTATATGTGCGTGGAGACCAAATCAAGTTCACTGCAGCCAAGATCAACAAGTTCTTTGCTTTGAAAAATTCAGAGGATCACTACACACCCTTTGCCGAGAACGCAGACCCACAAACTGTGAAGGAAGTGCTCGAAGACTTGTGCTTTGAAGGCACCAATTTAGACGCATCAAGCAAGGTAGTGGAGTGTGCATGACTAAAGCCAGAGGCAAAACTTTGGATCCACTTTGTCAAGAATAGGCTTATGCCCACTTCTCACACGACAATGATGAATATTCCAATGCTTCTACTCCTTCATTCTATTCTCAATGGTCGGTCCATCGACGTAGGAAAGATCATTGTGGATGTGGTTTATGCTTACTTGAAAAAGGAAGTCCAGTCCACTCATCTTTCCCAACCTCATCACGGCTCTCTGTCGAAAGAAAGGAGTGCTCGAAGATCCTATTGCTGATGCGAGAAACTCAGGGAAAGGTCTTATCAAACCCGAAATGGTCCCCTCTATCAAATGATATGATGAGGATGCTCCAGCATAGACACTAGCTGGAGGTGCGAAAACATTTGCTGCAGCAAGAATTGCTGCCTTAGTTGCCTCAACAAATCGGCTCCGAGGGGATGTGGACAAGATGCGTGAAGACCAGGCCGTTTTCTATGGGTATGTTAAGGAGAGAGATGTTGTTATGAATGACTACTTCAAGGAGATCCTACCCCATATCAGCATAGACTTCCCAGCCTTTCCATAATCTCTAAATGCCCACGCCCTAGTTTTGGGCCTAGATGTTTTAGACTTCAGATTGGACCAGTCGGAAACGGTTCGAATCGTGTTAGGTGATTTAAGGAAATCAAGGATCTAGAAAGGATAAAAAATATGGTAAAAATTGCTAAAATCCTCTAAAAACATGTTTAAGAGATTGGTCAAATCAATTTTACAAAAAGAGTTTCAGAAGTGGTACATTTTGGGTAGTGACCAAAATGTAAAGTTTCAAAACTGTGGAAAATTACAAAATTTCAAAAAGGAGTCAAAATCTTAGAATCTTTAGAGAGCTTTGGTGCAATTACACCTTTCTTAAATTGACATGTGTTTTAAAAGGATTTTTAGATAATTAAAATAGAAATGATTTTATTTATTTAAATTTGATAAAATATGAAATTTAGATTCATTTCACGTAACTAACTCTCATTTCAAGAAACCATTCTCTCAATCCTTTTTCTCTAGATTTCTTTTCTCCCAAACACTCTCTCTTTAATTTATAAACCAATTTCAAGAGTTCTCTTCAAATTCTTCAAGCTTTGTGAAGGAAAAACTTGTCAATCACTAAGGAAGGCAAGGATTGGAGGTAAATCACGTTCTCAACCTTCAATCTAGGATATTTATTGAAATTCCCAAGATCTTTGACTACTAAATGTTGTTTTTGGCTGATATTTTATAATAGTTCTGATTTGAGATCAAAATCTTGCAAAATAATGATTTAAATCTTGATTTTCGGATAAGTATTGATGAGCTCTATTTTGGATTGGTTTTAATTAAGGTTTCAGTTAATTATTAGGTTGAAAAAGGTTTTTGATAATATAGATCCTGAAATCCTTGAGATCCTTGAGATTCTTGATGGTTTTAGTTAGGTTTTTTAGGTGATATGTTGGGGTTATGTTTGCTGGAGGTATAAGGATGGGTTTAGGTTATTTTTAGATGTGTTTTGATGTTTATAATGGTTGGAAGTGATGTATGTTGGCTGGGCTTGGTTTAGGAAGCAATCGATTGAGGTTTTGGTTGTTTCAGATGGGTAAATTGGTGTAGTTTTGGTGAGCAACGAGTTTGTGTTTAGTTTTTTGGAGTTGAAATGCATTTTAATGCATTTGGATCTCTATTTTGATGATCTAAAAATAGGGGATCTTGATCCGGAAGCAAACGAAGCATTTTTGGAGGCTTCAGAAGAGTGATTTCGCGTCGGCAAGCAAGGTTTCGTGTATCGGTGAGTGGAAATGGAATTTCCCGCATTGTAACACTTTGAGCGTGGTCTTGGGAGCTTAGTGCAAGTTTGAAACACTTAGCTAAGCTCAAGAGTAAGTGATTCGAATGTCTCCCTCGAAATGTGCTATGTTTTTTGTTGGAAATGCACTTGAATTGAATGTGGTTTTAATTACTATTTTAAAGCATGTATTAAGCATTGTTGAAGCTGGTTTTTAATGCCATTTTGTTAAGGATACACTTGGTAGGTGATCCTTGGATTTATGAGATATATGCATTTGAGTTTAAGCATGTTTATGCTTGTGAAAATGGCATTGTGATTTATGCTTGTAAACAGTGAAATATTGATGTTGAATGATTATATTGGCAAGTGATGGTAATGTTTTTTTACTTTAATCGGATATAGTTAGCCGACTATAGTATTGGGTGCACCGTGAATAAATTCGCCTTGGATGTCGAGGGGTTGTAATTGTGCCGTAATCTCCATCCAAGTACCCTAACGATTGAGGCTAAGAACACAAAGGTGGATGGTTTAGTCTCATGTGTGAGTCTTGTGGTAAGTGTCCCGTACTCTCGTTAGTGGAATTATACAACTACCGATGAGTGATGTTGAGGGGTTGTGATTGTGCCATTAATCTCCATCACGAGTGTTGTCCGGTAGTATGTTTGAAGCGTGTGGGACAACACTTGTAATCCATGTATCTGATTGTGTCAATTGTGTTGGTTTTGATATGGTTTGAGATTAATCACTTGCGAGCCAATATAATGTTTATGATTAATGATTAAGCATGAGATGCTTGGAAATTATGCTAGAATGCATGTGATGCTTGGATTAAGCATGAGCAAATGATTTTGTTGTTGTTTTTAATGATGCCATAAGCATGTGGTTTTAAAAGTGCATTGATGCTTTGAAGAGCTTGTTTTAAAGGAAGGCATCAGTTTACAAATGATGATATGGCGGTTTTATAAAATACATTGATGAATGTTTGGTTTTAGCGATCCTCACTAAGATTTATGCTTACGCTCATTTATTTCATGAATGTAGAGAATTGAGCAATCAAGGCAGTCCATGAACAAGTGGAATCCAAGCATTTTGATCTAAGCAATGTATGTGGTTTACCTTAGTGTAATAAGAGGCAGTGGGTGGGATTTCTACTCTTGGTTTTGTTGGTGATGTTTAACACCTTAATCATGCTTTGGTTCCTGATTTTGGATTGTAAATGGCCTCTAATTGTTTTACGGTATTGCTTATAGTGTTTTGGCTATGCTATTGTTTGTTTTCTTAAGCATGCTTGAGTTTCTAATGTGTCACCATGGGTTGGTATGCTTGTTAAGTATGTTATATTGTTCGTTGATGCTTACATGTTAGTAGGTTGATTATAGCTTGTATGTATGATCTAAGCCTGTTTAGATGGGATTAAATGAGTTAAAATGACTTTTGGAAATGCATCTCTAGTATGCGTATCGATACACGGGGTCGAGTATCGATACGCTAATGCCAAAACCAAGCTTTTTCAGCTTAGGTGTACCGATACGATTTTTCCGCGTATCGATACGACTAGGCATATGTTTGAAGGTTGTTTCGATATGGGCTTAGGCGTATCGATACCCTTTTCCCAAAGGTTTCTACTGTCGATTTGTGTATCGATACGAGGAGAAGTGTATCGATACGGGTTAGTTAATTTTGTTGATGGAATATTTTAAGTTCTGAATTTATGCATTCTAGTCCCTAATTAATGTTTGTTCAATTAGTTGAGTTTGGATGATCTGTGTAACCCCCTTAACCCGGTCTAGACGGTTGACCCGAATTAAGAAAGTCACACGGGGAAAACCAAAGTCAACCCGAAAGTCAACCTTGATTAACGACCCTTTTTTTTTCTTTTTAATCTTGTCTAGATGCGCATTAACCTTAATTGTGATCATACAAACAACATACAAAAAGATCACAAACATCAGAGATCAAACAGGGACCCAATTGAACAAATTACAACTTTAGGGACCAAATTGTAAATTCTGATAAATTAAGGGACTTAACCCAAATTAAAGTTACCATCTTGAAATTAGTTAGGTTTCATGCTTCTCTGTGAAATTTTCAGCTCAAAAGGACATCCACAGCTCATGCAATTGAACAAACAAGGTTCGGGACCAAAACGCAAACAAATCAAAACATATAACTACCATGTCAGCCCCCTAACGGTCGACCGTTCCGAAACAGGTTGATCCTGTTCCGAAACGCGGGCCGTTCCGGTACTGGTTCCGCAACGGGGGTCTGGCAGTGAGCATTTCGTTTCGAAACGGTGCACCCCGTTTCGGACCCCTGGGTTCATTCCAGGCACCCGTTCCGAAACGGTACACACTGTTCCGAAACGCCTGCTCAGATTTCAGCAAACAAGCATACCAAATCATGCAATTGGACTTCCAAACATGCTTCAAACATCACCAAACTTTACCAGCGTGCAATTAAACATCTTTAAGACATATAGAAACCAACAAATCTACAAACCAACTTCACATGCAAAAAGCCCCAATTCAATGGTCATGCTTCCTACACAAGCTATCCACTCAAGCATCAAACTTGCAAAACAAACAATAGGAAATCAATCCAAAATCCAGCAACCACAACAACATTTAACATCCATAGGGAGTCTCAAACACCTCCCAAAACATATACATTGGTCCCCCATTGCCAAACGTACAAAAGCTAAATGTTTAACAAAACCTTCCATACATTGAGCTTTACTTGAACTTGTTTGCTTGCCTTCTCTTGCTGCCCTCAATGTACTCTAATGCTCTGCATTATTGAATCAAGAAAGCGAGAGAGCGTAAGCCAAAGCTTAGTGAGGAGTGCTTTTTAAAAACCATTCAATAATGCAATTAAAACCATTTGTAAATCATGCTTATATTCAATCTTTTCACATGCTCAAAGCATACTTTAAATCAAGCAATTTCATGCTTCCACATTTCATTTAAACAAGCATCTCATGCTTCAACATAAACATTAAAACATGCATCTCATGCATCTCAATGTACTATACATGTCATATTGGCTCAAGTGATACATTTCATTTATGAAATCAAGTTCAACAACTTTCCCCAAGGACTTTTAAACACCTTGGCCCCAAGGACTTTTAAACACCTTGGCCATGGACTTTTAAACACCATGAAAGGACCACACAAGGACTTTTAACCACCTTTGTGTCCGTAGCTTGAATTACCCCAAGGACTTTTAAACACCTTGGCCCCAAGGACTTTTAAACACCTCGGCCCCATGGACTTTTAAACACCATGGAAAGGAGCGCCTAAGGACTTTTAACCACCTTAGTGTCCGCAACAAGATTCATCCAAGGACTTTTAAACACCTTGATGATCTTAGGTAACAAGGCTCACTCAAGGACTTTTAACCACCTTAGTGACCTTCACTTTTACAAACCATCACTTGCCAATACACACTTTATACATAACATAATCCATTGTTTTAAAGCATTAAACCAAGCCATTTCATCATGCATTTCAAAGCATTAAATCATCATTTAACAATGCATTAAAAACAAGGTACTCCTACCTAGAGTCACCTTCAACACATGGCTTTAAACATCAGCATAAATCATGCTAAAACATCAGCAATTATCATGCTTAAACATGCTTCCAAAAACAGTAAACAAATCATGCAAAATCATCATTTTACATTGCACCAAAACATGGCCACCACTTAAAGAGAGTAATCCGAAAACTTACACTTGAGCTTAGCAAAGTTGTTTAGACTTAAACTAAGCTCCCAAAACCTTGGTTTCAAAGTCGAAAACCATTTTCACAAATCCACTCACTGATTTCCACTTTGCTTCAAGCCAAAGCACCAAAACAAGCCTCCGGATCAACAATTCTTGGATCCAAGGATGCCTCCCCTGTTTCAACACATTAAAGCAGAGGATTAATGCATCATCATGCATTAATTGCTTCAATGAAAGCATCTAAACTCGCTGCTCTCACAAAACCTCCATTTTCGGCCACCAAACACAACCGAAAATGCATCCGAAACACTTCTAAACAAAGCCCAGCCACAAACCAGCAAAACCTCACTTCCATTAACATCAAAACACATCTAAAAACAACCTATAAGCATCCTTATACCTCCAGCAACACCAGATCCACAAGATCACCACAAAAGCTACCTTAAAACACAAGCTAAACTTAGGAAATCCAACCTATCCGGGATTGCATCAATCAAAACTCATTTCCACATCAATTTAATGATCATTTAACATCAAAAACACTCCTCAAAACACAGATTAAACAGATCAAACGAAAATCTTGTGAAATCACCAAAATCTTGCATAATTAGCCAAGATCCATAAATCAACCTTAAAACCTTTAATCAATTATCAAATTAGGATTGAAAACTTTAGGAATTTCATTAAAGAACTTGAAGTTCAGAGGAGAAGGACGTTCTTACCTCCAAACTTGAGTTTCTCCTCTTTTTGGAATTGAAAAGCTTGATGAAACTTGAAGCAATTGAAGAGGATTTGAAGATACAATGATTTGCAATCAATTGAGAGTTGAAAGAAGGATTTTAGGTGAGAAAATCAGATTTAGATCTCTGGAAATTGAGTGTTTGGGTTGAGAGAAAAAGATAGAAAGAAAATTGGAAGTTAGATGAGAAAATACCAAAAATGAGTTTCCCTCCTTTTTGATTTCTTTAAAAATCAGAATTATGTGTTAAAATATCTTAGAAAAATCTGGAGAAACTCCCTTTGGGTAAATAGCTCCTTAAAGATTCAAAGTTTCAATCCTTTATAAAATAGCCACCAAACTTTCAAAAATTACATTTTGGTCACTAGCCAAAATGTCACCCTTCCAAAACTCATTTTCCAAAATTGATTTCACAGTTCACTTAATTATATTAAAAGATGATTTTAGAACATTTTTCCATATTTTTAATGCAACCCGAACTAGGCTTTCCTAATTTAACCTCTTACGATTCGAACAGCACTTTGACCAACCGGTCAACGCTCAAGACTTCCAAGCCCAAAACCGGGGCGTTACAACTCTCCCCCCCTTAAGAAATTTCGTCCTCGAAATTTACCTGAAGGAAAGAGATAAGGAAACTGCTTCAGCATATCATCCTTCCGCTCCCACGTGGCTTCCTCAACACCGCGATGCTTCCACAGCACCTTCACCAACTCAATGGTCTTGCCACGAAGAACCTTGTTATCTGAATCCAGAACCTTCACCGGTTCTTCATCATAGGTCAAATCCGGATTCAATTCCACTTCCTCCACAGGCAACACATGCGAAGGATCAGATCTATACTTCCGGAGCATAGAAACATGGAACACATCATGAATCTTCTCCAGCTCCTGAGGTAACCTCAACCGATACGCAACAGGACCCACACGCTCAACAACCTCATACGGTCCAATGTATCTAGGGCTCAGCTTACCCTTCCGACCAAACCTCATCACCTTCTTCCAAGACGAAACCTTCAAGAACACGCGATCCCCCACCGCAAACTCTATCTCCTTACGCTTCAAATCCGCGTAAGATTTCTGCCGATCAGAAGCAGCCTTCAACCGCTCACATATGAGCTTCACCTTCTCGGTGGTTCCTTTCAACAAAGCAGGCATCGATACCAACTTTTGACCAGTTTCAGCCCAACACAGAGGAGTCCTACACTTCCTCCCATACAGAGCCTCATAAGGTGCCATCTGTATACTTGCCTGATAACTGTTGTTGTAAGCGAACTCAACCAAAGGCAGATGCTTCTCCCAAGAACCTTGGAACTCTATCACGCAACATCTCAACATATCCTCCAAAATCTGAATAACTCGCTCAGACTGGCCATCCGACTGAGGATGATAGGATGTACTGAAATGCAACCTTGTACCCAGAGCTTGATGCAAACACTGCCAAAAACGCGATGTGAACCTCGGATCCCTATCCGACACGATCGACTTAGGCACACCATGCAACCTCACAACCTCGGCAATGTACAGCTCTGCCAGCTTATCCAAAGAAAACGTAGTATGCACAGGCAAGAAATGCGCACACTTCGTCAGGCGATCCACAATCACCCAAACAGAATTCTTCTTCGACGGAGACAAAGGCAAACCAGATACAAAATCCATGGTAACCCTCTCCCACTTCCATTTAGGAATTTTCAGCGGTTGCAACAAACCAGAAGGAACCTAATGTTCAGCCTTGACTCGCTGACACACCAAACACTTGCTCACGAACTCTGCCACATCCTTCTTCAGACCTACCCAATAGTACTCATCACGAAGATCACGATACATCTTTGTACTACCAGGATGCATAGCAAAAGGACTGCTATGACCTTCAGCCAGAATAGCACGCCTCAACTCAGCATCTGCAGGCACTACTATCCGACTACCAAAACACAACACTCCATCCTCATTAAAACAGAAATCCGAAGGCCTACCCTCCGCGATATCCTGAACATGAGACACCAAGGAATCATCCAACAACTGCTTTTCCTTGATCAACTGAACCAACGAAGGTTTCACTTGCAACTCAGCAACAAGACCACCATCCTGCGATATGCTCAAGCTAGCAAACATAGCTCTCAACTCAACAGCTACCTTTCTACTCAAGGCATCCGCAACAACATTGGCCTTTCCAGGATGATACTCTATCGTCAGATCATAATCCTTGAGCAACTCCAACCAACGTCGCTGCCTAAGATTTAACTCCTTCTGAGACATCAGATACCTCAAACTCTTGTGATCCGTGTACACAGTACACTTCTCACCATACAGATAATGCCTCCAAATCTTCAGAGCAAAAACCACTGCAACCAGCTCAATATCATGCGTAGAATAATTGCGCTCATGCACCTTCAACTGCCGCGACGCATAAGCCACAACCTTACCCTCTTGCATCAGCACACACCCCAAACCAACATAGGATGCATCACTGTAGACTACAAACTCTTTCCCTGATTCAGGCTGAATCAAGATAGGAGCTTGCGTCAAAGCCATCTTCAGCTTCTCAAAAGCTTGCTGCCTCGCTTCTGTCCACTCATACTTAACATCTTTCTGCAGCAACTTCGTCAAAGGAGCAGCAATCTTGGAAAAACCATCCACAAACCTTCGGTAGTATCCTGCCAAACCAAGGAAACTACGAACCTCCTGAACGGATTTAGGAACTTTCCAATTCATCACTGCTTCAATCTTCTGAGGATCAACACGAATCCCCTCGGCTGAGACCACATGCCCAAGAAAAACCACCTCTCTAAGCCAGAACTCACACTTGCTCAACTTAGCATAAAGCTGATTCTCCAACAAAGCTTGCAACACAATCCTCAAATGCTCTTCGTGCTCTTCCTCAGTATGCGAGTACACAAGGATATCATCAATGAACACCACAACGAACTTGTCCAGGTATTCATGAAAAACACGATTCATCATGTCCATGAAAGCAGCAGGAGCATTTGTCAAACCAAACGGCATCACAAGGAACTCATAATGCCCATACCTTGTCCTGAAAGCTGTCTTAGGCACATCCGCATCCTTCACCTTCAACTGATAATACCCTGACCTCAAGTCAATCTTAGAGAACACAGCAGCTCCCCGAAATTGATCAAAGAGATCATCAATCCTCGGCAAAGGATACCGATTCTTGATAGTCAACTTGTTCAGCTGACGGTAATCAATGCACATCCTCATCGTGCCATCTTTCTTCTTCACAAACAAAACAGGAGCACCCCAAGGCGAAACACTCGGCCGGATGAAACCACGATCAAGCAACTCTTGCAACTGCATCTTCAGCTCCTTCAGCTCTTTAGGTGCCATTCTATAGGGAGTAATGGACACAGGAGTGGTATTCTCATACAGCTCAATACCAAACTCCACCTCGCGATTAGGAGGTAAACCAGGCAACTCCTCAGGAAAAACATCAGGAAACTCCTTCACAACCCTGATATCCTGCACCCTCAGCTCCTTCGAACTAGGATTCATCACAAAAGCTAGGAAAGCTTCACAACCTTGCCTCAGCATCCTGCTCGCCTCCAAGGTAGAAACAACATTGGTAAGAAACTTCACATTCTCACCAACCACCACCACTTCATAATCATCCGCAAGCCTAAGCGAAACCCGCTTATTCTCACAATCCACAACAGCACGATGCTCAGCAAGCCAATCCATACCAAGGATCACATCAAAACCATAAAAGGGCAACTCCATAAGATCAACATGAAAGACATGCTCTTGAACAACCAAAGGACACCTTCTATAAAGCTTACGAGTCACAACAGTTTCACCAAAAGAACTAGTGACTCTAACACCAACATCCAAAGACTCAACAGGCAAACCAAGCAACTCAGCATGCTCACGAAGAATGTATGAATGCGTAGATCCAGAATCAATCAAAGAAAGCAATGACAAGGATTGCAAAGTAAAGGTACCTGCAATCACATCAGCATCATTCCTTCCCTCGCGCTGAGCATACACCCTCGCTTGGCCTCCACCCTCAGGTTGAATAGCCACAACATGAGCTACTCCGCGACCACCTTCCTCTCGCCTCTGGAAATTCCCACGGCCGCGCCCACGACCTCTCTGCGGTGCTGCAACAACAGGAGCACGCTCTTGACCACCAGCCATCCTCGGACAATCACGTCTCAAATGGTCAGCAGAACCACAGTTCCAACACTCATAACCAGCTGCCACCACAGGAGCTTGCACCTCCCTCCCAGCACGAGGACAGTCACGTCTCAAGTGACCACGCGAACCGCAGATCCAACAAGCACTAGGGTCAGCTCTAGCATTGCCACCCCTAGCAGGTGCACCTCCACCTCTCTTAGATGAGGACTGAAACCTCTGATCACGCCCCCTCTTGTTCCGTCCACCGGAACTATACTCAGCAGTTCTCTTCCCAGAACTAGCTCCAGCACCCTTAGCAGACAAACTCAGGTTCATCTCAATGTCCTTGGATCGACTAACCAACACATCGAAATCATTATACTCAGCAGCCAACATATAGGTCTTAACTTCCGTCACCAAGCCATAACGGAACCTTTCGCACCTCTCGCGCTCATCAGGTATCAGCTCTGGCGCATACTGGCTAAGACGTACGAACTGTACCTCATACTCAGCCACACTCATGCTCCCTTGAGTCAGAGACATGAATTCCCGCTTCTTCTCGTCCAGATATCTAACTCCCAGATATCTCCTCTTGAACGCATGCTGAAAGAACGTCCAAGTAACATCAGCATCAGCCATCCCAGAGATTGTGGTCGTCCACCACATATACGCATCACCTTGCAGCAATGACACCACACATCCCAGCTTTTGCACATCAGTGCAACTCATCTGTCCCAAGACACGCTTGGTACTCTCCAGCCATGCTTCTGACCTCTCAGCTGTCATACCCCTAAACTCAGTCCCACCAAGACTGCGCAAACGTTCCAAGGGTAGTCTAGCACCAGCATCTCCCTGATGCCCAGCTCCTTGAGCTCCAGCTACTGCTGCTCGAAAAGCACCCGCAATAGCTTGCACCAACACAGACATGTCAGGCATCGCTTGCCCCTGACCAGCCTCAGGTCCTGCAGCTCCAGCACCAGCTGCCTCAGCTCCAGCTCTTTCCCTCTCCGCACCACCACCACCAGGTGGAGGAGGAGGTATCACAGCACTACCAGTGTGCTCATCATTCACATTCCCCTCCGGGGTCGTAGCTCTCGCGCTACTCCTTAACTCTCTACGTGGTGCCATACTTTACCATGCATAACAATACAAAATAAAACAAGTCAGGACCAGCAAGGTAAGCAAATTCCAAGTATTCAAGCTCAATTTCTTTCAAAAACAACATCATCTCTTTAGCTTTTGTTTGGCAATGGGTACCCTCATCATGCATCATCACAACATGCATCACATACACATCATCACATCACAACACTGAACATGCTTTCATCCAACAAGCATACATACCAAACCATGCTTCAATCATGCATACACACATTCCCAATTACTCGAGAACTCAGCTCTGATACCACCAAATGTAACCCCCTTAACCCGGTCTAGACGGTTGACCCGAATTAAGAAAGTCACACGGGGAAAACCAAAGTCAACCCGAAAGTCAACCTTGATTAACGACCCTTTTTTTTCTTTTTAATCTTGTATAGATGCGCATTAACCTTAATTGTGATCATACAAACAACATACAAAAAGATCACAAACATCAGAGATCAAACAGGGACCCAATTGAACAAATTACAACTTTAGGGACCAAATTGTAAATTCTGATAAATTAAGGGACTTAACCCAAATTAAAGTTACCATCTTGAAATTAGTCAGGTTTCATGCTTCTCTGTGAAATTTTCAGCTCAAAAGGACATCCACAGCTCATGCAATTGAACAAACAAGGTTCGGGACCAAAACGCAAACAAATCAAAACATATAACTACCATGTCAGCCCCCTAACGGTCGACCGTTCCGAAACAGGTTGATCCTGTTCCGAAACGCGGGCCGTTCCGGTACTGGTTCCGCAACGGGGGTCTGGCAGTGAGCATTTCGTTTCGAAACGGTGCACCCTGTTTCGGACCCCTGGGTTCATTCCAGGCACCCGTTCCGAAACGGTACACACTGTTCCGAAACGCCTGCTCAGATTTCAGCAAAAAAGCATACCAAATCATGCAATTGGACTTCCAAACATGCTTCAAACATCACCAAACTTTACCAGCATGCAATTAAACATCTTTAAGACATATAGAAACCAACAAATCTACAAACCAACTTCACATGCAAAAAGCCCCAATTCAATGGTCATGCTTCCTACACAAGCTATCCACTCAAGCATCAAACTTGCAAAACAAACAATAGGAAATCAATCCAAAATCCAGCAACCACAACAACATTTAACATCCATAGGGAGTCTCAAACACCTCCCAAAACATATACATTGGTCCCCCATTGCCAAACGTACAAAAGCTAAATGTTTAACAAAACCTTCCATACATTGAGCTTTACTTGAACTTGTTTGCTTGCCTTCTCTTGCTGCCCTCAATGTACTCTAATGCTCTGCATTATTGAATCAAGAAAGCGAGAGAGCGTAAGCCAAAGCTTAGTGAGGAGTGCTCTTTAAAAACCATTCAATAATGCAATTAAAACCATTTGTAAATCATGCTTATATTCAATCTTTTCACATGCTCAAAGCATACTTTAAATCAAGCAATTTCATGCTTCCACATTTCATTTAAACAAGCATCTCATGCTTCAACATAAACATTAAAACATGCATCTCATGCATCTCAATGTACTATACATGTCATATTGGCTCAAGTGATACATTTCATTTATGAAATCAAGTTCAACAACTTTCCCCAAGGACTTTTAAACACCTTGGCCCCAAGGACTTTTAAACACCTTGGCCATGGACTTTTAAACACCATGAAAGGACCACACAAGGACTTTTAACCACCTTTGTGTCCGTAGCTTGAATTACCCCAAGGACTTTTAAACACCTTGGCCCCAAGGACTTTTAAACACCTTGGCCCCATGGACTTTTAAACACCATGGAAAGGAGCGCCTAAGGACTTTTAACCACCTTAGTGTCCGCAACAAGATTCATCCAAGGACTTTTAAACACCTTGATGATCTTAGGTAACAAGGCTCACTCAAGGACTTTTAACCACCTTAGTGACCTTCACTTTTACAAACCATCACTTGCCAATACACACTTTATACATCACATAATCCACTGTTTTAAAGCATTAAACCAAGCCATTTCATCATGCATTTCAAAGCATTAAATCATCATTTAACAATGCATTAAAAACAAGGTACTCCTACCTAGAGTCACCTTCAACACATGGCTTTAAACATCAGCATAAATCATGCTAAAACATCAGCAATTATCATGCTTAAACATGCTTCCAAAAACAGTAAACAAATCATGCAAAATCATCATTTTACATTGCACCAAAACATGGCCACCACTTAAAGAGAGTAATCCGAAAACTTACACTTGAGCTTAGCAAAGTTGTTTAGACTTAAACTAAGCTCCCAAAACCTTGGTTTCAAAGCCGAAAACCATTTTCACAAATCCACTCACCGATTTCCACTTTGCTTCAAGCCAAAGCACCAAAACAAGCCTCCGGATCAACAATTCTTGGATCCAAGGATGCCTCCCCTGTTTCAACACATTAAAGCAGAGGATTAATGCATCATCATGCATTAATTGCTTCAATGAAAGCATCTAAACTCGCTGCTCTCACAAAACCTCCATTTTCGGCCACCAAACACAACCGAAAATGCATCCGAAACACTTCTAAACAAAGCCCAGCCACAAACCAGCAAAACCTCACTTCCATTAACATCAAAACACATCTAAAAACAACCTATAAGCATCCTTATACCTCCAGCAACACCAGATCCACAAGATCACCACAAAAGCTACCTTAAAACACAAGCTAAACTTAGGAAATCCAACCTATCCGGGATTGCATCAATCAAAACTCATTTCCACATCAATTTAATGATCATTTAACATCAAAAACACTCCTCAAAACACAGATTAAACAGATCAAACGAAAATCTTGTGAAATCACCAAAATCTTGCATAATTAGCCAAGATCCATAAATCAACCTTAAAACCTTTAATCAATTATCAAATTAGGATTGAAAACTTTAGGAATTTCATTAAAGAACTTGAAGTTCAGAGGAGAAGGACGTTCTTACCTCCAAACTTGAGTTTCTCCTCTTTTTGGAATTGAAAAGCTTGATGAAACTTGAAGCAATTGAAGAGGATTTGAAGATACAATGATTTGCAATCAATTGAGAGTTGAAAGAAGGATTTTAGGTGAGAAAATCAGATTTAGATCTCTGGAAATTGAGTGTTTGGGTTGAGAGAAAAAGATAGAAAGAAAATTGGAAGTTAGATGAGAAAATACCAAAAATGAGTTTCCCTCCTTTTTGATTTCTTTAAAAATCAGAATTATGTGTTAAAATATCTTAGAAAAATCTGGAGAAACTCCCTTTGGGTAAATAGCTCCTTAAAGATTCAAAGTTTCAACCCTTTATAAAATAGCCACCAAACTTTCAAAAATTACATTTTGGTCACTAGCCAAAATGTCACCCTTCCAAAACTCATTTTCCAAAATTGATTTCACAGTTCACTTAATTATATTAAAAGATGATTTTAGAACATTTTTCCATATTTTTAATGCAACCCGAACTAGGCTTTCCTAATTTAACCTCTTACGATTCGAACAGCACTTTGACCAACCGGTCAACGCTCAAGACTTCCAAGCCCAAAACCGGGGCGTTACAATCTGTTTGGGATGAAATTTGACATGTTGGCATGTTACATGACTAATTATGGGTTGGTAACTTTAAAAATGTAAAAGTCCTTGTCTTATCTATAAATTATATGTTGGTCCCTAAAAGTCAAAAGTATGCAATTGAACCCTAATTGAACTCTGATCGTTGTGCCATTTTCTTCAAAGTGCCTTGCTGAACACATAAGATAATAATGTGTATCTAGAAAATATAAAAAGGAAAAAAGGGTCATTAATCGAAGTTGACTTTTGCGAGTTGACTTCGATTTTCCCCGTGTAATCTTCTTAGTTCGGGTCGGGCGTCTAGGCCGGGCTAAGAGGGTTACATTTGTTGGTATCAGAGCCAAATTACGAAAGAATTGGGGATGATGGTAAGTGAAATTGGTATGATTTGAGGTATGTTGTTCGAAAAAGTATGTTTTGATGAAATGTTGAAGTTTATGCCATGCTTGATTGTTGTGAATCATATGTGAGCTAGATATGATTGTTTGATGAAGATATGACATCAATATGTGCTGATTTTGGATGAAGTAAAGCATGTTGTATATGATATGCTATGTTATGCTTAAGGGAAATCGGGGTGCCCATTGCCTTATTACACTAGTTAAATGTTTTTGTGAACTTGGATCCTTGCTTGAGGCTGGCCTAAATCACGGTTTGATTTGTTTTTGTTGTTATGCCTTGTTAAAAATAGCATTATAGGTCCGATGAGAGAGCTTAGGTCGAACACGGTAGTGCTTGTGGCTGAGTAGGGCGACCAGGGTAACCCAGGGGCTGATGTTCCTCCTGGTGGAAACTTACCTCCTCCACCACCACCTGGGGTAGAGATCCGGAGCAACAAGGACAAGCTGGTCCAGGATTGGGTGATCTAGCACCATTGGTTGAGGTGATCACCGTAGCGTTCCAGTCTGTGGTAGCCAGAGCGCATGTTCAGACCCCTGCAGCTAGGCAAGTTGGTTTGCCTTTGGAAAGGCTGAGGAGTTTAGGAGCTGTTGAGTTCTATGGAATGTCTCCTGAGGCATCGGAAGCTTGGTTAGCTAGCATGATCTGTATTATGGAACAAATGGGATGTAACGAAGTGCGCAAGCTAGGATGCGCGGTTTCTCTGCTCCAGGGTGACGCTTATAGTTGGTGGACAACTATCACCGTTAGTATGGAACCCAATGAGGTAGATTAGGAGTTTTTCAGAAATGTCTTTAAGAGGAAGTATCTTGGAGTGAGATACTTGGATGTGAAGAAACGTGAATTCATGTCGGTTGTTCAAGGGAGTCTCTCGGTGGCTAAGTACGAGGTTCAGTTCGTACGTTTGAGTTAATACGCCCCTTAGTTAATGCCGAGTGAGAGGCATCGTTGTGATCGCTTCCGATATGGGCTGGTGCAGAAAGTTAAGACTTATATCTTGGCTACGGACTACATGAATTTTGATGTGCTTGTATGTCGAGCTAAGGACATCGAGCAGAACTTGGGTCTAGCATCTCGTGGCGTTGGCTCTAGCTCTGGGAAGAGAGCAGCGGAGTATAGTTTCAGAGGTGGACGGAACAAAAGAGGTCGTGAAAGGAGACATCAGCCTAAGGTGAGGCGAGGTGCTCCAGGACGGGGTGGTCAAGCTCAGGGAGGCTGAATGAGGTCTGAGCAGCACACATGTTGGACTTGTGGATCGAGGGACCATCTGAGGCGAGATTGTCCACGTATAGCTAGAGAGGTACAGGCTCATGTTGTGGTAACATGGAATTCTTGCTGGAACTATGGTTCAGCAGATCATATGAGGCGTGAGTGTCCTCTGTTGGCTGGTGGAGGCCAGGGACGAGCACCGACGGTGGCTGCACCTCAGAGAGGCCGTGGGCGTGGCTTGAACTATTGTTCAGCAGATCATATGAGGCGTAAGTGTCCTTTGTTGGATGGTGGAGGCCAGGGACGAGCACCGACAGAGGCTGCACCTCTGAGAGGCCGTGGGCGCGGCTAAGGGAATTTCCAAAGGAGAGATGAGAGGCAGCGAGGCATTGCTCATGTTGTAGCAGTTCGGCTTGAGGGAGGTGGTCCTGCGAGGGTCTATGCTCAGCACGAGGAGCGCAATGATATCGATGCCATTGCAGGTACCTTTGTTCTTCAGTCTTTATCATTGTTGGTTTTGATTGATTTTGGATCCACGCATTCCTATATCTTGAGTGAGAATGCGCATTTGCTTGATATACATGTTGAGTTGCTTGAAGTAGGAATGCAAGTGACTAGTTCCTTTGGTGAGACTGTAGTCACTAGGAAGTTGTAGCGGAGGAGTCCCTTATCTATTCAGGGTCATGTTTTCCTTGTGGATTTAATGGAGTTACCCTTCTATTGTTTTGATGTGATCCTTGGTATTGATTGGTTGTCTAAGCATAGAGCAGTGGTTGACTTTGATGTTAAGAGAGGCACCCTAAATCTTATGGATATTATGAAGTGGTGATAGTAGGCGAGAATGTGAAATTCTTGTCTAATGTGATTTCGACTTTAGAAGCAAGTCGTATGCTAAGGTTGGGTTGTGAGGCTTATCTTGCCTATGTGATAAATCTTGGTTCAAAGGATGCACTTGTGCAGGATATCAGAACTATTTGTGATTTTTCCGGGTATCTTTCCAAAAGAATTTTCTGGGTTGCCGCTAAATAGGGATGTTGAATTTGGTATCGAGTTGTATGAGAATACGACTCTGGTGTCTATTCCTCCTTATCGATTGGCACTGAAAGAGCCGAAGGAGTTGAAGACGCAACTTCAAAAGTTGCTTGATAGAGGGTTTATCCGGCCGAGTGTGCCACCTTGGGGTGCACCGGTCTTGTTTGTAAAGAAGAAAGATGGGACAATGCGGATGTGTGTAGATTATCATCAACTGAACAAGTTGACAATTAAGAACAAGTATCATTTGCCAAGGATTGATGATCTATTTGATCAGTTTCAAGGGCCTCGGTGTTTTCTAAGATAAACTTGAGGTCATGGTATTACCAGTTGAAGGTGAAAGATGTAGACGTGCCTAAGACAACTTTTCGGATGAGGTATGGGCATTATGAGTTCTTGGTGATGTCGTTTAGTTTGACCAACGCACCTGCTGCTTTCATGGACACGATGAATCGTGTGTTCAATGAGTTCTCGGATCAGTTTGTAGTGGTGTTCATTGATGATATCATTGTGTACTCTCGTACCGAGGAGGATCATGATAGACACTTGAGAATAGTTTTGCAAGCGTTGTTGGAGAACCAGTTGTATGCCAAGTTAAGTAAGTGTGAGTTTTGGGTTAAGGAGATGGTCTTCCTTAGGCATGTTGTATCGGCTGAGGGTATTCGTGTTGATCTGCATAAGGTTGAGGCAGTGATGAGCTGGAAGTTGCTTAAGTCGGTGACGGAGGTGCAAAGTTTTCTTGGTTTGGCTTGATATTGCCGTAGGTTTGTCGAGGGTTTCTCAGAGATTACTGCACCTTTGACCATAGTTGTTGCAGAAGAATGTTCGCTTTGAGTGGACGTATGCGAGGCAGCAAGCTTTTAAGAAGTTGAAGGAAGCTTTGACAGAGGCTCCTGTCTTGATTCAACCTGAGTCTGGTAAGGAGTTTGTAGTCTATAGTGATGTGTCCATTGTTGGGTTGGGATGTGTGTTGATGCAGGAGGGTAAGGTAGTAGCCTATACATCTAGGAAGTTGAAGGTGCATGAGCTTAACTACCCTTCTCATGATCTCGAGCTTGCGGCTGTTGTGTTTGCCTTAAAGATTTGGAGGCCTTATCTGTATGGTGAGAAGTGTGTGGTGTTTATGAATCATAAGAGCTTAAAGTATCTTATGTCTCAGAAGGAGTTGAATCTTAGGCAACGTCGTTGGGTGGAGTTCCTTAAGGATTATGATCTGTCAATCGAGTATCACCCGGGAAAGGCCAATGTTGTGGCCGATGCTTTGAGCAGAAAATGTGGATGTGGAATTGAGGGCTATGTTTGCTCGCTTGAGCATATCGCAAGATGGTGGTTTTGTTGTTGAATTGCAAGTGAGACCATCCCTGATCCAGTTGATCAAGGACAAGCATTTGTTAGACGATTCTCTTGTCCCTCATGTTCAGGATATTGCGGAGGGTAAGCCTTCGGATTTCAGTTTTAGTGATGATGGTGTTATGTGTTTCGGGAGTCGGATAGTGGTGCCGAATGCTGTTGAGTTGAGGTGCACTATTCTGACTGAAGCTCATAGTAGTCCTTTCGTTATGCACCCTGGTAGTACAAAAATGTATCGTGATTTGAAATATGAGTACTACTGAGTGGGATTGAAAAAGGATGTTGCTGAGTTTGTTAGTAAGTGCATGGTGTGTCAGTGAGTGAAGGCTGAACATTAGGTACCTTCTGGGTTGTTGCAACATTTGAGAATTCCGGAATGGAAGTGGGAAACGATTACCATGGATTTTGTGTCTGGTTTGCCTTTATCACCATCGAAGAAGAATTTGATTTGGGTTATTGTTGATCGCCTTTGCACACTACGTATACCTTAGATAAGCTGGCAGAGCTGTATATTGCTGAGATTGTGCTGTTGCACGGTGTGCCAAAGTCCATAATATCGGATAGGGATCCGAGGTTTACATCGCGGTTCTGGGAATGTTTGTATCAAGCCTTGGGTACACGGTTCAATTTTAGTACTTCTTATCATTCTCAGACGGATGGACAGTTGGAACATGTGATCCAGGTGCTTGAAGATATGTTGAGATGATGTGCCATAGATTTTCAGGGTTCTTGGGAGAAGCACTTGCCGTTGGTTGAGTTTGCATATAACAATAGTTACCAGGCAAGTATTCAAATGGCTCCATTTGAGGCTTTGTATGGGAGAAAGTGTAGAACCCCTCTTTGTTGGGCAGAAGTTGGGCAAAAGTTGATTTTGATGCCGGCTATATTAAAAGAAACCACCGAGAAGGTGAAGCTCATTTGTCTGTGTTTGAAGGCAGCATCAGACCGGCAAAAGTCTTATGCAGATCTAAAGCGTAAGGAGATTGAGTTCACGATTGGCGAACATGTGTTCTTGAAAGTATCGCCTTGGAAAAAGGTGATGAGGTTTGGGCGTAAGGGTAAGCTTAGCCCAAGGTTTGTTGGACCATATGAGGTTGTGGAACGTATTGGTCCTGTGGTATATCGGTTGAGGTTGCCTCCCGAGCTGGAAAATATTCATGATGTGTTCCATGTCTCGATGTTGCGGAGGTATAGATCGGATCCTTCGCATGTGATACATGTTGAAGAGATAGATTTGAATTCGGATCTGTCTTATGATGAGGAACCGGTGAGGGTCCTGGATGTGAGCAGCAAAGTTCTTCGTGGAAAGACGATAGAGCTTGTTAATGTGTTGTGGCAACACCGAGGATTTGAGGATGCCACTTGGGAAAGCAAGGCGGACATGCTGAAGCAATTTCCGCACCTTTTTCCTTCAGGTAAAGTTTAGAGGAAAAAAATTCTTAAGTGTTGGAGAGTTGTAACGCCCTGGTTTTGGGTATAGATGTTTTAGACATCGGATTGGACCGGTTGGAAACGGTTCGAATCGTCTTAGGTGATTTAAGGATATCAAGGATAGGAAAAAGATAAAATATGGTAAAAATTGTTAAAATCCTCTAAAAACATGTTTAAGAGATTGGTCAAATCAATTTTACAAAAAGAGTTTCGGAAGTGGTACATTTTGGGTAGTTACCAAAATGTAAAGTTTCAAAACTGTGGAAAATTACAAATTTTCAAAAAGGAGTCAAAATCGTAGAATCTTTAGGGAGCTTTGGTGCAATTACACCTTCCTTAAATTGACATGTGTTTTAAAATGATTTTTAGATAATTAAAATAGAAATGATTTTATTTAATTAAAATTGATAAAATAGGAAATTTAGATTCATTTCACGTAACTAACTCTCATTTTAGCAAAACCACTCTCTCAACTCTTTTTCTCAAGATTTCTTTTCTCCCAAACACACTCTCTTTAATTTCTAAACCAATTTCAAGAATTCTCTTCAAATTCTTCAAGCTTTGTGAAGGAAAAACTTTTCAATCACAAAGGAAGGCAAGGATTGGAGGTAAATCCCGTTCTCAACCTTCAATCTAGGTTCTTTATTGAAATTCTCAAGATCTTTGACTTCTAAATGTTGTTTTTGGCTGAGATTTGATAATAGTTTTGATTTGAGATCAAAATCTTACAAATAATGATTTAAATCTTGATTTTCGGATAAGTATTGATGAGCTCTGTTTTGGATTGGTTTTAATTGAGTTTTGAATTGATTATTATGTTGAAAAAGGGTTTTGATAATATAGATCCCAAAATCCTTGAGATCCTTGAGTTTCTTGATGGTTTTAGTAGGGTTTTTGAGGTGATATGTTGGAGTTATGCTTGATGGAGGTATAAAGATGGGTTTAGGTTGTTTTTAGATGTGTTTTGATGTTTATAATGGTGAGCAACGAGTTTGTGTTTAGTTGCTGGAGTTGAAATGCATTTTAATGTATTTGGATCTCTGTTTTGATGATCTAAAAATAGGGGATCTTGATCCGGAATCAAACGAAGCATTTTTGGAGGCTTCAGAAGGGTGATTTCGTGTCGGCAAGCAAGGTTTCATGTATCGGTGAGTGGAAATGGAATTTCTAGCTTTGTAACGCTTTGAGCGTGGTCTTGGGAGCTTAGTGTAAGTTTAAAACACTTGGCTAAGCTCAAGAGTAAGTGATTCGAAAGTCTCCCTCGGAATGTGCTATGTTTTTTGTTGGAAATGCACTTGAATTGAATGTGGTTTTGATTATTGTTTTAAAGCATGTATTAAGCATTGTTGAAGCTGGTTTTTAATGCCATTTTGTTAAGGATACACTTGGTAGGTGACCCTTGGATTTATGAGATATATGCATTTGAGTTTAAGCATGTTTATGCTTGTGAAAATGGCATTGTGATTTATGCTTGTAAACAGTGAAATATTGATGTTGAATGATTATATTGGCAAGTGATGGTAATGGTTTTTCGTTAATTTTATAGGATATAGTTACCCAGCTATAGGATTGGGTGCACCGTGAATAAATTCGCCTTTGATGTCGAGGGGTTGTGATTCTGCCGTAACCTCCATCCAAGTACCCAAACGATTGAGGCTAAGACCACAACGATGGATGGTTTAGTCTCGTGTGTGAGTCTTGTGGTAAGTGTCTCGTACTCTCGTTAGTGGAATTATACAACTACCGATGAGTGATTTTGAGGGGTTGTGATTGTGCCATTAATCTCCATCACGAGTGTTGAGGGGATGTGATTGTGCCATATATCTCCACCTTGTGTAGTCTGGTAGTATGTATGAAGCGTGTGGGACAACGCTTGTAATCCGTGTATCCGATTGTGTCAATTGTGTTGGTTTTGATATGGTTTGAGATTAATCACTTGCAATCCAATATAATGTTTATGATTAATGATTAAGCATGAGATGCTTGGAAATTATGCTAGAATGCATGTGATGCTTGGATTGAGCATGAGCAAATGATTTTGTTGTTGTTTTTAATGATGACATAAGCATGTGGTTTTAAATGTGCATTGATGCTTTTATGAGCATATTTTAAAGGAAGGCATGAGTTTACAGATGATGATATGTGTAACCCCCTTAGCCCCACCTAGACGGTTGAACCGAACTACGAAGATTACACGGGGAAAACCAAAGTCAACTCGAAAGTCAACCTTGATTAACGACCCCTTTTTTTTTCTTTTAAAACTTGTCTAGATGCACCTTAACTCTTGATTATCGACCCTCAAACTTTCCGATAGCTATAATATGGGGACTAGAGAGCTTTTTAACAATTTCAATAAGATCAGTGATGACTTGTCAAAATGCTTATATTTTACACCTTTTAGCTTAAGTATTTGTTTGTTCTAAAGGTCATTTCATAGCATGTAGGTGCATTTAGATCATATAGTTGCATGTATCTTTATTTGTTAGTGGTTTGGCTTTATTTCATTAGATTAGATGCTGCTTGAAGGGTATTTGGTGGTATGGTGTTGTGCAGGCTGATGCTGAAGCAAGTAAAGGAAGGAAAAGTGCTATATCAATTTGGACAACAATTCTGGGCGCAGAAAACGAAAAAGTAACGCGCACAAGCTGATCGCCCACATGTGTGAATCCCTTTTTTTTGTCTGGTTGTGCCCCACATGCATAGGGAATATTCCTAGGACCTCAAGAATCATTAGGGCAAAAAACCTTAGGATTCCTCACTATATAAAGGACATAAGACCCTCATTTGGAGGAGAGCGTGAAAAGGTAACAAAAAGTGCTAGGGAGAGAAAGCCAAGGGCGGCTCCTTTCTTCTTCTTCCTTGACCACCACTTGGTGTCCTCCATCGTAGAAACTCCAAGGGTCTGACCTTGCTGACCTTGAGACGAGGCGGCAAGCCTAGGTCGGTTCGTGGCGCTGCAAGTCCAACACGGATTGGGAGTTATTCTTTTCACTTTAAGTTGCTTTAGCATTTATTTTATATCTGTAAAAATGGGTTGTATGAATGAAGATACTTCGAATATTTGCCCAGCCATGAACTGATTTAGGTGGCTAGGGCTGTTGGATGAACAATGTTTTATTCTCTTTTATGAATGTTTATTCATCTCTTGCTCGTATCTATGTTTTGTCCATGTTGTTATATGCTTATGGTTGTAAGAGCCCTCGAGAGTTGGCCTTTCCTTAGGTGTTAGTTGAGGTTAGTGGTCGAGAGAGCTTTCCTTAACCTGCATAGACAATGGAGTTGGATGCTGAGAGGCACAACTCTAATCCACCTTAGAGATAAGTGTTGGGTTTCAACGGCTAAGAGGGACAGACCTTTAAGGGCAGGGGGAGTGTTAGAGTTCACGCTGAGAGGTATTGCTGTAGAATTTCCTGCTCCAAGTTCCTGGCTAGAGATAGTTAGGACACCATACGTAAATCCTGCCGAGCCAATCATTCCCTAGTAGAGAGGGAGAACATAGGTAAACCTGATAGCCCAGCCAGTCATTCCCAAGAGAGTTTCACACGCGTAAGAGGACCTGTTTGTTTATCTAATTCTAACTCGCTATCTTTTATCTTTATTTGCTATCACATTCATGTCTCCACTTTGATTTTCTACAGTATTCATCTCTTTGACTAAAATTACCACATCATTCTTCATTTACATTTCGTGACACTTGAGTGCTTAAGCTTGCCCAAAAACACCTCCAATCCTTGTGGAGACGATACTCACTCATCACTTTATTACTTGTTCGACGTGTATACTTGCACTATTTGTGTATCATTTATAGTACATCACATCCGCAAACAAGATTTTGGCGTTGTTGTCGGGGATTGGCAATTGGTTATTTTAGGTTTAGTCTTTGCACTAGTTTATTTTATTTTTGTATACATTTTCTTAGCTTGTTTTTGTTTGTCTTTTTAGGTAGTGTGCTATTGCATGCGCCGAATGAGACATCGTGATCCTATCTTACCTTATATTCCTGAAATTGAACATCTATTTCGTCAGCGAAGACGTATACAAGAAGATATTAGAATCATGAATGGAGCTCGGAATCTAGGGGAACCTACTACAGTAGTTGGAGACCAAGGTCAATATGCTCCAGCAAGACCCAAAGCTATTAGAGATCACCTAAATCTTGTCTTGGATGATCTTAATCCAGGGATTGTTGCTCTCGAAATTCAGGCAGCCCACTTTGAGCTTAAACATGTCATGTTCAACATGTTGAACTCAATTGGTCAGTTTAGAGGCTCGCCTCATGAAGATGCTAGACAACACATTCGTGCTTTCTTGGAAGTATGTGACTCTTTTCGTCAACAAGGGGTGCATGAGGATGTGTTGAAACTCAAACTCCTTCCTTATTCTTTGCGTGATCGAGCACGAGAATGGTTGAGTGGTGTGCCAGCCGAATCATTGGAAACATGGACACATTTGTGCAAGAGCTTTTTGTTGTGGTATAATCCACCAAATAGGAACACTCAGTTGAGGAACGATATTGCATCCTTTCGCCAGTTTGATGACGAATCAATGTATGAGTGTTGGGACAGATTTAAGGGATTATTGCGCAAGTGCACTAATCACAATTTTCATTATTGGACACAAGTGGTTATTTTCCACAATGGTGTTTATGATCCCACCAGAATGTTGCAAGATGCCTCAGCGAATGGGACATTGCTAGACAAATCACCCGAGGAATCCTTTGACATCCTTGATAGAATAGCCAACAACGATTATCAATTTCCATCATCAAGACTTGGAATGGGGAGGAAAACTCAAGTATCACGTGATACGGATGTGGATGCCTCAGTAGCAGCCCAATTGACCACTATCACAACCATGCTAAAGAATCTCCAAAATCCTAGTGAGGTGAAAGAAGTAAGAGTGGCATCAACTTGCCTTCGTTGCAATGGAAACCACCACTTGAGCGAGTGCCCGGACAACCAAGAATCTGCTAACTATGTAGGGAATTCCAATCGAAATAACAAAACCTACTCGAACACCGACAATGTTGGATGGCATCAGCATTCTAATCTCTCTTGGGGAAATCAAGGAAATAGTAGTTATGGGAACGCAAATCAACAGAATCTGGGAGAATTACACGGATCACAGCAAAATATGACGTGGCAAAACAACAAGGGTTTTGCACCTTCATCAAACAACAATTCAGTGGAAGCTACACTCAAGGAATTCATGACATCCACGAAGGAATTTATGGCATCTACTAATACATTGCTTCAAGATAATTCTATGACCATTAAAAATCAAGGAGCCTTGTCGCAAAGTCACAGTTCATCCTTGCGATCGTTGGAAACGCAAGTTGGTCAAATTGATCAAGCATTACATGTGCGACCTCAAGGAAATCTGCCTAGTGATACTAAAGTCACTAAGAAGCATGGCAAGGAGCAATGCATTGCTATCACATTGAGGAGTGGTACCCAGCTTAACACTGAAGATAAGTTTGGGGGAAACAAGAATGAAGACTCTACTCCCAAAGAAGTGCAAGAGGAACCATATTTGCAAGCTGAAACATCCAGTGAGAAGGAAAAGAACGGGGATTTGGTGAATGAAACTATTGATGAAACGGAAAATGCTACAGAAAAAGTGAAACCTCCATTGATAGAGGAAGAAATTAGACCCCCACCTCCCTTTCCTCAATGATTGAAGAAACAAAACGAGGATCTCCAGTTTAGGAAATTCGTGGATGTTCTAGACCAGCTGCATATTAAGGTCCCATTCTTAGAAGCCATTGATCAGATGCCCACTTACACTAAGTTTCTCAAGGACATCGTCACCAAGAAAACAAAGGTTGAGTGGTATGCGACAGTCGCTACAACAAATGAATGCTATTCTGTGTGGAGCAAATTGCCTCATAAGAGACATGATCCTGGTAGCTTTATTATACCATGTTCAATATGTGATAACTATGTGGGAAAAGGCTTGTGTGACATTGGATCTAGTGTAAATCTCATGCCAAAGTCAGTCTTCATGAAGCTCGACATAGGAGGTTTAAGGCCAACTAAGGTTATCTTGCAATTGGCTGACCGATCTCATGTACGCCCGGAAGGAAGAGTAGAAAATTTTGTAGTAAAGGTGGACAAGTTCATCTTTCCAGTTGACTTCCTTATCCTTGATTCTGAGGCGAATGATAACGCACCCATTATCTTGGGGCGGCCATTTCTAGCAACCGGTAGAATTTTGATAGACTATGAAAAGGGTGAATTTACCATGAGGGTGGCTGATCAAAAGGTGACAATCAATGTCTTCAACACTCTCAAATATGTGGATGAATATTAAGAGTGTAAGTACATGGATGCTACAGTAAAATGGGAGACTGTAGACTTTTGCTTCAGCAATATTTTAGAAATAGATGAATATGAGCATATCCTAGAGGAAGATAATATGGAGTATTGCGAGATTGAGTAGGAGGAATTCGAGGAATTATCTGAGAAGGTGGAGCAATCGAGCCTGCTCGAAGCCAAACCAGGTACGCACTTTGAACCTCTTCATTTTTTAGAATTTATTCCTCTTAAACCTTCACTTGAGCATGCTCTAACATTGGAGTTAAAACCCTTACAATCTCATCTTAAATATGCTTATTTGGGTAGTAATGAAACTTTGCCTGTGATAATTTCATCTAGTCTTACACCTAAGCAAGAAGCTAGTTTGATAAATATGTTATCGCAACATAAAAGAGCTTTAGGTTGGACTATGGCTGACTTAAAGGGGATTAGCCCTACTATTTGCATGCACAAAATTTTGCTTGATGATTGTCACAACATTTCCATTGAACCCCAAAGAAGGCTCAACCCTATCATGAAGAAGGTGGTGATGAAGGAAATAATCAAGTGGCTTGACACTTGTGTAGTCTACCCCATATCGAACAACTCATGGGTTAGTCTAGTCCAATGTGTGCCTAAGAAAGGAGGCATCACCGTGGTGAGTAATGATTAGAATGAATTGTTACCAACAAGGACGGTAACGGGATGGAGGATTTGCATTGACTATAGGAAGCTCAACAAAGCGACACAGAAGGACCATTTCCCTCTCCTATTCATCGATCAAATTCTAGATAGATTGGCAGGAAAAGCATTATATTGTTTCCTTGACGGATACTTAGGATACAATCAGATTGTTATATCACCTGAGAACCAAGAAAAGACGACATTCACATGTCCCTATGGAACCTATGTTTTCAGAAGAATGCCTTTTAGGCTCTACAATGCCCCGACAACTTTTCAGAGGTGTATGCTGGTTATTTTCTCAGATATGGTTGAGGAATTTCTAGAAGTCTTCATGGATGATTTTTCAGTCTCTGGGGAAGATTTCAATTCATGCCTAGGAAATCTAGCCAAAGTGGTAAAGCGATGTGAAGAAGATGATTTTGTGCTTAATTGGGAAAAATGTCATTTTATGGTGACCAAAGGAACGGTTTTAGGTCACAAGATATCGAAAATGGCATTGAGGTGGATAGAGCAAAGATTGAGGTTATTGAGAAGCTGCCTCCTCCCACCAATATGAAGAGCATCATGAGTTTCTTGGGCCATGTTGGCTTCTATAGAAGGTTCATCAAGAACTTCTCCAAGATCTCCAAGCCATTGTGTAATTTGCTACATCAAAATCAGCCCTTCATATTCGATGAAAAATGCATCAGTGCTTTCGAAGAACTGAAGGAGAGACTTACTTCAGCACATGTTGTTGTCCCGCCTGATTCGAGCTCACGTTTTGAGTTGATGTGTGACGCAAGTGACTATGCAAAAGGAGCAGCTCTTGGACAATGCCGAGGTAAACTCTTTCATGTTATTTATTATTCTAGTCGCACATTGAATGATGCACAAATTAAGTACACCATGAATGAAAAAGAATTGTTGGTTGTTGTATTTGCCTTTGATAAGTTTAGGTCATATCTAATAGGCACTAAAGTCATTGTTCACACCGATAACTCGGCTATTAAATACTTAGTGACCAAAAAGGATGTTAAATCTAGACTTATTAGGTGGATATTATTTTTTCAGGAATTTGATTTGGAAGTTAAGGACAAAAAAGGGTGTGAAAATCATGTAGCCGACCATCTTTCTAGGCTAGAAAACAAGAGTGAAAAGCATGATGAAATGGAAATTAAGGAGGAATTCCCTGATGAGAAAATACTATATGCTGCAGCAATTCCATGGTATGCTGATATTATTAGCTTTCTCGTTAGTGGTATTTTGCCTCCCAATTTGAATAGACACGGACAAAGAAAATTCAGGCATGATGCGAGATCATATTTTTGGGATGAACCATATTTGTTCAAGCAAAGTGCTGACCAGATCATTAGAAGGTGTGGCCCCGAAGAAGAGCACAAGGAGATACTTTTCCATTGTCATTCATCTCCTTATGGTGGACATTTTGGAGGAGCTAGGACTGCTGCAAAGGTCCTACAGTCGAGATTCTATTAGCCCACTCTCTTCAAGGATGTGTAAGCATTTTGTCAATCATGTGATCGTTGCCAAAGGACGGGTAACATTTCTAGGAGGCATGAAATGCCTTTGCAAGGAATCTTGGAAGTTGAACTCTTTGATTTATGGGGAATAGACTTCATGGGACCATTTCCCTCATCCTATAGAGATTTATACATTCTTCTGGCTGTGGATTACGTCTTTAAATGGGTTGAAGCAGTTGCCACTCCAAGGAATGATTCCAAGATCGTCATGAAGTTCCTTCACAAGAATATCTTCACGAGATTTGGAGCACCAACAACAATAATCAGTGATGAAGGAACCCACTTTAACAACAAGCTAATTGCTAAAGCATTACAGAGGTATGGTGTGAGGCATAAGATTGCTACATCATATCATCCTCGGACAAATGGTCAAGCTGAAGTCTCGAATAGAGAAATCAAGTAGATTCTTGAGAAAGTGGTTAACCCAAAAGGGAATGATTGGTCTCCTAAGCTTGATGAAACTCTTTGGGCCTACCGTAGTGCCTACAAAACATTGTTGGGAATGTCACCATTCAAGCTTGTTTATGGGAAAGCTTGTCATCTACCTGTGGAACTTGAGCACAAAGCCTATTAGGCGATTAAGAAGCTTAACATGGACGCACAACTGGCTAGAGAAAGAGGGATGTTAGAGTTGAATGAGATGGAAGGGTTCGGATCGCACACCTATGAGAATCCCCGCCTATACAAGGAGAAAACAAAGAAATGGCACGACAAACATCTTCTGCCGTGACATTTCTCAGAAGGGGAACAAGTGCTCCTTTATAACTCCAGACTTAAGCTCTTCCCAGGCAAACTGAAGTCACGATGGTCAGGATCTTTCCTAGTTCACAATGTCTATGCCCATGGTGTGGTGGACATTAAAAAGCTTGATGACGACACGATATTTAAAGTCAATGGACAACGTCTGGAGCTGTACAACGGAGCCCCAGTCTTGCGCAACAAATCATCCTTCATCCTCCAAGATGCTTAAGTGTTTGCACCACCTCCTTCTCTTTTATATTTTGCTACAGCATTTAATGTTTTTATGTTCATAAATAACGTAGTTTAATCTTTATTTTTATTTCGTACTCTAGGTTTTTAATCCCATTTGTCAGTTTGTTCCATTATGCCTTAATGCCATGTTTGTTAATTTGCGTCGGAGCACCCCAAGGACACAGATAGCAGGTCAGGGTGCAACGGTGCATTAGCCCTTTGTTTTATAAGGGTATAAGGAATAAGCAATTAAGCTTTTCCAACATCAAAGGAAGCCGGCTCAAAAACGGCAAAAAGTGGGGGAATTAATGAACCTCTTCACCTTTTCATTTAAAGAAAACCCTAGCAATTATTGCCTAGGTCTTTTCTCTTTCCTACTTTTCACCTTTTCATTTAAAACCCCTTTTGTCCTTACCTCATACACGCCGCCCAAAACCCCCCAAAACTCTCTCTCTTTCAATTCATGACAGTTACTTCCCCTCAACTCCCATCAACTCTCACTACTTTCCTCTCTCATCACATCGAAACAAAGCAACCCAAATGGCCCTCCCACTTCATCTTCTCCAACCCCCTCAAAACTCAAAAATTCTAACCAAAACTTTTCTCCCATTTTACCATTCTTCACCCTCTATTTTGCCTAACAATGGTGCATTGCAAGCAAGTTGAAGGTGGGTCTGGAAGTGCCCAACCTAAGCCCGTGGTTATCAAGAAATTTTTAGACGACAAGGCCAAGGAAAGATTCCAAGGTCTGCAAGATAAGAAGTTGCTACTAGAGCAAGGCTTCAAGTTCCCCACTTAAGGAGAAAAAGGGTTTGACAAGGACATCCTGGATGTCGTAGCAAACCACAAAGGGGATACCTTTATTCCTGACCTTGACAACTTTTGTATCCCCATTGTTCAAGAGTTTTATGTCCATCTGACCAGTCTTACACAATCCGGTGTATATGTGCGTGGAGACCAAATCAAGTTCACTACAGCCAAGATCAACAAGTTCTTTGCTTTGAAAAATTCAGAGGATCACCACACACCCTTTGCCGAGAACGCAGACCCACAAACTGTGAAGGAAGTGCTCGAAGACTTGTGCTTTGAAGGCACCAATTTAGACGCATCAAGCAAGGTAGTGGAGTGTGCACGACTAAAGCTAGAGGCAAAACTTTGGATCCACTTTGTCAAGAATAGGCTTATGCCCACTTCTCACACGACAACGATGAATATTCCAATGCTTCTACTCCTTCATTATATTCTCAATGGTCGGTCCATCGACGTAGGAAAGATCATTGTGGATTTGGTTTATGCTTACTTGAAAAAGGAAGTCCAACCCACTCATCTTTCACAACCTCATCACGGCTCTCTGTCGAGAGAAAGGAGTGCTCGAAGATCCTATTGTTGATGCGAGAAACTCAGGGAAAGGTCTTATCAAACCCGAAATGGTCCCCTCTATCAAAGGATATGATGAGGATGCTCCAACATAGAAACTAGCTGGAGGTGCGAAAACATTTGCTGCAGCAAGAATTGCTGCCTTAGTTGCCTCAACAAATCGTCTGCGAGAGGATGTGGACAAGATGCGTGAAGACCAGGCTGTTTTCTATTGGTATGTTAAGGAGAGAGATGTTGTTATGAATGACTACTTCAAGGAGACCCTACCCCATATCAGCATAGACTTCCCAGCCTTTCCATAATCTCTAAATGCCCACGCCCTAGTTTTGGGCCTAGATGTTTTAGACATCGGATTGGACCAGTCGGGAACGGGTCGAATCGTGTTAGGTGATTTAAGGAAATCAAGGATCTAGAAAGGATAAAAATATGGTAAAAATTTCTAAAATCCTCTAAAAACATGTTTAAGAGATTGGTCAAATCAATTTTACAAAAAGAGTTTCAGAAGTGGTACATTTTGGGTAGTGACCAAAATGTAAAGTTTCAAAACTGTGGAAAATTACAAAAGTTCAAAAAGGAGTCAAAATCTTAGAATATTTAGAGAGCTTTGGTGCAATTACACCTTTCTTAAATTGACACGTGTTTTAAAAGGATTTTTAGATAATTAAAATAGAAATGATTTTATTTAATTAAAATTGATAAAATAGGAAATTTAGATTCATTTCACGTAACTAACTCTCATTTCAGCAAAACCATTCTCTCAATCCTTTTTCTCTATATTTCTTTTCTCCCAAACACTCTCTCTTTAATTTCTAAACCAATTTCAAGAGTTCTCTTCAAATTCTTCAAGCTTTGTGAAGGAAAAACATGTCAATCACTAAGGAAGGCAATGATTGGAGGTAAATCACGTTCTCAACCTTCAATCTAGGTTCTTTATTGAAATTCCCAAGATCTTTGACTACTAAATGTTGTTTTTGGCTGATATTTGATAATAGTTTTGATTTGAGATCAAAATCTTGCAAAATAATGATTTAAATCTTGATTTTCGGATAAGTATTGATGAGCTCTATTTTGGATTGGTTTTAATTAAGTTTTCAGTTGATTATTATGTTGAAAAAGGGTTTTGATAATATTGATCCTGAAATCCTTGAGATCCTTGAGCTTCTTAATGGTTTTAGTTGGGTTTTTTAGGTGATATGTTGGGGTTATGTTTGCTGGAGGTATAAGGATGGGTTTAGGTTATTTTTAGATGTGTTTTGATGTTTATAATGGTTGGAAGTGATGTATGTTGGCTGGGCTTGGTTTAGGAAGCAATCGTTTGAGGTTTTGGTTGTTTCAGATGGGTAAATTGATGTAGTTTTGGTGAGCAACGAGTTTGTGTTTAGTTTTTTGGAGTTGAAATGCATTTTAATGCATTTGGATCTCTGTTTTGATGATCTAAAAATAGGGGATCTTGATCCAGAAGCAAACGAAGCATTTTTGGAGGCTTCAGAAGGGTGATTTCGTGTCGGCAAGCAAGGTTTCGTGTATCAGTGAGTGGAAATGGAATTCCCAGCACTGTAACGCTTTGAGTGTGGTCTTGGGAGCTTAGTGTAAGTTTGAAACACTTAGCTAAGCTCAAGAGTAAGTGATTCGAATGTCTCCCTCGAAATGTGCTATGTTTTTTGTTGGAAATGCACTTGAATTGAATGTGGTTTTGATTATTGTTTTTAATGCACTTAGCTATAGTATTGGGTGCACCGTGAATAAAGTCCCCTTGGATGTCGAGGGGTTGTAATTGTGCCGTAATCTCCATCCAAGTACCCTAACGATTGAAGCAAAGACCACAAAGGAAGATGGTTTAGTCTCGTGTGTGAGTCTTGTGGTAAGTGTTCCGTACTCTCGTTAGTGGAATTATACAACTACCGATGAGTGATGTTGAGGGGTTGTGATTGTGCCATTAATCTCCATCACGAGTGTTGTCCGGTAGTATGTATGAAGCGTGTGGGACAACACTTGTAATCCATGTATCCGATTGTGTCAATTGTGTTGGTTTTGATATGGTTTGAGATTAATCACTTGCGAGCCAATAGAATGTTTATGTTTAATGATTAAGCATGAGATGCTTGGAAACTATGCTAGAATGCATGTGATGCTTGGATTAAGCATGAGCAAATAACTTTGTTGTTGTTTTTAATGATGCCATAAGCATGTGGTTTTAAAAGTGCATTGATGCTTTGAAGAGCTTGTTTTAAAGGAAGGCATGAGTTTACAAATGATGATATGGCAGTTTTATAAAATACATTGATGAATGTTTGGTTTTAGCGATCCTCACTAAGCTTTATGCTTACGCTCATTTATTTAATGAATACAGAGAATTGAGCAATCAAGGCAGTCCAAGAGCAAGTGGAATCCAAGCATTTTGATCTAAGCAATATATGTGGTTTACCTTAGTGTAATAAGAGGCAGTGGGTGGGATTTCTACTCTTGGTTTTGTTGGTGATGTTTAACACCTTAAGCATGCTTTGGTTCCTGATTTTGGATTGTAAATGGCCTCTAATTGGTTTATGGTATTGCTTATAGTGTTTTGCCTATGCTATTGTTTGTTTTCTTAAGCATGCTTGAGTTTCTAATGTGTCACCATGGGTTGGTATGCTTGTTGAGTATGTTATATTGTTCGTTGATGCTTACATGTTTAGTAGGTTGATTATAGCTTGTATGTATGATCTGAGCCTGTTTAGATGGGATTAAATGAGTTAAAATGACTTTTGGAAATGCATCTCTAGTATGCGTATCGATACACGAGGTCGAGTATCGATACGCTAAAGCCAAAACCAAGCTTTTTCAGCTTAGGTGTACCGATACGATTTGTCCGCGTATCGATACGCCTAGGCATATGTTTGAAGGTTGTTTCAATATGGGCTTGGGCGTATCGATACCCTTTTCCCAAAGGTTTCTACTGTCGATTTGCGTATCGATACGAGGAGAAGTGTATCGATACGGGTTAGTTAATTCTGTTGATGGATTATTTTAAGTTCTGAATTCATGCATTCTAGTCCCTAATTAATGTTTGTTCAATTAGTTGAGTTTAGATGATCTGTTTGGGATGAAATTTTACATGCTGGCATGTTACAAGACTAATTATGGGTTGGTAACTTTAAAAATGTAAAAGTCCTTGTCTTATCTATAAATTATATGTTGGTCCCTAAAAGTCAAAAGTATGCAATTGAACCCTAATTGAACTCTGATCGTTGTGCCATTTTCTTCAAAGTGCCTTGCTAAACACATAGGATAATAATGTGTATCTAGAAAATATAAAAAGGAAAAAAGGGTTATTAATTGAAGTTGACTTTTGCGAGTTGACTTTGGTTTTCCCCGTGTAATCTTCTTAGTTCGGGTCGGGCGTCTAGGTCGGGCTAAGAGGGTTACATTTGTTGGTATCAGAGCCAAGTTACGAAAGAATTGGGGATGATGGTAAGTGAAATTGGTATGATTTGAGGTATGTTGTTTGAAAAAGTATGTTTTGATGAAATGTTGAAGCTTATGCCATGCTTGATTGTTGTGAATCATATGTGAGCTAGATATGATTGTATGATGAAGATATGACATGAATATGTGCTGATTTTGGAAGATGTAAAGCATGTTGTATATGATATGCTATGTTATGCTTAAGGGAAATCGGGGTGCCCATTGCCTTATTACACTAGTTAAATGTTTTTGTGAACTTGGATCCTTGCTTTAGGCTGGCCTAAATCATGATTTGATTTGTTTTTGTTGTTATGCCTTGTTAGAAATAGCATTATAGGTCCGATGAGAGAGCTTAGGTCGAACACGGTAGTGCTTGTGGCTGAGTAGGGCGACCAGGGTAACCCAGGGGCTGATGTTCCTCTTGGTGGAAACTTACCTCCTCCACCACCACCTGGGCTAGAGATCCGGAGCAACAAGGACAAGCTGGTCCAGGATTGGGTGATCTAACACCACTGGTTGAGGCGATCACTGTAGCATTCCAGTCTGTGGTAGTCAGAGCGCGTGTTCAGGCCCCTGCAGTTAGGCAAGTGGGTTTGCCTTTGGAAAGGCTGAGTAGTTTAGGAGCTGTTGAGTTCTATGGAATGTCTCATGGGGCATCGGAAGCCTGGTTAGCTAGCATGATCTGTATTATGGATCAAATGGGATGTAACGAAGTGCGCAAGCTGGGATGCGCGGTTTCTCTGCTCCAGGGTGACGCTTATAGTTGGTGGACAACTATCACCGTTAGTATGGAACCCAATGAGGTAGATTGGGAGTTTTTCAGAAATGCCTTTAAGAGGAAGTATCTTGGAGTGAGATACTTGGATGAGAAGAAGCATGAATTCATGTCGCTTGTTCAAGGGAGTCTCTCGGTGGCTGAGTACGAGGTTTAGTTCGTACGTTTGAGTCAATACGCCCCTTAGTTAATGTCGAGTGAGAGGCATCGTTGTGATCGCTTCCGATATGTGCTTGTATGTCGAGATAAGGACATCGAGCAGAACTTGGGTCTAGCATCTCGTGGCGTTGGCTCTAGCTCTAGGAAGAGAGCAGCGGAGTATAGTTTCAGAGGTGGACGGAACAAAAGAGGTCGTGAAAGGAGACATCAGCCTAAGGTGAGGCGGGTGCTCCAGGACGGGGTGGTCAGGCTCGGGGAGGCCGAGTGAGGTCTGAGCAGCACACATGTTGGACTTGTTGATCGAGGGACCATCTAAGGCGAGATTGTCCACGTGCAGCTAGAGAGGTGCAGGCTCATGTTGTGGTAACAGGGAATTCTTGCTGGAACTATGGTTCAGGAGATCACATGAGGCGTGAGTGTCCTCTGTTGGCTGGTGGAGGCCAGGGACGAGCATCGACAGTGGCTGCACCTCAGAGAGGACGTGGGCGCGGCTGGAACTATTGTTCAGTAGATCATATGAGGCGTGAGTGTCCTTTGTTGGATGGTGGAGGACAGGGACGAGCACCGACAGTGGCTGCACCTCATAGAGGCCGTGGGCGCGGCTGAGGTAATTTCCAAAGGAGAGATGAGAGGCAGCGAGGCATTGCTCATGTTGTAGTAGTTCGGCTTGAGGGAGGTGGTCCTGCGAGGGTCTATGCTCAGCAGGAGGAGCGCAATGATATCGATGTCATCACAGGTACTGTAACGCCCCGGTTTTGGGCTTAGTAGTTTTGGGCGTTGACTGGTTTGGTCAAAGTGTTGTTCGAATCTAAAGAGGCGAAATTAGGAAAGCCTAGTTCGGGTTGCATTAAAAATATGGAAAAATGTTCTAAAATCATCTTTTAATATAATTAAGTGAACTGTGAAATCAATTTTGGAAAATGAGTTTTGGAAGGGTGACATTTTAGCTAGTGACCAAAATGTAATTTTGAAAGTTTGGTGACTGTTTTATAAAGGGTTGAAACTTTGAATCTTTAAGGAGCTATTAATCCAAAAGTAGTTTCTCCAGATTTTTCTAAGATATTTTAAGCTATATTCTGATTTTAAAACATATCAAAAGAGGAGGGAAAGCCATTTTGGCTATTTTGATAACTAACTTCCTATTTTCTTTTCTCTCATTTTCTCTCAACCCAAACACCTTCTTTCCAGAGAATTGTTTCTGATTTTCTCACCTAAATCTCTCCTTTCAACTCTCTTTTGATTCCTAATCAACATATCTACAAAACCTCATCATTTGCTACTTGATTCATCAAGGTTTTTGGTTCCAAAAAGAGGAGAAACTCAAGTTTGGAGGTAAGAACGTCCTTCTCCTCTAAACTATCAGTTCTTTACTGAAATTCCTAAGTTTTCAATCCTTAATTGATGTTTTATTAAAGGCTTTTGAGTTGTGAATTGGATCTTGGCTTATAATGCAAGATTTGGTGATTTTTGGTGATTTTCGTTTGATCTGTTAAATCTGTGATTTGAGATGTGTTTTTGATGATATTTGAACTCTAAATTGATAAGGAATTGAGTTTTGATTAATGCAATCCCGGATAGGTTGAGTTTCCTAAGTTTAGCTTGTGATTCTTGTTTGTTTTTGAGATGATCTTGTGGATCTGATGTTGCTGGAGGTATAAGGATGTTAATAGGCTCTTTTTAGATGTTAAATGATGTTAAAGGATGTTAGGTTTTGATGGTTTATGGCTGGGCTTTGTTGAGAAGTGGTTTGGATGCATTTTCGGATGTGTTTGGTAGCCGAAAGTGGAGTGTGGATGAGAGCAGCGAGTTTAGGTGCTTTCATTGAAGCAATTAATGCATGATGATGCATTAATCCTCTGCTTTGATGTGTTAAAACAGGGAAGGCATCTTTGGATCCAAGAGTTGTTGATCCGGAAACTTGATTTGGTGCTTTGGCAAGAGGCGAAGTGGAATCAGTGAGTGAAATTGGGTTTTCGGCTTTGAAACCAATGTCTTAGGAGCTTAGTTTAAGTCTAAACAACTTTGCTAAGCTCAAGTGTAAGTTTTCGGAAATACTCTCTAGTGGTGGCCATGATTTGATTGTTGTGCAATGTGGTTTATTGCATGTTTTAAACTCTGTTTTGAAAGCATGATTTAGCATGGTTAATGCTGTTTTTGTAAGCCATATGTTGATGGAAGCTCAAGGTAAGAGTTCCTTGTTTTTGTACATTGATTAAATGTGGTTTGATGCTTTTAATTGCATGGTGAATATGGCTTGGTTAATGCTTTAAAACAGTGGATAAATTGATGGTAATGATGTATATTGGCAAGTGATGTTTTGAAAAGGTTAAGGTCACTAAGGTGGTTAAAAGTCCTTGAGTGAGCCTTGTTTACTTAAGAACATCAAGGTGGTTAAAATTCCTTGGATGGTTCTTGCTATGGACACAAAGGTGGTTAAAAGTCCTTGTGTGATCCTTTCCATGGTGTTTAAAAGTCCATGGGGCCATGGTGTTTAAAAGTCCATGGGGCCAAGGTGTTTAAAAGTCCTTGGGGCCAATGTGTTTAAAAGTCCTTGGGGTGAAACTTGATACGGACACAAAGGTGGTTAAAAGTCCTTGTGTGGTCCTCTTTCATGGTGTTTAAAAGTCCATGGCCAAGGTGTTTAAAAGTCCTTGGGGCCAAGGTGTTTAAAAGTCCTTGGGGTGAAAGTTGATGAACTTGTTTTTAAAGAAATGGAATTTATCACTTGTAGCCAATATGACATGTCATGATATGAAGCATGAGATGCTTGTTTAAAGTATGCTTTTGATCATGTGCAAATGTTGATTTGAAGCATGATTTATAAAGCGTTTTATAAATGCATTATTGAATGGTTTTATTGAGCCTTCCTCACTAAGCTTTTGCTTACGCTCTCTTTCGTTTTCTTAATTCAATAATGCAGAACATTAGAGTACTTTGAGGGCAGCAAGAAGGGCAAGCATTCAAGTGAAAGTAAAGCTCAAAGTATGGAAGGTTTCTTAAGTACATTTTTAGCTTTTGGTAATTTGGTAATGGGGGACCTATGTGTATGTTTTGGGAGAGGTTTTGAACTCCCTAAGTATGTTGAATGTTGATGAGAATGCTGGTTTTAGTGTTTGGCCTTTATATGCTTGAATTGGAAGTTTATGCTTGTATGGCTTGCTTGTGTAGGAAGCATGCCTATAGATTTGGGGCTTTTCGTATATGATGTTGTTTTGATGAATTGTTGATGCAAGTATGTCTTATATATGTTGAATTGCATGTTGGTAAAGTTTGGAGGCAATAGGAGCATGTTTGGATGTTTAATTGCATGTTTAAGTTTGCATTTTGGGGCAATCTGTGCAGGGTGTTTCGGAACAGTGCCACCCGTTTCGGAACAGGTGCCTTAAACAAGCCCAGGCGTCCGAAACGGGAGAGACCGTTCCGAAACGGTTTGGCTACTGCCAACCCGTGTTGCGGTACGCGTTACGGAACGGCCCCGCGTTTCGAAACGGGCTCTGCCCGTTTCGGAACGGGTGACCGTTGGGGGCTGACATTGGCAGTTAAATGTTCTGAAATATTTGCATTTTGGTCCTGAATCTTGTTTGTGCAATTGTATGAGTTTGGGATGTCCTTTTGAGCTGAAATTTCACAGTGAAGCATGAAACCTGACTAATTACAAGCTGGTAACTTTAATTTGGGTTAAGTCCTCATATTTATCAGAAATTACAATTTAGTCCCTAAAGTTGTAATTTGTTCAATTGGGTCCCTGTTTGATCTCTGATGTTTATGATCTTTGAGTATGCTGTTGTATGATCATATCTAAGGTTTAATATGCATCTAGACAAGATTAAAAAGAAAAAAAAAGGGTCGTTAATCAAGGTTGACTTTCGGGTTGACTTTGGTTTTCCCCGTGTGACTTTCTTAATTCGGGTCAACCGTCTAGGCCGGGTTAAGGGGGTTACATTTGGTGGTATCAGAGCTGAGTTCTCGAGTAATTGGGAATGAATGTGTGCATGATTGAAGTATGTATGCCTTGTGTGCTTGTTGATTGAAAGCATGTTTAGTGGCTTGTGTTTTGGATGCAATTGAGTTGTATGCTATGATGTAGCATGTTGTGGGTACCCATTGCCAAATAAAAGCTAATGAAATGATGTTGATTTTGAATGAAATTGAGCTTGAATACTTGGATTGCTTACCTTGCTGGGCCTGATTTTGTTTTATTGTATTGTGATTGCATGGTAAAAGTATGGCACCACGTAGAGCGTTACGAGGTAATGTGCGAGCTACGGCTCCTAATGAGAATGAGAATGAGGAAAATACGGGTAGTGCGGTGTTACCTCCTCCTCCTCCACCTGGTGGTGGTGCTGAGGGAGAAAGAGCTGAAGTTGCAGCTGGTGCTGGAGCTGCTGGACCAGAGGTTGGTCAGGGGCAAGCTATGCCTGATATGTCTATGTTGGTACAAGCTATTGCGGGTGCTTTTCGAGCAGCAGTAGCTGTAGCTCAAGGAGCTGGGCATCAGGGAGATGCTGGAGTTAGACTACCTTTGGAGCGTCTGCGCAGTCTTGGTGGGACTGAGTTCAGGGGTATGTCTGCTGAGAGTTCTGAAGCTTGGTTGGAGAGTACCAAGCGAATCTTGGGTCAGATGAGCTGCACGGATGTGCAAAAGCTGGGTTGTGTTGTGTCCTTGCGGCAGGACGATGCGTATACGTGGTGGACGACCACCATAGCTGGTATGGTTGAAGCTGATGTGACTTGGACATTCTTTCAGAATGTGTTCAAGAGGAGATATCTTGGTGTGAGATATCTTGATGAGAAGAAGCGTGAATTCATGTCTCTTACCCAAGGGAGCATGAGTGTGGCTGAGTATGAAGTGCAGTTTGTGCGACTCAGTCAATATGCACCTGAGCTGATACCTGATGAGCGGACAAGGTGCGAGAGGTTCCGTTATGGTCTTGTGACGGATGTTAAGATGTATGTACTGGCCACCGAGTATGATGATTTTGATGTGTTGGTGGGCGGAGCCAAGGACATAGAGATGAACTTGGGTTTATCTGCGAAGGGTGCTGGAGCAAGTTCTGGCAAGAGAGCTGTCGAGTTTAGTTCCGGTGGTGGACGGAACAAGAGGGGACGAGATCAGAAGTATCAGTCCTCAGCTAAGAGAGGTGGTGGTGCACCTGCTAGAGGAGGCAATGCTAGAGCTGACCCTAGTGCTTGTTGGATCTGTGGTTCACGTGGTCACATGAAGCGTGACTGTCCTCGTGCTGCGAGAGAGGTACAAGCTCCTGTTGCGGCAGCTGGTAATGGATGCTGGAATTGTGGATCCGCAGATCACTTGAGGCGAGATTGTCCTAGGTTGGCTGGTGATCAAGTGCGTGCACCTGCTGTTGCTGCACCACAGAGAGGTCGTGGGCGCGGCCGTGGTAATTTCCAGAGGAGAGAGGAAGGTGGTCGTGGAGTGGCCCATGTTGTGGCTATTCAGCCTGAAGGTGGAGGCCAAGCTAGGGTGTATGCTCAGCGTGAAGGAAGGAATGATGCGGATGTGATTGCAGGTACCTTTACTTTGCAATCCTTGTCATTGCTTTCTTTGATTGATTCTGGATCTACGCATCCATACATTTTGCGTGAGCATGCTGAATTGCTTGGTTTGCCTGTTGAGTCTTTGGATGTTGGTGTTCGTGTCACTAGTTCTTTTGGCGAAACTGTTGTGACTCGAAAGCTTTATAGAAGGTGTCCCTTGGTTGTTCAAGAACATGTTTTTCATGTTGACCTTATGGAGCTGCCCTTTTATGGTTTTGATGTGATCCTTGGTATGGATTGGCTTGCTGAGCATCGTGCTGTTGTTGATTGTGAAAATAAGCGAGTTTCGCTTAAGCTTGCGGATGATTATGAAGTTGTTGTGGTTGGTGAGAATGTGAAGTTTCTTGCCAATGTGGTGTCTACCTTGGAGGCGAGCAGGATGCTGAGGCAAGGTTGCGAAGCTTATCTAGCTTTTGTGATGAATCCTAGCTCTAAGGAGTTGAGGGTGCAAGATATCAGAGTTGTGAAGGAGTTTCCTGGTGTTTTTCCTGAGGAGTTGCCTGGTTTACCTCCTAATCGCGAGGTGGAGTTTGGAATTGAGCTGTATGAGAATACAACTCCTGTGTCCATTACTCCCTATAGAATGGCACCTAAGGAGCTGAAGGAGCTGAAGACGCAGTTGCAAGAGCTGTTTGATCGTGGTTTCATCCGGCCGAGTGTGTCACCTTGGGGAGCACCGGTCTTGTTTGTGAAGAAGAAAGATGGCACTATGAGAATGTGCATTGATTACCGTCAGTTGAACAAGTTGACTATCAAGAATCGGTATCCTTTGCCGAGGATTGATGATCTCTTTGATCAATTTCGGGGAGCTGTTGTGTTCTCTAAGATTGACTTGAGGTCAGGGTATTACCAGTTGAAGGTGAAAGATGTGGATGTGCCTAAGACAGCTTTCAGGACAAGGTATGGGCATTATGAGTTCCTTGTGATGCCGTTTGGTTTGACAAATGCTCCTGCTGTTTTCATGGACATGATGAACCGTGTGTTTCATGAATACCTGGACAAGTTCGTTGTGGTGTTCATTGATGATATCCTTGTGTACTCGCGTACTGAGGAGGAGCATGAAGAGCATTTGAGGATTGTGCTGCAAGCTTTGTTGGACAATCAGCTTTAGGCTAAGCTGAGCAAGTGTGAGTTCTGGCTTAAGGAGGTGGTGTTTCTTGGGCATGTGGTCTCAGCTGAAGGGATTCGTGTTGATCCTCAGAAGATCGAGGCGGTGATGAATTGGAAGGTTCCTAAGTCTGTTCATGAGGTCCGTAGTTTCCTTGGTTTGGCGGGATACTACCGGAGGTTTGTGGATGGTTTTTCCAAGATTGCTGCTCCTTTGACGAAGCTGTTGCAGAAAGATGTTAAGTATGAGTGGACGGAAGTGAGACAGCAGGCTTTTGAGAAGCTGAAGGCGGCTTTGACGCAAGCTCCTATCTTGGTTCAGCCTGAATCAGGGAAAGAGTTTGTGGTCTATAGTGATGCATCCTATGTTGGTTTGGGGTGTGTGCTGATGCAAGAGGGTAAGGTGGTGGCTTATGCATCGCGGCAGTTGAAAGTGCATGAGCGCAATTACCCTACGCATGATATTGAGCTGGTTGCAGTGGTTTTTGCTCTGAAGATCTGGAGGCATTATCTGTATGGTGAGAAGTGTACGGTGTACACGGATCACAAGAGCTTGAGGTATCTGATGTAACAGAAGGAGTTGAATCTTAGGCAGCGGCGTTGGTTGGAGTTGCTCAAGGATTATGATCTGACGATTGAGTATCATCCTGGAAAGGCTAATGTTGTTGCGGATGCCTTGAGTAGGAAGGTAGTTGTTGAGCTGAGGGCTATGTTTGCTAGCTTGAGCATATCGCGAGATGGTGGTCTTGTTCCTGAGTTGCAGGTGAAACCATCGTTGGTTCAGTTGATCAAGGATAAGCAGTTGCTCGATGATTCCTTGGTGTCTCATGTTCAGGATATCGCGGAGGGTAGACCTTCGGATTTCTGCTTTAATGATGATGGTGTGTTGTGTTTTGGGAGTCGGATAGTAGTGCCCAATGATGCTGAGTTGAGGCGTGCTATTCTGACTGAAGGTCATAGTAGTCCTTTTGCTATGCACCCTGGTAGTACTAAGATGTATCGTGATCTTCGTGATGAGTACTATTGGGTGGGTTTGAAGAAGGATGTTGCGGAGTTTGTGAGCAAGTGTTTGGTGTGTCAGCGAGTTAAGGCTGAACATCAGGTTCCTTCTGGGTTGTTGCAACCATTGAAAATCCCTGAATGGAAGTGGGAGAGGGTTACCATGGATTTTGTATCTGGTTTACCTTTGTCTCCGTCGAAGAAGAATTCGGTTTGGGTGATTGTGGATCGCCTGACGAAGTGTGCGCATTTCTTGCCTGTGCATACTACGTTTTCTTTGGATAAGCTGGCAGAGTTGTACATTGCTGAGATTGTGAGGCTGCATGGTGTGCCTAAGTCGATTGTGTCGGATAGGGATCCGAGGTTCACATCGCGTTTCTGGCAGTGTTTGCATCAAGCTCTAGGTACAAGATTGCATTTCAGTACATCCTATCATCCTCAGTCGGATGGTCAGTCTGAGCGAGTTATCCAGATTTTGGAGGATATGTTGAGGTGCTGCGTGATTGAGTTCCAAGGTTCTTGGGAGAAGCATCTGCCTTTGGTTGAGTTCGCTTATAACAATAGTTATCAGGCGAGTATACAGATGGTACCTTATGAGGCTTTGTACGGGAGGAAGTGTAGGACTCCTCTTTGTTGGGCTGAAACTGGTCAAAAGTTGGTTTCGATGCCAGCTTTGTTGAAAGGGACCACCGAGAAGGTGAAGCTCATTTGTGAGCGGTTGAAGGCTGCCTCTGATCGGTAAAAGTCTTACGCGGATTTGAAGCGTAAGGAGATAGAGTATGCGGTGGGTGACCGTGTGTTCTTGAAGGTTTCGCCTTGGAAGAAGGTGATGAGGTTTGGCCGGAAGGGTAAGTTGAGCCCTAGGTACATTGGACCATATGAGGTGGTTGAGCGTGTGGGTCCTGTTGAGTATCGGTTGAGGTTACCTCAGGAGTTGGAGAAGATTCATGATGTGTTCCATGTTTCTATGCTCCAGAAGTATAGATCTGATCCTTCGCATGTGATGCCTGTGGAGGAAGCGGTTTTGAATCCGGATTTGACCTATGATGAGGAACCGGTGAAGGTTCTGGATTCGGATAGCAAGGTTCTTCGTGGCAAGACCATTGAGTTGGTGAAGGTGCTGTGGAAGCATCGAGGTGTTGAGGAAGCCACGTGGGAGAGGAAGGAAGACATGCTGAAGCAGTTTCCTTATCTCTTTCCTTCAGGTAAATTTCGAAGACGAAATTTCTTAAGGGGAGAGTTGTAACGCCCCGGTTTTGGGCTTAGTAGTTTTGGGCGTTGACTGGTTTGGTCAAAGTGTTGTTCGAATCTAAAGAGGCGAAATTAGGAAAGCCTAGTTCGGGTTGCATTAAAAATATGGAAAAATGTTCTAAAATCATCTTTTAATATAATTAAGTGAACTGTGAAATCAATTTTGGAAAATGAGTTTTGGAAGGGTGACATTTTGGCTAGTGACCAAAATGTAATTTTTGAAAGTTTGGTGACTGTTTTATAAAGGGTTGAAACTTTGAATCTTTAAGGAGCTATTAATCCAAAAGTAGTTTCTCCAGATTTTTCTAAGATATTTTAAGCTATATTCTGATTATAAAACATATCAAAAGAGGAGGGAAAGCCATTTTGGCTATTTTGATAACTAACTTCCTATTTTCTTTTCTCTCATTTTCTCTCAACCCAAACACCTTCTTTCCAGAGAATTGTTTCTGATTTTCTCACCTAAATCTCTCCTTTCAACTCTCTTTTGATTCCTAATCAACATATCTACAAAACCTCATCATTTGCTACTTGATTCATCAAGGTTTTTGGTTCCAAAAAGAGGAGAAACTCAAGTTTGGAGGTAAGAACGTCCTTCTCCTCTAAACTATCAGTTCTTTACTGAAATTCCTAAGTTTTCAATCCTTAATTGATGTTTTATTAAAGGCTTTTGAGTTGTGAATTGGATCTTGGCTTATAGTGCAAGATTTGGTGATTTTTGGTGATTTTCGTTTGATCTGTTAAATCTGTGATTTGAGATGTGTTTTTGATGATATTTGAACTCTAAATTGATAAGGAATTGAGTTTTGATTAATGCAATCCCGGATAGGTTGAGTTTCCTAAGTTTAGCTTGTGATTCTTGTTTGTTTTTGAGGTGATCTTGTGGATCTGATGTTGCTGGAGGTATAAGGATGTTAATAGGCTCTTTTTAGATGTTAAATGATGTTAAAGGATGTTAGGTTTTGATGGTTTATGGCTGGGCTTTGTTGAGAAGTGGTTTGGATGCATTTTCGGATGTGTTTGGTAGCCGAAAGTGGAGTGTGGATGAGAGCAGCGAGTTTAGGTGCTTTCATTGAAGCAATTAATGCATGATGATGCATTAATCCTCTGCTTTGATGTGTTAAAACTGGGAAGGCATCTTTGGATCCAAGAGTTGTTGATCCGGAAGCTTGATTTGGTGCTTTGGCAAGAGGCGAAGTGGAATCGGTGAGTGAAATTGGGTTTTCGGCTTTGAAACCAATGTCTTGGGAGCTTAGTTTAAGTCTAAACAACTTTGCTAAGCTCAAGTGTAAGTTTTCGGAAATACTCTCTAGTGGTGGCCATGATTTGATTGTTGTGCAATGTGGTTTATTGCATGTTTTAAACTCTGTTTTGAAAGCATGATTTAGCATGGTTAATGCTGTTTTTGTAAGCCATATGTTGAAGGAAGTTCAAGGTAAGAGTTCCTTGTTTTTGTACATTGATTAAATGTGGTTTGATGCTTTTAATTGCATGGTGAATATGGCTTGGTTAATGCTTTAAAACAGTGGATAAATTGATGGTAATGATGTATATTGGCAAGTGATGTTTTGAAAAGGTTAAGGTCACTAAGGTGGTTAAAAGTCCTTGAGTGAGCCTTGTTTACTTAAGAACATCAAGGTGGTTAAAAGTCCTTGGATGGTTCTTGCTATGGACACAAAGGTGGTTAAAAGTCCTTATGTGATCCTTTCCATGGTGTTTAAAAGTCCATGGGGCCATGGTGTTTAAAAGTCCATGGGGCCAAGGTGTTTAAAAGTCCTTGGGGTGAAACTTGATACGGACACAAAGGTGGTTAAAAGTCCTTGTGTGGTCCTCTTTCATGGTGTTTAAAAGTCCATGGCCAAGGTGTTTAAAAGTCCTTGGGGCCAAGGTGTTTAAAAGTCCTTGGGGTGAAAGTTGATGAACTTGTTTTTAAAGAAATGGAATTTATCACTTGTAGCCAATATGACATGTTATGATATGAAGCATGAGATGCTTGTTTAAAGTATGCTTTTGAGCATGTGCAAATGTTGATTTGAAGCATGATTTATAAAGTGTTTTATAAATGCATTATTGAATGGTTTTATTGAGCCTTCCTCACTAAGCTTTTGCTTACGCTCTCTTTCGTTTTCTTAATTCAATAATGCAGAACATTAGAGTACTTTGAGGGCAGCAAGAAGGGCAAGCATTCAAGTGAAAGTAAAGCTCAAAGTATGGAAGGTTTCTTAAGTACATTTTTAGCTTTTGGTAATTTGGTAATGGGGGACCTATGTGTATGTTTTGGGAGAGGTTTTGAACTCCCTAAGTATGTTGAATGTTGATGAGAATGCTGGTTTTAGTGTTTGGCCTTTATATGCTTTAATTGGAAGTTTATGCTTGTATGGCTTGCTTGTGTAGGAAGCATGCCTATAGATTTGGGGCTTTTCGTATATGATGTTGTTTTGATGAATTGTTGATGCAAGTATGTCTTATATATGTTGAATTGCATGTTGGTAAAGTTTGGAGGCAATAGGAGCATGTTTGGATGTTTAATTGCATGTTTAAGTTTGCATTTTGGGGCAATCTGTGCAGGGTGTTTCGGAACAGTGCCACCCGTTTCGGAACAGGTGCCTTAAACAAGCCCAGGCGTCCGAAACGGGAGAGACCGTTCCGAAACGGTTTGGCTACTGCCAGCCCGTGTTGCGGTACGCGTTGCGGAACGACACCGCGTTTCGAAACGGGCTCTGCCTGTTTCGGAACGGGTGACCGTTGGGGGCTGACATTGGCAGTTAAATGTTCTGAAATGTTTGCATTTTGGTCCTGAATCTTGTTTGTGCAATTGTATGAGTTTGGGATGTCCTTTTGAGCTGAAATTTCACAGTGAAGCATGAAACCTGACTAATTACAAGCTGGTAACTTTAATTTGGGTTAAGTCCTCATATTTATCAGAAATTACAATTTGGTCCCTAAAGTTGTAATTTGTTCAATTGGGTCCCTGTTTGATCTCTGATGTTTATGATCTTTGAGTATGCTGTTGTATGATCATATCTAAGGTTTAATATGCACCTAGACAAGATTAAAAAGAAAAAAAAAGGGTCGTTAATCAAGGTTGACTTTCAGGTTGACTTTGGTTTTCCCCGTGTGACTTTCTTAATTCGGGTCAACCGTCTAGGCCGGGTTAAGGGGGTTACAGGTACATTTGTTCTTTAGTCTTTATCATTGTTGGTTTTGATTGATTTTGGATCCACACATTCTTATATCTTGAGTGAGAATGCGCATTTGCTTGATATACATGTTGAGTTGCTTGAAGTAGGAATGCAAGTGACTAGTTCCTTTGGTGAGACCGTAGTCACTAGGAAGTTGTATCGGAGGAGTCCCTTATCTATTCAGGGTCATGTTTTCCTTGTGGATTTAATGGAGTTACCCTTCTATGGTTTTGATGTGATCCTTGGTATGGATTGGTTGTCTGAGCATAGAGTAGTGGTTGACTTTGATGTTAAGCGAGTCACCCTAAAGCTTATGGATGAGTATGAAGTGGTGATAGTAGGCGAGAATGTGAAATTCTTGTCTAATGTGATTTCGGCTTTAGAAGCAAGTCGTATGCTAAGGTTAGGTTGTGAGGCTTATCTTTCCTATGTGATGAATCTTGGTTCAAAGGATGCACTTGTATGAGAATACGACTCTGGTGTCTATTCCTCCTTATCGAATGGCACCGAAAGAGCCGAAGGAGTTGAAGACGCAACTTCAAAAGTTGCTTGATAGAGGGTTTATCCGGCCGAGTGTGTCACCTTGAGGTGCACCGGTCTTGTTTGTAAAGAAGAAAGATGGGACAATGCGGATGTGTGTAGATTATCATCAACTGAACAAGTTGACAATTAAGAACAAGTATCATTTGCCAAGGATTGATGATCTATTTGATCAGTTTTGAGGGCCTCGGTGTTTTCTAAGATAAACTTGAGGTCAGGGTATTACCAGTTGAAGGTCAAGGATGTAGACGTACCTAAGACAACTTTTCGGACGAGGTACGGGCATTATGAGTTCTTGGTGATGTCGTTTAGTTTGACCAATGCACCTGCTGATTTCATGGACATGATGAATCGTGTGTTCAATGAGTTCTCGGATCAATTCGTAGTGGTGTTCATTGATGATATCCTTGTGTACTCTCGTACCGAGGAGGATCATGATAGACACTTGAGAATAGTTTTGCAAGCGTTGTTGGAGAACCAGTTGTATGCCAAGTTAAGTAAGTGAGAGTTTTGGGTTAAGGAGATGGTCTTCCATGGGCATGTTGTATCGGCTGAGGGTATTCGTGTTGATCTGCATAAGGTTGAGGCGGTGATGAGCTGGAAGTTGCTTAAGCCGGTGACGGAGGTGTAAAGTTTTCTTGGTTTGGCTGGATATTACCGTAGGTTTGTCGAGGGTTTCTCAGAGATTACTGCACCTTTGACCAAGTTGTTGTAGAAGAATGTTCGCTTTGAGTGGACAGATGTGAGGCAGCAAGCTTTTGAGAAGTTGAAGGAAGCTTTGACACAGGCTCCTGTCTTGATTCAACCTGAGTCTGGTAAGCAGTTGAAGGTGCATAAGCATAACTACCCTACTCATGATCTCGAGCTTGCGGCTATTGTGTTTGCCTTGAAGATTTGGAGGCCTTATCTGTATGGCGAGAAGTGTGTGGTGTTCACGAATCATAAGAGCTTAAAGTATCTTATGTCTCAGAAAGAGTTGAATCTTAGGCAACGTCGTTGGGTGGAGTTCCTTAAGGATTATGATCTGTCAATCGAGTATCACCCAGGAAAGGCCAATGTGTTGGTCGATGCTTTGAGCAGAAAATGTGGTTGTGGAATTGAGGGCTATGTTTGCTCGCTTGAGCATATCGCGAGATGGTGGCTTTGTTGTTGAATTGCAAGTGAGACCATCCCTGATCCAGTTGATCAAGGACAAGCAGTTGTTAGACGATTCTCTTGTCCCTCATGTTCAGGATATTGTGGAGGGTAAGCCTTCGGATTTCAGTTTTAGTGATGATGGTGTTATGTGTTTCGGGAGTCGGATAGTGGTGCCGAATGATGTTGATTTGAGGTGCACTATTCTGACTAAAGCTCATAGTAGTCCTTTCGTTATGCACCCTGGTAGTACAAAAATGTATCGTGATTTGAAAGATGAGTACTACTGAGTGGGATTGAAAAAGGATGTTGCTGAGTTTGTTAGTAAGTGCATGGTGTGTCAGTGAGTGAAGGCTGAACATTAGGTACCTTCTGGGTTGTTGCAACCTTTGAGAATTCCGGAATGGAAGTGGGAAAGGATTACCATGGATTTTGTGTCTGGTTTGCCTTTGTAACCATCGAAGAAGAATTCGATTTGGGTGATTGTTGATCGCCTTTGCATACTACGTATACCTTAGATAAGCTGGCAGAGCTGTATATTGCTAAGATTGTGTTGTTGCACGGTGTGCCAAAGTCCATAATATCGGATAGGGATCCGAGGTTTACATCGCAGTTCTGGGAATGTTTGTATCAAGCCTTGGGTACACGGTTGAATTTTAGTACTTCTTATCATTCTCAGACGGATGGACAGTAGGAACATGTGATCCAGGTGCTTGAAGATATGTTGAGATGATGTGTCATAGATTTTCAGGGTTCTTGGGAGAAGCACTTGTCGTTGGTTGAGTTTGCGTATAACAATAGTTACCAGGCAAGTATTCAAATGGCTCCATATGAGGCTTTGTATGGGAGAAAGTGTAGAACCCCTCTTTGTTGGAAAGAAGTTGGGCAAAAGTTGATTTTGATGTCGGCTATATTAAAAGGAACCACCGAGAAGGTGAAGCTCATTTGTCAGCGTTTGAAGGCAGCATCAGACCGGCAAAAGTCTTATGCAGATCTGAAGCGTAAGGAGATTGAGTTCACGGTTGGCGAACATGTGTTCTTGAAAGTATCGCCTTGGAAGAAGGTGATGAGGTTTGGGCGTAAGGGTAAGCTTTGCCCAAGGTTTGTTGGACCATATGAGGTTGTGGAACGTATTGGTCCTGTGGTATATCGGTTGAGGTTGCCTCCCGAGCTGGAAAATATTCATGATGTGTTCCATGTCTCGATGTTGCGGAGGTATAGATCAGATCTTTCGCATGTGATACCTGTTGAAGAGATAGAGTTGAATTCGGATCTATCTTATGATGAGGAACCGGTGAGGATCCTGGATGTGAGCAGCAAAGTTCTTTGTGGCAAGACGATAGAGCTTGTTAAGGTGTTGTGGCAACACCGTGGAGTTGAGGATGCCACTTGGGAAAGCAAGGCGGACATGCTGAAGCAATTTCCGCACCTTTTTCCTTCAGGTAAAATTTAGAGGAAAAAATTTCTTAAGTGTGGGAGAGATGTAAAGCCCTGGTTTTGGGCCTAGATGTTTTAGACATCAGATTGGACCGGTCGGAAACGGTTCGAATCGTGTTAGGTGATATAAGGATATCAAGGATCAGAAAAAGATAAAATATGGTAAAAATTGTTAAAATCCTCTAAAAACATGTTTAAGAGATTGGTCAAATCAATTTTACAAAAAGAGTTTCGGAAGTGGTACATTTTGGGTAGTTACCAAAATGTAAAGTTTCAAAACTGTGGAAAATTACAAATTTTCAAAAAGGAGTCAAAATCTTAGAATCTTTAGGGAGCTTTGGTGCAATTACACCTTCCTTAAATTGACATGTGTTTTAAAATGATTTTTAGATAATTAAAATAGAAATGATTTTATTTAATTAAAATTGATAAAATAGGAAATGATTTAAATCTTGATTTTCGGATAAGTATTGATGAGCTCTGTTTTGGATTTGTTTTAATTGAGTTTTGAATTGATTATTATGTTGAAAAAGGGTTTTGATAATATAGATCCCAAAATCCTTGAGTTTCTTGATGGTTTTAGTAGGGTTTTTGAGGTGATCTATTGGGGTTATGCTTGATGGAGGTATAAGGATGGGTTTAGGTTGTTTTTAGATGTGTTTTGATGTTTATAATGGTTGGAAGTGATGTATGTTGGCTGGGTTTGGTTTAGGAAACAATCGATTGAGTTTTCGGTTGTTTCGGATGGTTAAATTGGTGTAGTTTTGGTGAGCAACGAGTTTGTGTTTAGATGTTGGAGTAAAAATGCATTTTAATGTATTTGGATCTCTGTTTTGATGATCTAAAAACATGGGATCTTGATCCGGAATCAAACGAAGCATTTTTGGAGGCTTCAGAAGGGTGATTTCGCGTCGGCAAGCAAGGTTTCGTGTATCGGTGAGTGGAAATGGAATTTCTAGCTTTGTAACGCTTTCAGCATGGTCTTGGGAGCTTAGTGTAAGTTTAAAACACTTAGCTAAGCTCAAGAGTAAGTGATTCGAAAGTCTCCCTCGGAATGTGCTATGTTTTTTGTTGGAAATGCACTTGAATTGAATGTGGTTTTTATTATTGTTTTAAAGCATGTATTAAGCATTGTTGAAGCTGGTTTTTAATGCCATTTTGTTAAGGATACACTTGGTAGGTGATCCTTGGATTTATGAGATATATGCATTTGATTTTAAGCATGTTTTTGCTTGTGAAAATGGCATTGTGATTTATGCTTGCAAACAGTGAAATATTGATGTTGAATGATTATATTGGCAAGTGATGGTAATGGTTTTTGGTTAATTTAATCGGATATAGTTAGCCGGCTATAGGATTGGGTGCACCGTGAATAAAGTCGCCTTGGATGTTGAGGGGTTGTGATTGTGTCGTAATCTCCATCCAAGTACCCTAACGATTGAGGCTAAGACCACAACGGTGGATGGTTTAGTCTCGTGTGTGAGTCTTGTGGTAAGTATCTCGTACTCTCGTTAGTGGAATTATACAAGTACCGATGAGTGATTTTGAGGGGTTGTGATTGTGCCATTAATCTCCATCACGGGTGTTGAGGGGTTGTGATTGTGTCATATATCTCCACCTTGTGTAGTCTGGTAGTATGTATGAAGCGTGTAGGACAACGCTTGTAATCTGCGTATCCGATTGTATCAATTGTGTTGGTTTTGATATGGTTTGAGATTAATCACTTGCAATCCAATATAATGTTTATGATTAATGATTAAGCATGAGATGCTTGGAAATTATTCTAGAATGCATGTGATGCTTGGATTAAGCATGAGCAAATGATTTTGTTGTTGTTTTTAATGATGACATAAGCATGTGGTTTTAAAAGTGCATTGATGCTTTTATGAGCATATTTTAAAGGAAGTCATGAGTTTACAGATGATGATATGTGTAACCCCCTTAGCCCGGCCTAGACGGTTGACCCGAACTACGAAGATTACACGGGGAAAACCAAAGTCAACCCGAAAGTCAACCTTGATTAACGACCCGTTTTTCTTTTAAAGCTTGTCTAGATGCACCTTAACCCTAAGCGTACTCTTGAGATAAGCATACTCAAAAATCACAGCAATCGGAAAGCAATAAGGGACTCAATTGCACAACATACGAATTTAGGGACCAAATTGTAAATTCTGGAAAATTAGAGGACTTAACTAATTTTTAAGATACCATTATGAAATTAATTATGTCACATGCTTCTCTTGCGAATTTCACCTCAAACGGACATCCCAAACTCAAGTAATTGCATATACAAAGTTCAGGACTAAAACGTAAAGATTGCAAAACATAAACCATACAAATCAATGCCCAACGGTCAAGTGTTTCGGAACGGGGCTTGACCGTTCCAAAACGCGGGACCGTTTCGAAACTTGTTCTGAAACAAGGCTTGGCAATAGCAAAAGTGTTTCGGAACGGCCTCTACCTGTTTCGAAACACCAAGGCCATTTCATACACCTATTTCGAAACGGTAGTGCCCATTCCGATACGGACTGCCCAGAAAGTGCAGATTTTTCTGGTTTATCATACATTTACCCAATCAAACATGTCCCTATGACCTCCTAATCATGCCAACAAGTCATTATACATTTAAGGAACATAATTGCATCATCAAAACACGTCCACAGCATCAATTAGGAAAAACCTCAATCTATAGGCATGCAACCTAATACTCAAAACCAACCAAACATCAAACCAACAAAGCAAACACCAAAAGGCCTATTACAAATCCAAAACATCATAGGCATCATGCCAAACTCAGGGAGTCCAAAACATCTCCCAACATCACAATCTAGGTCCCCATTGCCAAATACCAAAAGCTAATAATGTTGTAAAAATAGTCACCATACATGAGCTTAGCTTTCCCTTGGATTACTTGCCCTCCTTGCTGGCCACAAACACCTCAATTATCTGCATTATTTGTTCAAGAAAGAGAGCGTAAGCACATATGCTTAGTGAGGCATGCTCTAAAGGAACAACACAATAATGCACTTTATAAAACACCTTTCAAAGGCCTTTAAATTCATAAACATCATTTCTCATGCAACAATGCATACACAACAAGCATCTCATGCTTCATTAACATCAACATGTCATATTGGCTTTCAAGTGATACCATAACAATTTTTCAACACAAAACACAATCGGATACGCGGATTACAAGCGTTGTCCCATACGCTTCATACACACTACCAACACACTAGGTGGAGTTTACCGGTACAATCACAACCCCTCAACACCCGTGATGGAGTCTAACGGTACAATCACAACCCCTCCACATCACTCATTGGTAGTTGTATAACATCACTAACGAGAACATGGAACACACAACACAAGATCCTCTCATGGCATTTTAACCACCATTATGATCTTAGACATCTCGTTAGTGTACTTGGATGGAGTTTACGGTACCATTACAACCCCTCAACATCCAAGGCGACTTTATTCACGGTGCACCCAATCCTATAGCCGGCTAACTATATCTGATTCAAGTACTTTTAAACCGACACATCACTTGCCAATATACATCATTTACCATCATCAATCCACTGTTTTTAAGCATTAAACAAAGCCATTAAACAATCATGCATCACTATGCATCAAACCACATTTATAAATGTCAAACCTAGGATCTCTTACCTTGAGCATCCTTCAACACATGGCTTTCAAAACCAGCATTAAACATGCTAAAGTATGCTTTCAAAACAGAATTAAACATGCAAATTAAACACATTGCATCCAACCATCTCATGGTTCATCAAAGAGAGAATTTCTCCGAAAACTTTCTCTTGAGCTTAGTTAAGTTGCTTAGACTTAAACTAAGCTCCCAAAACCTTCAAACACTGGTTTCAAAGCTGAAAACCAAACTTCACTCCCCAATTCCGTTTCGCAAGCTTTCTGAAACGCCGTTCAAGCCTCCGGATCAACACCACAAGGATCCGAAGATGTCTCCCCTGTTTTAAACACATCAAAGCAGAGGATTAATGCATCATCATGCATTAAAATCTTCAGCTATTACACCTAAACTCGCTGCACTCACCAAAACTCACATTTCGGCTACCAAACACAACCGAAATCACATCCAAACACTTCCACAACATTACCCAGCCAAGATCCATCACTTCTAAACATTCTTAGACATCAATTAACATCCAAAAAGAACCTAATCACGTCCTTATACCTCCAGCTATAGCAGAACACCAAAATCACCCCAAAAATCACCATTTTCACCAATAAAAACTTAGAAAAATCAACGTATTCGAGATTGCATTGATTAAACCTCAATTACACATCATTAAACATCCAAAATACATTAAAAAGACATCTCAAAACAGAGCCCAAAAAATCACCACGAAATTCTTCAAGATTTAATCAAAATCTCAAGTTTTAAGCCAAAATCAAGATCACAACATTAAAACATTTAATAAAACTTAATTTAAGGATTGAGAACTTGGGAATTCCAGTAAAGAACTGAGTATTTAGAGGAGAAGGACGTTCATACCTCTAAATGTGGATTTCTCCTTGTTTAGAGCCAAAATCCTTGAAAATTCAATATGCAAATGAAGAGGATTTGATGTAGAAATGATTAGGAATCATTTGGGGATTGAAATCTCATCATTAGGTGTGAAAATCAAAAGAAAAGTTGTTGTGGAAATGTGTTTGGCTGAGGGAATTTTGAGAGAAAATGAAATGGGAAAATTTTAGCAAAAGTTAGTTATGAAACTAAAATATGGGTTTTCACTCTTTTCTTTTTATTAATTAAACATTAAATGAGTCACTAAAATTAAGAAAAATATGGAGAAATCCTTCCTTGGGTAAATTAGCTCCTTAAAGATTCAAAGGTTCAATCCTTTCAAAACAGTCACGAACTTTTCAAAAATTACATTTTAATCACTAATTCGAAATGTCATATTTCCAAGCCTTATTTTGTAAATCTGATTTCACCACTCTTATATATATATATATATATTAAAAGAGGATTTTTAGACATTTTTCCATATTTTTAATGCATCTCAAACTATGCTTTCCCTTAAACCACCTTTTATATTCGAACCAAAAATTAGACCGGTTCGGTTCAAACCCTAAACTTCCAAGCCCAAAATTGGGGTGTTACAACTCTCCCCCCTTAAGAAATTTTGTCCTCGAAATTTACCTGGAGGAAAAAGGTATGGAAACTGCTTCATCATGTCATCCTTTCGTTCCCACGTGGCTTCCTCAACACCACGATGCTTCCACAACACCTTTACCAGATAAATGGTCTTGCCTCGAAGAACTTTACTGTCCGAATCCAGAATTTCCACCGGTTCCTCATCATAGGTCAAATCTGGATTCAACTCCACTTCTTCCACAGGCATAACGTGCGAAGGATCCGATCTATACCTCCGAAGCATAGAGACATGAAACACATCATGAATCTTTTCCAACTCTTGCGGTAACCTCAACTTGTACGCAACAGGACCCACACGCTCAATCACCTCGTATGGTCCAATGTACCTAGGGCTCAACTTACCCTTTCTGCCAAACCTCATCACCTTTTTCCAAGGCGAAACTTTCAAAAACACACGGTCACCCACCGCATACTCAATCTCCTTACGCTTCAAATCTGCGTAAGACTTTTGTCGATCAGAAGCTGCCTTCAATCGCTCACAAATGAGTTTCACCTTCTCGGTGGTTCCTTTCAACAAAGTTGGCACCGAAACCAACTTCTGACCGGTTTCAGCCAAACAAAGAGGAGTCCTACACTTCCTCCCGTACAAAGCTTCATAAGGTGCCATTTGAATACTTGCCTGATAACTATTGTTATAAGCAAACTCCACCAAAGGCAAATGTTTCTCCCAATAGCCCTGAAACTCAATCACACAGCACCTCAACATATCTTCCAGCACTTGGATAACACGCTCAGACTGTCCATCCGACTGTGGATGATAAGAAGTACTGAAATTCAACCGTGTACCCAAAGCCTGGTGCAAACACTGCCAGAAACGTGATGTAAACCTCGGATCTCTATCCGACACAATCGACTTTGGCACACCATGCAGCCGCACAATCTCAGCAATGTACAGCTCCGCAAGCTTATCCAAAGTATAAGTAGTATGCACAGGTAAGAAATGTGCACACTTCGTCAGGCGATCCACAATCACCCACACTGAATTCTTCTTTGATGGCGAAAAAGGCAAACCAGACACGAAGTCCATGGTAATCCTTTCCCACTTCCATTCAGGAATCCTCAATGGTTGCAACAACCCGGAAGGAAACTGATGCTCAGCCTTAACCCGCTGACAATCCATGCACTTGCTCACATACTCAGCAACATCTTTCTTTAAACCCACCCAATAGTACTCATCTCGAAGATCACGATACATCTTAGTACTACCAGGGTGCATAGCAAAAGAACTACTATGAGCTTCAGTCAGAATAGCACACCTCAATTAAGCATCATTGGGCACTACTATCCGACTCCCAAAACATAAAACCCCATCATCATTAAAGCAGAAATCCGACGGCCTATCCTCAGCAATATCCTGAACATGTGGCACCAAGGAATCATCCAACAGCTGCTTATCCTTTATCAACTGAACCAAGGATGGTTTCACTTGCAATTCAGCCACAAGACCACCATCACGCGAAATACGCAAACTAGAAAACATAGCCCTCAACTCCACCGCTACCTTCCTACTCAAGGCATCCGCTACAACATTAGCTTTACCCGGATGGTACTCGATCGTCAAATCGTAATCCTCAAGCAACTCCACCCAACGTCGTTGCCTAAGATTCAACTCTTTCTGAGACATCAGATACTTCAAACTCTTGCGATCCGTGTAACGCCCCAATTTTGGGCTTAGAAGTTTTGGGTTTGGACCGGTTCGGTCGGGGTGCGGTTCGAATATATAAAGGTGATTTTAGGAAAGCCTAGTTCGGTTTGCATTAAAAATATGGAAAAATGTCTTAAAATCCTCTTTTATTATATATAAGAGAATGGTGAAATCAATTTTACAAAATGAGGATTGGAAGAGTGACATTTTGAGTTAGTGACCAAAATGTAATTTTTGAAAACTGTGAGACTGTTTTAAAAAGGATTGAAACTTTGAATCTTTAAGGAGCTATTTACCCAATAGGAGTTTCTCCAGATTTTTCTTAAATATTAAAGGATTAATTAATGATTTTAATAAAAGGTAAAAAGGAGGGAAAAGATATTTTGGCATTTTTAACTAACTTTTCCCAATTTCCATTTTCCTTTTCTCTCAACTTTCTCTCAACCCAAACACATTTCTCCAGCACATTTTCCCTCTGATTTTGACATCCAAATATGAGATTTCAATCCTCTTTTGATCTCTAATCATCTCTTCAACAAAACATTAGCATTTGCTTATTGGATTTTCAAGAATCTTGGTTCCAAAAAGGGAGAAACTCAAGTTTAGAGGTATGAACGTCCTTCTCCTCTAAATTCTCAGTTCTTTACTGAAATTCCCAAGTTCTCAATCCTTGGTTTGTGCTTTATAAAAGGTTTTACAATTGTGTTCTTGATCTTGGCTTTAAAATGCAAGATTTGCTTTAATTTTGATGAAATTCGTGTGATCTGATTGGGCATTGTTTTGAGATGTCATTTTGATGAAAAATGAATGTATAATTGATGAGAAATTGAGGTTTAATCAATGCAATCCCGAATAGGTTGATTTTCCTAAGTTTTGCTTGAGTTTTTGGTTATTTTTGGAGTGATCTTGATGATCTGTTATAGCTGGAGGTATAAGGACGTGGTTAGATCCTTTTTGGATGTTAATTGATGTTTAAGAATGTTTAGAGTTGATGGATCTTGGCTGGGTAGAGTTGTGGAGTTGTTTGGATGTGTTTTCGGTTGTGTTTGGTAGCCGAAAATGGAGTGTGGATGAGAGCAGCGAGTTTAGGTGCTTTCATTGAAGATATTAATGCATGATGATGCATTAATCCTCTGCTTTGATGTGTTTAAAACAGGGGAGTCATCTTTGGATCCTTGTGGTGGTGATTCGGAAGCTTGATTGGTGTTTCGGCAAGTAGCGAAACGGAATCGGTGAGTGGATTTTGGTTTACGGCTTTGAAACCAATGTTTTGAAGGTTTGGCAGCTTAGTTTAAGTCTAAGTAACTTAGCTAAGCTCAAGAGTAAGTTTTCGGAAAAACTCTCTTGGTGATGAACCATGAGTTGGTTGAATGCAATGTGATTTGTTTGCATGTTTTAAATCTTGTTTTGAAAGCATATTTTAGCATGATTATTTGCTGATTTTATAAGCCATGTGTTGAAGGATGCTCAAGGTAAGGGATCCTTGTTTTGAACATAGCTAAATGTGGTTTTGATGCTTAATGATGCATGATGATTATGGCTTTGTTAAATGCTTTAAAACAGTGGAATATTGTTGTTAATGATGTATATTGGCAAGTGATGTTTTGAGAATGGTTAAGAACACTATGGTGGTTAAAAGTCCATGGTTGGTTCTTGGTTAAGATCACAAAGGTGGTTAAAAGTCCTTGTGTGAATCTTGTGTATTTTAAGAACAACATGGTGGTTAAAAGTCCATGGTTGGTTCTTGGTTAAGGTCACAAAGGTGGTTAAAAGTCCTTGTGTGAGCCTTGTGTATTTAAGAACACCATGGTGGTTAAAAGTCCATGGGTGATTCATGTTTAGGACACAAAGGTGGTTAAAAGTCCTTGTGTGGTCCTTGTGAATTGTAAGAACATCATGGTGGTTAAAAGTCCATGGATGATTCTTGTACTAAGGACACAATGGTGGTTAAAAGTCCATGTGTGGTCCCTGTGAATTGTAAGATCACAATGGTGGTTAAAAGTCCATGTGTGGATCTTGTATTGATTGTATCACTTGTGGCCAATATGACATGTTATAAACTTGAAGCATGAAATGCTTGTTTTAAATGCTTATGTGCATGAACAAATGATGTTTTGAGCTAAGGTTTATAAAGGTGTTTATAAATGCATTATTGAGTTGTTTTAATTGAGCATTCCTCACTAAGCTATTTGCTTACGCTCTCTCTTTTCTTAAACCAATAATGCAGAGCATTGAAGTGCATTAGGGGCAGCAAGGAAGCCAAGAATCCAAGTGAAGGTTTAAGCTCATGTATGGTGAATGTTTTCTAACACTATTAGCTTTTGGGCATTTGGCAATGGGGAACCTTTATTGTTGTTTTGGGAGATGCTTTGGACTCCCTAAGTTGGTTTTATGTTGTTGATGATGTTGGAACATGTAATTGGCCTCTTGGTATGTGTTTTGGTGATTTGAGGATTGCATGGTTTGTTATATAGGATACTTGCCTATAGAATTGGGTTTTTCTTATATTGATGCTATGTTTGTGTATGGTTGATGCAATTATGTTCCTTATGCATGTAATGACTTGCTGGTATAATTTGGTTGCCTTTGGAGCATGTTCGATGGGTCTATTGTGTAATAAACCAGCAAAATTTCTGCAATCTGGGCAGCCTGTTTCGGAACAGGTACTACCGTTTCGGAACAGAGGGCCTGAAATGGCCTAGGCGTTTCGAAACGAGAGGAACCGTTCTGAAACGAAAATGCTACTGCCAAGCTTTGTTCCGATACTCATTTCGGAACGGTCCCGCGTTTCGGAACAGGTCCTCCCTGTTTCAGAACACTCGACCGTTGGGCTCTGAATTTGATGGTTATATGTTCTGGAATCTTTGCGTTTTGGTCCCGAACTTTGTATATGCAATTGAATGAGTCTGAGATGTCTGTTTGAGCTGAAATTTGGCAGAGAAGCATGAAAGATGACTAATTTCATACTGGTAACTTTTAATTGGGTTAAGTCCCTATAATTTTCAGAATTTACAATTTGGTCCCTAATTCCTTAATTTATGCAATTGAGTCCCTGAATGTTCTCTGATTGTTATGATCTTTGAGTATGCTGATCTTGTGAACATACCTAGGGTTAATGTGCATCTAGACAAGTTTAAAAAGAAAAAAAAGGGTCGTTAATCAAGGTTGACTTTCGGGTTGACTTTGGTTTTCCCCGTGTAAACTTCTTAATTCGGTTCAACCGTTTGGGCCGGGTTAAGGGGGTTACATTTGAGTTCTCGTGTATTTGGGAATGATTATGTGGGTGATTAAAGTATGTATGCTGAGTATGATTGTTGAATGAAAGCATGTTGAGTGAATTGTAAATATGTTACAATTGTGGTGTATGCTGTGGTGAAGCATGTTGTGGGTACCCATTGCCAAATCAAAGCTAATGTAATGATATTGTTTTTAATTGGAAAATGAGCTTGAGTACTTGGATTGCTTACCTTGCTGAGCCTGACTTTGTTTTATTGCATTGTGATTGCATTGTTAGTGTATGGCACCTCGTAGAGAGTTGAGGGTTAATACGCGAGCTATGGCTCAGAATGAAAATGAAGAGAATGCTGAGAATATGGTAGGTTTACCTCATCCGCCTGGTGGTGGTGGTGCTGAGGGTGAAGGAGCTGGTGTTGCAGTTGGTGCTGGGGTCGCTGGACCTGAAGCTGGTCAGGGGCAAGCTGTTCCTGACATGACAATGTTGGTTCAAGCTGTTGCTGGTGCTTTTCGAGCAGCGGTAGCTGTAGCTCAAGGAGCTGGGAATCAGGGTGATGCTGGTGTTAGACTACCCTTGGAACGTTTGCACAGTCTGGGAGGGACTGAGTTCAGGGGTTTGTCTGCTGAAGGTTCGGAGTCTTGGTTGGAAAGTACCAAGAGAATCTTGAGTCAAATGAACTGTAATGAAGTTCAGAAGCTGGGCTGTGTAGTATCGTTGCTGCAGGACGATGCATACACTTGGTGGACAACCACTATCTCTGGGATGGTAGATGCTGATGTAACTTGGACGTTCTTTCAGAACGCGTTCAAGAGAAGGTATCTAGGTGTGAGGTACCTAGATGAAAAGAAAAGGGAATTTATGTCTCTTACCCAAGGGAGCATGTCTGTAGCCGAGTACGAGGTTCAGTTTGTTCGGCTTAGTCAGTACGCACCTGAGCTTGTCCCGGATGAGCGGGAGAGGTGTGAGAGGTTCCGTTATGGTTTGGTGACGGAAGTGAAGACGTATATGTTGGCTGCTGAGTATAATGATTTAGATGTGCTGGTTGGTCAGGCAAAGGACATTGAGATGAATTTGGGTTTATCGTCTAAAAGTGCTGGTTCTGGTGCTGGTAAGCGAGCTGCTGAGTATAGTTCCGGTGGTGGACGGAACAAGAGGGGACGTGATCAGAAGTATCAGTCTTCAGCTAAGCGAGGTGGTGGTGCGCCTGCTCAGGGAGGAAAGGCTAGAGTTGATCCGAGTGCATGTTGGACATGTAGATCGCGTGGCCATATGAAACGTGATTGTCCTCGAGCTGTGAGGGAGGTGCAAGCTCCTGTTGTGGCGGCTGGTAATTCATGCTGGAACTGTGGATCTACGAATCACATGAGGAGGGAGTGTCCTATATTGGCTGGTGGCCAAGGGCGTGCTCATGTAGTTGTTGCACCACAGAGAGGTCGTGGGCGCGGCCGTGGTAACTTCCAGCGTAGGGAGGATGGTGGACGTAATGTGGCCCATGTGGTAGCTGTTCAGCCTGAGGGTGGCGGCCAGGCTAGAGTGTTTGCTCAGAGGGAGGGGAGGAATGACGCGGATGTGATCGCAGGTACTTTTACTTTGCAATCCTTGTCATTACTTTCCTTGATTGATTCTGGATCTACGCACTCATACATATTGCGTGAGCATGCTGAATTGATTGGTTTGCCTGTTGAGTCTTTGGATGTTGGTATGCGTGTCACTAGTTCTTTTGGTGAGACTGTTGTGACTCGAAAGCTTTATAGAAGATGTCCTTTGGTTGTGCAAGATCATGTTTTTCTTGTTGACCTTATGGAGTTGCCTTTCTATGGTTTTGATGTAATCCTTGGTATGGATTGGCTTGTTGAGCATCGAGTTGTGGTAGATTGTGAGAATAAGCGAGTTTCGTTGAAGCTTGCGGATGATTATGAGGTAGTTGTGGTTGGTGAGAATGTGAAGTTTCTTGCCAATGTGGTGTCTACATTGGAGGCGAGCCGGATGCTGAGGCAAGGTTGTGAAGCTTACCTAGCTTTTGTGATGAATCCTAGCTCTAAGGAGTTGTGTGTGCAAGATATCAGGACTGTGCGAGAGTTTCCTGGTGTGTTTCCTGAGGAGTTGCCTGGATTGCCTCCTAATCGTGAAGTGGAGTTTGGGATTGAGCTGTATGAGAACACAACTCCAGTGTCCATTACCCCTTATAGAATGGCACCTAAAGAGTTGAAGGAGCTGAAGACGCATTTGCAAGAGTTGCTTTATCGTGGTTTCATTCGGCCGAGTGTGTCACCTTGGGGTGCACCGGTCTTATTTGTAAAGAAGAACGATGGCACTATGAGAATGTGCATTGATTATCGTCAGCTGAACAAGTTGACTATCAAGAATTGGTATCCATTGCCGAGAATTGATGATCTTTTTGATCAATTTCGGGGGGCAGCTGTGTTCTCTAAGATTGACTTAAGGTCAGGGTATTACCAGTTGAAGGTGAAGGATGTGAATGTGCCAAAGACAACTTTCAGAACAAGGTATGGGCATTATGAGTTCCTTGTGATGCCGTTTGGTTTGACAAATGCTCCTGCAGCTTTCATGGACATGATGAACCGAGTATTTCATGAATACTTGGATAAATTTGTTGTGGTGTTCATTGATGATATCCTCGTGTACTCGCGTACTGAGGAGGAGCATGAAGAGCATTTGAGAATTGTGCTGCAAGCTTTGTTGGAGAATCAGCTTTATGCCAAGCTGAGCAAGTGTGAGTTTTGGCTTAGAGAAGTGGTGTTTCTTGGTCATGTGGTTTCTGCTGAAGGGATTCGTGTTGATCCTCAGAGATTTAGGCAGTGATGAATTGGAAAGTTCCTAAGTCTGTTCATGAGGTCCGTAGTTTCCTTGGTTTGGCGGGATACTACCGGAGGTTTGTGGATGGGTTTTCGAAGATTGCTGCACCTTTGACAAAGTTGTTGCAGAAGGATGTTAAGTATGAGTGGACGGAGGCGAGACAGCAGGCTTTTGAGAAGCTTAAGGCAGCTTTGACGCAAGCTCCGATCTTGGTTCAACGTGAATCAGGGAAAGAGTTTGTGGTGTACAGTGATGCGTCTTATGTTGGTTTGGGATGTGTGTTGATGCAAGAGGGTAAGGTGGTGGCTTATGCATCACGGCAGTTGAAGGTGCATGAGCGCAATTATCCTACGCATGATATTGAGTTGGCTGCGGTGGTTCTTGCTTTGAAGATCTGGAGACATTACCTGTATGGTGAGAAGTGTACTGTGTACACGGATCACAAGAGTTTGAAGTATCTGATGTCTCAGAAAGAGTTGAATCTTAGGCAGCGACGTTGGGTAGAGTTGCTCAAGGATTATGATTTGACGATTGAGTATCACCCTGGGAAAGCTAATGTTGTGGCGGATGCCTTGAGCAGAAAGGTAGTTGTTGAGTTGAGGGCTATGTTTGCCAGTTTGAGTATTTCGCGCGATGGTGGTCTTGTGGCCGAGTTGCAGGTGAAACCATCTTTGGTTCAGTTGATTAAGGAAAAGCAGTTGTTGGATGATTCCTTGGTACCTCATGTTCAGGATATCGCGGAGGGTAGGCCTTCGGATTTCTGTTTTAATGATGATGGAGTGTTGTGTTTTGGGAGTCGGATAGTAGTGCCCAATGATGCTGAATTGAGGCGTGCTATTCTGACTGAAGGTCATAGTAGTCCTTTTGCTATGCACCCTGGTAGTACTAAGATGTATCGTGATCTTCGTGATGAGTACTATTGGGTGGGTTTAAAGAAGGATGTTGCTGAGTTTGTAAGCAAGTGTATGGTGTGTCAGCGAGTTAAGGCTGAACATCAGTTTCCTTCAGGGTTGTTGCAACCGTTGAGAATCCCTGAATGGAAGTGGGAAAGGATTACCATGGACTTTGTGTCTGGTTTGCCTTTGTCACCGTCGAAGAAGAATTCGGTGTGGGTGATTGAGGATCGCCTGACGAAGTGTGCGCATTTCTTGCCTGTGCATACTACGTATTCTTTGGATAAGCTTGCGGAGCTGTACATTGCTGAGATTGTGCGGCTGCATGGTGTGCCTAAGTCGGTTGTGTCGGATAGGGATCCGAGCATCGCGTTTTTGGCAGTGTTTGCATCAGGCTTTGGGTACACGGTTGAATTTCAGTACATCTTATCATCCTCATTCGGATGGTCAGTCAGAGCGTGTTATCCAGGTTTTGGAGGATATGTTGAGGTGCTGCGTGATTGAGTTCCAGGGCTCTTGGGAGAAACATTTGCCTTTGGTGGAGTTTGCCTATAATAATAGTTATCAGGCAAGTATTCAAATGGCACCTTATGAAGCTTTGTACGGGAGGAAGTGTATTACTCCTCTTTGTTGGGCTGAAACGGGTCAGAAGTTGGTTTCGATGCCGGCTTTGTTGAAAGGAACCACCGAGAAGGTGAAGCTCATTTGTGAGCGTTTGAAGGCAGCTTCTGATCGGCAAAAGTCATACGCGAATTTGAAGCATAAGGAGATTGAGTATGCGGTGGGTGATCGTGTGTTTTTGAAGGTTTCGCCTTGGAAAAAGGTGATGAGGTTTGGTCGGAAGGGTAAGTTGAGCCCTAGGTACATTGGACCATACGAGGTGATTGAGCGTGTGGGTCCTGTTGCGTACAAGTTGAGGTTACCGCAAGAGTTGGAAAAGATTCATGATGTGTTTCATGTTTCTATGCTTCGGAAGTATAGATCGGATCCTTCACATGTGATGCCTGTGGAAGAAGTGGAATTGAATCCGGATTTGACCTATGATGAGGAATCGGTGAAAATTCTGGATTCGGATAGTAAGGTTCTTCGTGGCAAGACCATTGAGTTGGTAAAGGTGTTGTGGAAGCATCGTGGTGTTGAAGAAGCCACGTGGGAGCGGAAGGATGATATGCTGAAGCAGTTTCCGTACCTCTTTCCTTCAGGTAAATTTCGAGGACGAAATTTCTTAAGGGGGGGAGAGTTGTAACGCCCCAATTTTGGGCTTAGAAGTTTTGGGTTTGGACCGGTTCGGTCGGGGTGTGGTTCGAATATATAAAGGTGATTTTAGGAAAGCCTAGTTCGGGTTGCATTAAAAATATAGAAAAATGTCTTAAAATCCTCTTTTATTATATATAAGAGAATGGTGAAATCAATTTTACAAAATGAGGTTTGGAAGAGTGACATTTTGAGTTAGTGACCAAAATGTAATTTTTGAAAACTGTGAGACTGTTTTAAAAAGGATTGAAACTTTGAATCTTTAAGGAGCTATTTACCCAATAGCAGTTTCTCCAGATTTTTCTTAAATATTAAAGGATTAATTAATGATTTTAATAAAAGGTAAAAAGGAGGGAAAAGATATTTTGGCATTTTTAACTAACTTTTCCCAATTTCCATTTTCCTTTTCTCTCAACTTTTCTCTCAATCCAAACACATTTCTCCAGCACATTTTCCCTCTGATTTTGACATCCAAATATGAGATTTCAATCCTCTTTTGATCTCTAATCATCTCTTCAACAAAACCTTAGCATTTGCTTATTGGATTTTCAAGAATCTTGGTTCCAAAAAGGGAGAAACTCAAGTTTAGAGGTATGAACGTCCTTCTCCTCTAAATTCTCAGTTCTTTACTGAAATTCCCAAGTTCTCAATCCTTGATTTGTGTTTTATAAAAGGTTTTACAATTTTGTTCTTGATCTTGGCTTTAAAATGCAAGATTTGCTTTAATTTTGATGAAATTCGTGTGATCTGATTGGGCATTGTTTTGAGATGTCATTTTGATGAAAAATGAATGTATAATTGATGAGAAATTGAGGTTTAATCAATGCAATCCCGAATAGGTTGATTTTCCTAAGTTTTGCTTGAGTTTTTGGTTGTTTTTGGAGTGATCTTGATGATCTGTTATAGCTGGAGGTATAAGGACGAGGTTAGATCCTTTTTGGATGTTATTGATGTTTAAGAATGTTTAGAGTTGATGGATCTTGGCTGGGTAGTGTTGTGGAGTTGTTTGGATGTGTTTTCGGTTGTGTTTGGTAGCCGAAAATGGAGTGTGGATGATAGCAGCGAGTTTAGGTGCTTTCATTGAAGATATTAATGCATGATGATGCATTAATCCTCTGCTTTGATGTGTTTAAAACAGGAGAGTCATCTTTGGATCCTTGTGGTGGTGATCTAGAAGCTTGATTGGTGTTTCGGCAAGTAGCGAAACGGAATCGGTGAGTGGATTTTGGTTTACGGCTTTGAAACCAATGTTTTGAAGGTTTGGGAGCTTAGTTTAAGTCTAAGCAACTTAGCTATGCTCAAGAGTAAGTTTTCGGAAAAACACTCTTGATGATGAACCATGAGTTGGTTGAATGCAATGTGATTTGTTTACATGTTTTAAATCCTGTTTTGAAAGCATATTTTAGCATGATTATTTGCTGATTTTATAAGCCATGTGTTGAAGGATGCTCAAGGTAAGGGATCCTTGTTTTGAACATTGCTAAATGTGGTTTTGATGCTTAATGATGCATGATGATTATGGCTTTGTTAAATGCTTTAAAACAGTGGAATGTTGTTGTTAATGATGTATATTGGCAAGTGATGTTTTGAGAATGGTTAAGAACACTATGGTGGTTAAAAGTCCATGGTTGGTTCTTGGTTAAGATCACAAAGGTGGTTAAAAGTCCTTGTGTGAATCTTGTGTATTTTAAGAACAACATGGTGGTTAAAAGTCCATGGTTGGTTCTTGGTTAAGGTCACAAAGGTGGTTAAAAGTCCTTGTGTGAGCCTTGTGTATTTAAGAACACCGTGGTGGTTAAAAGTCCATGGGTGATTCATGTTAAGGACACAAAGGTGGTTAAAAGTCCTTGTGTGGTCCTTGTGAATTGTAAGAACATCATGGTGGTTAAAAGTCCATGGATGATTCTTGTGCTAAGGACACAATGGTGGTTAAAAGTCCATGTGTGGTCCTTGTGAATTGTAAGATCACAATGGTGGTTAAAAGTCCATGTGTGGATCTTGTATTGATTGTATCACTTGTGGCCAATATGACATGTTATAAACTTGAAGCATGAAATGCTTGTTTTAAATGCTTATGTGCATGTACAAATGATGTTTTGAGCTAAGGTTTATAAAGGTGTTTATAAATGCATTATTGAGTTGTTTTAATTGAGCATTCCTCACTAAGCTATTTGCTTACGCTCTCTCTTTTCTTAAACCAATAATGCAGAGCATTGAAGTGCATTAGGGGCAGCAAGGAAGCCAAGAATCCAAGTGAAGGTTTAAGCTCATGTATGGTGAATGTTTTCTAACACTATTAGCTTTTGGGCATTTGGCAATGGGGAACCTGTATTGTTGTTTTGGGAGATGCTTTGGACTCCCTAAGTTGGTTTTATGTTGTTGAACATGTTGGAACATGTAATTGGCCTCTTGGTATGTGTTTTGGTGATTTGAGGATTGCATGGTTTGTTATATAGGATACTTGCCTATAGAATTGAGTTTTTCTTATATTGATGCCATGTTTGTGTATGGTTGATGCAATTATGTTCCTTATGCATGTAATGACTTGCTGGTATAATTTGGTTGCCTTTGGAGCATGTTCGATGGGTCTATTGTGTAATAAACCAGCAAAATTTCTGCAATCTGGGCAGCCTGTTTCGGAACAGGTACTACCGTTTCGGAAATGGCCTGAAATGGCCTAGGCGTTTCGAAACGGGAGGAACCGTTCCGAAACGGAAATGCTACTGCCAAGCTCTGTTCTGATACTCGTTTCGGAACGGTCCCGCGTTTCGGAACAGGTCCTCCCTGTTTCTGAACACTCGACCGTTGGGCTCTGAATTTGATGGTTATATGTTCTGGAATCTTTGCGTTTTGGTCCCGAACTTTGTATATGCAATTGAATGAGTTTGAGATGTCCGTTTGAGCTGAAATTTGGCAGAGAAGCATGAAAGATGAATAATTTCATACTGGTAACTTTTAATTGGGTTAAGTCCCTATAATTTTCAAAATTTACAATTTGGTCCCTAATTCCTTAATTTATGCAATTGAGTCCCTGAATGTTCTCTGATTGTTATGATCTTTGAGTATGCTGATCTTGTGAACATACCTAGGGTTAATGTGCATCTATACAAGTTTAAAAAGAAAAACAAGGGTCGTTAATCAAGGTTGACTTTCGGGTTGACTTTGGTTTTCCCCGTGTAAACTTCTTAATTCGGTTCAACCGTCTGGGCTGGGTTAAGGGGGTTACAATCCGTGTACACAGTACACTTCTCACCATACATGTAATGCCTCCATATTTTCAAGGCAAAGACCACCGCAGCTAGCTCAATGTCATGCGTAGGATAATTGCGCTCATGCACCTTCAATTGGCGCGATGCATAAGCCACCACCTTACCCTCCTGCATCAACACACATCCCAAACAAACGTAGGATGCGTCACTATACACCACAAGCTCTTTCCCTGATTCAGGTTGAACCAAGATAAGAGCTTGCGTCAAAGCTGCCTTAAGCTTCTCAAAAGCCTGTTGTCTCGCTTCTGTCCAATCAAACTTAACATCCTTCTGCAACAACTTCATCAAAGGTGCAACAATCTTTGGAAACCCATCCACGAACCTCCGGTAGTATCCTGCCAAACCAAGGAAACTACGGACTTCATGAACAGACATAGGAGGCTTCCAATTCATCACTGCCTCAATCTTCTGAGGATCAACACAAATCCCCTCAGCAGAGACCACATGACCAAGAAACACAACTTCTTTGAGCCAAAACTCACACTTGCTCAGCTTGGCATAAAGCTGATTCTCCAAAAAAGCCTGCAACAGAATTCTCAAATGCCCCTCATGCTCTTCCTCAGTATGTGAGTACACGAGGATATCATCAATGAACACCACAACAAATTTATCCAAGTATTCATGGAACACTCTATTCATCATGTCCATGAAAGCTGCATGAGCATTCGTCAAACCAAACGGCATCACAAGAAACTCATAATGCCCATACCTCCTTCTGAAGGTTGTCTTTGGCACATCCACATCCTTCACCTTTAACTGGTAATACCCTGACCTTAAGTCAATTTTAGAGAACCCAGCTGCTCCCCGAAATTGATCAAAAAAATCATCAATCCTCGGCAATGGATATCGATTCTTGATAGTCAACTTGTTAAGCTGACGGTAATCGATGCACATTCTCATAGTGCCATCCTTTTTCTTCACAAATAAGACCGGTGCACCCCAAGGTGACACACTCGGCCGAATGAAACCACGATCAAGCAACTCCTGAAGTTGCATCTTCAGCTCCTTCAACTCTTTAGGTGCCATTCGATAAGGAGTAATGGACACTGGAGTTGTGTTTTCATACAGCTCAATTCCAAACTCCACTTCACGATTAGGAGGCAATCCAGGTAACTCCTCCGGAAACACACCAGGAAACTCTCGCACAATCCTAATATCTTGAACTCGCAACTTCTTAGAGCTAGGATTCATCACAAAGGCTAGGTAGGCTTCACAACCTTGCCTCAGAATTCGGCTCGCCTCCAATGTAGACACCACATTGGCAAGAAACTTCACATTCTCACCCACCACCACTACCTCATAATCATCCACAAGCTTCAGCGAAACTCGCTTGTTCTCAAAATCCACCACATCTCGATGTTCAACAAGCCAATCCATACCAAGGATTACATCAAAACCATAGAAAGGCAATTCCATAAGATCAACATGAAAAACATGGTTTTGCACAACCAAGGGACATCTTCTATAAAGCTTTCGTGTCACGACAGTCTCACCCAAAGAACTAGTTACAGGCATACCAACATCCAAAGACACAACAGGCAAACCAAGCAATTGAGCATGCTCACGCAATATGTATGAGTGTGTAGATCCGGAATCAATCAAGGAAAGTAATGACAAAGATTGCAAAGTGAAGGTACCTACGATCACATCCGTGTCATTTCTTCCCTCTCGCTGCGCATACACTCGAGCCTGGCCTCCACCCTCAGGTTGGACAGCCACCACATGAGCCACATTCCTTCCACCATCCTCTCTGCGCTGGAAGTTACCTCGGCCGCGCCCACGACCTCTTTGTGGTGCAACAACTCCAAGAGCACGTCCCTGACCACCACCGGCCAACAGAGGACACTCCCTCCTCATATGATCTGCCGAACCACAGTTCCAGCACGAATTACCGGTCACCACAACAGGAGCCTGCACCTCTCTCGCTGCCCGAGGACATTCACGCCTCAAATGAGCACGCGATCCACACACCCAGCATGTGTTCTGATCAGCTCTCGCTCTGTCTCCCTGAACAGGCGCACCATGCCCTCAACCACCACGCCTAGCAGAAGACTGATACCTTCGATCACGTCCTCTCTTGTTCCGTCCACCACCGGAACTATACTCAGCAGCTCGCTTGCCCGAGCTAGAACCAACACCTCTAGAAGACAAACTCAGATTCAGCTCAATATCCTTCGCTCTACTAACCAGCACATCAAAGTCAGTGTACTCAGCGGCCAGCATATAGGTCTTTACATCCGTCACCAATCCATAACGGAAACGTTCACACCTCTCCCGCTCATCAGGGATAAGCTCAGGTGCGTATTGACTGAGACGGACAAATTGAACCTCGTTCTCAGCTACTGTCATACTTCCTTGTGTCAGAGACATAAACTCTCTTTTCTTTTCATCCAGGTACCGCACACCCAAATACTTCCTCTTGAACGCGTTCAGGAAGAACGTCCAAGTTACATCCGCTTCCTCCATTCTGGAGACAGTGGTCGTCCACCAGGTATACGCATCATCATGCAACAGCGATACCACACAACCTAGCTTCTGCGCATCAGTGCAGTTCATTTGTCCCAAAATTCTCTTGGTACTTTCCAACCAAGACTCGGAACCCTCTGCAGACAAACCCCTGAACTCAGTCCCTCCCAGACTGCGCAAACGTTCCAAAGGTAGTCTAGCATTAGCATCTCCCTGATGCCCAGCTCCACGAGCTCCAGCTACTGCCGCCTGAAAGGCTCCAGCAATAGCCTGTATCAGCACTGTCATATCAGGAGCAGCTTGCCCCTGCCCAGCTTCAGGTCCAGCGACCCCGGCACCAGCACCAGCACCAGCTCCATCACCTCCATCACCACCACCACCGGGTGGAGGAGGTAGATCCACTACATTCTCAACATTCTCTTCATTCTCGTTTTGTGCCACAGCTCGCGTATTAATCCTCGTCTCTCTACGAGGTCCATTTCACTAAACAATACACAAACACAAATGCAATAAACATAATCAGGCTCAGCAAGGTAAGAAATCCAAGTACTCAAGCTCACTTCCAATTAAAAACAAATTATTTCATTAGTTTTGATATGGCAATGGGTCCCTCTAACATGCTTCACCACAACATACATCACAATTGCAACATACTTACAATTCACACATCATACTTTCACTCAACAAGCATACAAAGCAATCATACACATATCACACACATAACCATTCCCAATTACTCGAGAACTCAGCTCTGGTACCACCAAATGTAACCCCCTTAGCCCGGCCTAGACGGTTGACCCGAACTACGAAGATTACACGGGGAAAACCAAAGTCAACCCGAAAGTCAACCTTGATTAATGACCGTTTTTTTTCTTTTAAAACTTGTCTAGATGCACCTTAACCCTAAGCATACTCTTGAGATAAGCATACTCAAAAATCATAGCAATCGGAAAGCAATAAGGGACTCAATTGCACAACATACGAATTTAGGGAGCAAATTGTAAATTCTGGAAAATTAGAGGACTTAACTAATTTTTAAGATACCATTATGAAATTAGTTATGTCACATGCTTCTCTGTCGAATTTCACCTCAAACAGACATCCCAAACTCAAGTAATTGCATATACAAAGTTCAGGACTAAAACGTAAAGATTGCAAAACATAAACCATACAAATCAGTGCCCAACGGTCAAGTGTTTCGGAACGGGGCTTGACCGTTCCGAAACACGGGACCGTTTCGAAACCTGTTCCGAAACAGGGCTTGGCAGTAGCAAAAGTGTTTCGGAACGGCCTCTACCCGTTTCGAAACACCAAGGCCATTTCATACACCTGTTTCGAAACGGTAGTGCCCGTTCCGATACGGACTGCCCAGAAAGTGCAGATTTTTCTGGTTTATCATACATTTACCCAATCAAACATGTCCATATGACCTCCTAATCATGCCAACAAGTCATTATACATTTAAGGAACATAATTGCATCATCAAAACACGTCCACGACATCAATTAGGAAAAACCTCAATCTATAGGCATGCAACCTAATACTCAAAACCAACCAAACATCAAACCAACAAAGCAAACACCAAAAGGCCTATTACAAATCCAAAATATCATAGGCATCATGCCAAACTCAGGGAGTCCAAAACATCTCCCAACATCACAATCTAGGTCCCCATTGCCAAATACCAAAAGCTAATAATGTTGTAAAAATAGTCACCATACATGAGCTTAGCTTTCCCTTGGATTTCTTACCCTCCTTGCTGGCTACAAACACCTCAATTATCTGCATTATTGGTTCAAGAAAGAGAGCGTAAGCACATATGCTTAGTGAGGCATGCTCTAAAGGAACAACACAATAATGCACTTTATAAAACACCTTTCAAAGGCCTTTAAATTCATAAACATCATTTCTCATGCAACAATGCATACACAACAAGCATCTCATGCTTCATTAACATCAACATGTCATATTGGCTTTCAAGTGATACCATAACCATTTTTCAACACAAAACACAATCGGATACGCGGATTACAAGTGTTGTCCCATACGCTTCATACACACTACCAACACACTAGGTGGAGTTTACCGGTACAATCACAACCCCTCAACACCCGTGATGGAGTCTAACGGTACAATCACAACCCCTCCACATCACTCATTGGTAGTTGTATAACATCACTAACGAGAACACGGAACACACAACACAAGATCCTCTCATGGCATTTTAACCACCATTATGATCTTAGACATCTCGTTAGTGTACTTGGATGGAGTTTACGATACCATTACAACCCCTCAACATCCAAGGCGACTTTATTCACGGTGCATCCAATCCTATAGCCGGCTAACTATATCCGATTCAAGTACTTTTAAACCGACACATCACTTGCCAAATATACATCATTTACCATCATCAATCCACTGTTTTTAAGCATTAAACAAAGCCATTAAACCATAATGCATCACTATGCATCAAACCACATTTATAAATGTCAAACCTAGGATCTCTTACCTTGAGCATCCTTCAACACATGGCTTTCAAAACCAGCATTAAACATGCTAAAGTATGCTTTCAAAACAGAATTTAAACATGCAAATTAAACACATTGCATCCAACCATCTCATGGTTCATCAAAGAGAGAGTTTCTCCGAAAACTTACTCTTGAGCTTAGTTAAGTTGCTTAGACTTAAACTAAGCTCCCAAAACCTTCAAACACTGGTTTCAAAGCTGAAAACCAAACTTCACTCACCAATTCCGTTTCGCAAGCTTGCCGAAACGCCGTTCAAGCCTCCGGATCAACACCACAAGGATCCGAAGATGTCTCCCCTATTTTAAACACATCAAATCATAGGATTAATGCATCATCATGCATTAAAATCTTCAGCTATTACACCTAAACTCGCTGCTCTCACCAAAACTCACATTTCGGCTACCAAACACAACCGAAATCACATCCAAACACTTCCACAACATTACCCAGCCAAGATCCATCACTTCTAAACATTCTTAGACATCAATTAACATCCAAAAAGAACCTAATCACGTCCTTATACCTCCAGCTATAGCAGAACACCAAAATCACCCCAAAAATCACCATTTTCACCAATAAAAACTTAGGAAAATCAACCTATTTGGGATTGCATTGATTAAACCTCAATTACACATCATTAAACATCCAAAATACATTAAAAAGACATCTCAAAACAGAGCCCAAACAATCACCACGAAATTCTTCAAGATTTAATCAAAATCTCAAGTTTTAAGCCAAAATCAAGATCACATCATTAAAACATTTAATAAAACTTAATTTAAGGATTGAGAAGTTGGGAATTCCAGTAAAGAACTGAGTATTTAGAGGAGAAGGACGTTCATACCTCTAAATGTTGATTTCTCCTTGTTTAGAGCAAAAATCCTTGAAAATTCAATATGCAAATGAAGAGGATTTGATGTAGAAATGATTAGGAATCATTTGGGGATTGAAATCTCATCATTAGGTGTGAAAATCAAAAGAAAAGCTGTTGTGGAAATGTGTTTGGCTGAGGGAATTTTGAGAGAAAATGAAATGGGAAAATTTTAGCAAAAGTTAGTTATGAAACTAAAATATGGTTTTTCCCTCTTTTCTTTTTATTAATTAAACATTAGATGAGTCACTAAAATTAAGAAAAATCTGGAGAAATCCTTCCTTGGGTAAATTAGCTCCTTAAAGATTCAAAGTTTCAATCCTTTCAAAACAGTCACGAAATTTTCAAAAATTACATTTTAGTCACTAATTCGAAATGTCATATTTCCAAGCCTTATTTTGTAAAATTGATTTCACCACTCTCTTATCTATATTAAAAGAGGATTTTTAGACATTTTCCATATTTTTAATGCATCCCAAACTAGGTTTTCCCTAAAACCACCTTTTATATTCGAACCGAAAATTAGACTTGTCCGATTCAAACCTTAAACTTCCAAGCCCAAAATTGGGGTGTTACAATATGTCGATTTTATAAAATGCATTAATGAATGTTTGGTTTTAGCGATCCTCACTAGGCTTTATGCTTACGCTCATTTGTTTCATCAACGCAGAGAATTGAGCAATCAAGGCAGTCCAAGAGGAAGTGGAATCCAAGAATTTTGATCTAAGCAATGTATGTGGTTTACCTTAGTGTAATAAGAGGCAATGGGTGGCATTTCTACTCTTGGTTTTGTTGGTGATGTTTAACACCTTAAGCATGTTTTGGTTCCTTATTTTGGATTGTAAATGGCCTCTAATTGGTTTTCGGTATTGCTTATAGTGTTTTGGCTATGCTATGGTTTGTTTTATTAAGCATGCTTGAGTATCTAATGTGTCAACACGGGTTGCTATGCTTATTGAGTATGTTATACTGTTTGTTGATGCTTACATGTTTAGTAGGTTGATTATAGCTTGTATGTATGAACTGAGCCTGTTTAGATGGGATTAAATGAGTTAAAATGACTTTTGGAAATGCATCATTGGTATGCGTATCGATACACGGGGTCGAGTATCGATACTCTAAAGCCAAAACCAAGCTTTTCAGCTTAGGTGTACCGATACGATTTGCTCGCGTATCGATACGCCTAGGCATATGTTTGAAGGCTGTTTCGATACGGGTTTTGGTGTATCAATACCCTTTTCCCAAATGTTTCTACTGTCAATTTACGTATCGATACGGGGAGAAGTGTATCGATACATGTTAGTTAATTTTGTTGATGGAATCTTTTAAGTTCTGAATTTATGCATTCTAGTCCCTGATTAATGTTTGTTCAATTAGTTGAGTTTGGATGATCAGTTTGGATGAAATTTATGCCTGTTAACCCAGTGACAGTTGAATCAGATGATGATGAGCCTGCACAGTCCATGCCAGTGAAATCACCAGCCCAAACTCAGAGCGCTACCCTATTGATGAGAACAAGAAGCAAGCGCACTGCCAGACGAGTGTGGAGTACATCAGCCGAGGGAAACAAATCCAACACAAGTTCCACCAACCAAGGAACACCAGTTGAACAAGAACAACCCCCTCAACCGAAGCAAGACGAGGCTAACCCATCAATCGCCTCCTTTAAGTCTTCCGGAGTCAAGCACAAAGACTGCCACCACCAAGAAGAGAGGTACTTCTTAACCTTACATGACATTTAGTTAGTTGCATATCATTTTATTTTGTTGCATTGAGGAAACTGCACTCTTTTAGTTTGGGGGCGTTAGTGCCCTTTAGTTAGGCATTTGCATTTGCATTTCATTAATAGGTAGAAACAAATATTTTGATATGGCATTTTGTTTAGCTCGGTGACAGTTATATGAATAAGTTAATGATACCCAATGATGAACATATTTTCTTGGCTATGGATTGATGTATGACTAATGAGATTGCTAGAATAAATTCTAGGGTTTGATGCTTAATCCTTGTTCTGATACACGATTGTATGCCTTTTAGGTTTGAAAATGTTAGAAATTTTTTTAGAACTTATGCTTATCTTTGTGAAATTGAACTGAAATGAGCTTATTTGAAAAAAAGAAAAGAAAAAGAGAGCTTAGCTAATCTCCCTTGTGCCTAATAGAATATAGCAAACTGTGAATAAATGCTACGGCATATTTTAGAGGTACACTCCGCTTTGAGTTGCACTTCCAGGAAATCAAACTTAAATAAATGGCAGCAACGTCAAATGAGTGAATGAAAGTTGTCACGGGATGACTCTACCTACTAGCTCGGGGATGAGAGGTTTGCTCCCTGCTCATCTAGAGTGAGGGATGGTAGTTGTGATGAGCTGACACCCTTTTTAAAATAAAAGTTCACTTATGGGAGTAAAATTTTAAGCTAAAGTAGTTCAAACACTAGGATGAACTTAGGTTCTATTAAGAAATTTTTCTAGCACTGTTAAGCCTAAATTGTATGCAATCATGCACACACTAACAAAGGATCTCACCCTAGGAAATCATTCTTAAAATCTCAATTGTCTCTTAAATATTAAAGCCTTACTTTTCTGAGGGTTGAAATTTTGCCATAGCATCTGTCTCGAGCTAAATTTTTGCCACAACATGTTCTTTGTTTCTTTCTATTCATTGCTTGAGGACAAGCGATAGCTTAAGTTTGGGGGTGTGATGACTTGTCAAAATGCTTATATTTTACACCTTTTAGCTTAACTATTTGTTTGTTCTCGAGGTCATTTCATGGCATGTAGGTGCATTTAGAGCATATAGTTGCATGTATATTTATTTGTGGGTGGTTTGGCTTTATTTCATGATATTAGATGCTGCTTGAAGGGTATTTGCTGATATGGTGTTGTGTAGGCTGATGCTTAAGCAAGTCAAGGAAGGAAAATGCTATAGCAATTTGGAAAGCAATTCTAGGCGCAGAAAATGACAAAGTAATGCGCACAAGCTGATCGCCTACATGTGTGAACCCCTTTTTTTGTCTGGTTGTGCCCTGCATGCATAGGGAATATTCCCAGGACCTCAAAGAATCATTAGGGCACAAAATTCTAGGAGCCCCCATTATATAAAGGACACAAGACCCTCATTTAGAGGAGAGCGTGAAAAGGTAACAAAAAGGGCTAGGGAGAGAAAGCCAAGGGTGGCTCCTTTCTTCTTCTTCCTCCACCATCACTTGGTGTCCTCCATCGTAGAAGCTCCAAGGGTCTGACCTTGCTGACCTTGAGACGAGGCAGCAAGCCTAGGGCGGTTCGTGGCGCTGCAAGTCCAACACGAATTGGGAGTTCTTATTTTCCCTTTCTGTTTCTTTAGCATTTATTTTATATCTGGAAAAATGGGTTGTGTGAACGAAGATACTTTGAATATTTGCCCAACCATGAACTGATTTAGATGGCTAGGGCTGTTGGATGAACTATGTTTTATTCTCTTTTATGAATGTTTATTTATCTCTTGCTCGTATCTATGTTTTGTCTCTGTTGTTATATGCTTAGGGTTGTAAGAGCCCTCGAGAGTTGGCCTTTCCTTAGGTGTTAGTTGAGGTTAGTGGTCGAGAGAGCTTTCCTTAACCTGTATAGACAATGGAGTTGGATGCTCAGAGGCACAGCTCTGATCCACCTTAGAGATAAGTATTGGGTTTCAACGGCTAAGAGGGATAGACCTTTAAGGGTAGGGGAGTGTTAGTTTAGGCTGAGAGGTATTGTTGTAGCATTTCCTGCTCCCAGTTCCTGGCTAGAGATAGTTAGGACACCTTAAGTAAATCCTGCCGAGCGTAGACTAAGTTAGAGAGGTAAACCCTAGTAGAGAGGTAAAACATAGGTAAACCTAATAGCCCAGCCAGTCATTCCCAAGAGAGTTTCACACGCGTAAGAGGACCTGTTTGTTTATCTGATTCTAGCTCACTATCTTTTATCTTTATTTGCTACCGCATTCATATCTCCGCTTTGATCTACTACAGTATTCATCTCTTTGACTTAAATTGCCACATCATTCTTCATTTACATTTCGTGACACTTGAGTGCTTAAGCTTGCCTAAGAACACCTCCAATCCCTGTGGAGACGATACTCACTCATCACTTTATTACTTGTTCGACGTGTATACTTGCACTATTTACGTATCATTTATAGTACATCGCACCCGCAAACAATCAGTAGTCGATAAATTAACTCAATTAGAGTCTGATGTCAATAATTAACTAGCTGATACTATATTTAGACTCTATCGATATGAAATTTCTGGTCACCGAAAGCCAATTCCGACTAGACCGGATTTTGGGGTGTTACACTATCCCTCATACATCAAATAAGTCCACAAGCATAATGTTTTAGAGCGGCAGTTCATGTCTGCCAGAGATGTTCCCTGTCTGTTGGCACCAGTCACATGCCTTGGCATAGTTTTAGGCGTCTTTGTATAGTGTAAGCCAAAAGAATCTAGGCTGTAGCACTTTGGCAGCAGTCTTCATTCTGGCAAAATGTCCTCCATAGGGAGCGACGTGGCATAAATGCAAGATGTTATATTTCTCTTCTTCTGGCACACATCGTCTTATGACTTGGTCGGCACACTTTTTGAATAGAATGGGCTCGTCCCAGTAGTATTGTTTAACTTCTCAAAGAAATCTTTTCTTGGAATTGTAAGCCAAGTCTGGTGGTAGAATGTTGCTTACTAGGTAGATGCCTATGTCAGCGTACCATGGCACGACATTGACTGCGAGCAAGTACTCGTCTGGGAATTCATCTCTTATGGTAGTGGTCTTACCATCGTCAAGGTGGTGCTCTAGGCGTGATAGGTGGTCAGCTACCAATTTTCCATTGCCCTTCTTATCTCAGATCTCGAGGTCAAATTCATGTAGTAGAAGTGTCCACTAGATCTATCTGGGTTTGGCATCCTTCTTTTCCAAAAGGGACTTTAGTGCCAAGTGATTTGTATACACAACAATGTTATTACCAACCAGATAAGATCTAAATTTAGCAAAAGCAATTACAACAACAAGAAATTCTCTCTCCTTTTTTGTGTAATTGAGTTGTGCTTCACTCAAATTTTGGCCGGCATAGTATATGGCATGAAAAACCTTGCCAAGTCGTTGTCCTAGTACTGCTCCGATGGCATAGTCGTTGGCATAACACATGAGTTCAAACGGCTTACTCCAATATATGCTAAGAATATATGGGCGTTGATCAGTCTCTCCTTAAGTCCTGAAAAGATCTCAAACAAGCATCATCAAATGTAAAAGTGGCATTCTGTTCTAATAGTGAGCACAAAGGTTTAGAAATTTTAGAAAAGTATTTAATAAATCAGCGATAAAAACCTACATTACCTAGTAAACTTCTTATACCTTTGACACTTGTACGTGGTGGCAACTGTTTAATTTCCTCCACTTTTGCCTTGTCGACTTCTAAGCATCGCTCGATCACTTTATAACCTAGAACTATGCCTTCTTTTTCCATGAAGTGGCATTTTTTCCAGTTCAAGACCAAATTGGTATGTATGCATCTTTTCAAAACAAGATCTAGACTCTGTAAACACTCATCAAATGTCTTACCAAAAACCAAGAAGTCATCCATAAAGACATCCAAGTTTTTCTCAATCATGTCTTAAAAGATAGACATCATGCAACATTGAAATGTTATTGGTGCATTGCACAAACCAAATGGCAATTTGATTATATCATGAATAACTATCTAAGAAGCAATAGAAAGCTTTACCTGCCAGTCTGTCCAATATTTGGTCAATGAAGGGCAACGGGAAGTGGTCCTTCTTGGTGGCATTGTTCAGCTTCATGTAATCCATGCATACTCTCCATCTGGTGATAGTTCAGGAAGGGATTAACTCGTTTTGCTATTGTGAACCATGGTTATGCCATCTTTCCTTGGCACACATTGCAGCGGGTTAACCCACGAGCTATCGGATATGGCATAGATTATCCTGGCATTCAGCCACTCTATAATCTCCTTTTTGACTACTTCTTTCATGCTTGGATTCAATCTTCTTTGGAATTCAATTATCTTGCCATGATACTCCTCTAGGTTTATCTTGTGCATGCATATGGTTGGGCTAATACCTAGGATGTCGGCTAATGTCCAACCCAACGCTTTCTTGTGTTTACTTAAAACTTCCAACAATCTTTCCTCTTGATCATTGGTTAGATCAGCAGCAATGATTACTAGCAAAGTTGAGTGCTTACCTAGATATGCATATTGGAGGTGGTCTGGAAATGGTTTCAAGGTGGTTCCTCTATTAATGGCTTTGGTGCCTTAACCTCTCTGCCTGCCAACTCTAGTGGCTCAAAATAGCTCACTTCTTCGGTTTCAAAATTTTCTTCTTCACTGTCGGTCTCCCTGGCATCATCATTAGTTTCTCAGTATAGTTGTGCCATGTCCACCTTGAAAAAGGACTTCATCCTATCTTCTACTTGGCATTCTTCTTATTCATCTCCACGTTTCAAAGCTTGAAACACATTAAATGTAACATGTTGATTGTTTCTTGCGTGTAGTGTACTATAAATGATACGCAAATATGGTGCAAGTATACACGTCGAACGAGTAATAAAGTGAGTGCGTGAGTATCGTCTCCACGTGGATTGGAGGTATTCACGGTTTACTATAACAATATTGAATGAACTTTTTGCAGGTGTAAATGCTATAGTAAAAGAGATGGTGTAAAATAATGTTGTAGCAAAATAGTGCAAAGAAAGATGAGATAAAAATTTGATGATCAGGTGCCCTTTGCGAAACTCACTACGGAATGACTGGCTGGGAATGATGGACAACCTAAACTAAGCTTCTTAACGATACTAAGGCTTTTCAACTATCTTCTATGCTAGGCGGGATTTGCTAAAAGTGTTCCTAAACTATCTCTAGCCAGGAAAATGGGAGTCAGAAATGCTACAGCAATACCTCTCGGCGTAAACTCTTAACACTCCCCTACCCTTCACGAACTATCCTTCTTAGCCCTTGAAACCTATCACTTATCTCTAAGGTAGCTTAGACTCTGCCTCTCGACAACCACTCCATTGCTTATGGGGGTTCTAAGGCTAGCTCTCTCGATTACTAACTTCAACAAACACTTAAAGAACGGCCAACTCTCGAGGGCTCTTACAACTTTAAGGAAATAAAACGCATAAGCAAAGCATAGAACATGATAAACACTGAAAAACTATAGCATGCATTAAATAGTACTTAAAATAAAATCATCCATCAAACACAAGCCACCTAAAACAGTTTGTGGCTGGGCAATATCATCCAACGTATCATTGTGATAACATCACCAAAGATAAAGATATGAAAACAAAATGCTAAAGCGACAGAAAGAAAGGTAAACTCCCTCTCTGCCATGGACTGCCCGACTGTCTTAGGCCCACTGCCTCTCTCGAGGCTGGTGAGGCCACTCCTTGGAGCTTCAACGATAGAGGACACCAAGTGGAGAAGATGAAGATGAACGCTTCTCTCTCCTTGCAACTTTCTCTCTCTTTGTTCTCTTTCGCCTCCTCTCTTCCTCCTCCTTCTTTATATAGTGGAGGCCCCTAAGGTTTTTTGCCCTAAAGATTCCTTGATGATTCCAAGGAATATCCACCAACAAGCTCTGCCACGAGGGAACAAGAAGGACAGTCTGCAGGTGGGTACCGGCTGCTGCACATGTTAGGTTGTCCTTTTCTGCATATTCACGTGCTTCTACAGCTCACGTGCTACTCACGTGTTGGCCAATATCCATTTCCACTATGCTATAGCAATTCTCGGCGCCAGTTTTCTCTCGCTAGACTCCCTTCCTGCGCATCATCAAACCCAAAATCAACCTTCTGAGCAGTACCCCTCAACATGGACTAATAACCAACAAAAGCAAAGATGCACTCAGAAGAAGAAAATGCAACCTAAATACAGTCTAAATGCTATGATATGGGCTCAAGAACAGGCAGATGTTATAGCAAAAATGTATAAAAACAAGGATATTCATGCAGTTATCATTGCTCATTCATGTGCATTGTTAATTCTCCTTTATGTACATCAATCAAAGCTCTACCAATATCAAGAGGGAAACTGTGTAAAAAAATTTCTAGAGTTTACATACCAGAGTTCACTAGGGTTCTTCCCTAAAAAAATTCTAACGAACTTACTTATAGAAAGAGGGCAGCTTTGTAAAAAAAATTAACAACTAGATCCTAAGGTCAGTTCTACAGATCTCAACTAGTTGTGTTTGTTCTAAACTAGTTTAAGCCTTTAAGATTTCGTCCTTAGACATCATAAATATATTCATAGACTGTCTCTAGACTAAACAGAATGCCATAGTAAAAAAATTTGTTCTTTCCTACTATGCATATGCTAAAGCAAAATACTAACTATGAACAACAACACCCCCAAACTTAAGGGATGTAGTATCCTCTATGCATGAACTAATATATACTATATGCAATGAAGAATGATGATAAATGAAAAAGAAAAATCACCTCCTGTGTGCGGAGGTTATGTGGTGCTTGTAACCCCCGTAGCCCGGTCTAGACGGTTGACCCGAACTACGAAGATTACACGGGGAAAACCAAAGTCAACCCGAAAGTCAACCTTGATTAACGACCCTTTTTTTTTCTTTTTTAATCTTGTCTAGATGCACATTAACCTTAAGTGTGATCATACAAACAACATATCAAAAGATCACAAACATCAGAGATCAAACAGGGACCCAATTGAACAAATTACAACTTTAAGGACCAAATTGTAAATTCTGATAAATTAAGGGATTTAACCCAAATTAAAGTTACCATCTTGAAATTAGTCAGGTTTCATGCTTCTCTGTGAAATTTCAGCTTAAAAGGACATCCACAGCTCATGCAATTGATCACACAAGATTTAGGACCAAAACGCAAACATTTCAAAACATGTAACTACCATGTCAGCCCCCTAACGGTCGACCGTTCCGAAACAGGCTAGCCCTGTTCCGAAACACGGGCCGTTCCGAAACGGGTTCCGGAACATGGCCTCGGCAGAGGCTAAACCGTTTCGAAACGGTGCATACCGTTTCGGACGCCTGGGTTCATGCAAGGCACCCGTTCCGAAACGGTACACCCCTGTTCCGAAACGCCTGCACAAAAACCAGCAAACAAGCATACTAGATCATGCAATTGGACACTCAAACATGCTCCAAACATCACCAAACTTTACCAGCCTGCAATTAAATATATTTAAGACATCCAAGCATCATCAATTCAACAAAATAACATCACATGCAAAAAGCCCCAAATTCAAGGTCATGCTTCCTACACAAGCTAACATTCAAGCCTTAAACCTTCAAAAGCAAGCAATAGAAATTCAATCCAAAAACCAGCAACATCAACCACATACAACATACTTAGGGAGTCATAAACACCTCCCAAACAAATACATTGGTCCCCCATTGCCAAAAACATACAAAAGCTAAAGCACTTATAAAACCTTCATACATTGAGCTTTACTTGTACTTGTTTGCTTGCCTCCTCTTGCTGCCCTCAATGCACTCTAATGCTCTGCATTATTGAATCAAGAAAACGAGAGAGCGTAAGCCAAAGCTTAGTGAGGAGTGCTCTTTAAAAACCATTCAATAATGCATTTAAAACCATTTGTAAATCATGCTTGTAAACAACCTTTACACATGCTCAAAGCATACTTTAAATCAAGCAATAACATGCTTCCACATTTCATTTAAACTAGCATCTCATGCTTCAACATAAACATTAAATCATGCATCTCATGCATCTCATGTACAATACATGTCATATTGGCTCAAGTGATACATTTCATTTAGAAATCAAGTTCAACAACTTTCCCCAAGGACTTTTAAACACCTTGGACCCCAAGGACTTTTAAACACCTTGGCCATGGACTTTTAAACACCATGAATGGACCACACAAGGACTTTTAACCACCTTTGTGTCCGTAGCTTGAAATACCCCAAGGACTTTTAAACACCTTGTCCCCAAGGACTTTTAAACACCTTGGCCCCATGGACTTTTAACCACCATGGAAAGGAGCACCTAAGGACTTTTAACCACCTTAGTGTCCGCAACAAGATTCATCCAAGGACTTTTAACCACCTTGATGATCTTAGATAACAAGGCTCACTCAAAGACTTTTAACCACCTTAGTGACCTTCACTTTTACAAACCATCACTTGCCAATACACACTTTATACAACATGTAATCCACTGTTTTAAAGCATTTAAACCAAGCCATTTCTTCTTGCATTTCAAAGCATTAAATCATCATTTAACAATGCATAAAACAAGGTACTCTTACCTAGAGACACCTTCAACACATGGCTTAAAACATCAGCATAAATCATGCTAAAACATCAGCAATTAACATGCTAAAACATGCTTTCCAAAACAGTAGCAAATCATGCAAAATCATCATTTCACATTTCATCAAAACATGGCCACCACTTAGAGAGAGTAATCCGAAAACTTACACTTGAGCTTAGCAAAGTTGTTTAGACTTATCCTAAGCTCCCAAAACCTTCAACCTTTGGTTTAAAAGCTGAAAATCCATTTTCACTCACCGATTACCACTTCGCTTCAAGCCAAAGCACCAAAACAAGCCTCCGGATCAACAAATCTTGGATCCTAGGTTGCCTCCCCTGTTTCAACACATTAAAGCAGAGGATTAATGCATCATCATGCATTAATTGCTTCAATGAAAGCATCAAAACTCGCTGCTCTCACTAAACCTCCATTTTCGGCCACCAAACACAACCGAAAATCATCTCCAAACACTTCCAAAACTTAACCCAGCCAAGATCCATCACTTCTAACCATTTTTATACATCACATAACATGCAAAAAGATCACAACCACGTCCTTATACCTCCAGGTATAACAGATCACCAATTACACTCCAAAAACAACCAAAAACTCAAGCCAAACTTAGGAAATTCAACCTATCCGGGATTGCATTGATTAAACCTCAACTTCTAATCATTTTAGCATTCATTTAACATCAATTTAACACCTCAAAACCCTGCTTAAACAGATCACACGAAATTTTCACCAAAATCACCAAATCTTGCATTTTAGCCAAAAATCAAGATCTCAATTGAAAAGCCTTTAATAAAACATGAATCAAGGATTGAGAACTTAGGAATTTCAGTAAAGAACTGATAGTTTAGAGGAGAAGGACGTTCTTACCTCCAAACTTGAATTTCTCCATTTTAGAGCCAAAATGCTTGATGAATCAACTTGTAAATTGTGAGGTTTTGATGATGAGATGATTAGAAATCAAATGAGAGTTGAAATGAGAGATTAAGAAGTCAAAATCAGAGAAAGAAATCTGAGGAAATCTTGTTTGGGTAGAGAGAAAATGAGAGAAAAGAGAATTTGAGAGAAAATAGAAAAATTTGTTAAGAATTGGTTAAAATGATTTCCCTCTCTTTTCTTAATCTTTAAAATCAGATTTTAGACTTAAAATATCTTAGAAAAATCTGGAGAAATTCTTTTTGGAATAATAGCTCCTTAAAGATTCAAAGTTTCAATCCTTTATAAAACTGTCCCGCAACTTTCAAAAATTACATTTTGGTCACTAGCCAAAATGTCAACCTTCCGAACCTCATTTTCCAAAATTGATTTCACAATTCACTTTTATATATTAAAAGATGATTTTAGAATATTTTTCCATATTTTTAATGCAACCCGAACTAGGTTTTCCTAAATTCCCTCTTACGATTCGAACAGCACTTTGACCAACCGGTCAACGCCCAAGACTTCCAAGCCCAAAACCGGGGCGTTACAACTCTCCCCCCCTTAAGAAATTTCGTCCTCGAAATTTACCTGAAGGAAAGAGATAAGGAAACTGCTTCAGCATATCCTCCTTCCGCTCCCACGTGGCTTCCTCAACACCGCGATGCTTCCACAGCACCTTCACCAACTCAATGGTCTTGCCACGAAGAACCTTGCTATCTGAATCCAGAATCTTCACCGGTTCCTCATCATAGGTCAAATCGGGATTCAATTCCACCTCCTCCACAGGCAACACATGCGAAGGATCAGATCGATACCTCCGGAGCATAGAAACATGGAACACATCATGAATCTTCTCCAGCTCCTGAGGTAACCTCAACCGATACGCAACAGGACCCACACGCTCAACAACCTCATACGGTCCAATGTATCTAGGGCTCAGCTTACCCTTCCGCCCAAACCTCATCACCTTCTTCCAAGGCGAAACCTTCAAGAACACGCGATCACCCACCGCAAACTCTATCTCCCTACGCTTCAAATCCGCGTAAGACTTCTGCCGATCAGAAGCAGCCTTCAACCGCTCACAAATGAGCTTCACCTTCTCGGTGGTACCTTTCAACAAAGCAGGCATCGAAACCAACTTTTGACCAGTTTCAGCCCAACACAGAGGAGTCCTACACTTCCTCCCATACAGAGCCTCATAAGGTGCCATCTGTATACTTGCCTGAAAACTGTTGTTGTAAGCGAACTCAACCAAAGGCAGATGCTTCTCCCAAGAACCTTGAAACTCTATCACGCAGCATCTCAACATATCCTCCAAAATCTGAATAACTCGCTCAGACTGGCCATCCGACTGGGGATGATAGGATGTACTGAAATGCAACCTTGTACCCAGAGCTTGATGCAAACACTGCCAAAAACGCGACGTGAACCTCGGATCCCTATCCGACACGATCGACTTAGGCACACCATGCAACCTCACAACCTCAGCAACGTACAGCTCTGCCAGCTTATCCAAGGAAAACGTAGTATGCACAGGCAAGAAATGTGCACACTTCGTCAGGCGATCCACAATCACCCAAACAGAATTCTTCTTCGACGGAGACAAAGGCAAACCAGATACAAAATCCATGGTAACCCTCTCCCACTTCCATTCAGGGATTTTCAACGGTTGCAACAAACCAGAAGGAACCTGATGTTCAGCCTTAACGCGCTGACACACCAAACACTTGCTCACGAACTCTGCCACATCCTTCTTCAGACCTACCCAATAGTACTCATCACGAAGATCGCGATACATCTTTGTACTACCAGGATGCATAGCAAAAGGACTACTATGACCTTCAGCTAGAATAGCATGCCTCAACTCAGCATCTGCAGGCACTACTATCCGATTACCAAAACACAACACCCCATCCTCATTAAAACAGAAATCCGAAGGTCTACCCTCCGCGATATCCTGAACATGAGACACCAAGGAATCATCCAACAACTGCTTATCCTTGATCAACTGAACCAACGAAGGTTTCACTTGCAACTCAGCAACAAGACCACCATCCTGCGATATACTCAAGCTAGCAAACATAGCTCTCAGCTCAACAGCTACCTTTCTACTCAAGGCATCCGCAACAACATTGGCCCTTCCAGGATGATACTCTATCGTCAGATCATAATCCTTGAGCAAATCCAACCAACGTCGCTGCCTGAGATTCAACTCCTTCTGAGACATCAGATACCTCAAACTCTTGTGATCCGTGTACACAGTACACTTCTCACCATACAGATAATGCCTCCAGATCTTCAGAGCAAAAACCACTGCAGCCAGCTCAATATCATGCGTAGGATAATTGCGCTCATGCACCTTCAACTGCCGCGACGCATAAGCCACAACCTTACCCTCTTGCATCAGCACACACCCCAAACCAACATAGGATGCATCACTGTAGACTACAAACTCTTTCACTGATTCAGGCTGAATCAAGATAGGAGCTTGCGTCAAAGCCAACTTCAGCTTCTCAAAAGCTTGTTGTCTCGCTTCTGTCCACTCATACTTAACATCTTTCTGCAGCAACTTCGTCAAAGGAGCAGCAATCTTGGAAAAACCATCCACAAACCTTCGGTAGTATCCTGCCAAACCAAGGAAACTACGAACCTCCTGAACAGACTTAGGAACTTTCCAGTTCATCACCGCTTCAATCTTCTGAGGATCAACACGAATCCTCTCAGCTGAGACCACATGCCCAAGAAAAACAACCTCTCTAAGCCAAAACTCACACTTGCTCAACTTAGCATAAAGTTGATTCTCCAACAAAGCTTGCAACACAATCCTCAAATGCTCTTCGTGCTCTCCCTCAGTACGCGAGTACACAAGGATATCATCAATGAACACCACAACAAACTTGTCCAGGTATTCATGAAAAACACGATTCATCATGTCCATGAAAGCAGCAGGAGCATTTGTCAAACCAAACGGCATCACAAGGAACTCATAATGCCCATACCTTGTCCTGAAAGCTGTCTTAGGCACATCCACATCCTTCACCTTCAATTGATAATACCCTGACCTCAAGTCAATCTTAGAGAACACAGCAGCTCCCCGAAATTGATCAAAGAGATCATCAATCCTCGGCAAAGGATACCGATTCTTGATAGTCAACTTGTTCAGCTGACGGTAATCAATGCACATCCTCATCGTGCCATCTTTCTTCTTCACAAACAAGACAGGAGCACCCCAAGGCGAAACACTCGGCCGGATGAAACCACGATCAAGCAACTCTTGCAACTGCGTCTTCAGCTCCTTCAGCTCCTTAGGTGCCATTCTATAGGGAGTAATGGACGCAGGAGTGGTATTCTCATACAGCTCAATACCAAACTCCACCTCGCGATTAGGAGGTAAACCAGGCAACTCCTCAGGAAAAACATCAGGAAACTCCTTCACAACCCTGATATCCTGCACCCTCAGCTCCTTCGAACTACGATTCATCACAAAAGCCAGAAAAGCTTCACAACCTTGCCTCAGCATCCTGCTCGCCTCCAAGGTAGAAACAACATTGGCAAGAAACTTCACATTCTCACCAACCACCACCACTTCATAATCATCCGCAAGCCTAAGCGAAACCCGCTTATTCTCACAATCCACAACAGCACGATGCTCAGCAAGCCAATCCATACCAAGGATCACATCAAAACCATAAAAGGGCAACTCCATAAGATCAACAAGAAAGACATGCTCTTGAACAACCAAAGGACACCTTTTATAAAGCTTACGAGTCACAACAGTTTCACCAAAAGAACTAGTGACTCTAACACCAACATCCAAAGACTCAACAGGCAAACCAAGCAACTCAGCATGCTCACGAAGAATGTATGAATGCGTAGATCCAGAATCAATCAAAGAAAGCAATGACAAGGATTGCAAAGTAAAGGTACCTGCAATCACATCTGCATCATTCCTTCCTTCGCGCTGAGCATACACCCTCGCTTGGCCTCCACCCTCAGGTTGAATAGCCACAACATGAGCTACACCGCGCCCACCTTCCTCTCGCCTCTGAAAATTACCACGGCCGCGCCCACGACCTCTCTGTGGTGCTGCAACAACAGGAGCACGCTCTTGACCACCAGCCATCCTCGAACAATCACGTCTCAGATGATCAGCTGAACCACAGTTCCAGCACTCATAACCAGCTGCTATCACAGGAACTTGCACCTCCCTCCCAGCACAAGGACAGTCACGCCTCAAGTGACCACGGGAACCACAAATCCAAAAAGCACTAGGGTCAGCTCTAGCATTGCCACCCCTAGCAGGTGCACCTCCACCTCTCTTAGACGAGGACTGAAACCTCTGATCACGCCCTCTCTTGTTCCGTCCACCGGAACTATACTCAGCAGCTCTTTTCCCAGAACTAACTCCAGCACCCTTAGCAGACAAACTCAGATTCATCTCAATGTCCTTCGATCGACTAACCAACACATCGAAATCATTGTACTCAGCAGCTAACATATAGGTCTTAACCTCCGTCACCAAACCATAACGGAACCTTTCGCACCTTTCGCGCTCATCAGGTACCAACTCAGGTGCATACTGGCTAAGACGTACAAACTGTACCTCATACTCCGCCACACTCATGTTCCCTTGGGTCAGAGACATGAATTCACGCTTCTTTTCATCCAGATATCTAACTCCCAGATATCTCCTCTTGAACGCATGCTGAAAGAACGTCCAAGTAACATCAGCATCAGCCATCCCAGAGATTGTGGTCGTCCACCACGTATAAGCATCACCTTGCAGCAGTGACACCACACATCCCAGCTTCTGCACATCAGTGCAACTCATTTGTCCCAAGACACGCTTGGTACTCTCAAACCATGCTTCAGACCTCTCAGCTGACATACCCCTAAACTCAGTCCCACCAAGACTGCGCAAACGATCTAAGGGTAGTCTAGCACCAGCATCTCCCTGATGCCCAGCTCCTTGAGCTCCAGCTACTGCTGCTCGAAACGCACCCGCAATAGCTTGTACAAGCACAGACATGTCAGGTATCGCTTGCCCCTGACCAGCTTCAGGTCCTGCAGCTCCAGCACCAGCTGCCTCAGCTCCAGCTCTTTCCCTCTCCGCACCACCACCACCAGGTGGAGGAGGAGGTAACACAGCACTACCAGTGTGCTCATCATTCACATTCCCCTCTGGGGTCGTAGCTCTCGCGCTACTCCTTAACTCTCTACGTGGTGCCATACTTTACCATGCATAACAATACAAAATAAAACAAGTCAGGACCAGCAAGGTAAGCAAATTCCAAGTATTCAAGCTCAATTTCTTTCAAAAACAACATCATCCCTTTAGCTTTTATTTGGCAATGGGTACCTTCATCATGCATCATCACAACATGCATCACAAACACATCATCATATCATATCACTGAACATGCTTTCACTCAACAAGCATACCAACCAAACCATGCTTCAATCATGCATACACACATTCCCAATTACTCGAAAACTCAGCTCTGATACCACCAAATGTAACCCCCGTAGCCCGGTCTAGACGGTTGACCCGAACTACGAAGATTACACGGGGAAAACCAAAGTCAACCCGAAAGTCAACCTTGATTAACGACCCTTTTTTTTTCTTTTTTAATCTTGTCTAGATGCACATTAACCTTAAGTGTGATCATACAAACAACATATCAAAAGATCACAAACATCAGAGATCAAACAGGGACCCAATTGAACAAATTACAACTTTAAGGACCAAATTGTAAATTCTGATAAATTAAGGGATTTAACCCAAATTAAAGTTACCATCTTGAAATTAGTCAGGTTTCATGCTTCTCTGTGAAATTTCAGCTTAAAAGGACATCCACAGCTCATGCAATTGATCACACAAGATTTAGGACCAAAACGCAAACATTTCAAAACATGTAACTACCATGTCAGCCCCCTAACGGTCGACCGTTCCGAAACAGGCTAGCCCTGTTCCGAAACACGGGCCGTTCCGAAACGGGTTCCGGAACATGGCCTCGGCAGAGGCTAAACCGTTTCGAAACGGTGCATACCGTTTCGGACGCCTGGGTTCATGCAAGGCACCCGTTCCGAAACGGTACACCCCTGTTCCGAAACGCCTGCACAAAAACCAGCAAACAAGCATACTAGATCATGCAATTGGACACTCAAACATGCTCCAAACATCACCAAACTTTACCAGCCTGCAATTAAATATATTTAAGACATCCAAGCATCATCAATTCAACAAAATAACATCACATGCAAAAAGCCCCAAATTCAAGGTCATGCTTCCTACACAAGCTAACATTCAAGCCTTAAACCTTCAAAAGCAAGCAATAGAAATTCAATCCAAAAACCAGCAACATCAACCACATACAACATACTTAGGGAGTCATAAACACCTCCCAAACAAATACATTGGTCCCCCATTGCCAAAAACATACAAAAGCTAAAGCACTTATAAAACCTTCATACATTGAGCTTTACTTGTACTTGTTTGCTTGCCTCCTCTTGCTGCCCTCAATGCACTCTAATGCTCTGCATTATTGAATCAAGAAAACGAGAGAGCGTAAGCCAAAGCTTAGTGAGGAGTGCTCTTTAAAAACCATTCAATAATGCATTTAAAACCATTTGTAAATCATGCTTGTAAACAACCTTTACACATGCTCAAAGCATACTTTAAATCAAGCAATAACATGCTTCCACATTTCATTTAAACTAGCATCTCATGCTTCAACATAAACATTAAATCATGCATCTCATGCATCTCATGTACAATACATGTCATATTGGCTCAAGTGATACATTTCATTTAGAAATCAAGTTCAACAACTTTCCCCAAGGACTTTTAAACACCTTGGACCCCAAGGACTTTTAAACACCTTGGCCATGGACTTTTAAACACCATGAATGGACCACACAAGGACTTTTAACCACCTTTGTGTCCGTAGCTTGAAATACCCCAAGGACTTTTAAACACCTTGGCCCCAAGGACTTTTAAACACCTTGGCCCCATGGACTTTTAACCACCATGGAAAGGAGCACCTAAGGACTTTTAACCACCTTAGTGTCCGCAACAAGATTCATCCAAGGACTTTTAACCACCTTGATGATCTTAGATAACAAGGCTCACTCAAGGACTTTTAACCACCTTAGTGACCTTCACTTTTACAAACCATCACTTGCCAATACACACTTTATACAACATGTAATCCACTGTTTTAAAGCATTTAAACCAAGCCATTTCTTCTTGCATTTCAAAGCATTAAATCATCATTTAACAATGCATAAAACAAGGTACTCTTACCTAGAGACACCTTCAACACATGGCTTAAAACATCAGCATAAATCATGCTAAAACATCAGCAATTAACATGCTAAAACATGCTTTCCAAAACAGTAGCAAATCATGCAAAATCATCATTTCACATTTCATCAAAACATGGCCACCACTTAGAGAGAGTAATCCGAAAACTTACACTTGAGCTTAGCAAAGTTGTTTAGACTTATACTAAGCTCCCAAAACCTTCAACCTTTGGTTTAAAAGCTGAAAATCCATTTTCACTCACCGATTACCACTTCGCTTCAAGCCAAAGCACCAAAACAAGCCTCCGGATCAACAAATCTTGGATCCTAGGTTGCCTCCCCTGTTTCAACACATTAAAGCAGAGGATTAATGCATCATCATGCATTAATTGCTTCAATGAAAGCATCAAAACTCGCTGCTCTCACTAAACCTCCATTTTCGGCCACCAAACACAACCGAAAATCATCTCCAAACACTTCCAAAACTTAACCCAGCCAAGATCCATCACTTCTAACCATTTTTATACATCACATAACATGCAAAAAGATCACAACCACGTCCTTATACCTCCAGGTATAACAGATCACCAATTACACTCCAAAAACAACCAAAAACTCAAGCCAAACTTAGGAAATTCAACCTATCCGGGATTGCATTGATTAAACCTCAACTTCTAATCATTTTAGCATTCATTTAACATCAATTTAACACCTCAAAACCCTGCTTAAACAGATCACACGAAATTTTCACCAAAATCACCAAATCTTGCATTTTAGCCAAAAATCAAGATCTCAATTGAAAAGCCTTTAATAAAACATGAATCAAGGATTGAGAACTTAGGAATTTCAGTAAAGAACTGATAGTTTAGAGGAGAAGGACGTTCTTACCTCCAAACTTGAATTTCTCCATTTTAGAGCCAAAATGCTTGATGAATCAACTTGTAAATTGTGAGGTTTTGATGATGAGATGATTAGAAATCAAATGAGAGTTGAAATGAGAGATTAAGAAGTCAAAATCAGAGAAAGAAATCTGAGGAAATCTTGTTTGGGTAGAGAGAAAATGAGAGAAAAGAGAATTTGAGAGAAAATAGAAAAATTTGTTAAGAATTGGTTAAAATGATTTCCCTCTCTTTTCTTAATCTTTAAAATCAGATTTTAGACTTAAAATATCTTAGAAAAATCTGGAGAAATCCTTTTTGGAATAATAGCTCCTTAAAGATTCAAAGTTTCAATCCTTTATAAAACTGTCCCGCAACTTTCAAAAATTACATTTTGGTCACTAGCCAAAATGTCAACCTTCCGAACCTCATTTTTCAAAATTGATTTCACAATTCACTTTTATATATTAAAAGATGATTTTAGAATATTTTTCCATATTTTTAATGCAACCCGAACTAGGTTTTCCTAAATTCCCTCTTACGATTCGAACAGCACTTTGACCAACCGGTCAACGCCCAAGACTTCCAAGCCCAAAACCGGGGCGTTACAGTGCTGCTGGTGTTGTCCATAGAAGTTTTAAAAGAGTAGTGGTGGGGATCGGCGAGATCGTCCACACTCTCAAAGGAGACTTTTCGGTTTTTTAGGGCGGTCAGAAGTTTCAAGAGCATTTTTTCAATGTGCCATGGAGATTTTTAGTGAAAAACAAGAGGAGTGAATGTTTGAAAGGTAAGTGATGAAGACTTTTTGATGTTTGGAGAAAATAGAAAAGATGAAAGGGAAGAAGAAAAGGGTTGAGTGTTGAAGAAGACGAAGAAGATGAAGGGACTGGTGATGATGAAAAAGTGTGGGAAGTTGAAAAAGGTGAGGGGAAACAAACAAATTAAATGGAAGAGGGGAGTGATGGGGACGTGTGTCAGCTTTAAGGGATGGAGAAAAAGCTGGGAGTTAATGTGATGGGTGACGGCTGGAGAGAGAATAAATAGGTTTTGTGGCTAGGGTTTTACCACATTAATTGGAATAATATTCTCTCTCTCACTTTTTTGTTTTTTCTCTCTCTTTTTTAATTCACCATCCCCCACTTTTCGGATAAAACCTCTCCTCCTCTCTTTTTTGTACTCTTTAAAGTAGATAAAAACAAAACTCTATGTCCTTTGCCTTTTTGCTACCAACCTTGTAGACGACCATGTTCACCTGCCTCTGCACCTGACATGGCACTATTAAAGAGAAAGCTTGTACGAAGGTCACGTGAAAAGATAACAAAATAAAGACAAAGATAACAAAAACTAAACTAAAAATAAAAGCATTATTTATGAACATGCTATAGCATAAAGGATAAAGTTTAGAGAAGCAAACTCTCAAGGATCGTGTAGATCCAGGCGTGACTTGTCTCTAAGGATAGGGGCTCCACTATACACCTTCAGGCGTTGGCCATTGACTTTGAAGAATTCACCATCGCCCAAATTTTTGATATCAACCACGCCATGAGGGTACACCTTGTGTATGATGAATGGTCCTGACCACCTTGATTTCATCTTTCCAGGAAAAAGCTTTAGCCTAGAGTTGTAGAGAAGCACTTGTTGACCTTCTGAGAAATGCCTTGGCAAAATATGTTTGTCATGCCACTTCTTGGTTTTTTCTTTGTAAATGCGGGCATTCTCATATGCTTGGGCTCAAAATTCTTCCTACTCATTAAGCTCTACCAACCTTCTTTCTCTAGCTAGTTGGGCATCCATGTTGAGTTTCGTAATTGCCCAATGAGCCTTGTGTTCAAACTCAACGGGTAGATGGCACTCCTTGCCAAATACGAGCTTGAAGGGTGACATGCCCAAAGGCGTCTTGAAGGTTGTTCTATATGCCCATAGTGCTTCATCCAACATGGGGAACCAGTCTATTCTCCTAGGGTTGACACCTTCTCCAAGATTTACTTGATTTCACGGTTGGAAAATTTAGCCTGTCTGTTCTTCTATGGATGATATGTTGTAGCAATCTTGTGCCTGATTCCATATCGATGTAATGCTTTAGTAATAATTTTGTTGCCAAAGTGAGTTCCTTCATCATTGATGATTGCTCTGGGTGCTCCAAACCTCGTGAATATGTTCTTATGAAGGAACTTCGTGACCGTCTTGGAGTCGTTCCTAGGGGTGGCAACAACCTCCACCCATTTTGACACGTAGTCAACTGCTAGCAAAATATATAGATCTCCGTATGATGCGGGAAACGGGCCCATGAAGTCAATTCCCCACATGTCAAAGATTTCAACTTCCAGAATATTTTGTAGTGGCATTTCATTCCGCCTGGAGATGTTCCCCGTTCTTTGGCATCTATCACAAGTCTTGTAAAACTCGTGTGCATCCTTGAAAAGTGTAGGCCAATAGAATAATGCTTGAAGAATTTTTTGCAGCAGTTCTAGCACCACCAAAATGCCCTCCACACGGTGATGAATGACAATGGTACATAATGCTATGGTATTCTTCTTCTGGAACACATCTCCTTATGATATGATCAGGACATTGCTTAAACAAGTAGGGTTCATCCTAATAGTAGAATTTTACATCATGTCTGAATTTCTTGAGTCCCTGGCTAGATAAATCAAGGGCAAAATACCACTAACAAGATAATTAACTATATCAGCACACCATGGAATTACTGTAGCGGACAACAGTTTCTCGTCAGAGAATTCCTCCTTAATTTCAAATTCACTACCTTGTGTGATAGCATTTTCTAGCCTAGATAGATGATCAGCTACCTAGTTTTCACATCCTTTCCTATCTCTAACTTCTCAGTCAAATTCTTGTAGCAAGAGTATCTATCTAATAAGTCTAGGCTTAGCATCCTTTTTAGTCACTAAGTACTTAATGGCTGAATGATCGGTATGAACTATAACCTTAGTGCCTATCAAGTATGACCTAAACTTATCAATGGAAAATACTACATCAAGCAATTCTTTTTCAGTAGTGGTGTAATTGATTTGTGCATCATTCAAAGTACGACTAGCATAATAAATAACATGAAAGAGTTTACCTTGGCGTTGTCCAAGTGCTGCACCGACGGCGTAGTCACTTGCATCACACATTAGCTCAAATGGCTCGTTCCAATCACGTGGAATGACAACTGGTGCTGAGATAAGCTTTTCCTTCAGTTCTTGAAATGCGCTATGGCAATCTTTGTCAAACACAAATGGTTGATTTTGCTATAGCAAATTGCATAGCAGCTTAGAGATCTTCGAAAAATCCTTGATGAATCTCTGATAGAAGCCAGCATGCCCTAGAAAGCCTCTTACTCCCTTAACAGTAGTGAGGGAGGTAGTTTTTCACTGACCTCGACCTTTGCTTTGTCAACTTCTATCCCCTGCTTCGAGATCTTGTGGCCTAAGATCGTTCCTTTCGTTACCATGAAATGGCATTTTTCCCAATTAAGCACCAAGTCAGCTTCCTCACACCTCTTAAGAACCTTAGCGAGATTGACCAAGTGTAACCCCCTTAACCCGGTCTAGACGGTTGACCCGAATTAAGAAAGTCACACGGGGAAAACCAAAGTCAACCCGAAAGTCAACCTTGATTAACGACCCTTTTTTTTTCTTTTTAATCTTATCTAGATGCACATTAACCCTAATTGTGATCACACAAACAACATAATCAAAGATCACAAACATCAGAGATCAAACAGGGACCCAATTGAACAAATTACAACTTTAGGGACCAAATTGTAAATTCTGATAAATTAAGGGACTTCACCCAAATTAAAGTTACCATCTTGAAATTAGTCAGGTTTCATGCTTCTCTGTGAAATTTCAGCTCAAAAGGACTTCCCAAGCTCATACAATTGAACAAACAAGATTCAGGACCAAAACGTAAACAAAACAAAACATAAAGATACTTTTAACCGAATTTAACGGTTCAGGTATCGATACGCCAGGTGTCGTATCGATACTCGGGGAAGGCAGTAACCAAACTTCCAAGACGGTATCGATACGCGTTCCCCCGTTTCGATACGGCGTTCATACGGTATCGATACCTGTTCATCTGTACCGATACGCCTGGGCAGAAATGTGCATATTTGGCTCAGGCGTATCGATACGCAAGCCCGAGTACCGATACCCCTGCCTGATTTCAACTCAAAATCAACATTAAACATGCTTCAAACTTCAAATTAACATCACCAAACCATTTCACCTAATCATACAACATGCAAGGACCATAATTGCATCATCAATTCAACATGAAACCATCACATATGAAAAGCCCCAATTTAAATGGCATGCTTCCTACTTAAGCTATCCATTCATGCATAAACCTTCATAACCAAGCAATAAGGATTCAATCCAAAAACCAGCAACCACAACAACATTTAACATACTTAGGGAGTCTCAAACACCTCCCAAAACATACACATTGGTCCCCCATTGCCAAATCAACCAAAAGCTAAAAGTACTTATAAAACCTTCATACATTGAGCTTTACTTGAATTTGATTGCTTGCCCTTTCTTGCTGCCCCACAAGGTACTCTAATGCTCTGCATTATTGAATTAAGAAATCGAGAGAGCGTAAGCAAAAGCTTAGTGAGGCATGCTCTTTAAAAACAATTCAATAATGCAATTAAAACCATTTATAAAACATGCTTATATTCAACCTTTGCACATGCTCAAAAGCATACTTTAAACAAGCAATCACATGCTTCAATATTACCATTTAAACAAGCATCTCATGCATCAACATAATCATTAAAACAAGCATCTCATGCTTCACATTATGCTTAACATGTCATATTGGCTCAAGTGATACATTTCATTTATTAAAACAAGTTCACAACTTTCCCCAAGGACTTTTAAACACCTCGGCCCCAAGGACTTTTAAACACCTTGGCCATGGACTTTTAAACACCATGAATAAGGACCACACAAGGACTTTTAACCACCTTTGTGTCCAATGCTTGAATCACCCCAAGGACTTTTAAACACCTTGGCCCCAAGGACTTTTAAACACCTTGGCCCCATAGACTTTTAAACACCATGGAAAGGAGCACCTAAGGACTTTTAACCACCTTAGTGTCCACAACAAGACTCATCCAAGGACTTTTAACCACCTTGATGATCTTAGGTAACAAGGCTCACTCAAGGACTTTTAACCACCTTAGTGACCTTCACTTTTACAAAACATCACTTGCCAATATACATCTTATACATCATATAATCCACTGTTTTAAAGCATTAAACCAAGCCATTTCATCATGCATTTCAAAGCATCAAATCCACATTTAATCAATGCATAAAAGCAAGGTACTCCTACCTAGAGTTACCTTCAACACATGGCTTAAAACATCAGCAAATATCATGCTAAAACATCAGCAATTATCATGCTAAAACATGCTTTCAAAACAGTAATCAAAACATGCAAATCATCATTTTGCATCACACCAAAACATGGCCACCACTTAGAGAGAAATCCGAAAACTTACACTTGAGCTTAGCAAAGTTGTTTAGACTTTAACTAAGCCCCCAAAACCTTGGTTTCAAAGCCGAAAACCATTTTCACTCACCGATTTCCACTTTGCTTCAAGCCAAAGCACCAAAACAAGCCTCCGGATCAACAATTCTTGGATCCAAGGATGCCTCCCCTGTTTCAACACATTAAAGCAGAGGATTAATGCATCATCATGCATTAATTGCTTCAATGAAAGCACCTAAACTCGCTGCTCTCACATAACCTCCATTTTCGGCCACCAAACACAACCGAAAATGCATCCAAAACATTTCCAAACAAAGCCCAGCCATAAACCAGCAAATCCACACTTCCATTAACATCATTAAACATCTAAAAACAACCTAACAACATCCTTATACCTCCAGCAACATCAGACACCAAGATCACCTCAAAAACTACCTTAAAACACAAGCTAAACTTAGGAAACTCAACCTATCCAGGATTGCATCAATCAAAACTCAATTCCACATCATTTTAGAGTTCATTTAACATCAAAAACACCTCTCAAAACACAGATCCAACAGATCTAACGAAAATCATGTGAAATCATCAAAATCTTGCATAATTAGCCAAGATCCATAAATCAACTTAAAAGCCTTTAATTAAACATCAATTTAGGATTGAAAACTTAGGAATTTCAGTAAAGAACTTGAAGTTCAGAGGAGAAGGACGTTCTTACCTCCAAACTTGAGTTTCTCCTCTTTTTGGAATGAAAATCCTTGATGAAACTTGTAGCAATTGAAGAGGTTTTGAAGAAACAATGATTAGGGATCAAATGAGAGTTGAAAGGAGGATTTTAGGTGAGAAAATCAGAATTAAAACTCTGGAAATGGAGTGTTTGGGTTGAGAGAAAAAGAGAGAAAGAAAATGAGAAGTTAGTTGAGAAAATGACTAAAATGAGATTTCCCTCCTTTTTGTTATCTTTAAAATCAGAATTATAACTCAAAATATCTTAGAAAAATCTGGAGAAACTCCCTTTGGGTAAATAGCTCCTTAAAGATTCAAAGTTTCAACCCTTTATAAAACAGCCACCAAACTTTCAAAAATTACATTTTGGTCACTAGTCAAAATGTCACCCTTCCAAAACTCATTTTCCAAAATTGATTTCACAGTTCACTTAATTATATTAAAAGATGATTTTAGAACATTTTTCCATAGTTTTAATGCAACCTGAACTAGGCTTTCCTAATTTAACCTCTTATGATTCGAACAGCACTTTGACCAACCGGTCAACGCCCAAGACTTCTAAGCCCAAAACCGGGGCGTTACAACTCTCCCCCCCTTAAGAAATTTCGTCCTCAAAATTTACCTGAAGGAAAGAGATAAGGAAACTGCTTCAGCATGTCTTCCTTCCGCTCCCACGTGGCTTCCTCAACACCGCGATGCTTCCACAGCACCTTCACCAATTCAATGGTCTTGCCACGAAGAACTTTGCTATCTGAATCCAGAACCTTCACCGGTTCCTCATCATAGGTCAAATCCAGATTCAATTCCACTTCCTCCACAGGCATCACATGCGAAGCATCAGATCTATACTTCCGGAGCATAGAAACATGGAACACATCATGAATCTTCTCCAGCTCCTGAGGTAACCTCAACCGATACGCAACAGGACCCACACGCTCAACAACCTCATATGGTCCAATGTATCTAGGGCTCAGCTTACCCTTCCGCCCAAACCTCATCACCTTCTTCCAAGGCGAAACCTTCAAGAACACACGATCACCCACCACATACTCTATCTCCTTACGCTTCAAATCCGCGTAAGATTTCTGCCGGTCAGAAGCAGCCTTCAACCGCTCACAAATGAGCTTTACCTTCTCAGTGGTTCCCTTCAACAAAGCAGGCATCGATACCAACTTTTGACCAGTTTCAGCCCAACACAGAGGAGTCCTACACTTTCTCCCATACAGAGCCTCATAAGGTGCCATCTGTATACTTGCCTGATAATTGTTGTTATAAGCGAACTCAACCAAAGGCAGATGCTTCTCCCAAGAACCTTGAAACTCTATCACGCAGCATCTCAACATATCCTCCAAAATCTGAATAACTCGCTCAGATTGACCATCTGACTGAGGATGATAGGATGTACTGAAATGCAACCTTGTACCCAGAGCTTGATGCAAACACTGCCAGAAACGCGATGTGAACCTCGGATCCCTATCCGACACGATCGACTTAGGCACACCATGCAGCCTCACAATCTCAGCAATGTACAGCTCTGCCAGCTTATCCAAAGAAAACGTAGTATGCACAGGCAAGAAATGCGCACACTTCGTCAAGCGATCCACAATCACCCAAACAGAATTCTTCTTCGACGGAGACAAGGGTAAACCAGATACAAAATCCATGGTAACCCTCTCCCACTTCCATTCAGGGATTTTCAATGGTTGCAACAAACCAGAAGGAACCTGATGTTCAGCCTTAACCCGCTGACACACCAAACACTTGCTCACAAACTCTGCCACATCCTTCTTCAAACGCACCCAATAGTACTCATCACGAAGATCACGATACATCTTAGTACTACCAGGGTGCATAGCAAAAGGACTACTATGACCTTCAGTCAGAATAGCATGCCTCAACTCAGCATCAGCAGGCACTACTATTCGACTACCAAAACACAACACTCCATCCTCATTAAAGCAGAAATCCGAAGGTCTACCCTCCGCGATATCCTGAACATGAGACACCAAGGAATCATCCAACAACTGCTTATCCTTGATCAACTGAACCAAAGATGGTTTCACTTGCAACTCAGCAACAAGACCACCATCCCGCGATATACTCAAGCTAGCAAACATAGCTCTCAGCTCAACAGCTACCTTCCTACTCAAGGCATTCGCAACAACATTAGCCTTTCCAGGATGATACTCTATCGTCAGATCATAATCCTTGAGCAACTCCAACCAACGCCGCTGCCTAAGATTCAACTCCTTCTGAGACATCAGATACCTCAAACTCTTGTGATCCGTGTACACAGTACACTTCTCACCATACAGATAATGCCTCTAGATCTTCAGAGCAAAAACCACTGCAGCCAGCTCAATATCATGCGTAGGATAATTGCGCTCATGCACCTTCAACTGCTGCGACGCATAAGCCACAACCTTACCCTCTTGCATCAGCACACACCCCAAACCAACATAGGATGCATCACTGTAGACCACAAACTCTTTCCCTGATTCAGGCTGAATCAAGATAGGAGCTTGAGTCAAAGCCATCTTCAACTTCTCAAAAGCCTGCTGTCTCGCTTCTGTCCACTCATACTTAACATCTTTCTGCAACAACTTCGTCAAAGGAGCAGCAATCTTGGAAAAACCATCCACAAACCTTCGGTAGTATCCTGCCAAACCAAGGAAACTACGAACCTCCTGAACAGACTTAGGAACTTTCCAGTTCATCACTGCTTCAATCTTCTGAGGATCAACACGAATCCCCTCTGCTGAGACCACATGCCCAAGAAACACCACCTCTCTAAGCCAGAACTCACACTTGCTCAGCTTAGCATAAAGCTGATTCTCCAACAAAGCTTGCAGCACAATCCTCAAATGCTCTTCGTGCTCTTCCTCAGTACGTGAGTACACAAGGATATCATCAATGAACACCACAACGAACTTGTCCAGGTATTCATGAAAAACACGATTCATCATGTCCATGAAAGCAGCAGGAGCATTTGTCAAACCAAACGGCATCACAAGGAACTCATAATGCCCATACCTTGTCCTGAAAGCTGTCTTAGGCACGTCTACATCCTTCACCTTCAACTGATAATACCCTGACCTCAAGTCAATCTTAGAGAACACTGCAGCTCCCCGAAATTGATCAAAGAGATCATCAATCCTCGGCAAAGGATACCGATTCTTGATAGTCAACTTGTTCAACTGACGGTAATCAATGCACATCCTCATCATGCCATCTTTCTTCTTCACAAACAAGACAGGAGCACCCCAAGGCGACACACTCGGCCGGATGAAACCACGATCAAGCAGCTCTTGCAACTGCGTCTTCAGCTCCTTCAGCTCCTTAGGTGCCATTCTATAGGGAGTAATGGACACAGGAGTGGTATTCTCATACAGCTCAATACCAAACTCCACCTCGCGATTAGGAGGTAAACCAGGCAACTCCTCAGGAAAAACATCAGGAAACTGCTTCACAAACCTGATATCTTGCACCCTCAACTCCTTAGAACAAGGATTCATCACAAAAGCCAGATAAGCTTCACAACCCTGCCTCAGCATCCTGCTCGCCTCCAAGGTAGAAACAACATTAGCAAGAAACTTCACATTCTCACCAACCACCACCACTTCATAATCATCCGCAAGCTTAAGCGAAACCCGCTTATTCTCACAATCCACAACAGCACGATGCTCAGCAAGCCAATCCATACCAAGGATCACATCGAAACCATAAAAGGGCAACTCCATAAGATCAACATGAAAGACATGCTCTTGAACAACCAAAGGACACCTTCTATAAAGCTTACGAGTCACAACAGTTTCACCAAAAGAACTAGTGACTCTAACACCAACATCCAAAGACTCAACAGGCAAACCAAGCAATTCAGCATGCTCACGCAGAATGTATGAATGCGTAGATCCAGAATCAATCAAAGAAAGAAATGACAAGGATTGCAAAGTAAAGGTACCTGCAATCACATCAGCATCATTCCTTCCCTCGCGCTGAGCATACACCCTCGCTTGGCCTCCACCCTCAGGCTGAATAGATACAACATGAGCTACTCCGCGACCACCTTCCTCACGCCTTTGAAAATTACCACGGCCGCGCCCACGACCTCTCTCCGGTGCAGCAACAACAGGAGCACGCTCTTGCCCACCAGCCATCCTCGGACAATCTCGCCTCAAGTGGTCAGCAGAACCACAATTCCAGCACTCATAACCAGCTGCCACAACAGGAGCTTGCACCTCCCTCCCAGCACGAGGACAGTCACGCTTCAAATGACCACGTGAACCACAAATCCAACAAGCACTAGGGTCAGCTCTAGCATTGCCACCCCTAGCAGGTGCACCTCCACCTCTCTTAGCTGAGGACTGAAACCTTTGATCACGTCCTCTCTTGTTCCGTCCACCTCCGGAACTATACTCAGCAGCTCTTTTCCCAGAACTAGCTCCAGCACCTTTCGCAGACAAACTCAGATTCATCTCTATGTCCTTGGATCGACTAACCAACACATCAAAATCATTGTACTCAGCAGCCAACATGTAGGTCTTTACTTCTGTCACCAAGCCATAACGGAACCTTTCGCACCTCTCACGCTCATCAGGTATCAGCTCCGGTGCATACTGACTGAGGCGTACGAACTGTACCTCATACTCAGCCACACTCATGCTCCCTTGGGTAAGAGACATGAATTCACGCTTTTTCTCATCCAGATATCTCACTCCCAGATATCTCCTCTTGAACGCATTCTGAAAGAATGTCCAAATGATGTCAGCTTCAGCCATTCCAGAGATTGTGGTCGTCCACCACGTATAAGCATCACTCTGCAGCAAAGACACCACACATCCCAACTTTTGCACATCAATGGAGCTCATCTGCCCCAAGATACGCTTGGTACTTTCCAGCCAAGCTTCCGACCTCTCAGCTGACATACCCCTAAACTCAGTCCCACCAAGACTGCGCAGACGCTCTAAGGGTAATCTAGCACCAGCATCTCCCTGATGCCCAGCTCCTTGAGCTCCAGCTACTGCTGCTCGAAAAGCACCCGCAATAGCTTGTACCAGCATCGACATGTCAGGCATAGCTTGACCCTGACCAACCTCAGGTCCTGCAGCTCTAGCACCAGCTACCTCAGCTCCAGCTCTTTCCCTCTCCGCAGCACCACCACCAGGCAGAGGAGGAGGTAACACAGCACTACCCGTATTCTCTACATTCACATTCCCCTCCGGGGTCGTAGCTCTCACGCTACTCCTTAACTCTCTACGTGGTGCCATACTTTTACCATGCATAACAATACAAAATAAACAAAGTCAGGACCAGCAAGGTAAGCAATTTCAAGTATTCAAGCTCAATTTCTTTCAAAATCAACATCATTTCTTTAGCTTTTGTTTGGCAATGGGTACCCTCATCATGCATCATCACAGCATACATCTCAAAAGCAACAACATCACAAGTCACTGAACATGCTTTCATACAACAAGCATACAAGCCAAACCATGCTTCAATCATGCATACAAACATTCCCAATTACTCGAGAACTCAGCTCTGATACCACCAAATGTAACCCCCTTAACCCGGTCTAGACGGTTGACCCGAATTAAGAAAGTCACACGGGGAAAACCAAAGTCAACCCGAAAGTCAACCTTGATTAACGACCCTTTTTTTCTTTTTAATCTTATCTAGATGCACATTAACCCTAATTGTGATCACACAAACAACATAATCAAAGATCACAAACATCAGAGATCAAACAGGGACCCAATTGAACAAATTACAACTTTAGGGACCAAATTGTAAATTCTGATAAATTAAGGGACTTAACCCAAATTAAAGTTACCATCTTGAAATTAGTCAGGTTTCATGCTTCTCTATGAAATTTCAGCTCAAAAGGACTTCCCAAGCTCAAACAATTGAACAAACAAGATTCACGACCAAAACGTAAACAAAACAAAACATAAAGATACTTTTAACCGAATTTAACGGTTCAGGTATCGATACGCCAGGTGTCGTATCGATACTCGGGGAAGGCAGTAACCAAACTTCCAAGACGGTATCGATACGCGTTCCCCCGTTTCGATACGGCGTTCATACGGTATCGATACCTGTTCATACGTACCGATACGCCTGGGCAAAAATGTGCATATTTGGCTCAGGCGTATCGATACGCAAGCCCGAGTCCCGATACCCCTGCCTGATTTCGACTCAAAATCAACATTAAACATGCTTCAAACTTCAAATTAACATCACCAAACCATTTCACCTAATCATACAACATGCAAGGACCATAATTGCATCATCAATTCAACATGAAACCATCACATATGAAAAGCCCCAATTTAAATGGCATGCTTCCTACTTAAGCTATCCATTCATGCATAAACCTTCATAACCAAGCAATAAGGATTCAATCCAAAAACCAGCAACCACAACAACATTTAACATACTTAGGGAGTCTCAAACACCTCCCAAAACATACACATTGGTCCCCCATTGCCAAATCAACCAAAAGCTAAAAGTACTTATAAAACCTTCATACATTGAGCTTTACTTGAATTTGATTGCTTGCCCTTTCTTGCTGCCCCACAAGGTACTCTAATGCTCTGCATTATTGAATTAAGAAAACGAGAGAGCGTAAGCAAAAGCTTAGTGAGGCATGCTCTTTAAAAACAATTCAATAATGCAATTAAAACCATTTATAAAACATGCTTATATTCAACCTTTGCACATGCTCAAAAGCATACTTTAAACAAGCAATCACATGCTTCAATATTACCATTTAAACAAGCATCTCATGCTTCAACATAATCATTAAAACAAGCATCTCATGCTTCACATTATGCTTAACATGTCATATTGGCTCAAGTGATACATTTCATTTATTAAAACAAGTTCACAACTTTCCCCAAGGACTTTTAAACACCTTGGCCCCAAGGACTTTTAAACACCTTGGCCATGGACTTTTAAACACCATGAATAAGGACCACACAAGGACTTTTAACCACCTTTGTGTCCAATGCTTGAATCACCCCAAGGACTTTTAAACACCTTGGCCCCAAGGACTTTTAAACACCTTGGCCCCATGGACTTTTAAACACCATGGAAAGGAGCACCTAAGGACTTTTAACCACCTTAGTGTCCGCAACAAGACTCATCCAAGGACTTTTAACCACCTTAATGATCTTAGGTAACAAGGCTCACTCAAGGACTTTTAACCACCTTAGTGACCTTCACTTTTACAAAACATCACTTGCCAATATACATCTTATACATCATATAGTCCACTGTTTTAAAGCATTAAACCAAGCCATTTGATCATGCATTTCAAAGCATCAAATCCACATTTAATCAATGCATAAAAGCAAGGTATTCCTACCTAGAGTTACCTTCAACACATGGCTTAAAACATCAGCAAATATCATGCTAAAACATCAGCAATTATCATGCTAAAACATGCTTTCAAAACAGTAATCAAAACATGCAAATCATCATTTTGCATCACACCAAAACATGGCCACCACTTAGAGAGAAATCCGAAAACATACACTTGAGCTTAGCAAAGTTGTTTAGACTTTAACTAAGCCCCCAAAACCTTGGTTTCAAAGCCGAAAACCATTTTCACTCATCGATTTCCACTTTGCTTCAAGCCAAAGCACCAAAACAAGCCTCCGGATCAACAATTCTTGGATCCAAGGATGCCTCCCCTGTTTCAACACATTAAAGCAGAGGATTAATGCATCATCATGCATTAATTGCTTCAATGAAAGCACCTAAACTCGCTGCTCTCACATAACCTCCATTTTCGGCCACCAAACACAACCGAAAATGCATCCAAAACATTTCCAAACAAAGCCCAGCCATAAACCAGCAAATCCACACTTCCATTAACATCATTAAACATCTAAAAACAACCTAACAACATCCTTATACCTCCAGCAACATCAGATCACCAAGATCACCTCAAAAACTACCTTAAAACACAAGCTAAACTTAGGAAACTCAACCTATCCGGGATTGCATCAATCAAAACTCAATTCCACATCATTTTAGAGTTCATTTAACATCAAAAACACCTCTCAAAACACAGATCCAACAGATCTAACGAAAATCATGTGAAATCATCAAAATCTTGCATAATTAGCCAAGATCCATAAATCAACTTAAAAGCCTTTAATTAAACATCAATTTAGGATTGAAAACTTAGGAATTTCAGTAAAGAACTTGAAGTTCAGAGGAGAAGGACGTTCTTACCTCCAAACTTGAGTTTCTCCTCTTTTTGGAATGAAAATCCTTGATGAAACTTGTAGCAATTGAAGAGGTTTTGAAGAAACAATGATTAGGGATCAAATGAGAGTTGAAAGGAGGATTTTAGGTGAGAAAATCAGAATTAAAACTCTGGAAATTGAGTGTTTGGGTTGAGAGAAAAAGAGAGAAAGAAAATGAGAAGTTAGTTGAGAAAATGACTAAAATGAGATTTCCCTCCTTTTTGTTATCTTTAAAATCAGAATTATAACTCAAAATATCTTAGAAAAATCTGGAGAAACTCCCTTTGGGTAAATAGCTCCTTAAAGATTCAAAGTTTCAACCCTTTATAAAACAGCCACCAAACTTTCAAAAATTACATTTTGGTCACTAGTCAAAATGTCACCCTTCCAAAACTCATTTTCCAAAATTGATTTCACAGTTCACTTAATTATATTAAAAGATGATTTTAGAACATTTTTCCATATTTTTAATGCAACCCGAACTAGGCTTTCCTAATTTAACCTCTTATGATTCGAACAGCACTTTGACCAACCGGTCAACGCCCAAGACTTCTAAGCCCAAAACCGGGGCGTTACACCAAGCATGTGTAAAAGTCATCTCTAGAGACCGAGAAGTCATCCATGAAATTTTCTAAAAAATCCTTGACCATGTCTAAGAAAATAGCCAACATACATCTTTGAAAAGTTGTTGGGGCATTGCAGAGACCAAAGGGCATTATACGGAAAGCGTAAGTTCCATAAGGGCATGTGAAAGTCGTCTTCTCTTGGTCTTCGGGTGCTATAGCAATCTGATTGTACCCAGAATACCCATCGAGGAAGCAATAGAATGCCTTGCCCGCTAGTCGATCTAACATTTGATCAATGAATGGGATGGGAAAATGGTCCTTCTTGGTTGCCTTGTTGAGCTTCCTATAGTCCATGCAAATCCTCCAACCCGTGACGGTTCTAGTAGGCAATAGCTCATTCTCCTCGTTGCTTACCACGGCCACGCCTCCCTTCTTCAGTACGCATTGCACTGGGATGACCCATGAGCTATCGGATATCAGGTAGATTACTCCAGCATAAAGCCACTTAATTATCTCTTTCATTACCACATTCTTCATGATTGGGTTTAATCTTCTCTGGGGCTCAACATAATTGTTGTGACAATCATAAAGCAAAATTTTGTGCATACATATAGCAGGGCTTACACCCTTCAAATCAGCCATAGTCCACCCTAGCGCATTTTTATGATGTAACAACATATTTACTAAGCTAGTTTCTTGCTTAGGTGTGAGACTAGATGAGATTATCATAGGCAAAGTTTCATTGCTCCCTAAGTAAACATACTTGAGATGTGATGGCAAAGGTTTCAGTTTTAGAGTAGGTGCATGCTCAAGGGAAGGCTAAGGAGGTACAAATTCTGAAAAATCAAGAGGTTCAAAGTGCGTACCTGGTCTAGCTTCGAGTCGACTAGACTGCTCCAATTCCCTTGAGAGTTCTTCTAGGTCTGAATCATCATCTTTGCATATTGCTTCAAACTCTTCCATTTGCATCTCATTGCTACAACAAAACTCAACAGTTCCACTCTGTGTTGTAGCATCTATATATTGGCATACTCTCGGATTGTCTGCATACTGGAGGGTGTCATGAATATTGATCATGACCGTCTGATCAGCCACTCGCATCGTGAACTCACCTTTATCACAATCTATTAATGCTCGCCCGGTGGCTAAAAATTGCCTACCCAAGATAATGGATGTGTTGATGTTAGCTTCACGGTCGAGGATTAAGAAGTCGACTGGAAAAATAAATCGGTCCACTTTTACCACGACATCTTCAATTCTTCCTTCTGGGTGAACATGAGAATAATCTACTAGATGTAGCACAACCATGGTGGGTGGTGCCTCTCGTATTCCCAGTTTCAGAAAAATTGACTTAGGCATCAAGTTAACACTTGATCCCAAATCACAAAGTGTTCTTCCAACAAACTTATCGCCAATAGAGCATGGAATAGCAAAGCTACTTGGGTCCTTCCTCTTAGGAGGCAACTTACTCCATATAGAATAGCATTCTTTTTGCTATAGTGACGGTTTCTTGCTTCTCGACCTTCCTCTTTTTTGTAACTATATCCTTAAGGAACTTGGCATATGTTGGAATCTGATCAATGGCCTCCAGAAATGGGACATTGATATGTAATTTATCCAGGATATCTACGAATTTCTGGAATTGAAGGTCTTCTTTCTGCTTCTTGAGTCGTTGAGGAAAAGGGGTGGGGGTCTAACTTCATTTATTTGGATTGGTGGAGTTGCATCTTTTGTTGTAGCAAAAGCAGGCTCCTCCTCCGGTGTTTCTTTTGCTATGACTTCCTCCTCATCATTCGCTTCAGTTGGAGGATCTTGTGAGTTATCTCCTTCGTGAGTCAAGTTTGGCTGAGAGTCCTCCTTCTCTTTTCCCCAAACTTGTCTTCTTTGTCGATTTCCTTTCCACTCCTTAATGTGAGTGCGCTACATTGCTCCTTGCTATGGTGCTTAGTGGCTTTAGTGTCACTAGACAAACTTCCTTGAGATCACGCATGCAAGGTTTCAGCTATCTGACCAACTTGTGTTTCTAAGGCTCTGAGAGAAGAAATATGGCTTTGCAATAAGGCTCATTGATTCTTAATGTTTGTTGCATGGTCCTGTAGCAAAACTTTCGTGGTTCCCATAAAATCTTTTGTCATAGCCATAAATTCTTTGAATGTAGTCTCCAGCAAACTATTTGATGAAGATGCTGCTCCCTTGTGACCTTGCCATGGCATCATCTGGTTAGAAGGTGGTGCTTCGATCAGATTTTGTTGTGGCGTTGGTTGAGCAGAATTGATGTGCCCTTGATTACCCCAACTGAAATTTGGATGTTGACGCCATCCTGGGTTGTAGGTATTAGAGTATGGATTGTTGTTGCGGTTATAATTCCCCACATAGTTGGATTACTCTTGATTGTCAGGGCATTCACTCAAGTGGTGATTGCCATCGCATCTGTGACATGAGGTTGCGGATTTCACTTCCTTGACTATGTTGGGACGTTGGAGGTTCTTTAGCATACCAGTGGTAGCAGCTAACTGGGTGGCTACTGAGTCATCAGCATCACTCTCTCGAACTACTTGGGTTCTCCTCCCCGTTCCAAGCCTTGTGGTCGGAAACTGGTAGTCATTGTTGGCTACCCTATCAAGAATGTCGAATGCTTCCTCCAGTGATTTTTCTAACAAGGTCCCATTTGCTGAAGCATCTAACATCATCCTTGTAGGAGCATTCACTCCATTATAGAACATAACCACTTGTGTCCAATCATGAAAACCAGGATTTGTGCACTCCCTCAATAATCCCTTGAATCAATCCCAACACTCGTACATGGATTCGTCATCAGCTTGACGAAAAGAATCAATATCATTTCTCAATTGAGTGTTTCTATTGGGTGGATTATACCGTAGCATAAAACTTTTGAATAAATCTTTCCAAGTCTCCATTGATCCAGCTGGCACTCCACTTAACCATGCTCTAGCACGATCTCGTACGAATATGGAAACAATTTAAGCTTTAGCAAATCCCCGTGCACTCCTTATTGTCTGAACGAGTCACAAACTTCCAAGAAAGCACGTATATGTTGTCTTGCATCTTCGTGAGGTATACCTCCAAATTGAGCAATAGTGTTCAACATGTTGAACATAACAGGTTTAAGCTCGAACTGGGCTGCCTGAATTTTTGGAGCTACTATTCTGGGATAGAGATCGTCCACGATAGGGGTCAAATGATCTCTAATGGCTCGAGGTCGAGATCCTTCTCCCTGGCCATTTGCCATAGCATCTTTGTTACCTGGAGGTTGTGGTATTTCTCTGTTCATGTTTCTGGTCTCTTCTCTTTGAACACGTCTCCTGAGTCGCAAGAAATGCTCGATTTTAGAAATAGGTGATTGCAGGGGTCCATTAGGTCGTCTTCTGGTCATGCACTAGCAGGACGCCTGAAAAGAAAAATGAAAAACCCAAAATAAATATGTACAAAAACAAAAGGAACAAGCGATATAAACAAGCGATTTTAGAAATAGGTGATTGCATAGGTCCTCTTTTATATGTTCCTTGAAGTTTAATATTGTTGCTGGTATGTTTTGGTATGATTTGGGATATGTTTGGATGAGATAAGAAGTGAAAAACCAGAAAATTATGTTGTTGTAGGGCAGGGTGTATCGAAACACCCTTATCTGTTTCGAAACAGGGGCTCGAAATGGCCATAGTGTTTTGGAACGGATGAAGGTGTTTCAGAACACTTTGGCTACAAGAGATAGTTGTTTCGATACTGGTCTCCGAACGCACCTGAGTACCAAAACGGTCAACACCGTTTCAATACGAGCGTTTCGATATGAAGATCAGAGTTCCGAAACGGCTGACCGTTAGATTACATATTTGAATCGTTCAAGTTGTCATGTTTTACATTTTAGTCCTAAATGTTGTGCATGCAATTGTTTGAACTTGGAATGTCCTTTTAAGCTGAAATTTAACTAAGAGGCACGTAATATGACTAATTACATAATGGTAATCTTAAAATATGCAAAGTTCTTATATTTTCCAAAATTTACATTTTGGTCCCTAAAAGTGTAAATCTTGCAATTGAATCCCTATTGATTTCAAACCGCTGTGCTTTTCTCTCCTAAGATTCATGAGTAAACACATAGGATTTATGTGCATCTAGAAAATATAAAAAAAAGGTCGTTAATCAAGGTTGACTTTCATGTTGATTTTTGTTTTCTCCGTGTAATTTTCGTAGTTCGGGTCAAGCGTCTAGGCCGGGCTAAGGGGGTTACATTTGTTGGTATCAAAGCTAGGTTAGCGAATTGTTGGGGCTTGGTATGTGGTTAATGTATGTGATTATGAATGATTGTGACTTTTCGATGAAAGTATGATGTATGATTGTTGATGTGTGGTTCTGGTGAGATGAAATTGTGATAATATGATGTGTTTGGGGTATAGTTGGGGATCCCATTGCCATATCATTACTTATGAGAAGAATTGTTTTCAAAAATGAGCTTGAGTACTTGGATTACTTACCTTATTATGCCTAATTGGATTTATTGTATTTTGTTAGTTGCATTGTTTTATTATGGGGCCACGTAGAGAGCTTAGAATCAATACTCGTTCTACGGCTGAGAACGAGAACGTGGAGAATGCTGAGGATCTACCTCCTCCTCCCTCTGGTGGACCACCTGGTGGTGGTGGAGCTGGGGTTGGTGCTGCTGGAGTGGGCGCTGGGGTTGCTGGACCCGAGGGAGTTCAAGGGCAAGCTGCTCCTGATATGTCTGTATTGATACAAGCTATTGCGGAAGCTTTCCATGAAGCAGTAGCAGAGGCTCATGGAGCTGCACCATAGGATGGTGCCAATGTAAGGTTGCCGTTAGAGCGACTTTACAGTCTGGGAGGGACTGAGTTCAGAGGGTTGACCCCGGAAGGTTCCGAGTCTTGGTTGGAGAGTACCAAGAGGATTCTCGAGAAACTGAATTGTAACAATGTTCAGAAGTTGGGATGCATTATGTCCTTGTTGCATGGAGATGGGTATATGTGGTGGACAACCACCATATCGAGGATGGATGATGATGATGTGACTTGGACATTCTTTTTGAGTGCGTTCAAGCGAAAGTATTATGGTGTTCGCTTCCTCGATGAGAAAAGGAGGGAATTCATGTCCCTTGTGAAAGGGAGTATGACGGTGGCAGAATATGAGGTGCAGTTTTTACGCCTAAGCCAATATGCACTTGATCTGATTCTTAGCGAGCGAGAAAGATATGAACGATTCCGTTACGGCCTAGTGGCAGATGTCAGGACCTATATGCTTGCAGCCGATTATACTGATTTTGATGTCTTGGTCACCCGAGCCAAGGACATTGAGCTGAATCTTGGTTTGGCGAGTCGAGCAGAAGGATCTAGCTTAGCGAAGCGAGCTGCAGAGTGTGATCTTGGTAGGGATCGGTATAAGAGGCATAAGGATAGAAGGCCACATGGTGATGTTAGACGTGGGGGTGGTAACTCAAGAAGAGGTCAGCAAGGACCAAATTCTTTCTTGAGGACTCCTGAGTGTAACCGGTGTGGTAGGAGACATACTGGTGAGTGCTGGGGTAATCTTGTTACATGTTGGAACTGTGTTAATCGAGGGTAATTGAAGAAAGATTGTCCTCAGCCGTTGAGAGAAGGTCAGGCTCCGATGAGAGCAGTTGAGCCATAGAGAGGTCGTAGGCGCGGCTGTGGTAACTTTCAGCGCAGAGATGAAGGTAGAAGGAATGTGGCACATGTGGTGGCTGTTCAACCTGAGGCTGGTGGCCAGGCTCGAGTGTATGCCCATCGAGGGGGAAGGAATGACAAGGACGTGATCGCAGGTACCTTTACTTTGCAATCCTTGTCGTTACTTTCTTTGATTGATTCTGGATCTACACATTCGTACATATTGCGTGAACATGCTCAAATGCTTGGTTTGCCTGTTGAGTCTTTGGATGTGGGTATGCGTGTGACTAGTTCCTTTGGTGAGACGGTTGTAACAAGAATATTGTATAGGAGGTGCCCCTTGATGGTGCAAGATCATGTGTTTCTTGTCAATCTTATGCAATTGCCATTCTATGGTTTTGACATAGTTCTTGGCATGGATTGGCTTGTTGAGCATAGAGTCGTTGTAGATTTTGAAAGCAAGCGAGTTTCGCTGAAACTTGCGGATGATTATGAGGTTGTGGTGGTGGGAGAAAATGTGAAGTTTCTATCTAATGTGGTGTCTACGCTTGAAGCAAGCCGGATGTTGCGTCAAGGATGTGAGGCTTATCTAGCCTTTGTTATGAATCCTAGTACAAATGAGGTTCGCGTACAGGATATAAGGACCGTGTGTGAGATTCCTTGAGTGTTTCCAGAGGAATTACCTGGTTTGTCGCCTAGTCGGGAGGTTGAATTTGGAATTGAGTTGTATTAGAACACAACTCCAGTGTCCATTGCTCCTTATCGCATGGCACCCAAGGAGTTGAAAATGCAACTTCAAGAGTTGCTTGACCGAGGCTTTATTTGTCCTAGTGTGTCACCCTAGGGTGCACCGGTCTTGTTTGTTAAAAAGAAAAATGGCACGATGAGGATGTGCATTGATTATCGCCAGCTGAATAAGTTGACGATCCAGAACAAGTATCCTTTGCCGAGGATTGATGATCTTTTTGATCAGTTTTGAGGAGCGGTTGTGTTTTCAAAGATAGATTTGAGGTCAGGATATTATCAGCTAAAGGTGAAGGATGTGGATGTGCCGAAAACAGCCTTTCGAACGAGATATGGGCATTATGAATTTCTAGTGATGTTGTTTTGATTGACGAATGCTCATGTGCTTTCATGGACATGATGAACAGGGTGTTTCATGAATTCTTAGATAAGTTCGTTATGGTGTTCATTTATGATATCCTTGTGTACTCTCATACTGAGGAGGAGCATGAGGGTCATTTGAGGACCGTTTTGCAAGCGTTGTTAGAAAATCAGCTTTATGCTAAGCTGAGCAAATGTGAGTTCTGGCTAAAGGAAGTTTTTTTCTTGGCCATGTGGTTTCGGCTAAAGGGATTCGAGTTGATCCTCAGAAGATTGAGGCGGTCATGAATTGGAAGCCTCTTAGGTTCGTTCATGAAGTTCGTAGTTTCCTTGGGTTGGCAGGTTACTACCGGAGGTTTGTGGATGGATTTTCTAAGATTGATGCCCCTTTGATGAAGTTGTTGCAGAAGGATGTTAAGTATGAATGGACGGAAGTGAGACAACAAGCTTTTGATAAGCTTAAGGCAGCTTTGACGCAAGCTCCTATTTTGGTTCAACCTGAATCAGAGAAAGAGTTTGTGGTGTATAGTGACGCATCCTATGTTGGTTTGGGGTGTGTGTTGATGTAAGAGGGTAGGGTAGTGGCTTATGCATCGCGACAGTTGAAAGTGCGTGAGCGCAATTATCCTATGCATGACATTGAGTTAGCAGCAGTGGTTTTTGCTTTAAAGATATTGAGACATTATCTCTATGTTGAGAAGTGTACTGTGTACACGGATCATAAAAGTTTGAGGTACCTGATGTCTCAGAAAGAGTTGAATCTTAGGCAACGACGTTGGGTGGAGTTGCTCAAGGATTACGATCAAACGATCGAGTATCATCCGAGGAAGGCCAATGTTGTGGCTGATGCTTTGAGCAGGAAGGTGGCGGTGGAATTGAGAGCGATGTTTGCTAGCTTGAGCATATCGCGGGATGGTGGTCTTGTTGCTGAATTGCAAGTGAAACCATCTCTAGTTCAGTTGATAAAGGATAAGCAACTATTGGATGATTCATTGGTGCTACATGTTCAGGATATTGCAGAAGGTAGGCCACCGGATTTTTGTTTCAATGATGATGGTGTTATATGTTTTGGGAGTCGGATAGTGGTGCCGAATAATGTTGAATTGAGGTGCACTATTCTAACCGAAGCTCATAGTAGTCCTTTTGCTATGCACCCTGGTAGTACAAAGATGTACCGTGATATGAAGGATGAGTACTATTGGGTGGGATTGAAGAAAGATGTCATTGAGTATGTTAGTAAGTGCATGGTTTGTTAGCGGGTTAAGGCTGAACATCAATTTCCTTTAGGGTTGTTCCAGTCGTTAAGGATTCCTGAATGGAAGTGGGAAAGGATCACCATGGACTTTGTGTCTGGTTTGCCTTTATCGCCATCGAAGAAGAATTTTGCCTGGGTGATTGTGGATCGCCTTACGAAGTGTGCACATTTCTTGTCTGTGCATACTACGTACACCTTGGATAAGCTTGCGGGGTTGTATATTGATGATATTGTACGATTGCATGGAGTGCCAAAATCTATAGTGTCGGATAGAGATCCGAGGTTCACTGCAAGGTTTTGGGAGTTTTTGCATCAAGCTTTGGGTGCGCGGCTGAATTTCAGTACTTCTTATCATCCGTAGACGGATGGACAGTCGGAGCGTGTTATCCAAGTGCTCGAGGATATGTTGAGGTGTTATGTTATTGAATTCCAAGGCTCTTGGGAGAAGCACTTGCCTTTGGTGGAGTTTGCTTATAATAACAGTTACCGGGCAAGTATTCAAATGACACCTTATGAAGCTTTGTACGGGAGGAAGTGTAGAACTCCTCTTTGTTGTACTGAAATGGGACAAAAGTTGGTCTCGATGCTAGCTTTGTTAAAAGGAACCACCGAAAAGGTGAAGCTCATTTGTGAGCGGTTGAAGGCAGCATCAGATCGACAAAAGTCTTACGCGGATTTGAAGCTTTAGGAGGTAGAATTTGCTATGGGTGAGCGTGTGTTTCTGAAAGTTTCACCTTGGAAGAAGGTGATGGGATTTGGCCGGAAGGGCAAGTTGAGCCCAAGGTTCATTGGGCCATATGAGGTTATAGAACGTGTGGGTCTTGTTGCCTACAAGCTGAGACTACCTCAAGAGTTAGTAAAGATACATAATGTGTTTCATGTATCCATGGTTCGGAGATATAGATCGGATTCGTCGCATGTTATGCATGTGGAAGAGGTTGAGTTGAATCCGGACTTGACATATGATGAGGAATCTGTTGAGATTCTGGATTCGGATAGTAAGGTTCTCCGAGGTAAGACCATCGAGCTGGTTAAAGTCTAGTGGAGACATCGTGGTGTTGAGGAAGCCACGTGGGAAAGGAAGGAAGACATGAAGAAGCAATTTCCTTACCTTTTTCCTCCAGGTAAATTTTGAGGATGAAATTTCTTAAGAGGGGGAGAGTTGTAACGCCCTGATTTTGGGCCTGAAAGTTTTAGAGTTTGAATTGGACCGGTCGAGAACGGTTCGAACCTTTAAGGGAGATTTAGGGAACACCTAGTTCGGGATGCTTTTAAATTATGGAAAAATATCTAAAAATTCTCATTTATTATATGAATGATTATGGTGAAAACAATTTTACAAAATAAGGTTTGGAAATATTACATTTTGGTGTAGTGACCAAATCGCAGTTTTTGCAAAAGTTGACTAGCGATTGTTTTGTAAAGGATTGAAACTTTAAATCTTTAAGGAGCTAATTTTACCAATATGTTTTTAATCAGATTTCTCTTTATTTTGGGTGTTTTAATAATGATTTAATAAAGGGAATTAAAAGATAAAAATCTATTTTGACTTTCATAACTATTTTACGATCTTTTTCCCTCTTTTCATTTTCTCTCAACTTCCACTCAGCCAAACACATTTCCTCTATCAATTAGCCTCTGATTTCCATTGCTTTTGATGAGATTTCAATCTCCTTTTGATTCCTAATCTTTTCCTCATCAAATCCTCTTGTTTTCACTTTGGATTTTCAAGGAAACTTGCCCAAATTAAAGAGAAATCAGCCATTAGAGGTAAGCTTCGTCCTTCTCCTCTAATGATCAGTTCTTTACTGAAATTCCCAAGTTGTCAATCCTTTGTTAATGATTTTTGAGTTGCTTTAAGGTAAGAAACATGAAATTGTGTCAAAACTCAAGGTTCTTGGAGAGATCTTGATGATTTTCGTAACTATTGGTTAGGCTCTGTTTTGAGGTTGATTTCTAATGTATTTTGGATGGTAATTTATGTTATAAATGAGGTTTTATAAAACAAATCCCGAATAGGTTTGGATTCCTAAGTTTTGCATGCTAGATTGGTGGTTTTTGGGGTGGTTTTGGTGTTCTGTTGTAGCTGAAGGTTTAAGGATGAGTTATGGTGATTTTTTGTGTTTATTGAGCTTAAGAAATGATTAGAAGTGATAGATCTTGGCTGGGCTTTGTTTTGGAAGAGTTTGGAGACGTTTTCGGTTGTTTTTAGTGGCCGAAATGATGCTTATGGGTAGAGCAGCGAGTTTGATTAGTTGGCTGGTGATTTCAATGCATGATGATGCATTAATCTTCTGGTCTTATGTGTATTAAGCAGGGGTGACATCTTCGGACGCCTTTGGTGTTGATCCAGAAGTGTCGGGAGCTTAGATAGCGTTTCGGCGAGCAGGCAAAACGTAATCGGTGAGTGCAAATGGTTTTAGAAGTCCTTGAGGGACAATGAAACAAGGTTTGGGGATTAAGGATTGGTTTGAAACACCATCCTAAGTCCGGAAGTAAGTTTTGAGAAATGAGATGAGAAAGTTTTGAGAAATGTGCATTAAAAACAGAAGGTGAGATGATGTTTTTGTCATAATATATTGACATAGAAGATGAGATAGTTACCGGATATAATTGATCGATCAATAAGATGAGAGTGCACTATAAATTAAAATTCGTACGTGCTCTTTGGAGTTGGGAAATGGAGGTAGTGCCATCCCAATCCAAAGTGAGAATCTGATGATGAGAGATACCATCGGGGTAGGACTTGGTGAAATACCCAAGCTTTGTGGCGATGAGAGATACCGCCATGAGAGTCCGGTGATGAGAGATTCCACCGGGGTAGGACTTGCCTTTGAGTCAAGCTATCTGCATATCCGAGTAAAGATGAAATGTGAAATTCCAATATAATATATGAAAATGTATTTGATTCACATGTACCAAATGTTGAGATGATTTATGCTATGAGAAATGCATATGAGATTTGAATATGAAATGCTTTAGTTTTCACAAGCATGTGTATGGCTTTGCCGTGAGATTTGCAATGGTTTTAGTGCATGAGATAGAATAAGGGTACATGTGTTTTCAAATGGAGTTTTGCTTTGAAAAGGTTTTCAAGGATGAGATAGAATGAGCATGTTGTAGAAAATGGCTTTTGAGAAAGTATTTTGAATAATGCATTGTTGTGTTGGTTTTCTTTAGAGCTTGCCTCACTAAGCAAACATGCTTATGCTCTCTTTTACCAACAATGCAGATAATTGAAGTGATTTTGGGCAGCAAGAAGGTTAAGAACATCCAAGGAAGTGTAAAGCTCATGTATGGTGATGTTTTTACATACTTTAGTTTTGATATTTGGCAATGAGGCTTCAAGATTGTATTTGGGAGATGTGTTTTGAACTCCCTATGTGTGTAGCAAGATTGTTATGGCTTCTGTGGTTTGTAAATGGTCTTAAATGGTTTTGGATTGAGGTTTGAGGTCCATATTTGGTTCATGAGGATAGGAAGCATGCCTATAGACTAAATGTTCATGTGTTTGATGCCATGCTCTAGCTTAAGCCTCTTTTATATGTTCCTTGAAGTTTAATCTTGTTGTTGGTATGTTTTGGTATAATTTGGGATATGTTTGGATGAGATAAGAAGTGAAAAACCAGAAAATTATGTTGTTGTAGGGAAGGGTGTATCGAAACACCCTTATCTATTTCGAAACAGGGGCTCGAAATGGCCATAGTGTTTCGGAACGGATGGAGGTGTTTCGGAACACTTTGACTACTGGAGATGGTTGTTCTGATACTGGTCTCCGAACGCACCCGAATACCGAAACGGTCAACACCGTTTCAATATGGGTGTTTCGATACGAAGATCAGAGTTCCAAAACGGCTGACCGTTAGATTGCAGATTTGAATCGTTCAAGTTCTCATGTTTTACATTTTAGTCCTGAATGTTGTGCATGCAATTGTTTGAACTTGGAATGTCCTTTTAAGCTGAAATTTAATAGAGAGGCATGCAATATGACTAATTACATAATGGTAATCTTAAAATATGCAAAGTCCTTATATTTTCCAAAACTTACATTTTAGTCCCTAAAAGTGTAAATCTTGCAATTGAATCCCTAATTGTTTTCCGATCGTTGTGCTTTTCTCTCCTAAGATTCCTGAGTAAACACATATGTAACGCCCCGGTTTTGGGCTCGGAAGTTTTGGGCGTTGACCGGTTCGGTCAAAGTGCTGATCGAATATATAAGAGTGGATTTAGGAAAGCCTAGTTCGGGTTGCATTAAAAATATGGAAAAATATTCTAAAATCATATTTTAATATATATAAGTGAACTGTGAAATCAATTTTGGAAAATGAGGTTCGGAAGGTTGACATTTTGGCTAGTGACCAAAATGTAATTTTTGAAAGTTGCGGGACAGTTTTATAAAGGATTGAAACTTTGAATCTTTAAGGAGCTATTATTCCAAAAAGGATTTCTCCAGATCTTTCTAAGATATTTTAAGGCTCAAATCTGATTTTAAAGATTTAGAAAAGGAGGGAAATCATTTTAACTAAATTTCCAACAAACTTTTCCATTTTCTCTCAAATTCTCTTTTCTCTCATTTTCTCTCAACCCAAACAAGATTCTCCAGATTTCTTTCTCTGATTTTGACATCTTAATCTCTCATTTCAATTCTCATTTGATTTCTAATCATCTCATCAACAAAACCTCTCAATTTACAAGTTGATTCATCAAGCTTTTTGGCTCTAAAATGGAGAAATTCAAGTTTGGAGGTAAGAACGTCCTTCTCCTCTAAACTATCAGTTCTTTACTGAAATTCCTAAGTTCTCAATCCTTGATTTATGTTTTATTAAAGGCTTTTCAATTGAGATCTTGATTTTTGGCTAAAATGCAAGATTTGGTGATTTTGGTGAAATTTTCGTGTGATCTGTTTAAGCAGGGTTTTGAGGTGTTAAATTGATGTTAAATGAATGCTAAAATGATTAGAAGTTGAGGTTTAATCAATGCAATCCCGGATAGGTTGAATTTCCTAAGTTTGGCTTGAGTTTTTGGTTGTTTTTGGAGTGTTTTTGGTGATCTGTTATACCTGGAGGTATAAGGACGTGGTTGTGATCATTTTGCATGTTATTTGATGTATAAAAATGGTTAGAAGTGATGGATCTTGGCTGGGTTAAGTTTTGGAAGTGTTTGGAGATGATTTCGGTTGTGTTTGATAGCCAAATTGTTAGATTTGTGATGAGCAGCGAGTTGTGTTGTTGTTGCTGGTGTTTTAATGCATAAGGATGCATTAATGTTCTGTTTTTATGTGCTTGAAACAGGGGAGGTTGATCCTTGAGCCTTGGAGGTGTTTTCGGAAGGTTTCGGAAGCTTGGAAAGCTTGTTGGCTAGCTTTGTTTGGTTATCGGTGAGTGAAGTTGGGATTTCAGCTTTTGAAACAAGGTTTGAAGGTTTTTGGGAGCTTAGTTTAAGTCTAAACAACTTTGCTAAGCTCAAGAGTAAGTGAAGGGGTTTTCGCTTTTGAATTGTGAGTGATTTGGTTTCAAAATCAAATGTGGTTGATGATTGATATGCATGTGTTTTTGCATGGTTTAATTCTGTTTTGTAAGCATGTTTTAGCATGGTTTAATGCTGGTTTTGAAAGTCATTTGAAAAGGATGCTCAAGGTAAGAGATCCTTGGTTTAATACATTGAAAATGTGGTTTTGATGCATAGTGATGCATGTGGTTCATTGGCTTTGTATGATGCTTAAAAACAGTGAATTGATGATGACTAATGATGGTAATTGTTACCTTTTGCATATTGTTTATGCATGTGAATCATTGAGCTAATGATGTGATGGCTTTGCATTATGTTTATGCATGTGAATCATTGAGCTAATGATGTGATGGCTTTGCATTATGTTTATGCATGTGGAACATTGGATTATGGTGAGATGGTTATATTGGCAAGTGTTGTAAGTGGTTCTTGGTTCGTTGATCGGATATAATTAGCCGGCTATAGGATTGGGTGCACCGTGAATAAAGTCGCCTTGATGGCGGAGTGGTCAAGTGTGGACCGGGTAAACTCCCCTCAAGTATTCCTAACGAGATGAGGTCAGTGGAGGTTGTTGCCCACGGGAGGACCTCGGTTGCTTAAGGTCGTAGTGGAGGTTGTTGCCCACGGTAAGACCTTGGTTGAGTAAAGGTTATAAGGTGGTTAAAAGTCCTTATGTGAGAACCTTGTACTTGTTGAGATCACAATGGCAATGGTTAAGTCCATGTGTGGATCTTGTGTGTGATGTCCCGGATCTCGTTAGATGATGTCTACAACTACCAATCGGTTATGCAAAGGTTGTATGGCGGTTGAAAGTCCATACGGGAAGACCTTGGGCATGTCAAGGGTGTATGGCGGTTGAAAGTCCATACATGGGAACCTTGAGGAAAAGCTAAGGTTGTATGGTGTTTAAAAGTCCATACATGGGAACCTTAGGAGGTTGAGGTCAGTGGAGGTTGTTGCCCACGGGAAGACCTTGGATTGGGTAGTGTGTAGGGAGCGTTGGGACACGCTCGGAATCCGCGTATCCGATCGGGTTGAAAAGTGGGAAAGTGAATAGGGTTGATCTCTTGGAAGCCAATGTAATGTTCTTGATCATAGTGAAGCATGGGATTGCTTGAAATGATGCATGGTTGCATGTGAAGCATGGGATTGCTTGAAATGATGCATGGTTGCATGTGAAGCATGGGATTGCTTGAAATGATGCATGGTTGCATGTGAAGCATGGGATTGCTTGAAATGATGTGAAGCATGTGATGCTTGAATTGATGCATGTTTGCATGAGAAGCATGAGATGCTTGGTAAGATGCATTGTTGCATGAAATGAGTATGATGCTAGTGATGGCATGTTTACTTGTTAGGTTGAACAAGTGTTGAATATCTTTTGATAATGATGCATGTGAGCATGAGATATCTATGTTGCATTTGGAGTCTTGTATGACTTGTTTTTGAAGGCATGTGAAAAAGTTGTTATGGTTTTATGATGACTTGTTTAAATGCGTGAGATGGTTTGATTGAGCTATGGTTTAAATGGTTTCTTGCTTGATGTGGTTTCCAAGAAAAGAAAGGTATGTTGTAAAATGGAAGTGTTTTTCCATGGTTTCATTTAAGCTTTGCATATGGTGTTTATGCATGGTTTTGAGCTTGATGTTGAAAGAGTTTTCAAACATGGTTTTGGAAAGCAAATCGGGTTTGTTTTAAGGTGTTTTAAAGACCCGCTGCATTGATGGTGTTTTGGTTTTGAGCATTCCTCACTAAGCATTATGTGCTTACGCTCCTTTTTTGTCCATCAATGCAGATTCTTGAAGTTTGGGCAGCAAGGAGCAAGGGATTCAAGGTGGACTCCAATGGAGATGTATGTCTCGGTGAATAGCTATAGTTAATAAGGGCAATGGGGTAGAATCTCTCGGATTGTTGTTGTTGTGATCGTATATGTTGATCATGTATGTTAAATGCTGTTGTTAATGTTGTGGAACATGAATTGGCTTAATTGAGGTTGCTTTAGTAAGTTTATGTTTAAATGGATAGCTTGAGTAGGAAGCATGCTTTTGAATTTGGGGCTTTCCATATGTGTTGGTTATATGTTGAATTGATGGTGCATTTATGGTCCCTGCATGTTGAATGATCATGTGGTATGTTTTGCTGATGTTAATTTGATGTTTGAAGCATGTTTGATGTTGTTTTCGAGTTGTTTTCAGGCAGGGGTATCGATACTCGGGCTTGGGTATCGATACACCTGAGCCAAATATGCATGTTTCTGCCCAGGGGTATCGATACTGCTGAACAAGTATCGATACCATATGAGTGAGGTATCGATACTGGGGGGAAGGTATCGATACCTTTGCTAGAGTTTGGTTACTGCCTTCCCCGAGTATCGATACGACACGTGGCGTATCGATACCGGACCGTTAAAAGCAGTTAAAAGTATCTTTGAATGTTTTAAAATGTTTGCGTTTTGGTCCTGTATCTTGTTTGTGCAATTGTTTGAGTTCGGGAGGTCCGTTTGAGTTGAAATTTGGCAGGGAAGCATGAAACATGATTAATTTTAAGTTGGTAACTTAAAATCTGGTTAAGTCCTTAAAGTTTTCAGTAATTACAATTTGGTCCCTAAAGTTGTAATTTGTTCAACTGGGTCCCTGTTTGATCTCTGATGTTTGTGATCTTTGAGCATGGTGTTTGTGTGATCACATCTAAGGTTAATGTGCATCTAGACAAGATTTAAAAGAAAAAAAAAGGGTCGTTAATCAAGGTTGACTTTCGGGTTGACTTTGGTTTTCCCCGTGTAATCTTCGTAGTTCGGGTCAACCGTCTAGGCCGGGCTACGGGGGTTACATTTGGTGGTATCAGAGCTGAGTTGCGAAGGTTGGGGAAAACGGTAAGTTGTTGTGGTATGTGTGCTTGATGTTTACCTTGTTGTATGGTTGAAAGCTGGTTGAAGCATGTGTTTCTGAGTATGCTGTTGATGTTTTGAGCATGTTGCTGATGTATGCAAGCATGTTTTGTGGTTATGAATCTTGGTTGAGTTCATGTGGATATGTGTTGATGCTATGAGCTGATGTTATGCATGGTGAATGTGTTTTGAGCATGTTATGTTGCTAATGTGCTGGTGCAATTGGATGTTGTTTTATGTAAGCATGATCAAGGTATGTTGATGATATGCTTGATGTTGTGATGTCCATGTTGTGTTGACTGTTATGTCATGTAAGGGGGAGGATTCGGGATACCCATTGCCTTATTAATATAGCTATTGTGTTATTTTGGAGTTGGAGTTCGAATCCTTGCTTAATGCTGGTCTAACTGGTTTTGTTTGTTTGTTGTGATTGTATGTTTGTTGTTGTTAGTGGTATGGCAAAGTTGATGAAAGAATGGCGAATGAGGGAGATGGTTGCTGCCTTGGGGCAGGTTGTTAAGGCAAAGAATTCGCCCTTTTGTAAAGGTGTTTTGTCTCAGTCTTCTGTGCCTAGTGTTGAGATGGTAAGGCAAGGGAAAGAAGCTGGTTCCGGGATGGAAAGTTTTTTATCTGTTGTTCAGGAGGTGTTGGGAACATCTCAGGCTACGGTTGAGGTAGAACCAGTGGATGCGCTGGCTAAATGTGTGGGTTTGCCGAAGCAGCATTTGCTTGATTTGGGTGCTGTGGAGTATCATGGTTCTTCCCCGGAGATGTTTGAGGCCTGGTTGGCCAATGTGGTTCTGATTTTGGATCAGGAAGGCTGTGATTATGCCTGTAAGCTGGGGAGTGTTGTTTCTATGATGCTGGAGGATGTTTGTTCTTGGTGGACATCTGTGGCTGTGGCGTCACATATCCTTGATATTGATTGGGATTTCTTCGTATATGCTTTCTATGAAAGGTATCTTGGAGGGGAATTTCCAAGGGTTAAGCAAGGTGCGGCTAATGCTGTTGGTGAGCAAGTGTTGCTTGAGCAAGGAGTGGAAGCTCAGTCATCTGTGTGTGACCGTTGTAAAAGGCAACATGTTGGAAAATGTTGGGACACAAGTGTTTGCTGGAGATGTGGTTCTAAGTTGCATGTTAGGCGTGATTGTCCTCATGGAGTGAAGTCAGCTTTGGTGTTAGCCAAAGGATCTTTGAAAGGTCGTGGGCATGGCCGAGGCGAGGTTCGGAAGTGGCAGAAAAAGCCGAAGGTTGTGAAGAGTTTAGGGAATGAAGTTTGCTGGAAATGTGGGTCTGCTGGACACATGAGGCGTGATTGTTTGCTGTTGGCTCGGAATAGCCAAGGTTCCTTATCGCAAGGAGTTGGTGGTGACCCTGGTGTGTTAGCTGGTGCTGCAGGGGTGCGACAGAAGGATGTTGGTTCCGCAAGGAAGAGAGCTCGTTCGATGAAGCTTCAGGGTGGTGTTGTGTTTTCAGGTAACCTTGTTAAGTGATCTTTGCTTTAGTTGCCTTAGTTTGGTTTCTGTTGGTTTTTCCTTGCGTGGTAAGTCTAGTCTTGTTGCTGGCATGTTTGGGTAATGATAGTTGTGGTTTGGTGATATCTTTGGTGTGAAGAAGGCTTTAGTGAATATCTTGTGGTTAATGGTTGTTGGTATGATGGAGTTAGATAAGTTAAAGGTGAGTTAGGAGGTTGTTCTTAGACAGATTTTGAGGATGTTATTGGAGGGTGTGAACTGGCATTCATGCACAGTTTAAATCATTGTTATATGCTATATTATATATGTGGGTCCATGCATACATGTGGCATGACATTAGAGGTTTTGCATACATGTACATCAGACATTGATAGGGCATGTAGGTGATCATGCATACGATGTTCACGCTCGCTAATAACTAATCGAATCTGTTAGTGTTGTGGTTGGATTAGGTGGGATGATGGGTTTTTAGAGGTTGTTTGGTGCTAAGTGTGAGCTAGAGGTGTTGGGGTTTGGTAAGCTAGTTGCTAGTGATAGTGAGAGTGGAATAGCCTGTTGGTAAAAGGATAGTGTTTGTTGCTCTGAGAGTTTGGTGGTTTGGTGGTGAAGGGTATCGGTTGAGGTTAGTATCGGCTAAGTGGTTTGTTTAGCTAAAGGGAAGTGGTAGTTCTTTGGTGCTAAGTGATGTTGCAGTTTGAGGTTGTGTTTCCAGGTGCTGAAGTGGTTTAGCTTTTAAGTTGTTGTAAAGGGTTGTGTTGGTTCTTAGCAACCTTTGAAGAATTCAGAAGCTGTTATGTGTGTTTTGGTTGAGTAATGTTCTGGTAATGCAAGTGTTCTGGTTGAAGTTTGTAGTGAAAGGGCTGTGAAAGATCGAAGGCTTTTGTTGGTTGATTGGGTTCTTGTGAGAAGTGGTTGGCTAGTCGTGGTTAAGAAAGTTCGTTTGAAGTTAGTTGATGGTATGTAGAACGGTTGACGGTTTCAAGTTGGGGTTGTGATGTAATTTTTGGTATTTGGGCGAGTGGTTCTGATGAGCTGTTATGGTAATGTTTTGACGGATGTGAAGGATTGTCAGCTTCGTTAGAGAGTTTGTGTGAACAGTTGATGTTTAAGGATTTCTGCTTGTTGGGAAAATCTTTGGAAAAGGTTTGGGAATCGCAAGAGTTTTAGAGGCTGAGAGGTTGCCTAGTGGCTGAGCTGGTTTGGTTGTTGTCATTGTGGAGACAAGTCTTGGAAGTTATGTGCTACAGTGTTGTTTGCTGTAAGAGCTGAAGTTTTCAGGTTGATGCTGGGATTGTGTACAGTTCGGTTATGTGAAAGGTTGAGTCATGGTTATCTTTGAGAGTTTGGATTTGTGAACAGTGTATGGTGGAAGTTTGATGTGGAAAGTGGTCAATAGTGTTGGTTGAGGCTTTTGTGTTGCCTTGTGCGTTGCTTTGAGAAGGTTGTTGTTCTCTTTTCGCCGGTTGAAATTTTGAGGACGAAATTTCCTAAGGGGGGGAGAGTTGTAACGCCCCGGTTTTGGGCTCGGAAGTTTTGGGCGTTGACCGGTTCGGTCAAAGTGCTGATCGAATATATAAGAGTGGATTTAGGAAAGCCTAGTTCGGGTTGCATTAAAAATATGGAAAAATATTCTAAAATCATATTTTAATATATATAAGTGAACTGTGAAATCAATTTTGGAAAATGAGGTTCGGAAGGTTGACATTTTGGCTAGTGACCAAAATGTAATTTTTGAAAGTTGCGGGACAGTTTTATAAAGGATTGAAACTTTGAATCTTTAAGGAGCTATTATTCCAAAAAGGATTTCTCCAGATCTTTCTAAGATATTTTAAGGCTCAAATCTGATTTTAAAGATTTAGAAAAGGAGGGAAATCATTTTAACTAAATTTCCAACAAACTTTTCCATTTTCTCTCAAATTCTCTTTTCTCTCATTTTCTCTCAACCCAAACAAGATTCTCCAGATTTCTTTCTCTGATTTTGACATCTTAATCTCTCATTTCAATTCTCATTTGATTTCTAATCATCTCATCAACAAAACCTCTCAATTTACAAGTTGATTCATCAAGCTTTTTGGCTCTAAAATGGAGAAATTCAAGTTTGGAGGTAAGAACGTCCTTCTCCTCTAAACTATCAGTTCTTTACTGAAATTCCTAAGTTCTCAATCCTTGATTTATGTTTTATTAAAGGCTTTTCAATTGAGATCTTGATTTTTGGCTAAAATGCAAGATTTGGTGATTTTGGTGAAATTTTCGTGTGATCTGTTTAAGCAGGGTTTTGAGGTGTTAAATTGATGTTAAATGAATGCTAAAATGATTAGAAGTTGAGGTTTAATCAATGCAATCCCGGATAGGTTGAATTTCCTAAGTTTGGCTTGAGTTTTTGGTTGTTTTTGGAGTGTTTTTGGTGATCTGTTATACCTGGAGGTATAAGGACGTGGTTGTGATCATTTTGCATGTTATTTGATGTATAAAAATGGTTAGAAGTGATGGATCTTGGCTGGGTTAAGTTTTGGAAGTGTTTGGAGATGATTTCGGTTGTGTTTGATAGCCAAATTGTTAGATTTGTGATGAGCAGCGAGTTGTGTTGTTGTTGCTGGTGTTTTAATGCATAAGGATGCATTAATGTTCTGTTTTTATGTGCTTGAAACAGGGGAGGTTGATCCTTGAGCCTTGGAGGTGTTTTCGGAAGGTTTCGGAAGCTTGGAAAGCTTGTTGGCTAGCTTTGTTTGGTTATCGGTGAGTGAAGTTGGGATTTCAGCTTTTGAAACAAGGTTTGAAGGTTTTTGGGAGCTTAGTTTAAGTCTAAACAACTTTGCTAAGCTCAAGAGTAAGTGAAGGGGTTTTCGCTTTTGAATTGTGAGTGATTTGGTTTCAAAATCAAATGTGGTTGATGATTGATATGCATGTGTTTTTGCATGGTTTAATTCTGTTTTGTAAGCATGTTTTAGCATGGTTTAATGCTGGTTTTGAAAGTCATTTGAAAAGGATGCTCAAGGTAAGAGATCCTTGGTTTAATACATTGAAAATGTGGTTTTGATGCATAGTGATGCATGTGGTTCATTGGCTTTGTATGATGCTTAAAAACAGTGAATTGATGATGACTAATGATGGTAATTGTTACCTTTTGCATATTGTTTATGCATGTGAATCATTGAGCTAATGATGTGATGGCTTTGCATTATGTTTATGCATGTGAATCATTGAGCTAATGATGTGATGGCTTTGCATTATGTTTATGCATGTGGAACATTGGATTATGGTGAGATGGTTATATTGGCAAGTGTTGTAAGTGGTTCTTGGTTCGTTGATCGGATATAATTAGCCGGCTATAGGATTGGGTGCACCGTGAATAAAGTCGCCTTGATGGCGGAGTGGTCAAGTGTGGACCGGGTAAACTCCCCTCAAGTATTCCTAACGAGATGAGGTCAGTGGAGGTTGTTGCCCACGGGAGGACCTCGGTTGCTTAAGGTCGTAGTGGAGGTTGTTGCCCACGGTAAGACCTTGGTTGAGTAAAGGTTATAAGGTGGTTAAAAGTCCTTATGTGAGAACCTTGTACTTGTTGAGATCACAATGGCAATGGTTAAGTCCATGTGTGGATCTTGTGTGTGATGTCCCGGATCTCGTTAGATGATGTCTACAACTACCAATCGGTTATGCAAAGGTTGTATGGCGGTTGAAAGTCCATACGGGAAGACCTTGGGCATGTCAAGGGTGTATGGCGGTTGAAAGTCCATACATGGGAACCTTGAGGAAAAGCTAAGGTTGTATGGTGTTTAAAAGTCCATACATGGGAACCTTAGGAGGTTGAGGTCAGTGGAGGTTGTTGCCCACGGGAAGACCTTGGATTGGGTAGTGTGTAGGGAGCGTTGGGACACGCTCGGAATCCGCGTATCCGATCGGGTTGAAAAGTGGGAAAGTGAATAGGGTTGATCTCTTGGAAGCCAATGTAATGTTCTTGATCATAGTGAAGCATGGGATTGCTTGAAATGATGCATGGTTGCATGTGAAGCATGGGATTGCTTGAAATGATGCATGGTTGCATGTGAAGCATGGGATTGCTTGAAATGATGCATGGTTGCATGTGAAGCATGGGATTGCTTGAAATGATGTGAAGCATGTGATGCTTGAATTGATGCATGTTTGCATGAGAAGCATGAGATGCTTGGTAAGATGCATTGTTGCATGAAATGAGTATGATGCTAGTGATGGCATGTTTACTTGTTAGGTTGAACAAGTGTTGAATATCTTTTGATAATGATGCATGTGAGCATGAGATATCTATGTTGCATTTGGAGTCTTGTATGACTTGTTTTTGAAGGCATGTGAAAAAGTTGTTATGGTTTTATGATGCCTTGTTTAAATGCGTGAGATGGTTTGATTGAGCTATGGTTTAAATGGTTTCTTGCTTGATGTGGTTTCCAAGAAAAGAAAGGTATGTTGTAAAATGGAAGTGTTTTTCCATGGTTTCATTTAAGCTTTGCATATGGTGTTTATGCATGGTTTTGAGCTTGATGTTGAAAGAGTTTTCAAACATGGTTTTGGAAAGCAAATCGGGTTTGTTTTAAGGTGTTTTAAAGACCCGCTGCATTGATGGTGTTTTGGTTTTGAGCATTCCTCACTAAGCATTATGTGCTTACGCTCCTTTTTTGTCCATCAATGCAGATTCTTGAAGTTTGGGCAGCAAGGAGCAAGGGATTCAAGGTGGACTCCAATGGAGATGTATGTCTCGGTGAATAGCTATAGTTAATAAGGGCAATGGGGTAGAATCTCTCGGATTGTTGTTATTGTGATCGTATATGTTGATCATGTATGTTAAATGCTGTTGTTAATGTTGTGGAACATGAATTGGCTTAATTGAGGTTGCTTTGGTAAGTTTATGTTTAAATGGATAGCTTGAGTAGGAAGCATGCTTTTGAATTTGGGGCTTTCCATATGTGTTGGTTATATGTTGAATTGATGGTGCATTTATGGTCCCTGCATGTTGAATGATCATGTGGTATGTTTTGGTGATGTTAATTTGATGTTTGAAGCATGTTTGATGCTGTTTTCGAGTTGTTTTCAGGCAGGGGTATCGATACTCGGGCTTGGGTATCGATACACCTGAGCCAAATATGCATGTTTCTGCCCAGGGGTATCGATACTGCTGAACAAGTATCGATACCATATGAGTGAGGTATCGATACTGGGGGGAAGGTATCGATACCTTTGCTAGAGTTTGGTTACTGCCTTCCCCGAGTATCGATACGACACGTGGCGTATCGATACCGGACCGTTAAAAGCAGTTAAAAGTATCTTTGAATGTTTTAAAATGTTTGCGTTTTGGTCCTGTATCTTGTTTGTGCAATTGTTTGAGTTCAGGAGGTCCGTTTGAGCTGAAATTTGGCAGGGAAGCATGAAACATGATTAATTTTAAGTTGGTAACTTAAAATCTGGTTAAGTCCTTAAAGTTTTCAGTAATTACAATTTGGTCCCTAAAGTTGTAATTTGTTCAACTGGGTCCCTGTTTGATCTCTGATGTTTGTGATCTTTGAGCATGGTGTTTGTGTGATCACATCTAAGGTTAATGTGCATCTAGACAAGATTTAAAAGAAAAAAAAAGGGTCGTTAATCAAGGTTGACTTTCGGGTTGACTTTGGTTTTCCCCGTGTAATCTTCGTAGTTCGGGTTAACCGTCTAGGCCGGGCTACGGGGGTTACAACATAGGCTTTATGTGCATCTAGAAAAGATAAAAAAAGGTTGTTAATCAAGTTGACTTTCGGGGTGACTTTGGTTTTCCTCGTGTAATCTTCGTAGTTCGGGTCAAGCGTCTGGGCTAAGGGGGTTACACGTCGAACGAGTAATAAAGTGAGTGAGTGAGTATCGTCTCCAAAGGGATTGGTGGTATTCACTCTTTGCTGTAACAATATTAAATGAACTTTTTGCAGGTGTAAATGCTATAGTAAAAGAGATGGTGTAAAATAATGTTGTAGCAAAACAGTGCAAAGAAAGATGAGATAGCAATATGATGAAAAGGTCCCCTTTCGTATGTGAAACTCACTATAAAATGACTGGCTGGGAATGATGGACAACCTAAACTAAGCTTCTTAACAATACTAAGGCCCTTCAGGTATCTTCTATGCTAGGCGGGATTTGCTAAAAGGGTTCCTAAACTATCTCTAGCCAGGAAACTGGGAGTCAAAAATGCTACAGCAATACCTCTCGGCGTGAACTTTTAACACTCCCCTACCCTTTGCGAAGTATCCTTCTTAGCCCTTGAAAACCTATCACTTATCTCTAAGGTAGGTTAGAGTCTACCTCTCGACAGCCACTCCATTGCTTATGGAGGTTCTAAGGCTAGCTCTCTCGATTACTAACCTCAACAAACACTTAAAGAACGACCAACTCTCGAGGGCTCTTACAACTTTAAGGAAATAAAACGCATAACCAAAGCATAGAACACGATAAACACTGAAAAACTATAGCATGCATTAAAGAGTACTTAAAATAAAATCATCCATCAAACCCAAGTAACCTAAAAAAATTTGCGGTTGGGTAATATCATCCAACATATCATTGTGATAACATCACTAAAGATAAAGATATTGTTGAGTGGATCAATAAAGCAATATAAGCCAAGAGGGGGTGAATTGGATTTTTAGAACTTTGGTGGTGGAATGAAAAATTAAAAATGATAGACAAGAGGATTTAGAGTGGTTCAAGTTCCAATCTAACTCTACATCCACTACCTTAGCTTCACTAAGGATTTTCCAACAATCCACTAATTGTTCTTCCTCTTTTCTAGGCTAAGGAGGTAACCTTTACAATACCGGTCAAATTTTCTACCCAAAATTTGACCCAATCCTCACACAAGAAATACAAAGAAGATGAAGGCTAAAACAAGTATCTCTCAATACAAAATGTAGCCCTTTTACACGCACTCAACCCAATTGAATAGATAAGAATGGAAATTACAATTTCACAATTGGGGTTTACAAGAAATAATGGGATTTTGGCACAAATGCTTGGCTTTAATGTTTGGATAATGCTTTGGAGATCAATAGTTGTTGTTGGAGCTTTTAGAGGTCTCTTTTATACCTTCTCCTTGAATTCTATCCGATGGGGTTGTTGCATTCATCAATATAGCCGTTGGGATGTTATCTTCCCTCTATAAATGCATTCTGCAACCACCCGTTCCGAAACGCCCGATCCTGTTTCGAAACAGACCAAAATAGAAAGAGCCATTGGGGTGTAATAAATAGACCGTACCGAAACGGGCACGATCATTTTGATGCGCTAAAAGCCCATTTCGAAACTCGTTTCGAAACATTTTACCACACAAAGCTTGTATCGAAACGGCTTGGAAGCGTTTTGATACGCCTTAACGACAACTTTAAATTCAGTTGAAAAATTCAAGTTTTAAAACTCAAAACCGACTAAATTTTTTCTTGGCTCTTATATTACTTCTCCCCCTTTTTGTTAGATCAAAAAGAATAATAAACAAGGCTCAAGAAACAAGGTTAAAAGCAATAAACAACATAATATAGATTCATATAATTCAAATATCCAAACATAAAACTTAAATCAATAAAGTTTAAAGCTCAATCACAAACAAAACAATCAAAGCATAGGTTCATAAAAACATAAATAAAATATAGGTGCAAACTTAGTTCTAATATGATAATCTAATATGAGATGCAATAAAGACCCTAAGTCTTGTCATCATCACCATCAACATCCGAAGAATCATCATCGTTCTTAGCTTGAGAGCAATGAAAGGTCATCCATTGACCATAGAAGGTAGAGAATGACAAGTCCATCGATTGATGTTGATTCTCAAGGGCGGTGAGACGATCCTCCACGGATTGCAAACGAGTATTGATAGCACCAAGACCCGACTCCATCGTGTTGAACCGCTCGGTGAGGAAAGCCATAAGAGCTTCATTGTTAGGACCCAGAGCTTGAGGTTGTGGTGCAACTTGAGGTGGAGGGGAATGCCTATCAACTTGTTCCCATTGGCCAAGAGTGTAATGGAACCCGGACTTATGAAGAGAAGATTCACCAATCTTGTTCTTACGGGGTTACGGAGAATCATATGAGCAATCAAAGTTGAGCATGCCAAATATGTAGCTCAAAACAGTCTCATAAGTGAAGGATTTAAGAGCATCGGTTTCACGAATCTTCGCATTATAGACCATCTCGGTGAACATAATCTTGACAAGATTTGGCCTTTCTCCTCGGCGAAAGCACTCTAGCCAAAAATAATCAACTTGACGAATATAAGAGAATTTACCTTCGGAAGGGCGGATAAACCATGAAATCATCAAGTGAAGGAAACGGTCATGAGCATCCAAACAAAGCACGAAACCGGTGTGAGCACCAAAGTGCGTCTCATCCTCAATGCCTTCGTTGTTAAGCCCAAGAGCATTCTCTAAAAAGGATATGTTGATAACGAACTTCCTCCCCAAGAGATATGACTCAATGCCAATGACTTCGGAGTGATCTTCACTATCAACGAGCTAGGCATTTGAGTAGAAAATGAGAACCATGTGCTTGTAGATAATATCTGGTATGTTCAAGAAAGCCATGAAGTTTCATTCTTGCAAACGCTCTAGATAGCGAAAAGCGAAACGCTCAGAATCAATGAATGGGACATCAACAACACGCTCGCGACGAACGGCAATATCCTTGACGTAAGAGAAACGATCCTTCATCTCTGGAGTCCGAAGACTTTTGAGAAAAAGTTGGGTGAGATTAGGACGGATATTGGCTTGACCTGAAGCTTCAATCGATTGACTTGTCTTACGTTTCTTGTTAGCGTTTTCCATTGAAAAATCCTAAAAACATAAAGCAAGCAATTTTAAAAATTGAAGTGTATGCATGAATATCCTCAATTCAATCCAAATACAAATCCCATTTAGGTTTAAAAAGACTTTAAAAATTTAAGAGAAAACAACTTTTGAAAAACTAAAAAATATACGAGTAAAAAATAATATATTCGAACCAAAAATTTTAAGATTTTGAAAAAATTTTACAAGTTTTGAAAAACCCAAGATGCAAAATATATAATCTATACAAAATTAAAATTTTCTAACCTAAATTTTGAATAAAATCAAAGGAAAAGAAAAAAGAAGAAAATATACCTTAGATGGGGATTTTGGATAAATGAATGGAAAATCTTGCGCAAGATTGTTGAGGCTTGCTTGGACTTGAGTTTGTGTGTAAAAGCCCTCAAGATTTGATGAAAAACAATGAGGTTTAGAGGGGTTTATAGGAAAAATGGGGTTAGGGTTTTTAGGGTTTTTGAAGAGTTTTAATTAAAAGTGAATTTGTCATTAAAGACCCATTTTTAAAGTTGTCAGCATACCCGTTTCGGAACATGCACGATCGTTCCGAAACATGGGTACCGAAATGTTGACTGACGTTTCGAGTCTAGTTAACCGTTCCGATATGGCTTTGATCATATTGAATCCCATTTGTTGACCCGTATCAAAACTCGATTCGATACACTTCTTGGCAAAGGCAAATCATTTCGAAACCCTTTTAAGGCGTTTCGGAACACCCTAGTCATAGATTACTCTTTTAAGGCACCTGTAACGAAACAATTGGACACGATTCGATACACCTAGGCTTGGAGGTGCAGATGAGGCTCTAGTATTGCAGAAAAATGAATTTCATGAAGTCTTATATGTATAAATGACATGAAAGAGCAGGAAAGACATGTATAAACAAAAACATACTCCCCCTAACTATTAGCAAGGATGAAATAAGGAGTAGAAACACATAAACATGGCATTTTTCAAGAAATCAAGCAATTTAAGCACAAATAGGTCCTAAAAGGTCAAGATAGGCTTGTTAGACCTAACTCTCTCCTAAGGGACGAAAAATACTCCTTAACCAAAGGCTTTGTAAAAATGTCCGCTAGTTAGTTTAAGGTGTCAACGAACTCTATAACAACATCTTCCTTAAGGACATGATCTCAAATGAAATGATGCCTTATTTCTATATGTTTGGTTTTAGAGTGTTGAATGGGATTTTTAGTTAAGCATATGACACTAGTGTTATCACACTTAAGAGGTATGGTTTCAACTTTAATATCATAATCTAAGAGTTGTTGCTTCATCCAAAGGACTTGAGCACAACAACTCCCTAAGGATATGTACTTGGCTTTGGTGGTAGATAGAGCTACACTATTTTGTTTCTTAGAGAACCGAGATATGAGCATACTACCTAAGAATTAACATGTTCCCTAAGTACTCTTCCTATCGATTTTACACCCCCATAATTCGCATCCGAATAAGCATGAAGGTTGAAGGTTGAGTCTCTAGGGTACCAAAGACCTAAACAAGGGGTATCTCTAAGGTACCTAAAGATTCTCTTAACGGCTATAAGGTGAGACTCTCTAGGACTAGCTTGAAACCTAGCACACAAGCAAACACTAAACAATATATTCGGTCTACTTGCGATAAGGTAAAGCAAAGATCCAATCATAGAGCGATAAAGCTTAGAGTCAACACACTTACATCCTTCATCTTTGTCAAGCTTTGTAGATGAGCTCATTGGTGTGGCTTGAGGCTTTGCATTCTCCAAGCCAAACTTCTTGAGCATATCCTTGATGTACTTTGCTTGATTGATGAAGGTGTTATCCTTCCTTTGCTTGATTTGGAGTCTCAAAAAGAATGAGAGCTCCCTCATCATGCTCATCAGGAATTCACCTTGCATTAACTTAGCAAACTCTTCGCAATGACACTCATTAGTAGATCCAAAAATATTATCATCAATATATATTTGTACTACTAAGATGTCATTTTTATACCTTTTTATGAAAAGTGTAGTGTCCACCTTACCTTTTTCAAAACCTTTTTCAATCAAAAAGTTTGAAAGTCTTTCATACCAAGCTCTAGGAGCTTGTTTTAAACCATAAAGTGATTTAGTTAGTTTGAAAACATGATTTGGAAATTTTGAATCTTCAAAACCCGGTGGTTGTTCCACATACACTTCCTCATTTATAAAACCATTTAAAATGCGCTTTTAACATCCATTTGAAAAGGCTTGAAATCATGATAACATGCATATGCAAGCAACATCCTAATGGATTCCATTCTAGCTACGGGTGCATAGGTTTCATCAAAACATATTCCCTCTTCTTGAGTGTAACCTTGAGCAACTAATCTAGCTTTATTTCTCACAATGATACCACTCTCATCTAGTTTATTCCTAAATACCCATTTAGTTCCTATAGTAGATTGATTACTAGGCCTTTCAACTAATGTCCATACATTACTTCTCTCAAATTGATTTAACTCTTCTTGCATAGCCATAATCCAAAAGTCATCTTTTAATGTTTCTTTAATGTTCTTAGGCTCTATGCATGAGATAAAAGCAACATGATTCATGAGTTTAAGAGAAGATCTAGTAGTTACCCCCATGGATAGATCACCCAAGATTTCACCACCTTTGACATAGTTGTACTCCCTTGGGTAGCTCACTTCCTTTTCCTCAAGAGCCAAGTCCTTCAAGGCTTCAAGAGGTGGGTCTTGTGTATCCTTTTCTTTCGTTGGAATCTCATCCTCCTTTGAAGTTTGTCCTCCATCAAAGGCATCAAGGATTCTTACATCATCATCATCACAAGATCCTTCCTCGGAAGGAGGTTATCATCGAATACAACATGAATAGACTCTTCTACTACTAAAGTTATCTTATTAAGTACACGGTAGGCTTTAGAGTTTAAGGAATAACCTAAGAAAATAGCTTCATCACTTCTAGCATCAAATTTACCTAAGTTATCTTTCTCACTGTTTAAAACAAAACACTTGCAACCAAATGGATGAAAATAGCTAATGTTAGGCTTTTTAGATTTTAAAATCTCATATGGTGTTTTCTTTAAAAGTGGCCTAATCATTACTCAGTTTACAATGTAGCAAGAGGTGTTTGTGGCTTCCGCCCAAAAATATTTAGGTAAATTGTTTTCACAAAGTATGGTTCTAGCCATTTCTTGTAAAGTCCTATTTTTCCTCACAACTACTCCATTTTGTTGAGGAGTTCGAGGAGTCGAAAAATTGTGGCTAATACCATTTCATTTAAAAACTCTTCAAAACCTAGATTTTGAAATTCGGTTCCATGATCACTTCTAATATGAGAAATTTTAAGTTCAAGATCATTTTGAGTTAATTTTGAAAATGTGATGAATTTTTCTAAAGCCTCATCTTTAGTACTTTAGAACCCAAGTAAATCTAGAATAGTCATTAACAAGTACAAATGCTTACGATTTACCACCCAAGCTCATAGTTCTAATAGGCCTAAATAAATCCATGTGAATAAGTTGTAAACACCTACTTGTAGAAACATCATTAATGGATTTAAAGGATGATCTATGTTGTTTACCCTTAGAGCATGCATCACAAATTTTGTCATTTGAGAACTTAATTTTGGGCAAACCTCTAACTAGATTTAGGGAAACTAATTTTTCTAAAACACTAATGCTAGCATGTCCTAGTTTCATATGCCATAGCCATGCATCATTTTCATTTTGTGCAACAAAACATGCATGTAATGTATGAATGTCATCTAAATGCACCATGTATATATTACCTATGCGATGACCAATGAGCATTATATTATTTGATTTAATGTCAACAATTTTGCACCCATTTTTATCAAATAAGACATTAAACCCTTTGTCACACAATTGACTAATGCTCAATAAATTATGTTTTAGACCATCGACATATAAAACATTTTCAATGAGAATAAAAGAGTGATTACCTATGGATCCAATACCTTTAATGTGGCCTTTGGAGTTGTCACCAAATGTCACTACTCCTTCACTTTTTGGATTTAAGTCCATGAATCGACTCTTGTCTCCGATCATGTGCCTCGAGCATCCACTATCAAGGTACCAAGAGTTTTGACTTTGTGCTTTGGCCTTGTAGCAATGCTCCCCCTACAAACAAAGATATTAAGCTTTGATTTTTGGTACCCAAATCATTTTGGGTCCACAAGTGTTAGCTCCCAAAAGCTTGGTTCCCTTAGGAATCCAAGGTGACATAGCAACAACATTATTAGACTTGACGAGTTCCTTAGGAACCCATACACTTCTAATTTTCTTAGTTCTATTATGCCTACGGAAGCCACTTTGTTTGTAGTTATATGTTTTTCTCTTAGGTTGGTTACTTCTAGAGGATTCACCTATCTCATTTTTCACATTACCAACTTTTTTGAAAGACTCATTGAGCTTGTTAAGCTCATCTAACACCCTTTGGTGTTCACTATTGCATTGAGAAATAAGATTGTTTAAGTCTACATTTTCATCTTGAAAGAATTTAAGTTCATCTTGTAAACCTAATATCTTTTTCTCAAATTTTAAGTTAGCTTGAGAAAGTGAGTCTTTTTTAGCATTTAATTCCGAAATAATCTTTTTATTTCTTATGACCGACTCTTTATACTTCTCAACTAACTCATCATATACCTCTTGTAACTCATCATAAGCATCATGCAATTCATCAAATGTAAAATCAAAAGATGATGAGTTAGAGGTTACCATGGAGGAATCGTCCTCAAGAGCCATGAGGCAAAGGTTGGCCACTTCGTGTTCCTCATCCTCGGATGACTCCTCATCACTCCAAGTAGCAAGCTTGGCTTTGAGCTTCTTCTTTTTCTCAAAGCCCTTCTTCTTGAGTTGATGGCACTCCGAACGAATATGACCCGGTTTTTTGCACTCAAAGCAAATGATTTGATCCCTCTCTTCTTCTTTGTTTTTGGTTTTGAAGTCCATTTTTCTTTGAATCTTCCTTCCTCAGTTGGACCTCATAAACCGTGAGAACCTTTTGGCTATCATAGCCAATTCTTCTAGGTTTTCCTCCTCACTAGAAGTGCTCTGCTCATGTAGTGAAGCTTTGAGAGCCACTCCTATCTTCTTCTTCTTATCTACCTCTAGCTTCTCAACTCTTCTCTCTTCCTTCTTCCTTTCATCTTCCCTTTCTTGCTTCATTTTCTCATGAGTTAGGAGAGAACCCACTAGCTCATCAAGCTTGAGTGTCTTCAAATTTTTGGCCTCAATGATGGCGGTTCTCTTCCCATCCCAAGACTCGGGAAGTGAGTAGTGTAGCTTCCAAACTAGTTTGTCTTCCTAGATTATCTCTCCAAAACCCTTTAGCCCGTTGACGATTGTTGGGAAACGATCAAACATCTTTGACACGGTTTCGTCGGGCTCCATTTTGAAATTCTCATAGCTAAGATTGAGAATTCCAATCTTTGTCTCCTTCGCATCACTTGTTCCTTCATAAGTGGTCTCAAGTGTATCCCACACTTCCTTAGCACTTTTGATGGAGGAAACTTTGGAGTAGATGTCGGGACAGAAAGAGCAAAACAACATGTGAAGAGCTTTATCATTAATTTGAATCTTCTTTCTCTCTTCTTCACTCATCTCATTTTTCTTCTTTAACACCAATCTTCCTTCGTCGCCTCTCTTCATCGGAATATAGGGATCATCTTCAATGACATCCCAAACTAGATAATCGTTGGATTTAATGAAGAGGCGCATCCAGTTCTTTCAAAAAGGGTAGTTATCACCGTTGAAGAAAGGCGGTTTGGTGGTTGATTGAAACTCGTATATGTTTGACCCAGAGGTAGAAGCCATGAATTGATTTGTGGTTGATCACACTCTTCCTAGGAACTCCTCTTGTGGTTGTTAATCCTTCAAAGAGGTAGACTCTGATACCAATTGTTGAGTGGATCAATGAAACAATATAAGCCAAGAGGGGGTGAATTGGAGTTTTAGAACTTTGGTGGTGGAATGGAAAATTAAAAATGATAGACAAAAAGATTTAGAGTGGTTCAAGTTCCAATTGAACTCTACATCCACTACCTTAGCTTCACTAAGGATTTTCCAACAATCCACTAATTGGTCTTCCCCTTTTCTAGGCTAAGGAGGTAACCTTTACAATACCGGTCAAATTTTCTACCCAAAATTTGACCCAATCCTCACACAAGAAATACAAAGAATATGAAGGCTAAAAAAAGTATCTCTCAATACACAATGTAGCCCTTTACAAGCATTCAACCCAATTGAATAGATAAGAATGGAAATTACAATTTCACAATTGGGGTTTACAAGAAATAATGGGATTTTGGCACAAATGCTTAGCTTTGATGTTTGGATAGTGCTTTGGAGATCAATAGTAGTTGTTGGAGCTTTTAGAAGTCCCTTTTATACCTTCTCATTGAATTCTAGCCGTTGGGGTTGTTGCATTCATCAATATAGCCGTTGGGATGTTATCTTCTCTCCATAAATGCAATCTGCAACCACCCGTTCTGAAACGCCCGATCCTATTTCGAAACAGACCAAAATAGAAAGAGCGTTGGGGTGTAATAAATAGACCATACCGAAACGGGCACGATCGTTTCGATGCGCTAAGAGCCCGTTTCGAAACTCGTTTCGAAACATTTTGCCACTGTCAAAGCCTGTATCGAAACGGCTTGGAAGAGTTTCGATACGCCTTAACGACAAGTTTAAATTCAGTTGAAAACTTCAACGGTCATATTTTTAAAACCAAGTCTGAATTCTGTTTCGAAATGTTTGAGGTCGTTTCGATACTACCATATCGAAACGGGTCAAACCGTTTCGATGTTCTTCATCCGTTTCGAAACCTATTCCGAAACAGAGATTAACAGTTTCAAAACCGTTCCAGAATGCCTAAAGGCCGTTTCGAAATGGTGACTCGAAAATCATTGTTTTGGCTTGATAAACACTTAGAAAACATTTGACAAGTTGAGGTTTTGACTTAAACATTTTTCTTTAAATATATAGAGAGGTTTTGAGGACTTAAAAATTCATTTTCCATTTTTCAATTTAGTCCTTAAATTATTTAGTTATATCAAAATCAATTTATCGGTTTCATAGATATGAAAAAAAATGCTAAAGCGACAAAAAGAAAGGTAAACTCCCTCTCCGCCATAGACTGCCCGACTGTCCTAGGCCCACCGCCTCTCTCGAGGCCGGCGAGGCCACTCCTTGGAGCTTCAACGATGGAGGACACCAAGTGGAGAAGATGAAGATAAACGCTTCTCTCTCCTTGCAACTTTCTCTCTCTTTGCTCTCTTCCGCCTCCTCTCTTCCTCCTCCTCTCTTCCTCCTCCTTCTTTATATAGTGGAGGCCCCTAGGGTTTTGTGCCCTAAAGATTCATTGATGATCACAAGGAATATCCAGCGACAAGCTCTGCCACGAGGGGACAAGGAGGAAAGTCTGCAGGTGGGTACCGGCTGCTGCACATGTCAGGTTGTCCTTTTCTGCATATTCACGTGCTTTTGCAGCTCATGTGCTTCTCACAACTCACGTGTTAGCCAATATCCACTTCCACTATGCTATAGCAATTCTCGGCGCCAGCTTTCTCTCGCTAGACTCCCTTCCTGCGCATCATTAAACCCAAAACCAACCTTCCGAGTAGTACCCCTCAACATGGACTAATAACCAGCAAAAGTAAAGATGCACCCAGAAGAAGAAAATGTAACCTAAATGCAGTCTAAATGCTATGATATGGGCTCAAGAACATGAAAATGCTATAGCAAAAAGGTATGAAAACAAGGATATTCATGCATTTATCATTGCTCATTCATGCGCATTGTTAATTCTCCTTTGTGTACATCAATCAAAGCTCTACCAATAGCAAGAAAAGGTCTTCCTAATATAATTGGGATATTAGCATCAGCTTCATATTCTAAAACAATAAAGTCGACTGGAAATATGAATTTATCTACCTTTACCAACACATCCTCAATCTTACCCTTAGGATGTGCAAAAGATTCATCCGCCAACTGAAGTGTCACGATAGTGGGCCTTGATTCAATACCAAGCTTATTGAACACCGACATCGGCATTAAGTTAATGCTAGCCCCCATGTCACATAGTTGCATACCCATGAATTTATTGTCAATGGTGCACGAGATAGTGAAACTCCCTGGATCTTTCAATTTTGGTGGCAACCAATTGAGTATCTTGGCATTGCATCCTTCGGTAAGGGATACAGTCTCAAATTTTCCCAATTTCCTTTTTTTGGACAAGACATCTTCCATGAATTTCACGTAATTGGGCATCTGCTCGAGTGCTTCCACTAATGGAAGATTGATATGAAATTGCTTTAGTACTTCCAAGAAACGCTTAAATTGTTGATCCTTCTTATGCTTTTGTAACCTTTCGGTGACGGTGGATAAATATATATTGGTTTTGTTGGCTTTGCCAACAGTTCGCTGGTATCAGACTGTTTTCTGACATCATTTTGCTCACTGGCACCAGTCTACTTATTGACATTAGTCTGATGGCTGGCAATGCTTCCATCCTCTTCTTTGTTATCCGGCTCTTGTGGTACATTACTGGTCTTTTCTCTTCCTTTTGACAATGAACTGATTGGTTTGCTGGATGTCTCAGCCTCACATTGCTTACCACTCCGAAGTGTTACGGCTTTGCATTGTTCATTGTTTCTTTGCCTGGCATCTTCTGTGTCACCTGGCAAAGCTCCATGGGGTTTGTTGCTGAGTGCATTGGCAATTTGCACAATCTGAACCTCCAAGTTTCGCATCGAAGCTACCAAACTCTGGATAGTGGCATCATTCCTCTCCAAGTATTTTGTCAAAGTCCCCTGGTTGCTCCTTTGCCCTACATGAAAATTATTTTGTGCCCGCTATGGAACAACATTCTGATTGACTCCTTGTATGGCATTGTTTTGACGTTGGGCATTATATTGACGTTGGGCATTGTTGTTATGTTGTTGGGCATTGTATTGGTTGGATCCTTGATTTCCCCAAGCTAAGTTCGGGTGATGCCTCCATCCTGCATTATAAGTATTTGAGTTAGGATTAAAATTGTGATTTATATTGCCAACATAATTTATCGACTCAGGGTTGGCAAGGCAATCATCCACATGGTGTCTCTCTCCATAGATGGTGCAGAATGGTTCTAATGCCTTCACTTCTTGAGGCTCATTGTTCTTTTGCAATGTTCTCACCATACTAGTGAGGTTAGAAATCACAGTATGAATGGATGCTAGTTCATCAACCTTCAATTTCCCACTAGTTTTATTTTCGGTACCTAACCTGGCAATGAGGTACTCAAAATTATTAACGGAAATTCTCTCAAGGATACCCACAGCCTCTATATAGTTCTTTTCAAGCAATGAACCGGTTGCCAAAGCATCAACAACATTCCTCGTTTGTGCATTTAATCCGTTGTAGAAAGTTTGTATTTGGGTCTAATTTGGAAATCCATGCATAGAACACCTTCTCAACAGATCTTTAAATCTTTCCCAAGCATCATATAAGGTTTAATCCTCAGCCTGATTGAATGTAATAATATCAACATGTAGCTTGGCAGTGAGTGTTGGCGGTTGGAAACGCGTCAGAAACTTCTGACATAGATCCCTCCATGAGGTGACTAAACCATGTGGCAAAGAATTGAGCCAAGTCTTGGCTCTATCTCTCAAGGAAAAAGTGAATAATTTCAGCTTCACAGTATCCTCTGATACTCCAGGCTGCTGAAATAGCTGGCAAATCTCCATGAATTGCTTCAAGTGTTGCCTTGGGTCTCCAGTAAGTGCTCCATCAAATTGGCCTACATTCAAAAGAGTTTGAATCATTACCGGCTTAAGTTTAAAATTTGATGCATTTACCTTGGCGCCAATCACTCATGGCATCAGGTTATCAATGTTTGGTGCCGAGTGCTCTCGTATTGGTCTATCTATGGCATCATCCACTATAGGTGCGGTAGGGGAAGACGATATCCCTCCATGTATAGGTGGATCTCCTTGATTATGTGGGAAACCCTCTACTCCTCCATTACCATTTTGAGCCATCTCTCTGATTTTCCTTTTCAATCTGTGGTAGGTTCGTTCAATTTCAAGGTCAAATGGTTGATAGTATGTAGGACAGTTCCTGGTAATACACTAAACAAAACAGATAAGTAAAATAAACAAAAACAAGTAACCAAAACAATAAACTTCTTTGCAATCCCCGACAAAGGCGCCAAAAACTTGTTGGACTCGTGAGAGAGCTTGGCAAAAGGGGTGAAAATGCGTTGGTAATGAATAAACAGTGCCAAGAAAGAGTCTTTTGTGTGCAAGTATACACGGTCTTCCAAGTAATACAGAAGTAAGCTGAGTTATCGATCCCACAAGGATTGGTCAAGAGTTTAATTGCTTACTCATTTTACTTGTTAAAGAAAAGTTTGTTTGTTTTGAAGTTGGTTTTGAAACCAAGTTGAAAATAAGGAAATAAAAGACAATAATGTTGGCAAATAGAGTTTTAAAATGAATGGCGAGTGTTGGCAAGGGATGCCTGATTTTCATGCTATTCATGCCATGCCAGCTTTTAATAAATCATGTCTTGACATTGTTTGTCGAGCATATTCAAAGGTGGCATTACCTTTCTCGATGGCAATGCCCTGAATTAACTATGCAAAAACTTTTATATCTCTATAAAAAAAAAATTCATAAATTAATTTGATTAAGTCCCAATCTTTTGCTCCTAATGGGGTAGATTTCACTCCCAAAGTGAGTTCATCTACTTGAACATCTTCTCTCGAAGCATCTCGCCTTAGAATCTAGCATTTGTTCGTTGTTCCCTAAGTCAGTTAAGATATTAAGGTTCAATAAGCCAACAAAAGCCAGCTCTCGCTTGGCATCGTATTTGTGAAAACAATTAAGATCATGCCAGATAGGAAAAATAATGCCATCGCATTTCCAATCATTAAAAGCTAAACATGGCAAATAGCGTTCAACGCAACCATCCCTCACGAACTATTAAATTAGTTCATGGTGAGGGTTTCCAACCAAAAACGACAATCGTATCTCAACATCACAATCTTAAATAAAAATAAAAATAACTTAAACGAAGAGAATGGGTGAGAAAGGTGTCTCTCGATACAGCCCTTCAGAATCCAGGCTCTCGGTCAAGCTTGGTCAAACGTCTCCTTGGTGCAGCCTCCTAATTTCAATTGTGATCCCCCTCAAGTATTTGCTTAAGTTCCTTTAAATAGGCGCACGAAAAAGTCATGTGATAAGCTTTGAATTTGAATTTGAACGCTCAAGGATAAGGGATGTGCTCATCTTATCCCTCGCTTGAATCCTAGGGTTGACATCCTCATTGGTTCACCTACCACTCGACATGGCATCAAACATCTCTTCTCTGCCAACTAGTGCTTCGACAATTTTTGGTCCTTCACTACCAACAGCTACTGGCATTCTCATCATTCTCTTCCTACGCTAATATGCTCTACAGTGCCTCCAATCATGCCAACAAACCACCCTTCACACTGGCATAGCCAGATTCAAAACTCCTTGTGTAAATGCATGCAATTAACAACTAAATGCATCTAAATGTACTAAGAGACAAGAAAAGATATTGTAAAATAGGCATAAAATCAGTACTTTGAGGAGGTAACAACGATCTCCTCCAAGCTTTCTAATTGTTGCTACAGGTCTCGTACTTCTTCAGCATCTCTCGATGGCTTTCGTCGTGTGGAGACTCCTATAGAACTTCGACTCTGGTGGTTCTTCGGTAGTTGAAGACTTAGGACTATCGTCTGTGATCGCGCTCTCTTTGATTGTTGTCCAAGTCTTCTTTATATAGGCGAGGAAGCTAGGGTTTTGTAACCCTAAAGCGCGCGGCCTCCATAAAGTGGATCTTGCTTTCCCGCTATCTTTAATGAGTTTTGTATATAAGGAGAGTCCATGCGGGTCAAAGTTAAATTTATCTCCAAATCTTCTTGCCTTGTCAGCTCCAACGAGAGATTTTCTATCCTTCTGCTCCAGCATTCCTCCAGCTCCAATAAATCCTGCGCATGCACCACCAAAACACTACATTTCCCATTAAAAGCACAAGATTATATAACAATTAAGCACAGGCAGTGTAACTCCCTAACTATATGCAAACTACTCCTAAATGCAACTAAATGAGCTTAAACACACGCAAAAGCCAAGTAAAAGGGGTATGCAAAATAGGTTATTTACACACTCGTCAGCTAGATAAGCCTAACATGTTCATTTCATGCAAAATCTTAGGTTCTTAAGTGCCTTAAAGATCGATCGTGCAAGGAAGGTTGCAAATCACTCGTACAAATATTTTGTGTAATGTGCACAACCTCTTTTAACTCCTAGTATGGTGGCATATGACTAAAGTTTGTTTAAACATGATTTGATATGTAAATTATATGTGTGACATGTTATGTGATGCTTGGAATTTAAACTTGATGTGAAAATGCATGTTTGACTTCAAATATGCCCTCTTTGGAACTCACAAGGTTGAATGAACCATAGGCATGCTAAATTCACCTATAGACATGATGTATGATCAGAATAACATGTTAGAAATATGTGGTATGAGTTATATGTGCTTTGAACATGATTTGGATAGGCTTGGACCAAGTTTTAGTATGAAAATCTGCCATATGGTGCAGGGCACATCGATACGGCCAAGCCAAATTTGACCATATTGTACAAAAAGTATATGTACGTTCGGTCGTACCGATACAAAAATTGGTTACTAGAATTTTGTTTAAGCATAGAGTACCAGTACGGTACCTTAGTGTATCGATACGAGCCCTAAACCTTGATTTATAAACCTTCAAATCAGTTGAAATTTTGTAGGTAAGCTTAATAAGTCATGAATTTTATATATGTGGTTTAAAATTTTGGAAATTGACAAGATTTGTTATACTTACAATTTAATCCCTAAACCTTGATTTCTATGCAATAAGGCCCCAATCACGAATTCAAGATTAAGTATGTTGTGACATGATTAATTACATGATATGGATGCTTAGAAACATTGATTTGATGTATGATTTCTTGAATAATGCATGAAGTATGACAAGTGTACGATCCGGTTTAAGTTTCTGATAATGTCTTCGACTCAGCTATCTTCTTGACTAGGCAGAGGATGTTATACAACTTACCACAAAAGAATAACATCTCGACCAATACCCTCATTCGCCAACGAATCGACAACAACATTATCCTCCCTGAATGTAAACTAAACATCCCAAGAAGACTCCCTACACAATTTGTGACAAAACATCACATCCGTTTTAAAGGAAGATAGAGCATCAAGAGGATTATTAATCCAAACAACTATCAAGATGCTATCAGATTCGATGAGAAGACAATGGGAGTTACACCATCTCGACGTTCTGTAAACATGGCAAGCCTCTAAGACCGCAACCAATTCGGCACTTGTAGGGTCTAATAAACCGACAAACTTTGAAAACCTTAATAAAGCATTGCCTAGATAATCTCTAAGAACACCACCAATGCCAGCTTCCCCGAAGGTACCACGCACGACACCATCGACGTTGAACTTAAGAAAACCTAAAGGAAGAGTTTTCTAATTATGTATTGGATGTCTTCGTGAAGGCTTGGTTACAATAGTCGTCGAGGACAGGCACAATAGAATTTCATATACTGATTCAAAAGAGTCTCAATATCTTGCAATTAATGGGTGAGAAGGTCTGGTAGTATAGATATTAATTATTATACATTAAACATTAAAAACTTGATTAAGATTACAAAAAATAATAATTAAAATTAATTGAGAGATATTTAAGCTATTAAAAACAAATTAATAATTACACTTTTTACCAATTGTAAAAAATTACAATTTAAATTATTAATTATTTTTAATTAATCTTAATTTTAAAAGGTAAATTATCCGCTGTTAGCTTTTGCACCTCGATGCGAAGGCCGATATGAAGGGGGGTTTTAACGAGGTCACATATTCCTATAAAAAAAAGGTAAATTATACATGTGATTAAATTTGTTGAACTGCTTTATGATTTTGACTACTCAACTTTCAAAAGTTACATTTTATCACTTATGCTATTAATTTATAATAAAATGGTTCTCTCAAACGTTAACTCATATTACATTAATAATGTGACACGCTAACAAAAGGATTAATCTCACATTAGTAAGATATCGGTTTCTTCAAGTGTTTAAACATATCCTTTTAAACTTACACTAATTGAGTGATCGAAGACAACCTACTGTCACGCTCCACCAATATGCACCAAGGCCAAATGAAGTGCCTTGTGCATTTTAAGGCCAAGCATGGACCAAGGAAGCATCCAGAATGACCTAGAGAGGCCTACAATCCTCTCAAAACGTTTCCACATGAATCTATGAGGTTTCAGGAGGTTCTACACAAGTCTAGACGAACTCGGAAGACCCTAGAAGGCTCGAAAAGACCTTGGAAGGATTGGGACAACTTCGGAAGTCTCTAGAACTTTCTAGAAGCTTTTGGATAGTTAGGGACATAACTAGATATATGTATGTAGATGTAGAGTTCTCTAGAATACTCTAGGCATGTACTTGTACTAGGAATATCTAGAATAATTCATATGGGCTTGGGAGGCTTATAAATAGGATCATCCACCCTCATTTGTAAACCATCCCACAACTCACCCAAGAGTTGAATCATTCTCCAAGCTTTCTTGTAAACTTTCTCACTTAAGCTTAATAAAGCTTTCCTTTCTAAGTTCTCTTGCCTTCACTATTTTGCACTTGTCTAGCCATTACGTTGTGTGGGAATAAGGCTTGTTAGCATTGAGTCGGGAGTGCTAACGCCACACGGATAAGCTCGGGAAAAGATAAGTCTGTGACAGTTGGTATCAGAGAATGTTCGATACATTTGGGACATGGCAAAAACCGGCAAGAATCAAGTTGTTAGCTCATCCGAAGCGGAAGTCACGCATGAGAAAAGAGGGCGTGAGGAGACGGTCGATCCTTCTACGACAAAGAAACGAGCCATGTCGAAGGATGTAATCTCTAGCATTGAGTCATGCTTGACTCGCGTCGAGGAAAGCGTAGGAGGAATGGGTGCCCAAGTGGTCAACCTTCAACAACGGGTGGAAGGCCTCGAGGCGGAGGATGCCGAGATCCACACGGCCATGAAAGCTATGACGCTCAAGCTAGAGGAGACCATGCCTGTGGAGATGGGACAAATCCGTGATCTTCTCACGGGGGAGCTCCAAAGGTGCGTGCTTCTTTCCAACACAAGCTAGACAACACGCGTGCCCAACTTGAGGCTAGAAGGGTCGAGGTGCCCAAGCCAAAAACCTTCGCGGGAGCACGCAACGCTAAGGAAGTAGACAACTTCCTATATGGCTTAGAGCAATATCTTACAGTGGTTGGCCGCATGGAGGAGGCCTCCAAGATTCAAACCGCAACTCTATATATCACCGGCACCGTGATGCTTTGGTGGAGGAGAAGGCGCATAGGCACTGAGAAAGGTACGGGCACCATCTCTACTTTCGATGACTTTAAAAAGGAGCTCAAACGACAATTATATCTAAAGAATGCCAAGGATGAGGCAAGAGCCCGCTTGCGAAGACTTAACCAATCGGGGAGCATTCGTGACTATGTCAAAGAGTTCACTAGCTCGGTGCTTGAGATCCCCGATCTATACGAGAAAGATTTGCTCTTCAATTTCATGGATGGACTACAACAGTGGGCCAAGAATGAACTAAGGCGTCGTGGGGTACAAAACCTTGTCGATGCCATAGTCGTGGCCGAGAGTCTCATCGACTACTCTAGTCACAAGGAGTCCAACGCAAAGTCAAAGGATGAGAAGAGTGGTCAAGCCAAAGGTGGGGGAGATAAAGGCCATCGCAAGGAGGGTCACCAAGAGGACAACTTGTCTAAGAACATAGACTCGTCCCCTTGGAAGGGTAGGGACAAGGGTAAGTCCAAAGACTTTCGAGGCACGAAGATATCACCGTCCAGCAAGTGCTTCATTTCTGACGGTGATCATTGGGTTCGTGAGTGCCCGCATCGTCAAGCCCTTAATTCCCTCCTAGTCAAGCATCGAGAGGGTAATGACATCAGTAGTGGCGACGAAGGTGCACAAATGGGATCCATGCAATTACTTAATGTAATTCAACCCGCCCCAAAGACTGAAGCCAAGGGGTTGCTCTACGTGGACATCACCATCAACGGAAAGGCAACGAGTGCCATGCTTGACACATGTGCATTCCATAACTTCCTCTCTCTCGAAGAGGAAAATAAGCTCGGTCTTAAAGTAAATGAGGGAGGCGGATCCGTCAAGGCAGCTAACTCTGTCGCTCAGCCCATCCATGGGATTGCTCATGTGGTTAAGGCCAATGTTGGGACATGGTCAGGGCACATGGACTTCACAATTCTGCCGATGGATGACTACAAAATCATCTTGGGACTCGACTTCTTTGGTCAAATCAAGGTGATCTCGATGCCATTCTCCAATAGTATGTGCATCATTGATGGCGACCAAGCTTGTGTGGTACCAACACCCAGGGTCACCAAGCAAGGGACTAAAGTGCTGTCAGCACTTCAATTCCAAAGGGGCATCAATCAATCCAAGCCATCCAAGGGGTTGGATGAGCATAAAGAGAGTAAGGCTACCCGGCTCAAGTCGATAATGCCAAATAACAACAAACCAAGGGAGAGCCATGGTGCGACTACGAGTGCCAAAGTAGTCAAGTCGAAGGTGAAAAAGAAGCAAGTCGGGAGTCGAGAGAAGCACTTTGGAAACACCTTCGTAGTTCAACGAAGGCGTGACGAGGGCGTCACGAGCTTGGGTGGGGAGAATTCACGCTCCACCAATGTGCACCAAGGCCAAATGAAGTGCCTTGGGCGTTTTAAGGCCAAGCATGGACCAAAGAAGCATCCAGAACGACCTAGAGAGGCCTACAATCCTCTTAAAACGTTTCCACATGAATCTAAGAGGTTCCAGGAGGTCCTACACAAGTCTAGACAAATCTGGAAGACCCTAGAAGGCTCGAGAAGACCTTGGAAGGATCGGAAAAACTCTGGAAGTCTCTGGAACTTTCTAGAAGTTTTTGGATAGTTAGGGACAAACTAGATATATGTAGATACATGTAGAGTTCTCTAAAATACTCTAGGCATGTACTTGTACTAGGAATATCTAGAATAATCCATAGGGGCTTGGGAGACCTATAAATAGGACCATCCACCCTCATTTGTAAACCATCCCATAACTCACCCAAGAGTTGAAACATTCTCCAATCTTTCTTATAAATTTTCTCACTTAAGCTTAATAAAGCTTTCCTTTATAAGTTCTCTTGCACGTATCTAGCCATTGCGTTGTGTGGGAATAAGGCTTGTTAGCATTGAGTCGGGAGTGCTAGCGTCGTACGGATAAGCTCGGGAAAAGATAAATCTGTGACACTACACACCATTGTTGCCCCACCCAGTTTGTATCTTCCATACGTACAGTACATTTTCTTTTGTCATTGCTCGTATATGTTGTCCTCTCTAACTTCTCATTTTTTTTACATTTTCATCATTAACGATTGAGGCTTAAATTTTTTAAAACTAAAGTCACTGACAATTGATATCATTTTCGATTTGACAATTTTATTTTCTTTCCTTCTATCTAGCACAAGACGATTTTAGAAAAATCATCGATGTTCAACGAAGACTTAATTCATCATCAGAAGATGATAGTAAAATTTTATGTCAATAGTTGAAAGTTGCAAAATTAAATAATCATTAAAAATACAAAAAGTATGCAAATCATATGATAATTTAACATTTCTTAAAATGCAAATAGAATCCAACACTCTTCAATCTTTGATCAAAAAAAAATCCAACACTCTTCATTCTTTGATCAAAACAAAATCCAACACTCTTCAATCTACCCATATTCATCACGTAGAAAATATCATATTTCTCTAAATATATTCTCCAGACCCCTTTTCATATATTTTAAAAGAAAATTCTCTCGTTTAGCTAAGAACTATTATAAAAAAATTTAAATCTTTAACCCTAAATCTTAAACCACATCTCTTATACATAACCTTTAAATTCTAAACTCTCAACTAAAACTTAGTTTCTCTTCGACTAAAAGGTCTTTTATATTAGAGAATATTGGTTAGGAGTTAGTTAACAAGTAGTTGTTTGTTAGCTTTTATTCAGGAGGATAAAGAAGTAATTTCTTTCCATGTATAAATCAGCACATGTGGATAGTATTTTGTAATTCAGATTTTGCATTTGATAATAATAAAGAAAATTCCTTTCCTCTCTCTCTCGGTTATACCAGAATCAAAATCCCCAATTCCCCTTCTAGTGTAACACCCTAATTTTGGGCTTAGAAGTTTTGGTTTGAGTCGGACCGGTCTGAGAAACGGTTCGAATATAAAAGGAGGTTTTAGGGAAAGCCTAGTTCGGGTTGCTTTAAAAATATTGAAAATATCTAAAAATCCTCATTTAATATATATATATATATATATATATATATATATGAGAGTGGTGAAATCAATTTTACAAAATAAGGTTTGGAAATACTACATTTCGGTGTAGTGACCAAAATGCGATTTTTGAAAAGTTTAGTAGTGACTGTTTTGTAAAGGATTGAAACTTTGAATCTTTAAGGAGCTAATTTACCCAAAATATTTTCTCCAGATTTTTCCTTAATTTGGGTGATTTAATTAATGTTTTAATTAAATAAAAGAAAAGGAAAACTATTTTTTGGATTTTCATAACTACCTTTTCCTAATTTTCTCTCATTTCTTTTTCTCTCAAAATCCCATCATCCAAACACATTTTCTCCAGCAAAATTTCCATTGATCTTCACTTCAATTGATGAGATTTCTATCATATATTGGTTCCTAATCAATCTTGTATCAAATCCTTTTGATTTCCTCATTGAATTTTCATGAAATTTGGCCCAAATCAATGAGAAATCATCATTTAGAGGTAAGAATGTTCTTCTCCTTTAAATACTCAGTTCTTTACTGAAATTCTCAAGTTGTCAATCCTTTATTAAAGTTTTATAAAAGGTTTTAATGTTAGAAACATGATTTTGCCTTAAAACTCAAGATTTTGGAAAAGATCTTGAAGAATTTCGTTGTGATTGATTGGGCTCTATTTTGAGGTGGTTCTTTAATGTATTTTAGATATTAAACGATGTTAGAAATGAGGTTTTATCAATCCAATCCCGAATAGGTTGTGTTTCCTAAGTTTTTGCTTAAGAAAATGGTAGTTTTTGAGGTGTTCTTGGTGTTATGTTATAGCTGGAGGTATAAGGATGAGTTTAGGTTTATTTTGGATGTTAATTGATGTTTAGAAATGGTTAGAAGTGATGGATCTTGGCTGGGTTAAGTTTTGGAAGAGTTTGGAGGTGTTTTCGGTTGTGTTTGGTAGCTGAAATGTTGGTTTTGGGTAGAGCAGCGAGTTTTAGAGTGTTGGCTGAAGATTTCAATGCATGATGATGCATTAATCCTCTGCTTTGATGTGTCTAAAATAGGGGAGACATCTTCGGACACTTTTGGAGATGATCCGGAAGCTTAATTTTGCGTTTCGGCAAGCAAGCGAAACGAAATTGGTGAGTGGAGTTGGTTTTCCAGCTTGAAACGATTATTTGGAGGTTTTGGGAGCTTAGTTTAAGTCTAAACAACTTAGCTAAGCTCAATAGTAAGTTTTCGGAAAAACTCCCTCGGGTGTGCTTTGTTATGGTTTGATGCATTGGTTATGAAATGCATGTTTAATTACTGTTTTGAAAACATGTTTTAGCATGATTATTGCTGGTTTTGAAAGCATGTTTTAGCATGATTAATGCTGGTTTTGAAAGTCATGTACTGAAGGATGCTCAAGGTAAGAGATCCTTGGTTGATATGTTATTAATATGGTTATGATGCACGGAGATGCATGATGATAAGTGGCTTTGATTAATGCTTTAAAATAGTGAATTGATGATGGTATTTGATGTTTATTGGCAAGTGATGAAATGGTTTTAAAGTACTTGAATCGGATATAGTTAGCCAGCTATAGGATTGGGTGCACTGTAAGTAAAGTCGCCTTGGATGTTGAGGGGTTGTGATTGTACCGTAAACTCCATCCAAGTACCCTAACGATTGAGGTAAGATCACAACGGTGGTTGTAAATTCCGTGTGTGGATCTTGTATTATGTGTCCCTTACTCTCGATAGTGGAATTATACAACTACCAGTGAGTGGTGTTGAGGGGTTGTGATTGTACCGTTATACTCCACCACGGGTGTCACATTAATGGAGGGATTGCTCTTGAGTGTGAACCTTGTGTAGTCCGGTAGTGTGTATGAAGCGTGTGGGACAACGCTTGTAATCCGCGTATCCGATTGTGTTTTTGTGTTGAAATGGTTATGAACTGTCACTTGAAAGCCAATATAATGTATTTGAATGTAACAAGCATGAGATGCTTGGGAAGGATGCAAGGTAGCATGGATAAAAGATAAGCATGTGGTTTAAAAGCTTTGTTGATTGTGCTTTTCTAAAAACGCATTGTTGTATTGGTTTTGTTTAGAGCATGCCTCACTAAGCATTTGTGCTTACGCTCTCTTTTATCAATAATGCAGATAATTGAGGTGCTTTGGGCATCAAGGAAGCTAAGTTCATCCAAGGAAGTCCAAGCTCACGTATGGTGAAGTTTTCAAACACTATTAGTTTTGATAAAATTGGCAATGGGAACCTAAGATTTGTTTTGGGAGATGTGTTGAACTCCCTAAGGTTGTGGCATGTTTGCCTTTGATATTTTGAATTGTAAATGGCCTTTAAATGCTTGAATTGAAGTTTGTTTGCCTTTTTGGTTTTGATAATAGGAGCATGCCTCTAGACTTGCAGAATCTCATATTTGATGATATGAATGTGTTAGGGTGTCCTAAATATGTACCATTTATATATGATGACTTGTTGACATGATTAGGGAGTCATTAGGTTGTGGTTGAATGGGTTTATGCATGAAAAACCAGCTTTTGTTGCTGTTTCTGGGCAATCCGTATCGAAACACCCCCTAGTGTTTCAAAACGGGGGCCTGAAATGGCCTTCATGTTTCGAAACGGTAAGGGTTGTTTCGAAACGAATTGGCTACTGGAATGCCCCGTTTCGGAACCATTCTCGGAACCAACCCGCGTTTCGGAACGGTCAACGCCGTTTCGGTCCTCGTTCTGATACGACAGGTGAGCGTTTCGAAACAGGTGACCGTTGGGCACTGATTTGTATGGTGCTGAAGTTTGCAAGTTTTACTTTTTGGTCCTGAATGTTGAAGTTGCAATTGCTTGAGTTTAAGATGTTCTTTTAAGATGAAATTTGGCAGAGAAGCATGTAATATGACTAATTTCATATTGGTAATATAAAAATCAGTAAATACCTTCTAATTTACCGAAATTACATTTTGGTCCCTAAACTTATATTAAGTGCAATTGAGTCCCTGTTTGTTATATGATCGTTGTGCCTTTCTCAAATGAATTCTATGGGAACTCAACTAGGGTTAATGTGCATCTAGATAAGATTAAAAAGAAAAAAAGGGTTGTGAATCAAGGTTGACTTTCGGGTTGACTTTGGTTTTCCCCGTGTAATCTTCGTAGTTCAGGTCAACCGTCTAGGCCGGGCTAAGGGGGTTACATTTGGTGGTATCAGATCTTGGTTCTCGTGTAATTGGGAATTGTTATGTGGGTGATGTATGTGTTTTTGCATGATGAGCCTTTTGGGTGAAAGAATGTTTTATAAATCGTAATACATGGTTTCAATTGTGATGTTATGCTATGTTGGAGTATGTTAGGGTAATCCCATTGCCATATCAAAACTAATGAAAGGAATTGTTTTTGGAAAATGAGCTTGAGTACTTGGATTACTTACCTTATTGAGCCTAATTGTGTTTATTGCATATTTTGTTAGTGCATTATTTTCTTGTAAATGGGGCCACGTAGAGAGAGATGAGGATTAATACAAGAGCTATGGCCAGAATGAGAATGAGGAGAATGTTGAGAATGTTGTGGATTTACCTCCTCCTCCTGGTGGTGGACCACCTGGTAGTGATGGAGGTGCTGAAGCTGGAAATGCTGGAGCTGGTGCTGGGGTGGCTGGACCTGAAGGTGTGCAGGGGCAAGATGCTCCTGACATGACTGTGTTGATTCAGGCTATTGCTGGAGCCTTTCAAGCGGCAGTAGCTGGAGCTCATGGAGCTGCGCATCAGGATGATGCTACTGTGAGATTGCCTTTGGAACGTCTTCGCAGTCTGGGAGGGACTGAGTTCAGCGGTTTGTCTCCGGAGGGATCTAAGTCCTGGATGAAGGGTACCAAGAGGATTTTGGGGCAAATGAACTGCAATAATGTACAGAAGTTGGGTTGTGTGGTGTCACTACTGCAAGGTGATGCTTATACGTGGTGGACGACCACTATCTCTGGAATGGAGGACAATGATGTAACTTGGACGTTTTTCCTGAATGCGTTCAAATGGAAGTATATGGGTGTGCGATACCTAGATGAGAAGAAAAGAGAATTTATGTCTCTTGTGCAAGGCAACATGACGGTAGCTGAGTATGAGATCCAATTTGTCCGCCTTAGTCAGTATGTGCCCGAGCTGATCCCCAATGAGCGGGAGAGGTGTGAACGGTTCCGTTATGGGTTAGTGACGGACGTGAAGACATATATGCTTGCGACTGATTATACAGATTTTGATGTGCTTGTGTGTCGAGCGAAGGACATCAAGCAGAACTTGGGTTTGTCTTCCAGAGGTGTTAGTTCTAGCTCGAGAAAAAGAGCTACTAATCATATTTCTGGTGGTGGACGGAACAAGAGAGGATGAGATAGGAGGTATTAGTCTACTGCTAGGCGTGGAAATGGAGGACATGGTATGCCTGTTCAGTGAGATAGGATGAAGGCTGATCAGAACACATGTTGGACGTGTGGATCCCGTGGCCATTTGAGGCGAGATTGTCCTCGAGCAGCGAGAGAGGTTCAGGCTCCTGTTGCAGCAATAGGTAACTCATGTTGGAATTGTGGTTCGGCAGACCACATGAGAAGGGAGTGTCCTTTGTTGGCCGGTGGTGGTCAGGGACGTGCTCCTGGGGTAGTTGCACCTCAGAGAGGTCGTGGGTCTGCCGTGGTAACTTCCAGTGCAAAGATGATGGTGGGAGGAATGTAGCACATGTTGTGGTCGTTCAACCTGAGGGTGGTGGCCAGGCTCGAGTGTATGCTCAGCGTGAGGGAAGGAATGATACGGATGTGATCGCAGGTACCTTTACTTTGCAATCCTTATCATTACTTTCTTTGATTAATTTTAGATCTACGCACTCATACATATTGCGTGAACATGCTCAAATGCTTGGTTTACCTGTTGAGTCTTTGGATGTTGGTATGCGTGTGACTAGTTCCTTTGGTGAGACAGTTGTAACACTAAGGTTCTATAGGAGGTGTCCCTTGAAAGTGCAAAACCATGTTTTTCTTGTTGATCTTATGGAATTGCCATTCTATGGTTTTGATGTAATCCTTGGTATGGATTGGCTTGTTGAGCATCGAGCTGTGGTGGATTTTGAGAATAAACGAGTTTCGTTGAAACTTGTGGATGATTACGAAGTAGTGGTGGTTAGGGAGAATGTGAAGCTTCTTGCCAATGTGATGTCTACGTTGGAAGCAAGTCGAATGCTGAGACAAGGTTGCGAGGCTTACCTAGCCTTTGTGATGAATCCTAGTTCTAAGGGGTTGCGCATTCAAGATATCAGAACTGTGCGAGAGTTTCCTAGAGTGTTTCCGGAGGAGTTACCTGGATTGAGGCCTAGTCGAGAGGTGGAGTTTGGAATTGAGCTGTATGAAAACACAACTCCAGTGTCCATTGCTCCCTATCGCATGGCACCTAAGGAGTTGAAGGAGTTGAAGACACAGCTTCAGGAGTTGCTTGACCGTGGTTTTATTCGGCCTAGTGTGTCACCTTGGGGTGCATCGGTCTTATTTGTGAAGAAGAAGGATGGCACTATGAGAATGTGCATTGATTATCGTCAGCTGAATAAGTTGACTATCAAGAATCGGTATCCTTTGCCAAAAATTGATGAACTTTTTGATCAATTTCGAGGAGCGGATGTGTTCTCCAAGATTGACTTAAGGTCAGGATATTACCAGCTTAAGGTGAAAGATGTGGATGTGCCAAAAACAGCCTTTAGAACGAGGTATGGGCATTATGAGTTCCTTGTAATGCCGTTTGGTTTGATGAATGCTCCTGCGACTTTTATGGACATGATGAATAGAGTGTTCCATGAATACTTGGACAAGTTTGTTGTGGTGTTCATTGATGATATCCTTGTGTACTCTTGTACCGAGGAGGAGCATGAGGGTCATTTGAGGGTTGTCTTGCAAGCCCTTCTGGAAAATCAGCTTTATGCTAAGCTGAGCAAGTGTGAGTTTTGGCTAAAGGAGGTTGTGTTCCTTCGTCATGTAGTTTCGGCTGAGGGGATTCGTGTTGATCCTCATAAGATTGAGGCGGTGATGAATTGGAAGCCTCCTAAGTCTGTTCATGAAGTACGTAGTTTCCTTGGGTTGGTAGGATATTACCGGAGTTTGTGGATGGATTTTCGAAGATTGCTGCCCCTTTGACGAAGTTGTTGCAAAAAGATGTCAAGTATGAGTGGACGGAAGCAAGACAACAAGCTTTTGAGAAACTTAAGGCAGCATTGACGCAAGCTCCTATCTTGGTTCAACCTGAATTAGGAAAAGAGTTTGTGGTGTACAGCGACGCATCCTATGTTGGTTTGGGGTGTGTGCTAATGCAGGAGGGTAAGGTGGTGGCTTATGCATCGCGACAGTTGAAGGTGCATGAGCGCAATTATCCTACGCATGATATTGAGTTAGCTGCGGTGGATTTTGCTTTGAAGATTTGGAGACATTATCTGTATGGTGAGAAGTGTACTGTGTACACGGATCACAAGAGTTTGAAGCATCTGATGTCTCAGAAAGAGTTGAATCTTAGGCAACAACGTTGGGTGGAGTTGCTTAAAGATTATGATCTGACGATCGAGTACCATCCAGGAAAAGCTAATGTTGTGGCGGATGCCTTGAGCAGGAAAGTGGCGGTGGAGTTAAGGGCCATGTTTTCCAGCTTGAGTATTTCGCAAGATGGAGGTCTTGTGGCTGAATTGCAAGTGAAACCATCTCTGGTTCAGTTGATAAAAGATAAGCAGTTGTTGGACGATTCGTTGGTGCCTCATGTTCAGGATATTGCTGAGGATAGACCATCGGATTTCTGTTTTAATGATGATGGAGTTTTGTGTTTCAGAAGGCAGATAGTAGTGCAAAATGATGTGGAATTGAGGCGTACTATTCTGACTGAAGCTCACAGTAGTCCTTTTGATATACACCCTGGTAGTACAAAGATGTATCGTGATTTAAAGGAGGAATACTATTGGGTGGGTTTGAAGAAAGATGTTGCAGAGTGTGTGAGTAAATGTATGGTTTGTCAGCGGGTTAAGGCTGAGCATCAATTTATTTTAGGGTTGTTGCAACCGTTGAGGATTCCTGAATGGAAGTGGGAAAGGATTACCATGGACTTTGTGTCTGGTTTGCCTTTGTCACCATCGAAGAAGAATTCAGTGTGTGTGATTGTGGATCGCCTTACGAAGTGTGCGCATTTCTTACCTGTGCATACTACGTATACCTTGGATAAGCTTGCAGAGCTGTACATAGCTGAGATTGTGCGTCTGCATGGTGTGCCAAAGTCTATAGTGTCGGATAGAGATCCGAGGTTTACATCACGTTTTTGGGAATGTTTGCATCAAGCTTTGGGTACGCGGCTGAATTTCAGTACTTCTTATCATCCATAGTCGGATGGACAGTCTGAGCATGTTATCCAAGTGCTTGAGGATATGTTGAGGTGCTGTGTGATTGAGTTTCAAGGCTCTTGGGAGAAGCATTTGTCTTTGGTGGAGTTTGCTTATAATAATAGCTACTATGCAAGTATTCAAATGGCACCTTATGAAGCCTTGTGTGGGAGGAAGTGCATAACTCCTCTTTGTTGGGCTAGAACAGGTCAGAAGTTGGTCTCGATGCCGGCTTTGTTGAAAGGAACCACCGAGAAGGTGAAGCTCATTTGTGAGCGGTTGAAGGCAGCTTCTGATCGACAGAAGTCTTACGCGGATTTGAAGCGTAAGGAGATCGAGTTTGCAGTGGGTGACCGTGTGTTCTTGAAGGTTTCACCTTGGAAGAAAGTGATGAGGTTTGGCCGGAAGGGTAAGTTGAGCCCTATGTATATTGGACCATACGAGGTGATTGAGCGTGTGGGTCATGTTGCCTATAAGCTGAGGTTACCGCAAGAGTTGGAAAAGATACATGATGTGTTTCATGTCTCTATGCTTCGAAAGTATAGATCAGATCCTTTGTATGTTATGCATGTGGAGGAAGTGGAGTTGAATCCATATTTGACCTATGACGAGGAGCCGGTTGAGATTATGGATTCGGACAATAAAGTTCTTCGAGGTAAGACCATTGAGTTGGTTAAGGTGTTGTGGAAGCATCGTGGTGTTGAGGAAGCCACTTGAGAAAGAAAAGATGATATGAAGAAGCAGTTTCCTTATCTTTTTCATCCAGGTAAATTTCGAGGACGAAATTTCTTAAGAGGAGGAGAGTTGTAACACCCTAATTTTGGGCTTAGAAGTTTTGGGTTGAGCCGGACCGGTCTGAGAAACGGTTCGAATATAAAAGGAGATTTTAGGGAAAGCCTAGTTCGAGATGCTTTAAAAATATAGAAAAATATCTAAAAATCTTCATTTAATATATATATGAGAGTGGTGAAATCAATTTTACAAAATAAGGTTTGGAAATACTACATTTCAGTGTAGTGACCAAAATGCGATTTTTGAAAAGTTTAGTAGTGACTGTTTTGTAAAGGATTAAAACTTTGAATCTTTAAGGAGCTAATTTACCCAAAATGTTTTCTCTAGATTTTTCCTTAATTTGGGTGTTTTAATTAATGTTTTAATTAAATAAAAGAAAAGGAAAACTACTTTTTAGATTTTCATAACTACCTTTTCCTAATTTTCTCTCATTTCTTTTTCTCTCAAAATCCCATCATTCAAACACATTTTCTCCAGCAAAATTTCCATTGATCTTCACTTCAATTGATGAGATTTCTATCATCTATTGGTTCCTAATTAATCTTGTATCAAATCCTTTTGATTTCCACATTGAATTTTCATGGAATTTGGCCCAAATCAAGGAGAAATCATCATTTAGAGGTAAGAATGTTCTTCTCCTCTAAATACTCAGTTCTTTACTGAAAATCCCAAGTTATCAATCCTTTATTAAAGTTTTATAAATGGTTTTAATGTTAGAAATATGATTTTGGCTTAAAACTCAAGATTTTGGAAGAGATCTTGAAGAATTTCGTTGTGATTGATTGGCTCTGTTTTGAGGTGGTTCTTTAATGTATTTTGGATATTAAATGATGTTAGAAATGAGGTTTTATCAATCCAATCCCGAATAGGTTGTATTTCCTAAGTTTTTGCTTGAGAAAATGGTGGGTTTTGAGGTGTTCTTAGTGTTCTATTATAGCCGGAGGTATAAGGACGAGTTTAGGTTTATTTTGGATGTTAATTGATGTTTAGAAATGGTTAGAAGTTATGGATCTTGACTGGGTTAAGTTTTGGAAGAGTTAGGAGGTGTTTTTGGTTGTGTTAGGTAGCCGAAATGTTGGTTTTGGGTAGAGCAGCGAGTTTTAGAGTGTTGGCTGAAGATTTCAATGCATGATGATGCATTAATCCTCTGCTTTGATGTGTCTAAAATAGGGGAGACATCTTCGGACACTTTTGGAGTTGATCCGGAAGCTTAATTGGCGTTTCGGCAAGCAAGCGAAACGAAATTGGTGAGTGGAGTTGGTTTTCCAACTTGAAACGATTATTTGGAGGTTTTGGGAGCTTAGTTTAAGTCTAAACAACTTAGCTAAGCTCAAGAGTAAGTTTTCAGAAAAACTCCCTCGGATGTGCTTTGTTATGGTTTGATGCATTGGTTATGAAATGCATGTTTAATTATTGTTTTGAAAGCATGTTTTAGCATGATTAATGCTGGTTTTGAAAGTCATGTATTGAAGGATGCTCAAGGTAAGAGACCCTTGGTTGATATGTTATTAATATGGTTATGATGCATGGAGATGCATGATGATAAGTGGCTTTGATTAATGCTTTAAAACAGTGAATTGATGATGGTATTTGATGTATATTGGCAAATGATGAAATGGTTTTAAAGTACTTGAATCGGATATAGTTAGCCGGCTATAGGATTGAGTGCACCGTAAGTAAAGTCACCTTGGATGTTGAGGGGTTGTGATTGTACCGTAAACTCTATCCAAGTACCCTAACGATTGAGGTAAGATCACAACGGTGGTTGTAAATTCCGTGTGTGGGTCTTGTATTATGTGTCTCTTACTCTCGTTAGTGGAATTATACAACTACCAGTGAGTGGTGTTGAGGGGTTGTGATTGTACCGTTATACTCCACCACGGGTGTCACATCAATGGAGGGATTGCTCTTGAGTGTGAACCTTGTGTAGTCCGGTAGTGTGTATGAAGCGTGTGGGACAACGCTTGTAATCCGCGTATCCGATTGTGTTTTTGTGTTGAAATGGTTATGAACTGTCACTTGAAAGCCAATATAATGTATTTGAATGTAACAAGCATGAGATGCTTGGGAAGGATGCAAGGTAGCATGGATAAAATATGAGCATGTGGTTTAAAAGCTTTGTTGATTGTGCTTTTCTAAAAACACATTGTTGTATTGGTTTTGTTTAGAGCATGCCTCACTAAGCATTTGTGCTTACGCTCTCTTTTATCAATAATGCAGATAATTGAGGTGCTTTGGGCATCAAGGAAGCTAAGTTCATCCAAGGAAGTCAATCTAATGTATGGTGAAGTTTTCAAACACTATTAGTTTTGATAAAATTGGCAATGGGAACCTAAGATTTGTTTTGGGAGATGTGTTGAACTCCCTAAGGTTGTGGCATGTTTGCCTTTGATAGTTTGAATTGTAAATGGCCTTTAAATGCTTGAATTGAAGTTTGTTTGCCTTTTTGGTTTTGATAATAGGAAGCATGCCTCTAGACTTGCGGAATCTCATATTTGATGATATGAATGTGTTAGTGTGTCCTAAATATGTACCATTTATGAATGATGACTTGTTGACATGATTAGGGAGTCATTAGGTTGTGCTTGAATGGGTTTATGCATGAAAAACCAGCTTTTGTTGCTGTTTCTGGGCAATCCGTATCGAAACACCCCCTAGTGTTTCGAAACGGAGGCCTGAAATGGCCTTCGTGTTTCGTAACGGTAAGGGTTGTTTCGAAACGAATTGGCTACTGGAATGCCCCGTTTTGGAACCAGTCTCGGAACCAACTCGCGTTTCGGAATGGTCAACGCCGTTTCGGTCCTCGTTCCGATACGACAAGTGAACGTTTCGAAACAGGTGATCGTTGGGCACTGATTTGTATAGTGCTGAAGTTTGCAAGTTTTACTTTTTGGTCCTGAATGTTGAAGTTGCAATTGCTTGAGTTTGAGATGCTCTTTTAAGATGAAATTTGGCAAAGAAGCATGTAATATGACGAATTTCATATTGGTAATATAAAAATCAGTAAAGACCTTCTAATTTACCGAAATTACATTTTGGCCCCTAAACTTATATTAAGTGCAATTGAGTCCCTGTTTGTTATACGATCGTTGTGCCTTTCTCAAATGAATTCTATGGGAACTCAACTAGGGTTAATGTGTATCTAGATAATATTAAAAAGAAAAAAAAGGGTTGTGAATCAAGGTTGACTTTCGGGTTGACTTTGGTTTTCCCCGTGTAATCTTCGGTAGTTCGGGTTAACCGTCTAGGTCGGGCTAAGGGGGTTACATTTAGGGTTTCTAAACCTTCATCTTCTTCAATCTTCTAAACTCCCTAACCAAATTTAACATGGTATCAGTTGACTTAGTCGCTTCCCATTCTTTTGTATCCCTTCCTTCCCATCGTATTTTCCTCAGTGATGATAGCTCCGACCCGTATTACATCCACCCAAACGAAAACCCATCCCTCGTCCTCACTTCTACCCATCTCAATGGCAGCAATTATCATGCTTGGGTAAGATCAATACGAATGGCGTTGATTTCTAAAAACAAGTTTCAATTCGTGGACGGGACGATCAAGGAGGTTAAAGAAGATAACGTGAGTTATCATTCATGGGTGAAATGCAACAACTTAGTTTTGTCTTGGTTGCAGCGGGCTATTGCTCCAGAGATTGCGCAAGGAGTAATTTGGATTGATACATCCTATGAGCTATGGGTTGATCTCTTCGATAGATTCAAGCAAGGAGATTTGTTGCGCGTCTTAGATCTACTTCAAGATTTTTACAATCTTCAGCAAGGTAGTCTTTATGTCACTACCTTTCATACCCAATTAAAGATTATCTGGGACAAGATTTGTAATCTCCGTCCTCTGTCTTCTTGTTCATGTCTTGCGGTTCAATACCGAAAGCAAGAATTCATCTTGTGTTTTCTTAGGGGTCTGAATGACAATTTTTTTATTCCAAAATCTCAAATTTTAATGACTAAACCACTTCCCCTAATTAATGAAATTTTCTCTATTGTTGTTTAGCATGAACGCACTGTCAATTCTTCTGCCATTCTGGGAATGGTAAATTTTCTGGGAATGGTGTTAGTCGAAGGCCTCTTTGTACCTACTGTGGGTTATTTGGGCATTCTATTGAAAATGTTATAAAAACATGGTTATCCCCTTGGGTATAAGTATAGGTCTCAGTCAAAGTCAAATCTGGTTGGGGATCTTAATTTTGCTGACAATTGTGGTTCTAAAGATGAAGTTAATCATGTTACTTTCACCAAAGAACAATATGATGGTCTCTTGAGTCTTTTGCAAGAAAAGAACTCTATCAATGCTTCAAATTTTGTCAATGTATCTGCTCAGAATTCTGCTCAGAATCCTGTTTCTTCTGTCAATGCCCTTTCCTCAAATTTTAATTCAGCATCACATGAAGAACAAGGTACCATTCTTTCTTGCTCTAATTTAGATGCTACTGATATTATGTGGATTGTTGATTCTGGTGCTACTGACCATATTGTAAACTCTTTAAAAAAAATTAAGAATATTCTATTGTTGTTAATAAATTTGTTAAGCTTCCAAATGGACAATTAGTTAAAGTCTTGCACATTGGTACTGTGCAACTTTCGAATGGTTTAGTTTTGTATAATGCCCTTCACATACCTTATTTTGGATTTAACTTGATTTCCGTCTCTTCTAACAAAAGGAAATATTATTTCCTTAATTTTTTTTCTAATGATTGTTGTTTTATACAGGGTGTCACTCCTTGGAAGACGATTGGTATAGCTAAAAGGTGTATTGGTTTGTATCAGCTTCAAACTTCAACATTCAACATCAATTCTGTTAGTTCTACTATATGTACTATTGATACTTCTTTCAATTCTGTTAATTCTGGATTGCTATCTTTCAGTTCTATTAATACTTCTAGTTTTATTAATTCTTTTCAACTCTAGCATACTAGATTAGGACACCCTTTAGGTCCTAGGATGAAACATTTTGCTGAGCTGTGTAGTAAAATTCCCTTAGTTCCTACTTCTAGTTCCTTAAATTCTACTTCTTGTGATGTTTGTAGTCTAGCTAAACATAAAAGGCTCCCCTTTTTTTCTAGTGATTCTACCTCTGAATCTGTGTTTGACCTTGTGCATATTGATGTTTGGGGACCTTTCCCAATTGAAAGCATTTATGGACATAAATATTTTCTTACTGTTGTGGATGATAGAAGTAGGTTTGTTTGGATATTTCCTATGCAGTATAAGTCTGATTCTAAAGATTTCGTTATAAAATTTGTTCAAACTCAGTTTTCAAAACAAATAAAATGCATACGTTCTAATAATGCTAAAGAATTCAACCTAACTGATTTATTTAGCTCTAATGGAGTTATTCACCAAACCTCGTGTACTCATACCCCTCAACAAAATAACATTGTTAAAAGGAAACATCAACATTTGTTGTCTGTTGCAAGGGATTTACGTTTTCAAGCTAATTTGCCTCTTCCTTTTTGGATTGACTGTGTTCTTCACTCTACATTTCTTATCAACATTACACCTACTCTCATATTGGGTAATAAGACTCCTTATGAAATCCTATTTCAAAGCAAACATGTTCTTGAAAATTTAAAGGTCTTTAGGTGTCTTGCATATGCTCCAGTCTTGCCTAAGGCAAAGACTAAAATACATCCGAGAGCAACTAAATGCATCTTTCTTGGATATCCTAAAAACACTAAAGGATACAAATTATTTGATCTAGATTCTAGAAATGTTTTTATATCCAGAGATGTCGTATTTGCTGAAAACACTTTTCCCTTCATTATTAGTTCAGCTTCTAAAAGTGTTCCTAATAATCAAATTATTCTTCCTGCTCAGGCTCATAACACTGCCTTGGATAGCATAATACTAGCTGAATTTGCTTCACCTACTCTTGGTAATCAAATTGAGAATATTGTTGGTAGTTTGGATGATAAATGTTCTTAGGATATTCCACCTGTTGTTCCAACAGTCCCATATGTTGTTCCAACAGTTCTACCTAGTTTAAATACTACTAACGATGATCAGTCTTCTAGCTTATTTTCCACTACAATTAGACCATCTAGAACTATCAAGCTGCCTTAGAGGCTGAATGATTATCAAGTTACTCTACCAAAGCCAGGGACTACACCTCACAGTATTAATCAGGTGTTATTCTATCAAAAATTTTCTTCTCCACGTCTATCATTTATTGCTTCTGTTGATTCTTTAGTTGAACCAAAAACTTATAAACAAGCAATATTACACGATTGTTGGAAAGTAGCAATGAATGAGAACAATTTAGCCCTAGAAACTAATCATACTTGGAGTTTAGTTCTTCTACCTCCTGATAAGAAAATTATTGGCTGCAAATGGGGTTTTAGAGTTAAACTTAAATATGATGGTTCTCTTAATAGATACAAAGCTAGGCTTGTAGCTAAGGGTTATACACAGTAGCCAGGTGTTGACTTTCTAAGTACCTTCAGCCCAGTAGCTAAAATTACCACCATTAGAACTTTAATGGCTGTTGCAGCTTCTCAAAACTGGTTTCTGCATCAATTAGACATTAACAATGCCTTTTTTCATGGTTTTTTAAGTGAAGAAGTTTACATGGAATTGCCACCTGGCTTTGTTGCTCAGCCTGGATTAGTTTGTAAACTCAACAAAAGTTTATATGGTCTTAAACAGGCTAGCAGACAACGGAATGAAAGACTTACATCTTTATGTAGTCAAGGGTTTAAACAAACAACTTCTGACTCTAGTCTTTTCACTAAGGGTGAAGGTCCTAATTTTCTTGTTAGCCATTTATGTAGATGATATTATCCTTGCTGAACCAAACTTATCTGAAATTGACTCTGTTTAAAAAAAATTACATGCTACTTTTAAAATTAAAGATCTAGGAAATCTGAAATACTTCTTAGGCTTAGAGGTTGCTCGTTCTAAAACTGGAATAAATCTTTGCCAAAGAAAACACACATTGAAATTATTAAAGGACTCAGGTTTCCTAGAATCTAAACCCGCTTCTACACCTTTGGTTTCAAAGAAAAGAATATCTCAATCTGATGGTGAACTTTTAACTGACATTACTTCTTATAGAAGGCTTATTGGGAAACTTTTATATCTCACTAACACTAGACCAAATATTTCTTTTGTTGCGCAACAATTGTCACAATTTTTATCTGCTCCTACCACTGAACATATGATTGTTGCACATAGAATTCTTAGGTACCTTAAAGGTACCCCTGATCAAGGTCTTTTCTTCCCTGTTAAAAACCAGTTAACTCTAAATGCATTTTCTGATTCTGATTGGGCTTCTTGCCCTAATACAAGAAGCTGAATATCGAGCCCTTGCCACTGTTACTTGTGAAGTTCAATGGCTTCAATATTTGCTTTCTGATTTACAATTAAAAGTTTCTTCTACAAATTTATTATGTGATAATCTATTTGCCATTAAACTTGCAGAGAATCCAGTCCATTATGAACGGACAAAGCATATTGAAGTCGACTGTCATTTGATTCGTGAAAAAGTTCGACAAGAATTGATCAAGCTTTTACCTGTTGCTTCTCACAACAAACTTGCTGACTGCTTCACCAAAGTTCTCACCAATTCTGTTTTTAAGGATGCTATTTTTAAGTTGGGCATATAAAATTTGTATGCTCCACCTTGAGGAGGGCTATTAGAGAATATTAGTTAAGAGTTAGTTAACAAGTAGTTGTTTGTTAGCTTTTATTGAGGAGGATAAAGAAGTAATTTTATTCCTTGTATAAATCAGCATGTGAATATTATTTTGCAATTCAGATTTTACATTTCTCTCGGTTGTACCAAATCGAAATCCCAATTTCCTTTCTAAGGTTTCTAAACATTCATCTTCTTCGATATACTAAACTCCCTAACCAAATTTAACATTTTAATATTGCCAATCCAGGGACAGTCCCTGGAAAGTTCCGCGTCTGGGCTGGGCTGACATTCGGTTTGCCTTCATCGTCAATTTTAATAAATTCAAAGTGTAATGGCATCGTATTTACAGGCAAAATACTGAACTCAGAAAATGCTGACGCTTTTCATTTCCTTGTTTCTCACTATTGTTCTCTCCGCTCTTACCTTCAAGTTTGTCATTTCCGATGGTAAAGTAATCTGACAAACCTTAATTTAGTTTCATTTTCATATTTGGTTGCACTTTTGCTAGTTCTGTCAAATGTTTACCTTTATTTGGGAATTTTCTTATGCACTTAAGGGGATTTTACTTTACTGTCAAAAAGGCATGTGAAGCGTGAAGAAATTGAAGATAAGGTAATTCCATGTTTTTCTGGTCGTTTTAGTTTTTTTAGTTTTTGTTTTGGAGAAGATAGTTTTTGTTTTTTATATTTTATACTGTTTTTTTGGAGTGTTTAAATGTTTTTTTTCTTCTTAAAACTGGATAGGTTGTTTGGATTACTGGAGCTAGCCGTGGGATTGGTAAAATTTCTACTAGTATTTATTTAATTTACGTTTTTTGTTTGTTCATTTCCTAAATTTTGCGACTCATTTTTGGGTTTGTGAAATTTCTTAATTAAATTCAATGCACGACAGAATATGGATTATGGGGTTGTTTATTAACTTTTGTTTATATTTGATAATTATGTAATTTTATACTTCTTTTTGGACTTAGAGCATATATACTTAACAAATTTATGGTTAGTATCCCTTTCTATTGCTTACTTTTTAGGAAAATACTTTGATACACAAGCTTGTGTAAACTTTAATTTACACAAGCCTTTTAATTTTAGTGTTTAGGGTTTTAGGTTAGGGTTTAGGGTTTAGTAATTTAGTGTGTAGGATGTAGAATTTAAGTTTTGTGGTTAGAATTTAGAGTTTAGGATTTAGGGTGTTAGGGCTAGGGATTTAGGTTTTAGATTTTATAATTAAATATGAAGTATTGTGTAAATTTCTTTTACACATCTTGTGTATAAAAATATAATCCTACTTTTTATTGTTTAAATTGTTACAAATATGGAAGAAATATCTCTAACTCATTTCGTGGGGTGAAGGGACCGGAGTGTTTGTGGCATCTTGAATCAGGTCTTACTAAGGTAAAAAAGGATCAATAGATAGTCGAGCGTATCTTAAATCTTGCAAATTAGAATTGCAGTTTTGCCGGCGCATGTTAGAATTGCATTTTTGAGATATGTTAATCCATTTGTTGATTGTCTGTCTTCTATGATGTGGCATACATTTTTCTTATTGTTTTGTAGCTGACACGGATTGTTGTTTCACATTTATGGTACATTCTATTTTTATGGGTTTAGGAGAAATTCTTGCCAAACGATTGGCATGTTTAGGGGCCAAACTTATTCTTTCCGCACGAAATGAAACTGAACTGGAGCGAGTTAGGAAACAACTCACTGGTACGCCTAAGGCTCGTGTCCTAGATTTCAATTTGTAATGACATTTTAAAACTTTTTCCTGGGTTGGTACTTCTTTAGTATAAATGCTAGTGTGCTTGCAGGTAAACATGCACCTGAACAAGTAAAGCTTTTGCCCCTTGATTTGACATCTGGAGAGGATGCACTCAAGGAAGCTGTAGACAAAGCAGAATCCTTTTTTCCAGGTGTTGGTGTTGATTATATGTTTCATAATGCGGCTTATGAACGTCCTGTAAGCGTGCACACCCTAATTCTTGATAGTGATTCATTGGTCTTCTAAACTGCTGGATAGAAATATGTGCATTGAATTAACTATTTTCTAATGCTAACCAGATTTCCTGAAACATATAAAACCAGAATAGTAAAACAGTCATTAGCTAAGGTGTGTCCTGAAGTCTTTGTTGCTGGCCTTTTTCTCATTCTTATTTTGGTTGGGAGGGGCACCAATTGAATAATTTAACTTTATCATTTAAAAATGCGGTATTATGTTCTGCTCTGTATTGAATTATTAATCATCATACCTCACTTGTCAAAGCTACTTGCCTTCAAATAGTTTAAATAAAGTTTCCCATCAGCTGTGCACAAACTATTCTCTTCAAGGGGTTCCTGATACCCATTATTAACAACGCTTACTCCCTATGAAGTGTTAACTGGGTGTAACATATATATACTGATATAACATCTTCCAAAGTTCTTTTGGAGGCAACTCTAAGCTAATAAGTGCTTCTCTTTATTTTCTTACTTCTTTTGAGCATGTATATGTATGGGTATCTATGATGTTATTTTTCCCACTCCACCTTGACACGTGTGATTATTTTCAATAGCCGACTCCAACACAAAATATATATGTACAACCCATATGAACCCCACCTGACCCGAATCTTATAGTAGAAAAAATTTCATGAAAAATATATTTTCAATGTAAATTACATCTTAATTACATGTAAATGAACTATTTTATTATCTTAATTAACACATTAAATAACAAATTTACTAAAATAGTACACAAAAATATACTTGGGGCAGGTTGGCCCCAGCTATTTTTTTAGAACATAAAACCTCCCCTATTTTTCAAACCAAAAACCTGTTTCTTTTGGTTCGGATGCCGGAACCTGTCAGGTATGTACTTTTTACGATCCTTAGCATATCCTATGAGCTATTGCAAAAACCTGTTTCTCCTTACTCCTTAAGCATGAATTGATCTGATACTTAATTTTATCGTCAGATCATGCTAAATCTTTTCTTTGGGAGTAATAATGTAGGAATGCTACTTTCCTTTTTCTAACAGAAAGCCCACACCTTCAATCTGTAATTACAAGTGTTTCTGCCCAGTAGTTAGACACCAGCTGCATGTGGATTAGGTGCAACTCCTTAGGATTATGGTTTTTATAATGACAAGGCATCTTCTTTATGTGAGGCGTGTCATGTGATTCTCTAACTCAAGAAAACTGACCTGTACTGATAGTCTGTACTTGATATTTTGCTACAATATTTCTATAGAGAGTTCATAGTTGTCTATTAGAAAAGTTGCATCTCAAGCATAGAGTGACTTTTCCTACAGTTTTTATCTGTTATTATCATTCGTTTTCCCCCTTATTATTATTATTATGTGCAGAAAACAACGGCTTTGGATGTAACAGAGGAAAGTCTTAAGGTATGGGGGAGTCCTTGTGCAATAGTCATTGTTAGACCTAGTTGATATATTTGAAACTCCTTATGCTGCTACAAAATTTTAAACAGTCATGGGTTTGCTGGGACAATTTCTATTGTCAATCTAGGTATCATGGAACATTACATATGGATTACATGCATGATTTTCTGTTAGTTGTATTTAGGGAAGTAAAATTTCATTCTTTTTCTTTGCTACTAGGCTACATTCAATGTCAATGTATTTGGGACAATATCTCTCACACGGCTACTGACACCTTTTATGCTGAGGAGGGGAAGAGGCCACTTTGTTGTGGTATGTGGAACTGATTGATATTTCACCAATAGAAAATTGCAATTATTTTCATTTATTGTAAGAAAAGAAAAAAACGAGTTATATGAGGACCGCTGATCCTTAAAATATCAGATGAATTCATGATATTTTTGGGGTATTTACCATGTCTTCATACTTCCGGGAAAATGGGTGATCAGATGCCTACATACTGTAAGTTTAATAGCTACTTTTAGCTCTTTAGGTTGTGATACAGACTGTTTCTTTCTTCTTTCTACTGACCAGTTACTTAGCATCCTATGCCTTGATAGGCGTGGACTTGATAGCATCCTATAAATTGATAGGCATGGACTTGAGTTTTCAAGAGCTGAAAGTAAATTTTTTATTGTTTCCTTTGCTGTTTATTTTATATACATGTTTCACTTAATTGCAATTATGTGCAGATGAGCAGTGCTGCTGGAAAGACGCCTGCACCTGGTCAAGCGGTGTACTCAGCTTCTAAATATGCTTTAAACGGATACTTTCATACCTTGCGTTCTGAGGTGCAAGTTTGGGAAGAGCGAGTGATTTTCTGCATTTTATGGCTAATGCTGACAACTAAATTTTTTGTGATTGTCAAAGGCTGTGTTTATTTATTATTATTCCTTAATTGATATGGTCATAAAATTTGGGCGACTATTTTTTCTCACCTAAAAGAAAATAAAAGTTTTATGAGTTTTAGACTTAGCTTGGAAATTGACAGTTAATATTAAGCATATACCGAGATCTATTAATTGACTGAGTGGTCAATGATGCTCATGTTGTCCCATCTTGTATGGGTTCGAATCCTGGCATTAGCCTTGGAAATGTAATTACCTCTCTATTTAATAAAAAAAACATATTACTCATATACTACAACTTAAGTTTTCTAATGGGTTTTTTTGTCTCCTGCTTGTTTTTACTTTCTTCTGTCTCATTCTTTCCCTTTATCCTTTATTTTGGGCTTGCAGCTTTGTCAAAAAGGGATCAAGGTTACTGTTGTTTGTCCAGGGCCAGTAGTAACATCAAATGGTTCTGGTGCAACAACTTCCACAACTAAGGTTTCCTCTGAGGTGTGTTCATATGGTCATTAAATTAATCATGTAGCTAATCGAGCATTGACATTTTTTTAAACAGTAAATTCTGTGGTTCTCAAAATGCTTTTCAATTAATCTCAACTTATCACATGCAATGTAAATGGCTTGAGGACCCAATACTGCCAATTTATTGTCTTCCCTAATGTTGTGTAAAATCCTGCTTTTGCCCCCCTTTCAATGCTGTTGTACTATCACAAGAAATGCGTTCATTACATACTTTATTGTACAAAAGAGAGATTATTTTCTACATGTTCATACCCTTTAATAGTCATTTAGTATTTGTGTGGCACTTGCGTAAAACATTTTTGGGATTTTGTTGTTAGACACTGCATGTGAGTTTGATATTCTCTCTCTTTTGGTCAATAGAAGCGTGTGCCAGCCGAAAGGTGTGCAGAACTCACAATCATTGCTGCCTCTCATGGTTTAAAGGAAGTTTGGATATCCTACCAGGTATTTCCATGGTAGTTTAATTTCTTAGCATTTGTTTCTATCTTTATGTTTAATGCTGATCTTTCTGTTATGTGTCACTTCTTACAACCAAGAAGTAAAGTATAGAACAGTATAACCAATTACTTACTATATGCCATATGTTAACTCAAGTGTAGATAAGCAATCCAAGGATAAAGAGGGTAGGGGTTAGTTGGAGTGGCTCCAAATTTTCTCAAAAGAAAAATGTTGAATAATGTTTGCGGGAACTAAAAATATAAGAAATATATAAAATTTAAGCATAATTAAAAAGAAGAAAGTATAAAGAAACCAAATACAACTTTATACTGATTTGCTACTTCTTAAGGCACCTATGTCCTCTCTATTAGTTTCCTTTGCCGAAGAGTCCATTCCATGAACTTTCCCGAGCTTTGGAATTAACTTTTGATGCAAAGTTATAATTTCCATAATTGCTTAATTTTCTCAAGCTCTACAAATCCGGTGTAATGTTGATCCTTTTTCTCGACTTAATGTTTTTTATAGTTTTTATTTATTTATTTACCAACTCATTTTTTGGTTGTTTGATAGAATTGCCCACAACTTAAAGGCTTACTGAGAACCATGTTTTTCTTCTTTTTTGTCCCTCGTCTTTTCATGTTGGAACGAAATATCAATCTTCAATAATCCTTGCAAATTAGGAATTTTACATTCAGTGTAATGTAATTAACCCCCTAAACCCAAGCTAGAAGGAATACGCCGAATCTAAGAAGTCACAATTGAAAACTAGTCCCACAAGTTATAAATTTTAAAGTTAAATACTTACAAGTATAACTTATTCTCGCAAATAAATAATAAACTCAATAATTTCATTCGTAATCATATATCATTGTTCAGACAACTTGATTAAAAATCCGAAAGTAACTTTATAGATGCATGCATTTAATAAAATCCAAATTAAAAACAGTTCCAAAGTCCATACTACAAAAATATCCCAAACAATACTAAAATAATAATTCTAAGGTAACAGAAAGGTTCGTACTGAATAATAATTTATCTGAATAAACAAGAGATACTCCAAGTACCGATCGCCTAAAAAGTCTGAGATATCTGAAAAGTAAAAACTAAGGGCTGTAAGCTAAAGAGCTTAGTGTGTCTCTAAAGTACAAACAAAAACAAAACAAAACAAAACAGTATTTTATTTTCGGATAAAGATTTTTCTGAAAACACAACAAAACTGGATCATGATGATATGATGTCTGATGCACATGAATCATAGTACCCATCTCCGATACACCGAAAAGTAAGGTTTCCCAAAACCTACTTTCTCCATCGTCACCATCCGAAGTGGAACTCAACCCGAAAGGTGGAACCATTGATCCGAAGCGGAATTCGGCCTGAAGGGTGAAACCACTAAACTTCCTCGAACAAATCCCAAACCATATACCCACAATGATATGATGCAGATTTTAAAATCCGAGTTTCATTCGAAACTTGAATTATGATAATTCAAGTTTCACAATACTATAAATCCGATATTTTACGATTCCGAAAATCTGCTATTTCACATTTTGGTAAATTTGATTTTTAGTTAAAACATAGTCTGATATGCTATGTATGATATCCGAAAACTTTCACAAATCACAACACAGAACAAATCACACAAGTTTATAGCATAAAAGAAACACACAAGTTTATAACATAGGAAGAGACACACCTTTAAGCAACATAAGCTCTAATGTCGAGTAAAGCGTGTCTTACGCTCAGATCTAGCTAAATCAGGACCTACGAGGTATGAATACTATATTAGAACTAATATTAACACTATGCCACCAACTAAGAACATAAGACTAATCCGAAAGTATACTCACGAAAAGATCTCGAAGAACGTGCCCGATCAGACTGAACAACTGGAGTAGTGTTTAAAAAGGCGCTACTGAGGCGCGCCTAGGCGCTAAGGCGAGGCGAGGCGAGGGTGAAACGCCTAATTGCCTCTAGGCGAGGCGACTTCAATGAGGCGCAGCAAGGCGCGCCTAAGGCGCACAAGGCGCTGAGGCGTCGAGGCGCAGAAAGGCGCCGCCTGATCACTTTTTTTGTTCTTTTTGGCTTTTTCTAAAAAAATTTTATTTTTTACATACTAACTTGGGCCAAAAGTGAGACCACACAAAAATAACATTAATCAAATGAAACTTAAATTAATTTGGTTGAGTTAATGTGTAATTTGAACTTAAAGCATAACACACTATATATATATATATATATATATATATATATATATATATATATATAAATTAATTAAATTGGATCAAATTTAAATTCAAATGAATTTGGTTGAGTTTTAAAAATTGAACTAAATTTAATTGAGTTTAGGGGTTTTAGTGTAGGGGTTTAGAATTTAGGGTTTATGGTTAGAATTTAGGGGTTAGGGTTAGGGTTAGAAATTAGGGTTTAGGTTTTATGATAATATGGTTAGTGATTTAGATTTTAACCTTCAAACCTTAAATTTTAACCCTAAATTCTAAATTCTATCAACAACCCATAAATTCAAAACTACTAAACTTAAACTCCTAAACCCTAAATGAACTCCCTAAACCCTAAACTAAGACATTGTGTGAACAAAGTTTCTACAAACGCTTGTGCATGGAATAATTACTCATATCATATATCCTTTTGAGATTATTATATAACTAGCTTTGTGTATTTACAGGATAAAAGATTTCATATTGCATGATAAAATGCATAGTCATATGCTTTTTGATTGAAAAGTTAAAGGTAAATAAAAGGAAGAGCTTTTGTTGAACTTATATTCCTTTTTAAAGTACTAATTTCTTTCTTGTTTTGTACTAAAATGCAATGTCATGTGCATTTATACATTATTTTTCATGTTGAAGTTGAACATTTCAAAGAATCTCATTATTCTTATTACTCAAAATTTTATTGAATGTAAAGAATTTTCAAGTGATATTTTATGTAACTTGTATATCTTTTATTTTCAAAATGTGCGCCTTACTTCAATAAGGCGTGCGCCTCTCGCCTTGCGCCTCGGATATAAAACCCCTATCGCCTTAGTGCGCCTTTTGCCTTTTTTAACACTGAACTGGAGATAACTCGTCAGCCTCAGAGTCGATACCTGAACACGAGAATTTTTCGAATTAGATTTTGAAATCCATAACTTACCAAAATTATGCTATAACTGATTGAAATTAGCAAAACGTAGCTTTCGAGTTTGAATTTGACAAAATGGGTAGCGGATATGGACTCAGGACATCGAAAAAGGTCAACTCTGGTCAAAGTCAACCATGGTCAAAGTCAACTAGTCAAACGATCAAGGTCCAATTCGGTCAATTATCAAGACTGGTCAAAGGGTCCACAAGTCAAATTTGTTCAACTATCAGGTTGGTCAAACAGGTCAAAGTCAACCGGTTCGGTCAACTCAGGTCAAAGTCCGGTCAATATGGTCCAAGAGTCAAAATCGGTTCAGTTCAAGGCTTTATTCGGTTCAAGTTGGTTTAGACCAGTTCACTTAGCCAACCAGTTCGGTTCAACAGGTCAATCTGATTCGGTTCAATTTAAATCATAGGTCCAGTCCACTCAGGTCAAAGTCCGGTCAATATGGTCCTATTCTCTTACTGGGCTCACACACAAGGCTCATATCGGGCTTAACCAAAATATACACAACCCACTCCCAAAACACATTGCTTTAACTAAGGCTAGGGTTTACAGAACATTCACCGGCGGCGGCTAGCTCCACGAACAGCGGCGGCGACAGAACTAACCGGCGACAACAATGAATCATGCCACTCGATTGTGGCTTACCATATCGGATACACACCAAAAACTCCTTCACCATCGTGGTAACAAAAAAAACTAGGGTTTGCTAAACCCTTGGCGGCACAACAATGCGACGGCTGCGGCTCCACCATGGACGGAAATAGAAGACCTTAAACGTGCTCGACGGCGCAAGGAAAATCTGAACGATTCTCTCTCCGATCTCTCGCAACGGTGGCCAATGAGGGATGTCTGAAGGTTGGGGATTACTCGCGAGATCACACGAGTTACAAAAATGGTGCCGGTGCGTGAAACAGACGATGAATGGAGGCTGAACGGAAAGGGTGGCAGCGAACGGTGGTGCAAGAGAGATGAAACCGAACGGTTTTTTACCGTTTCCGAGCAAACGGCTGATGACGAGAGGTAAAGATTGGGTGGGTTTTGATCGCGAAGATAACCCGAGCACGCCGATGGTCTCCGATCGACAAACGGACGGCGGCTTGGGCCTGACCGGAGCTTCGCCGAAGATGGGTGAGGGTGAGAGCTATCGTGAGAGAGAGGGAAGATAGAGATAGGGAGAGCGGCTGTAACCAATTCCAAAAGGAATATGAAAGGCTTAGGGTTTTAAAAATTTCCCTAAAGAATGGGTAAATTACCCACGAGGTCACTAGATTGGTTAAGGGTTCACATAATGGCATCTAACTTTGACCCAAGTCACAAAGTAATCACTAAAACTTGATTTTATGCCCAATTGATCTTTAAATTGAAATTAGGGTTTGAGACTTAAATTCCCAAATGTTAGGGTTTCTGAATTAGGGATTTCAAATTTTAGGTTTTTTTGAATTAGGGAAATTTTGGGGTGTTACAGTAATGATAATAGACAAATACTTCTAACTTAAAAATATGTTATTAAATTCATATTTAAAAACAAGTTATTAAACAGAGTTGAAAGAAATTTTTTTCTTGCTCATTAACAATCCCCTTGTATACTAATTACAATAGATCAAATATGGTAAGTAAATAAAAACTATTCCTAAAATTAAGCCATATTATATGCCTAAAATATAATTAGAATATATTACATCTTGTAACTCTCCCTCAAGTTGGAGCATATATGTTGATCATGCCCAACTTTTTACATAGACAGCTAACTCCATTTCCATTTAGCGCCTTTGTGAACAAAACAGCAAATTGATCTTCTATTTTACATAACCAGTAGAAATTAGGTTGTTCAGAATCTTTTCAAGAATGAAGTGACAGTGACAACTAACCTCAATATGCTTAGTTCTTTCGTGAAACTGGATTAGAAGCAATATAAAGAGCAGCTTGATTATCACACCAAAGTTTTGCCGGTGATGAACGCTAACCCAATTTCAGTTAAGAGATGATGTATCCACAAGATTTCACACGTGAACTGTGATATAGTTCTGTACTTTGATTCTGCATTTGATCGAGATAAAACATTTTGCTTCTCGTTCTTCTATGATACTAAGTTTCCTCCAATAAAGATGCAATATCCAGTAAAAAGATATCTAATCAATCTTAGATCCAACCAAATCAGCATCTGTGAGCATTAATTGTGAGTGTGTCCATTGTCCATGATTGCTGTACAATATGCCAAGTCTAGGAGCTCCTTTCAAGTAACATAGGATTTGTTCTAGAGCTTCCTAATATTTTGACTGTGCACCGGACATGAACTGACTAATGATACGCATTGCAAATGCTATGTCCGGACGGGTCACGATGAGATAGTTTAATCTCCCAACTATCCTCCTATATCTCTCAGGATCAATACAAGGAACACCGTCATATTTTGTAAGATGCACGTTAGGTACCATTGGAGTACTGTAGGATTTTGTTGCAATTTTTTTAGTTTCTGTAAGTAGGTCAAGAACATACGTCCTCTGAGACAAAAGAATTCCCTTCTTACTCCTTGTTACTTCTACCCTCAACAAGTACTCCAATTGACCCAAGTCTTTCGTGTGGAATCCGGTATGCAATAAAGACCCGAGAAAAGAGATCCCTGCACTATCATCTCTTGTGTTCACATTTGCTCCTGTTTAGCCCAAACTCTTGAACTACTTTGCTGAACTTTCCAAACCAAGCACGAGGACTCTGCTTTTTGATGTCCAAACCCAAGAGGTTGCTCCATATGTACCCCTCCTGAAGATCACCATGAAGAAAGGCATTTTTGATGTCCAATTGGTGTAGAGGTCAACTTTGAGTAGCCGCTTGGGAAATAAATAAACAAACAGAAGAAAGTTGGGCCACGGTGAGAAAGTATCCGAATAATCCAACTCAAGTCTGCGCATAGCCTTTTGCAACAACTCTAGCTTTAAGTCGAGCCACAGATCCATCTGGATTAACCTTAATTGTGAATAACCATTTTCACCCAATAACCTTCTTTGCTGTGGATAAATTCACCAAGTACCAAGTTACATTTTCATTTAAGGCATGTATTTCCTCCAACATGGTATCACATCAACCAGGATGACTCCAAGCCTCCTGAAGTGTTTTAGGAATAGAAACAGTCTAGAGATGCAATCAAGGAGAAAGTTGAAGGAGACAAATGATTATCTGAAACAAAATTAGAGAGAGGATAGGTGCACTGACGTTTACAGTTTACCTTTGTGTAGGTCAATAGGAAGGTCGATATTGGATCTGACAACGAAAACGTTGGTATAGGACATGTATCTTCAGTCTTCCCATATGGAATAAACTTGATCAAATCGAACTAGAGCTTGAGCATTGAGAAAAAGTGGTTCTTTAAATGAATATGTTCCCTATAAAACTACTGCTGTTTATAACATTTGGTATTACCATGGATATTTGTTTCATTTATCCAACTTTTTCTTTAAATTTATTTTGCAATTCATTCCAAGAGCAAGGCACGATTAAAATATACTTGCAAATAATGGAGATACAGGAATGTCTGAAAGTCACTGTGTTGTCTACAGCATTCTTCTATACCCTTCTCTTCTCATTATGTCTGCTCGGATACACTCGTGTTTAAGTTTTTGAATGGTTTTATCTTGTGCAATCAGTAGGTAAGAACAAATTTTGATGTTTTCTGTTTCATTTCTTCAGCCTGTCCTTGCGGTAATGTATCTGATACAATACATGCCTACAGTTGGCTATTGGCTCATGGACAAGGTATGGTCGGTCATTCTTGTTTCAGTCCATTCCATGACACAGTCTTATTTGTATGTTGATGAATCCCAGACATTTTCTATAAGACCCTATAATATTTTTAACTGCAACTAAACCAGTGTACCATTACATGCTTTATTTCGGTTTAATTTCTCGAAACTGTGGGTTTTGCACCACTGCAGGTTGGAGGGCGTCGAGTAGAAGCTGCTGCGCAGAAAGGCAACACATACTCGATGAGCTTACTTTTTGGGAAGAAGAAGGCAACCTGACCTAAACCACCTTATATCTTTAGCTTTTGGTTCATAGAAAGTAAAGAACAGTGTAATCTCTGTTGCAGACCAGATTAAGATATTAATTAGTATGTTTCCTTACCAAGCCAACATAGTATTAAATTAAGTTTGCAATTGTGAAAGATGTTTTCTTTTTTTTTTGAAATAAAGAGTATTCTGCGCCAATAGTAATAACTAACCTCATTTGTGGGTTTTCTATGGTTCGTAAAACTATTTTTCCCTTTTTTTTTTCGAAACTAGATGATCACCATCGGTAGAGCAATGATTAATCTTGTTGTACATCTTTTTACGTAAACGGTTGGTCATATCAAAACTTGATTAGACTCGGACGCTAAAAAACAAAAAACTTGACAAGAAAAAATTTAAATAAAATTTGAATTATAAAAATTTAAATTAACTTGAAATTTTTTAATAATAAGTGAATTAGTTTTCAAGTTCAAGCCGAGTATATATATTTTGTATATGGTTATAAAAAGTCATTTAAATTGAAATTAATTATTTTCATAACATTATAAATTTTTACAATTAATTGAACAACTAGACTTGATTCGATTTAAAATTTCTTTCAAACAAAATGTGTTATAAAATAATACTTGTAAACTCGATTAGCATGAATTTTTTTATTTATTAATTTCAAACTTCGAAATACATCTTTAAATTTATTTATTTATTAATTTAAAACCTATAAAATGAAAAAAGAGAGACGATAACTTGAATTAAGACCGGATTGGTTTATTAAAGTCATTGAACCGGAACCGATGTTCTGAAAACTCACTTTAAGAAACAACAACTCTTTATGGTTATTCATTCAAGCTAACCTTGTTCAATTAATAAACAAAGCTTGGTTGTTTTTACAACGAAGCTTTCTGTATTCTAAACTCTAAAGGCCAGAGCTTACTTGTTTCACAAATAATCTTGTTCTAATATTCTAATTTCAGTACCCAAAGGACATAGCTTTTTAAACCCCGGGTATATATTCCCATTGTCAACTCCCTTGGTTTTCCCTGGAATCTTCCTCGTTTTCATATTCTCTTTGACAAAATGGCAAAGTTGTCGGTGCCGACTCGTCCGAACTTTCACTCTACTTCCAGCGATCTCTCCTTTGAGCTTTCCGGAGATCATTTCAGTGTCGCTATTTCTTCAGGTTTCTTTTGCTACTTTTCTTTTATTCATTTATGGGATTGGATTCGGTAATGTCTTTCGCACGAAACATTTTTGTTGTTGTTGTTATTTGGAGGGGGTTAATTTATTTAATTGTTTGCTTTGTTCTTTAATTCCTTAAACCTTTTTGATCAACTTGAATATTTTTTCCAGCATTTTTTTTCTTTTCTTAGTTATGTTTTTATTTATTTATATTTAAGTTATTCAACTGATATGTGTAACACCCAAAAATTACGCCCAAATTGTAAACTTTAAATTTGAAAAAAAAAATCTCTAATTTAAAAACCTAATTTTTAAGATCTCAAAATTCAAAACCCTAATTTTTTTTATGAAGAACTAAATAATTTTTTTATCAAATTTGAAAGTCAAAATGAAGTTTCTTAAAAATTTAAGGACTGACTCCATAAATAACCCTTTATCAAATTGAAATTCAATTTGATTTGTGATTTCATCTTTTTTAATCGTTTATTATTATTATTATTATTATTATTATTATTATTATTATTATTATAGTTCTTTAATTTTAAATGTAATTCTAATCCACTCGTTTTCTTTTAATTATTTTATTTATTTTTATTCTTTTCTATCCTATATCACTTTCATTATTTTACTTAAATTAGATTTACTCTCCCTATATATATATACACACACATACTTCAAATAAGATCACCCCAAGAACCCTACTTTTTTATATAGTTTCATGCCGCCAAAATCCCTTATTGATTTGTTAAATTCCTATGTAATAATCTTCACCGCTCTATATCCCTTCTTGTTCGTTAATCCCTTCAACACCATGTTTAGTTCGGTATCGATACAGTTGGATCCAATACTTCTGATCATGGAAAATCACATCATTCTATAGGTTGCGTATAGCTTGGCTAAGGTGTGTTTTCTTCCGGTGCTATAATTAAATTATATACTATTTTTCTATGTGTTGGTGTTTTACCTCTTTGTGATTATTTATATGTATTATGGTTTGTATGGTTGACATCATATGCATACGATTTCAAAATGTGTTTTAATTATGATTTATGGAAATTTGATTTACGAACCGTGATTTATGGACTACGATTTATGAACTATGATTTATGGGCTTATGGACTATGATTTATGAAGTATGTTTACGGAATATCAAATTTATGGAACCGTGTTTATCAAATTTGATTTTTAAACATCATATATGCATGAGCATGAGTTGGGATTTGTACGTAGGAAGTTCAGTGGTTTCATCCTTCGAGTTGAATTCCACTTCAGATCAGTGGTTCCACCCTTCGGATAATGACAATGTAGTGAGTGGTTCCGGGGAACTTTACTCTTTTTATGACGGCTGTAGTTGGGTGCATTGCATTGCGCTTGTGGTTTATGTGTTGTGCTTTAAAGAATTTCAAGAAAATAATACTATATTTTATAATTATGGTTTTTTTTTGCACTTTAGAGACACACTAAATTCTTTAACTTACTCCCCATAGTTCTTCTTGTGAAACCGATATTTTAATTTTGATATAACTAAAGAACCTAAGGACTAAATTTAAAATGTCAAAACGAATTTTTAAGTCCTCAAACATCCCCATATGATTTAAGAATATGCCAAAGTTAAAAACTAAGCATTTCAAATATTTTCTAAGTGTTCTTAAAGCTGAAACAATGTTTTTCAAGTCCCTGATTCAAAACGGCCTAAGGCGTTTCGAAACGATTTCACCACTGTCGACCCCTGTTCTGAAACGCGTATCGAAACGGCTTTAGAACATAAGAACCCGTATCGAAACGACTTCAAACGTTTCGAAACGGTTCTTCATTTTGATTTGAAAAATATGACCGTTGTAATGTTTTTAACTGAATTTTCAGAAACCGTTAGGGTGTTTCGAAACGGGCTCAAGCTGTTTCGAAACGACCCTTGAAAGTGGCAAAAGTGTTTCGAAACGAGTTCAATCCGTTTCGAAACGGGCTCTTAAATGCACCCCAACGGCTCTTTCTATTTTGGTCCGTTTCGAAACAGGTCCCCACGTTCCGAAACGGGTGGTTGCATATTGCATTTATGGAGGTGAGATAACACCACCAACGACTCTATTCATGTTCCCAACCACCCAAACAGCTAGAATTAATAGAGGAGATATAAATTGAAGTCCTTTGAAGGTCAGCAACAACTATTCAACCCACAAGCATCATCAAAGCAAAAATCCAAATCCTTGTGCTATTCAAAGTCAAATTCTTGTACCCAACTCTAGTGTTTTTCAATTGTCATTTTGTATTGTGAGTTTGGGGTGATTAAAATTGTAATTGAGTAGACATTTATCCTTTGAGAGGAATCATTTGAGTTTACCACAACTTCTCTTTGTAATTTGAGTGGATTAAGCTTTGGGTAGAAAGCTTAATCGAATTTGTAAGGTTACCTCCTCATCCAAGAAAATGGGAAGAATTCAAGTAGTGAATTGGTTGAAAATCCTTAGTGAGAACTAAGGTAGTGGATGTAGAGTTCATTTGGAGAACTTGAACCACTCTAACTACTTGTGTCAATTTTATTTGTCACTCATTCTTCCCACCAAAATTTTAATTGTCAATTCACCCCCTCTTGGCCATTTGCAATTGTTTGATCAACTCAACAATTGGTATCAGAGCTACACTCATTGGAAGGATTACAACTCTCTTGAGTCGATTCTAGGAGAGTTTGATCAACAACTAGTCAAGCAATGACATCCACCTCCAACTATGAGTCCCAATCCACCATTCTTCAATGGGGACAACTACCCATATTGGAAGAATAGGATGATGCTTTTCATCAAGTTTACCGACTACATGGTGTGGGATGTGGTTGAAAAAGGTCCATACATTCCCATGAAGAGAGATGGAGAAAGACTCGTCCCAAAGGTAAAAGCCGAGATGACGGATGATGAAAGAAGAAGGATGCAAGTGAATGACAAAGCTCTTCATGTGATATTTTGTGCACTTGGTCCGGATATCTACTCCGAGGTGTCTTCAATCGAAAATGCCAAGAAGGTTTGGGACACCCTCGAGACAACATATGAGGGAACTAATGATGTCAAGGAGACAAAGATTGAGCTACTCAATCTAAGCTATGAAAACTTCAAGATGGATCCCGATAAAAGTGTCTCCAAGATGTTTGGTCGATTCTCGGTCATTGTCAACGGATTGAAGGGGTTCGACGAGATCATCCCCAAAGACAAACTAGTGAGAAAATTGTTGTACTCTCTTCCAGAGTCATGGGATGGCAAGAGAACGGCTATTATTGAAGCTAGAGATTTGAAGACTCTCAAGCTTGATGCTCTTGTTGGATCTCTACTCACCCATGAGATTATGAGGAAGGGAAGAGAACAAGAGAAGAAGATAGATGAGAAGAAGGATGTTGAGAAGAAGAAAGTGGGAATCGCTCTAAAAGCTTCACATCAAGAAAGCGATTCAAGTGAAGATGAAGATGAGGAGATGGCCATGTTGGCCAAACAGTTTACTCGGTTCATAAAGTCAAATCGTGGAAGAAAGTTTATTAGAAAGGAAGACTTCAAGAGTAAGAGCAAGGAAGAGGAGAAGGACCAAATCACTTGTTATGAATGCAAGAAACCGGGTCACATCCGTTCCGAATGTCCTCAATTGAAGAGGAAGAGCTTTGGGAAGAAGAACAAGCTCAAAGCTCAAATAGCAACTTGGAGTGACGATGAGTCATCCGAGGAAGAGGAGGAAGTCGCCAATCTATGTCTCATGGCCATTGATGATGAACCAAAGGTAATTATAACTTATCCAATTTCGATTTTACTTTTGATGAACTTCAAGATGCTTATGATGAATTGTAAGAGGTTTACGATGAGTTAGTAGGAAAATACAAAGAATCCATTTTGAAAAACAAGAAAACCATTTCCGATTTGAAAAATCAAAATGAGACATTTTCTAAAGCTAACCCCGAATTGGAAAAGAAAGTTTTGTTTTTAGTAAATCTTTCAAATGATCTTAAAACAAAAAATCTTGAACTTGAAAAACTTTTCTCTGATTTTCAAGATTATCACACAAAGGAAGTGGATAGTCTTAAAACATCTATTGCTATTGGGAAAAATAATTTTGAAAAAGGAAATCATTCTAAATCCCAATATGTAAAAAGAAAACCTTTTATTCCTAAACAAAGAAATTTTAATAAGCAATCTAGAGGTCAAAGAGTTAGGAGTGTTTGGGTTCCTAAGGAACTCATTATTTCTAATAATATGAATGCTATTGCTTATTGGATTCCTAAGGGAACCAAAATTTTAAAGGCTAACACTCATGGACCCAAAATGATTTGGGTACCAAAAATCAAGGCCTAATTTCTTTGTTTGTAGGGGGAGCATTGCTACAAGGATAAAGCTTCAAGCAAAAATTCTTGGTACCTTGATAGTGGATGCTCAAGACACATGGCCGGTGACAAGAGTAGATTTGTGGAACTAAAGCCAAAGAGTGGTGGAGTGGTAACTTTCGGTGACAACTCCAAAGGCCACATTGAAGGAATAGGCTCCATTGGTAATCACTCTTCTATTTTCATTGAAAATGTTTTGTATGTCAACGGTCTTAAGCATAACTTATTGAGTATTAGTCAATTATGTGACAAAGGTTTTAATGTTTTATTTGATAAAAGTGGTTGCAAAATTGTAACATTAAAACAAATCAACTAATGCTCATTGGTCATCGCATAGGGAACATATACATGGTACATCTAGATGACATTCATTCATCTCATACATGCTTAGTTGCACATGATGAACATGACTCATGGCTTTGGCATAGAAAATTAGGACATGCTAGCATGAGTGTCTTAGAGAAATTAATTTCCCTTAATCTAGTTAGAGGTTTACCCAAACTTAAATTTTCTAATGATAAAATTTGTGATGCATGTTCAAAGGGTAAACAACATAGAACTTCATTTAAATCCATAAACGATGTCTCTACTAGTGGATGTTTACAATTGATTCATATGGATCTTTTTGGGCCTATTAGAACAATGAGCTTGGGTGGAAAATCATATGCTTTTGTGCTTGTAGATGACTATTCTAGGTTTACTTGGGTTCTATTCTTAAGTACAAAGGATGAGGCTTTAGAAAAATTCATCACATTTTCTAAAATAACTCAAAATGATCTTGAACTTAAAATTTCTCACATTAGAAGTGATCATGGAACCGAATTTCAAAATCTAGGTTTTGATGAGTTTTTAAATGAAAATGGGATTAGCCACAATTTTTCCGCACCTCGCACTCCTCAACAAAACGGGGTAGTTGAGAGGAAAAATCGAACTTTAGAAGAAATGGCTAGAACCATGCTTTGCGAAAATAATTTACCTAAATAATTTTGGGCGGAAGCCACAAATACCGCTTGCTATATTATAAACTGAGTAATGATTAGGCCAATTTTGAAGAAAACACCTTATGAAATTTTAAAATCTAAGAAGCCTAGCATTAGCTATTTTCATCCTTTTGGTTGCAAGTGTTTTGTTTTGAATAATGGTAAAGAAAACTTAGGTAAATTTGATGCTAAAAGTGATGAAGCTATTTTCTTAGGGTACTATTTAAACTCTAAAGCCTATCGTGTATTTAATAAGAGAACTCTAGTAGTTGAAGAGTCTATACATGTTGTTTTCGATGATAACCCCCTTCCGAGGAAGGAATCTTGTGATGATGATGATGTAGGAATCCTTGATGCCATTGATGGAGGAAAAACGTCAAAGGTGGATGAGGTTCCAACTAAAGATGAGGATACACAAGATCCACCTCTTGAAGCCTTAAAGGACTTGGCTCTTGAGGAAAGGGAGGTATCTTACCCAAGGGAGTTAAACTATGTCAAAGGTGGTGAAATCTTGGGTGATCCATCCAAGGGGGTAACTACTAGATCCTCTCTCAAATTAATGAATCATGTTGCATTTCTTTCATGCATTGAGCCTAAAAATATTAAAGAAGCTTTAAAAGATGATTTTTGGATTTTGGCCATGCAAGAGGAATTAAATCAATTTGAGAGAAGTAGAGTTTGGACATTAGTTGAAAGGCCTAATAATCAATCTACTATAGGTACAAAATGGGTTTTTAGGAATAAATTAGATGAAAGTGGTAATGTAGTGAGAAACAAGGCTAGGCTTGTTGCTCAAGGCTATACCAAAGAAGAGGGAATTGATTTTGATGAGACTTATGCACCCGTAGCTAGAATGGAAGCTATTAGGATGTTGCTTGCATTTGCATGTTATCATAATTTCAAGCTTTTTCAAATGGATGTGAAAAGTGCCTTTTTAAATGGTTTTATAAATGAAGAAGTGTATGTTGAACAACCACCGGGTTTTGAGGATTCAAAATTTCCAAACCATGTGTTTAAACTTACAAAAGCTCTCTATGGTTTAAAACAAGCTCCTAGAGCTTGGTATGAGAGACTTTCAAATTTCTTAATTGAAAAGGGTTTTGAAAAGAGAAAGGTGGATACTACACTCTTCATAAAAAGATATAACAATGACATCTTAGTTGTTCAAATTTATGTTGATGATATCATTTTTGGTTCTACTAATGAGTGTTATTGTAAAGAATTTTCTAAGCTAATGCAAGGTGAGTTCGAGATGAGCATGATGGGGGAGCTCTCATTCTTTTTGGGACTCCAAATCAAACAAAGGAAAGATGGCACCTTCATAAATCAAGCTAAGTACGTGAATGATATGCTCAAAAAGTTTGGCTTGGAGAATGCAAAACCTTAAGCCACTCCTATGAGTTCTTCCATAAAGCTTGACAAAGATGAAGGAGGTAAGTGTGTTGATTCTAAGCTTTATAGATCCATGATAGGTTCTTTGCTTTACCTTACCGCAAGTAGACCGGATATTATGTTTAGTGTTTGCTTGTGTGCTAGGTTTCAAGCTAGTCCTAGAGAATCACACTTAGTTGCCATTAAGAGAATTTTTAGATACCTTAGAGACACACCTACTTTAGGCCTTTGGTATCCTAAAGATTCTTCCTTTAGCCTTCATGCTTATTCGGATGCGGATTATTGGGGGTGTAAGATAGATAGGAAAAGTACTTCTGGGACATGCCAATTCTTAGGTAGTATGCTCGTATCTTGGTTCTCTAAGAAACAAAATAGCGTAGCCTTATCTACCACCGAAGCGGAGTACATATCCTTAGGGAGTTGTTGTGCTCAAGTCCTTTGGATGAAGCAACAACTCTTAGATTATGGTGTTGAAGTAGAAACCATACCCCTTAAGTGTGACAACACTAGTGCCATTTGTCTCACTAAGAATCTCATCCAACACTCTAGAACTAAACACATAGAAATTAGACATCATTTCATTAGAGATCATGTTTTGAAAAATGATGTTGTTATAGAATATGTTGACACCTTGAACCAATTAGCGGATATATTTACAAAACCTTTAGATAAAGAGCGTTTTTGGTCCCTTAGGAGAGAGTTAGGTCTAGCTAGCCTATCTTGACCTTTTAGGACCTCTTTTGTGCTTAAAATTGCTTGATCTTGTGAAATGCCATGTTTATGTGTTTTGACTCCTAATTTCATCCATGCTTATAGCTAGGGGGAGTATGTTTATGTTTGCATATGTTTTGCCTGCTCATTCATGTCATTCATGCAAGTTAGGCCTTAGAAAAACTCATTTTTCTGCACTTTTATAGCCTCGTCTGCACTTCTAGGCCCAGGTGTATCGAAACGGGTCAACCTGTTTCGATACGGATGCCTTAAAATCATGTCTGAGAGAAGGGCGTTTCGAAACGCCTCAAAAGGGTTTCGAAACGTTTTTGCTACTGCCAAGGGGTGTACCGAAATGAGTTTCGATACGAGTCAACGGGGCTTCGATACGGTCAACACCGTATCGAAACTGTCAGCTGAAATTTTAAAAACGGTCAAACCCTCGTGCTCGCGTTTCGAAACGGTCAAGACCGTTCCGGAACAGTTTCACAGACAGCTTTAAGTAGGGCTTTTAATGTTAAAATTCACTTTAAACTAAAACTCTTCAAAACCCTAAAAACCCTAACCCGACTTTTTCCCTATAAAAACCCTCTAAACCTCTTTGTTTTTCACCAAATCCTGAGGGGTTTTTCTCTAAAACTCTAGTCTAAGCAAGTTTCATCAACATTGTGCAAGGATTTTCATCCATTCATCCAAAATCCCAAACTAAGGTATTTTTTCCTCTTTTTCTTTTTCCTTCAATTTATGTTCGAATCTTAGGTTAGAAAATTTTATTTTTGTATAGTTTATATGTTTTTATGCTTGGGTTTTTCAAATCTTGTAAAAAAATTTCAAAATCTTAAATTTTTTGATTCGAATATGAAAATTTTCACTCGTATTTTCTTTTACTATTTTTTTATTTTTTTTGTTTTAAAATTTTTTAAAACCTAAGTGGGATTTATCATTGGATTGAATTTAGAAATCTATGCATACACTTAATTTTTAAAACTTGCTTGCTTAATATTTTTAGGATGTCGGAGAATGCTAGCAAAAAGCGTAAGTCCGTTCAAACCGGTGAGTCGAGCATGCGTCCGAATCTCGCTCAGCTCTTCAAAAATCCCTTCGGACTCCAGAGATGCGAGCTCGTTTCAAATATGTCCCGGATTTCGAAGTTCGTCGTGATCGTGTCATTGATCTCGAATTCCTTAACTCCGAGAGATTCCTTTTCCGTTACCTCGAGCGTTTGAGCGAATGGGATCTTCTTCCTTTGTTGAGCATCCCCGACATTCGCTACAAACATATGGTACTCATCTTTTACTCCAATGCTCGTCTTATTAATGATGAAACAAATGTCGAGGTTGTAGGAATTGAATCTTTTATGTTAGGGAAAAAGTTTACTGTTAATGTTGCTCTCTTGGAGTCCACTTTTTCCCTTAAGGATGAAGGAATTGAGAATGAACGTCACTTTGGTACTAACACTGGTCTAGTGCTTGCCTTGGATGCGCACGATCGTTTTCTTCACTTGATGGTATCATGGTTCCTTCGCCCCTCTGGAGGTAAATACTCTCATATCCGTCAAGTTGATTACTTTTGGCTTGAATGTTTCCGTCGTGGTGAGCGCCCTAATGTTGCTAAGATCATATTTGCCGAGATGGTTAATAATGTTAAGCTTATTGACACCGATGGCTTGAAATCCTTTACTTATGGCACGATCTTAAGCCACATCTTTAGCATGATTGGTCTCGATTGCACCTACGACTCCCCGGAACCTCGCAAGTCCAAGATTGGTGCGTCCTCTCTTCGCAAGTCCGGTTTTCACTATGTGAACAATGTTTGGGAACGTGTTGATAGAGAAGCACCTCCTCCTCCTCCTCCCGTTGAACCTCAACCGCAAGCTCAAGTTGGAAACAATGAAGCTCTTACGGCTCTCATTACCGAGCGGTTGAATGCTATGGATACTAACATAGCTTCGGGTTTTGGTGCCATCAACACTCGCTTGCAAAATGTAGAGGATCGCCTCCTATCCCTTGAGACTTCCCACTCGAACTTGGATTTGTCCTTCTCTACCCTTTATGGCCAATGGACGAAGTTTCGCCGTTCTTAAGTGTGAAACAAATATTTTAATTTTGATATAACTAAAAACCTAAGGACTAAATTAAAAGTCTAAACGAATTTTAAGTCCTAAAAATATCCCCATATAATTTTTATAATATGCCTAAGTTAAAAACATACTTTTCCAATTATTTTTCTAAGTGTTTCAAGTCAAAACAGTGGTTTCCATGTACCCGTTCCGAAACGGCCTCAAGGCGTTTCGAAACAGTTTCACCACTGTCGACCACCGTTCCGATACGGGTATCGAAACACCTGGAAGCGTTTCGAAACGGCTCACCTCGTTTCGAAACTGTTCTTCATGTTGGATTAAAAAAGGGTTAAATTAATTCAAATATTTCAGATTTTTTTAATATATAAGGGGTGTTTCGAAAAGGCTAAGGCCCGTTCCGAAACGACCCTTTGACAGTAGCCATTCCGTTTCGAAACGGATCAATACCGTTCCGAAACAGGGGCTAGGTTTCAGTTTGAAAAATATGACCGTTGTATGTCTTAACTGATTTTATCAAAACCGTTAAGGCGTTTCGAAACGGTCTAGGACCGTTCCGAAACGACCCTTTTACAGTGGCAAAACCGTTCCGAAACGGCCCTAAGGCGTTTCGAAACGGGCTCTTAAATGCACCCCAACGGCTCTTTCTATTTTAGTCCGTTCCGAAACAGGTTTCCCGTGTTCCGAAACGGGTTGGTGCAGACAGCATTTATGGTGGTAAGAGAGGGTTCCAACGGCTCCAATTACTTCTCCAACCACTCAAACGGCTAGAAATCAATGAGAAGGTATAAAAGGGACATCCAAAAGCATCAGCAACAACTATTGAACTTCAAGCAAACATCCAAACATCAAATTCAAGCATTAGAGCAAAAATCCCAAATTTGTGTAAAATCCCAATTTGTGTTCTTCATTCATATTTTGTAAAATTGGGTTGAGTGCTTGTATTGGGGCTATCATTTGTATTGAGAGATACCTAATTAGCCTACAAATTCCTTTGTTCTCTTGTGTGAGGGTTGGGTTGATTTTTGGGTAGAAAAATCAACCGATATTGTAAAGGGTTGCCTCCTTGTCCTAGAAAAGGGGAAGATCAATTTAGTGAAATTGTTGCAAATCCTTAGTGAGACTAAGGTAGTGGATGTAGAGTTCATTTGGAACTTGAACCACTCTAAATTCCTTGTCCTTCAATTTTAATTTGCCAATTTCCACTACAATCCTTAAAATTTCCAATTCACCCCCCCTCTTGGTAAATATCGATCTTTCGATCCACTCAACAATTGGTATCAGAGCTTAACTCTTTGAGGATTAACAACCACAAGAGGAGATCCTTGGAAGAGTGTGATCATCAAAATATCAAGAGATGGCTTCAACCTCCGGTTCCGGCATGTACGAGTCACAATCAACCACCAAGCCTCCTTTCTTCAATGGTGACAACTACTCCTTTTGGAAGAACAAAATGAGGCTATTCATCAAGTCAAGTGACTACCTTGTATGGGATGTCATTGAGGATGGGCCATACATTCCATTGAAGCAAGATGGTGAAGGCAAGATGGTGTTGAAGAAGAAAGCCGAAATGAGTGAAGAGGAGAGGAAGAAGATTCAAGTCAACGATAAAGCTCTCCACATGCTTTTTTGTGCTTTCGGTCCGGACATCTATTCAAAGGTCTCTTCCATTGAAAATGCCAAAGAAGTGTGGGACACACTTGAGACTACTTATGAAGGCACCAATGATGTCAAGGAAACTAAGATTGGTCTTCTCAATCTTAGTTATGAAAATTTCAAGATGGAGCCCGATGAGACGGTGTCAAAGATGTTTGATCGATTCTCCACAATTGTCAACGGGCTAAAGGGCTATGGAGAGATCATACCGGAAGACAAGCTTGTCCGGAAGCTACTCTATTCACTTCCCGAAGCTTGGGATGGGAAGAGAACCGCCATCATAGAAGCAAAGAACTTGAAAACATTAAAGCTTGATGAGCTTGTGGGTTCTCTCCTTACTCATGAGATCATGAAGCAAGGAAGGGAAGATGAGAAAAAGAAAGAAGAGAAAAGAGTAGAGAAGCTTGAAGTCGAAAAGAAGAAGAAGATGGGAATAGCTCTCAAGGCAAAAGCTTCACAACATGATGAGAGCTCATCTTGTGAGGAGGATGAACTTGAAGAATTGGCTATGATAGCCAAACGATTCTCACGCTTCATGAGGTCCAACCGGGGAAGAAAAATCCAAAGAAAGATGGACTTCAAAGGAAGGAACAAAGAAGAAGGGAAGGATCCCATCATTTGCTATGAGTGCAAACAATCCGGTCACATCCGTTCGGAGTGCCCTCAACTCAAGAAGAAGAGCTTTGAGAAGAAGAAGAAACTCAAAGCCAAACTTGCTACTTGGAGTGATGAGGAGTCATCGGAGGATGACGAACAAGAAGTGGCCAACCTTTGTCTCATGGCACTTGAGGAAGATTCCTCCTTGGTAACCTCTAACTCATCTACTTTAGATTTTTCATATGAAGAATTAAATGATGCATATGATGAGTTGCAAGAGGTATATGATGAATTAGTTGAGAAATTTAAAGAGTCGGTCATTAAAAACAAGAAAATCATTTTAGAGCTAAATGAGAAAAATGACTCACTCACTCAAGCTAATTCTAAATTTGAGAAAAAGATTTTAGGATTAAAAGATGAACTTAAATTCTTTCAAGATGAAAATGTTGATCTTAATAATCTTTTGTCTCAATGCAATAGTGAACACCAAAAGGTGTTAGGTGAGCTAAATGAGCTCAAAAAGTCCTTAAAAAATGTTGGTAGTGTCAAACATGAAGTAGAAGAATCCTCTAGAACACACCAACCTAAGAAAAGGACTAATTACTACAAACAAGGTAGCTACCCTAGACATAGTAGAGCTAAAAGAATTAGAAGTGTATGGGTTCCTAAGGAACTTGTAAAATCTAATAATATTATTGCTATGTCATCTTGGATTCCTAAGGGAACCAAGGTTTTGGGAGCTAACACTCATGGACCCAAAATGATTTGGGTACCAAAAATCAAGGTTTAATATCTTTGTTTGTAGGGGGAGCATTGCTACAAGGCCAAAGCACAAAGTCAAAACTCATGGTACCTTGATAGTGGATGCTCGAGACACATGACCGGAGACAAGAGTCGATTCATGGATTTAAAGCCAAAAAGTGGAGGAGTTGTAACATTTGGTGACAACTCCAAAGGCCACATTAAAGGTATTGGCTCCATAGGTAATCACTCTACCATTCTCATTGAAAATGTCTTGTATGTTGATGGTCTTAAACATAATTTATTGAGCATAAGTCAATTGTGTGATAAAGGATTTAATGTTCTTTTTGATAAAAATGGATGTAAAATTGTAGACATTAAATCAAATAGTATTATGCTCATAGGTCATCGCATAGGAAATATATACATGGTGCATTTAGATGACATACATACATCTCATGCATGTTTAGTTGCTCAAAATGAAAATGATGCATGGTTGTGGCATAGGAAGCTAGGACATGCTAGCATTAGTGTTTTGGAAAAACTAGTCTCTCTAAATCTAGTTAGAGGTTTGCCCAAAATTAAATTTTCAAATGACAAAATTTGTGATGCATGCTCTAAGGGTAAACAACATAAGTCTTCCTTTAAATCCATTAATGATGTTTCTACTAGTAGATGCTTACAATTAATTCACATGGATTTATTTGGGCCAATTAGGACTATGAGCTTGGGTGGTAAATCTTATGCATTCATGTTAGTTGATGATTTTTCTAGATTTACTTGGGTTCTCTTTTTAAGTACTAAAGATGAGGCTTTGGAAAAATTCATCACATTTTCAAAATTAACCCAAAATGATCTTGAACTTAGAATTTCACACATTAGAAGTGATCATGGAACCGAGTTTCAAAATTTAGGGTTTGAAGAATTTTTGAATGAAAATGGTATTAGCCATAATTTTTCGGCTCCTCGAACTCCTCAACAAAATGGGGTAGTTGAGAGGAAAAATAGAACTTTACAAGAAATGGCTAGAACTATGCTTTGTGAAAATAATTTACCTAAATATTTTTGGGCGGAAGCCACAAACACCGCTTGTTATATTGTAAATCGAGTAATGATTAGGCCAATTTTAAAGAAAACACCTTATGAGATTTTAAAATCTAAAAAGCCTAACATTAGCTATTTTCACCCTTTTGGGTGTAAGTGTTTTGTTTTAAATAATGGAAAAGATAACTTAGGTAAATTTGATGCAAAAAGTGATGAAGCTATTTTTATAGGTTACTCTTTAACCTCTAAAGCCTATCGAGTATTTAACAAAAGAACTTTAGTAGTAGAAGAATCCATTCATGTTGTATTCGATGATAACCTCCTTCCTAGGAAGGATTCTTGTGATGATGATGATGTAGGAATCATAAATGCCTTTGATGGAGGTCAAACTTCAAAGGAGGATGAGATTCAACCAAAAGAAGAAGACACACAAGATCCACCTCTTGAAGCCTTGAAGGACTTGGCTATTGAGGAAAAGGAAGTGAGCTACCCAAGGGAGTTGAACTATGTCAAAGATGGTGAAATCTTGGGTGATCCATCCAAGGGGGTAACCACTCGTTCTTCTCTTAAATTAATGAACCATGTTGCATTTATCTCATGCATAGAGCCTAAAAACATAAAAGAAGCATTGAAAGATGACTTTTGGATTATGGCTATGCAAGAAGAGTTAAATCAATTTGAGAGAAGTAATGTATGGACATTAGTTGATAGGCCTAGTAATCAATCTACAATAGGAACTAAATGGGTCTTTAGGAACAAACTAGATGAGAGTGGTAACATTGTGAGAAATAAAGCTAGACTTGTAGCACAAGGTTACACTCAAGAAGAGGGAATAGATTTTGATGAAACCTATGCACCCGTAGCTAGAATGGAAGCCATTAGGATGTTGCTTGCATATGCATGTTATCATAATTTCAAGCTTTTTCAAATGGATGTTAAAAGCGCATTTTTAAATGGTTTTATAAATGAAGAAGTGTATGTGGAACAACCACCGGGTTTTGAAGATTCAAAATTTCCAAATCATGTTTTCAAACTTACCAAAGCTCTTTATGGTTTAAAACAAGCTCCTAGAGCTTGGTATGAAAGGCTTTCAAACTTTTTAATTGAAAAAGGTTTTGAAAAAGGTAAGGTGGACACTACACTTTTCATAAAAATGTATAAAAATGACATTTTAGTAGTTCAAATTTATGTTGATGATATAATTTTTGGTTCTACTAATGAATGTCATTGTCAAGAGTTTGCTAAGCTAATGCAAGGTGAATTTGAGATGAGCATGATGGGGGAGCTCTCATTCTTTTTGGGACTCCAAATCAAGCAAAAGAAGGATGGCACCTTCATCAACCAAGCAAAATACATAAAGGATATGCTCAAGAAATTTGGCTTGGAGAATGCAAAGCCTCAAGCCACTCCTATGAGCTCATCTACAAAGCTTGACAAAGATGAAGGAGGTAAGTGTGTTGACTCTAAACTTTATCGTTCTATGATTGGATCCTTGCTTTACCTTACCGCAAGTAGACCGGATATCTTGTTTAGTGTTTGCTTGTGTGCTAGGTTTCAAGCTAGTCCTAGAGAGTCTCACCTTATAGCCGTTAAGAGAATCTTTAGATACCTTAGAGACACTCCTTGTTTAGGCCTTTGGTATCCTAGAGACTCTACCTTCAACCTACATGCTTATTCGGATGCGGATTATGGGGGTTGCAAAATTGATAGGAAAAGTACTTCGGGAACTTGCCAATTCTTAGGTAGTATGCTCATATCTTGGTTCTCTAAGAAACAAAATAGTGTAGCCTTATCTACCACCAAAGCCGAGTACATATCCTTAGGGAGTTGTTGTGCTCAAGTCCTTTGGATGAAGCAACAACTCTTAGATTATGGAATTAAAGTTGGAACCATACCCCTAAAATGTGACAACACTAGTGCAATCTGCTTAACTAAAAATCCCATCCAACACTCTAGAACCAAACATATAGAAATAAGGCATCATTTCATTAGAGATCATGTCCTTAAGGAAGATGTGGTTATAGAGTATGTAGACACCTTGAATCAATTAGCGGACATTTTTACAAAACCTTTAGACAAAGAGCGTTTTTGGTCCCTTAGGAGAGAGTTAGGTCTAGCTAGCCTATCTTGACCTTTTAGGACCTCTTTTGTGCTTAAATATGCTTGATTTTGTGAAATGCCATGTTGATGTGTTTAAACTCCTAATTTCATCCATGCTTATAGTTAGGGGGAGTATGTTTATGCCTACATATGTTTTGCCTGCTCATTCATGACATTTATGCATGTTAGGCCTCTTATAAGATCATTTTTCTGCATTTTTAGAGCCTCATCTGCACTTCCAGGCCCAGGTGTATCGAAACAGGTGAACCCGTTTCGATACGGGTACCTTAAATCACGTTCTGAGAAGAGGGCGTTTCGAAACGCCTAATAGCGTTCCGAAACGTTTTTGATTCTGCCAAGGGGGTGTATCGGAACGCGTTCCGATACGGGTCAAAGGGAGTTTCGATACGGTCAACTGCGTATCGAAACGTTCTGTTTATGGTTTTAAAATGGTCAAAACCCTAGCCGCCCGTTCCGAAACGGTCTTGACCGTTCCGAAACGGCATCGCGGATTGCTATATCTAGGGCTTTTAATGATACAAATTTACTTTTTTTATCAAACTCTAAAACCCTAAACCGCCTCCCTCTCTATAAATACCCTCTCAAACTCCTTGATTTTCCCCAAATTGTGAGGGGTTTTAATCTTCAACTCAAGTCTAAGCAAGTTTCATCAATCTTGTGCAAGGATTTCTTCAAAATCATCCAAAATCCCAAACTAAGGTAATTTTTCAATTTTTCTCTTTTCTTTCAATTCATGTTCGAATCATAGGATAGAAAATCTTATTTTTGTATAAATTATACGTTTTTGTTGTGGGTTTTCAAAATCTTGTGAAAATTTTTTCAAATCCCAAAATTTTTGATTCGAATATAAAATTTTTCAATCGTCTTTTTTTTAAACACTGTTTTATTTTAATTTTGTTTTCAAAAACCTAAGTGGGATTTCTTATTGGATTGATTTTAATTATCAATGCATACACTCAATTTTAAAACACTTGTTTAATGTTTTTAGATGGCGGATCAATCGAACAAAAAGCGCAAGGCCGTTCAATCCGGTGAATCGAGCATTCGTCCGAATCTCACTCAGCTTTTTCAGAAATCCTTCAAAACTTCGGAAGCACGTGCTCGCTTTGCTTATGTCAAGGATTTCGCGGTTCGTAAGGAACGTGTTATCGATCTTGAATTCCTCAATTCCGAGCGATTCCTTTTTCGTTATCTTCCTCGTTTGGATGAGTGGAATCTCATGGATTTCTTGAGCCTTCCGGATGTTTGCTACAAAAATATGGTACTCATCTTTTACTCCAATGCTCACTTCCTTTATGATGAGTCCAAAACCGAGATCATAGGGATTGAGTCATCCTTGCTAGGCAAAAAGGTTGTTATAAATGTTAAACTTTTAGAGTCTGCTCTTAAACTGAAAAATGAGGGTCTTGAGGATGAACGCCACTTTGGCACTTTTACCGGGAAAGCTCTTAACCTTGATGTGCATGATCGTGTCCTTCACTTAATGGTCTCTTGGTTTATTCGCCCTTCCGGCGGTAAATATTCCCATATCCGTCAACGAGATTATTTTTGGTTAGAGTGTTTCCGTAGGGGTGAGCGCCCAAATGTCCCTAAGATCATCTTTGCCGAGATTGTCAATAACATCAAGCTTATTGACACAAATGAGTTGACATCCTTCACTTATGGCATTGTCTTGAGCGCCCTATTTCACCATCTCGGTATTGATTGTACCTACGACTCTCCGGAACCTCGCAAGACCAAGATAGGTGAATCTTCCCTTCGCAAGTCCGGGTTCCATTATGTGAATGGTATTTGGGAAAGAGTTGATAGAGAAGCGGATCCTCCTCTTGTTGCTCCTCCACCGCAAGTTCAAGCCGCGAACAATGATGCCCTCACGGCTTTCCTTACCGAGCGTTTCAATGCCTTGGACTCTCGGTTCGATGCTTTGGACACTCGCATTACTTCGGGCTTTGAAACAATGGGCAATCGTTTGTCGAATGTCGAGAATCGTCTTAGTTCTCTTGAAACTTCTCATTCCAATTTGGATCTCTCCTTCTCCACTCTCTATGGGCAATGGACGAAGTTTCAACGTTCTCAAGCCAAGGACGATGACGATGAGGATGACGAGGATGATGATGACGAGGCTTAGGATCTTCATTTCATATCATATTATTTATGCTTTTTAGGATTTAGATTGCATCTTATGTTTTTATCATGTTTTAAGACCTATGCTTATGGCTATTTTATTTTGGGATTTTGTTGTTTGAATTATATTGAACTTAACGTTTTGAATTATGTTTTGGATATTTTGGTTATGAATTTATGGTTGCTTATTATTGCTTATTGGTACTAATCTTTTATCTTCTCTATGAGCTTATGTTATTCTTTTTGATCTAACAAAAAGGGGGAGAAGAAATTTAAGAGCCACAACACTAAAATTCGTTTTTAATTTTTAAAAGGTTTAAACTTCAAATCAAAATTTTTTAAAAAACCTATCTTAAATTAAGGGGGAGTTAGAATATGTTCAAAACTTTCCAAATTCTCAAAAATTCTAACTTTGGTTTTGTTATATCAAAAAGGGGGAGATTGTGAAACAAATATTTTAATTTTGATATAACTAAAAACCTAAGGACTAAATTAAAAGTCTAAACGAATTTTAAGTCCTAAAAATATTCCCATATAATTTTTATAATATGCCTAAGTTAAAAACATACTTTTCCAATTATTTTTCTAAGTGTTTCAAGTCAAAACAGTGGTTTCCATGTACCCGTTCCGAAACGGCCTCAAGGCGTTTCGAAACAGTTTCACCACTGTCGACCACCGTTCCGATACGGGTATCGAAACACCTGGAAGCGTTTCGAAACGGCTCACCTCGTTTCGAAACTGTTCTTCATGTTGGATTAAAAAAGGGTTAAATTAATTCAAATATTTCAGATTTTTTTAATATATAAGGGGTGTTTCGAAAAGGCTAAGGCCCGTTCCGAAACGACCCTTTGACAGTAGCCATTCCGTTTCAAAACGGATCAATACCGTTCCGAAACAGGGGCTAGGTTTCAGTTTGAAAAATATGACTGTTGTATGTCTTAACTGATTTTATCAAAACCGTTAAGGCGTTTCGAAACGGTCTAGGACCGTTCCGAAACGACCCTTTTACAGTGGCAAAACCGTTCCGAAACGGCCCTAAGGCGTTTCGAAACGGGCTCTTAAATGCACCCCAACGGCTCTTTCTATTTTAGTCCGTTCCGAAACAGGTTTCCCGTGTTCCGAAACGGGTTGGTGCAGACAGCATTTATGGTGGTAAGAGAGGGTTCCAACGGCTCCAATTACTTCTCCAACCACTCAAACGGCTAGAAATCAATGAGAAGGTATAAAAGGGACATCCAAAAGCATCAGCAACAACTATTGAACTTCAAGCAAACATCCAAACATCAAATTCAAGCATTAGAGCAAAAATCCCAAATTTGTGTAAAATCCCAATTTGTGTTCTTCATTCATATTTTGTAAAATTGGGTTGAGTGCTTGTATTGGGGCTATCATTTGTATTGAGAGATACCTAATTAGCCTACAAATTCCTTTGTTCTCTTGTGTGAGGGTTGGGTTGATTTTTGGGTAGAAAAATCAACCGATATTGTAAAGGGTTGCCTCCTTGTCCTAGAAAAGGGGAAGATCAATTTAGTGAAATTGTTGCAAATCCTTAGTGAGACTAAGGTAGTGGATGTAGAGTTCATTTGGAACTTGAACCACTCTAAATTCCTTGTCCTTCAATTTTAATTTGCCAATTTCCACTACAATCCTTAAAATTTCCAATTCACCCCCCTCTTGGTAAATATCGATCTTTCGATCCACTCAACATTAAGTCAAGAGCAATGATGAGACTTCGAAAGATGATGATGGTGGTGACGAGGCCTAAGATTCATATCATATTATCTATGCATTTTAGGTTTAAGTTTGCATCTTTATGTTTCATTATGTTTTAGAACCTATGCTTTTGATCTTTTATTTGGGATTATATTTTGAACTTAATGTTGATTTATGCTTTGGATATTTTAATTTTATGAATTGATATTATTGTTGCTTATTACTTAATGCTTATTGATACTAATCCTTTGTCTTCTCTATGAGCCTTATTTATTATTTTTGATCTAACAAAAAGGGAAGAAGAAATTTAAGAGCCAAAACAAAAATTCGTTTTAAATGTTTAAAGTGTTTTTAAGTTTTAAAACTTGAATTTCAAAGTTAAAATATTTTTAAAACTTTAAAAACCTATCTTAAATTAAGGGGGAGTTAGAATGTGTTCAAAATTTTCAAAACTCTTAAAAATTCTAACTTTGGTTTTGTTATATCAAAAAGGGGGAGATTGTAAAACCGATATTTTAATTTTGATATAACTAAAGAACCTAAGGACTAAATTGAAAATGTCAAAACGAATTTTTATGTCCTCAAACATCCCCATATGATTTAAGAATATGCCAAAGTTAAAAACTAAGTATTTCAAATATTTTCTAAGTGTTCTTAAAGCCGAAACAGTGTTTTTTCAAGTCCCTGTTTCGAAACGGCCTAAGGCGTTTCGAAACGATTTCACCACTGTCGACCCCTGTTCCGAAACACGTATCGAAATAGCTTTAGAACATAAGAACCCGTATCGAAACGACTTCAAACGTTTCGAAACAGTTCTTCATTTTGATTTGAAAAATATGATCGTTGCAGTGTTTTTAACTGAATTTTCAGAAACCGTTAGGGTGTTTCGAAACGGGCTCAAGCTGTTTCGAAACGACCCTTGACAGTGGCAAAAGTGTTTCGAAATGAGTTCAATCCGTTTCGAAACGGACTCTTACATGCACCCCAACGACTCTTTTTATTTTGGTCTGTTTCGAAACAGGTCCCTGCGTTCCGAAACGGGTGGTTGCAGATTGCATTTATGGAGGTGAGATAACACCACTAACGGCTCTATTCATGTTCCCAACCACCCAAACGGCTATAATTAATAGAGGAGATATAAATTGAAGTCCTTTGAAGGTCAGCAACAACTATTCAACCCACAAGCATCATCAAAGCAAAAATCCAAACCCTTGTGCTATTCAAAGTCAAATTCTTGTACCCAACTCTAGTGTTTTTCAATTGTCATTTTGTATTGTGAGTTTGGGGTGATTAAAATAGTAATTGGGTAGACATTTATCCTTTGAGAGGAATCATTTGAGTTTACTACAACTTCTCTTTGTAATTTGAGTGGATTAAGCTTTAGGTAGAAAGCTTAATCGAATTTATAAGGTTACCTCCTCATCCAAGAAAAGAGGAAGAATTCAAGTAGTGAATTGGTTGAAAATCCTTAGTGGGAACTAAGGTAGTGGATGTAGAGTTCATTTGGAGAACTTGAACCACTCTAACTACTTGTGTCAATTTTATTTTTCACTCATTCTTCCCACCAAAATTTTAATTGTCAATTCACCCCCTCTTGGCCATTTGCAATTGTTTGATCAACTCAACACTTCTTTTACAAATGTCATCGATTTCTTGGCAACATGGTGCTTGGAGGATCTCAGATTTTATCCGGTTATTTTATTAATCACTACGAAACTATTTTAGCTTAATCAGATTTATATTTATTAATTTGGGGACATGAATGTAATTTTAGACTATTTATATTTTGAGATTATTTTTAGCATTCATCTACTATTATTTTAATTCAGAGATTTTATATAATTATTCGAATATCTATTATGATATTTATATTTTTATCTATTATTAAATTTATGTTATTTTATTTTAGTTTAAAATATATATTTTTAAAATTAGTTTTCTTGGGGGAAAAGTTTTCAATTGTGACTTCCTAAATTCGACTATTTCTTCTAGGTCGGGTTTAGGGGGCTGCATTTAATGGTATCAAAGCTAAGTCCAACCCTCGGACTGTGTGACTCATATAAAATTTTTAAGATGAAATGATTTTTGCATGCATATTAAATGTTTTGGGGCAAAATAGAAATTTTTGATAAATTTATTATTTTAAAGAATTAAAGATATGTTTTGAATAGAAACTCTAAGTACCAACTCTAATTCTAGGATTGTCCCTTTTGTAGATAGATTACTATGTCACATCGTAGGATCTCTAGATTAGCGATTGATCGTGATCATACTCGTTCTTATAAAATGGAGATCAAAGTCTATCTAAAAGCCTTGTGTTGTCATTTATGACCTGATCTAAAATGTCTTTTTAAAATTGTTATCAAAACTTTTTTAAAGTATGTCGTTTGTCTGAAAATTTTGAAGACAAAATTTCTTTTAAAGGTGGGAGAGTTGTAACACCTCAAAAATTACGCCCAAATTGTAAACCCTAGATTTGAAAAAAAAAATCCCTAATTTAGAAACCTAATTTTTAAAATCCCAAAATTCAAAACCTTAATTATTTGGGAATTTTAATTCAAGAACCCTAAATTTTGTATGGACTAAATAAGAATTTTTATCAAACTTGGAAGTTAATATGAAGTTTCTTGAAAGTTTAAGGATTGACTCCATAAATAATCCTTTATCAAATTGAAATTCAATTTGATTTGTGATTTCGTCTTTTTTAATCGTTTATTATATATATATATATATATATATAATTATTTAATTTTAAATAGAATTCTAATCCACTCGTCTTCTTTTAATTATTTTATTTATTTTTATTCTTTTCTATCCTATATCACTTTCATTATTTTACTTAAATTAGGTTTACGCTCCCTATATATATACACACACATAGTTCAAATAATATCACCCAAAGAACCCTACTTTTTTATATAGTTTCATGCCGCCAAAATCCCTTATTGATTTGTTAAATTCCTATGTAATAATCTCCACCGCTCTATATCCTTTCTTGTTCGTTAATCCCTTCAACACCATGTTTAGTCCGGTACTGATACAGTTGTATCCAATACTTCTAATCATGGAAAATCACATCATTCTATAGGTTGAGTATAGTTTGGCTAAGGTGTGTTTTCTTCCGGTGCTATAATTAAATTATATGCTATTGTTCTATGTGTTGGTGTTTTACCTCTTTATGATTATTTATATGTATTATGGTTTGTATGGTTGACATCATATGCATACGATTTCAGAATGTGTTTTAATTATGATTTATGGAAATTTGATTTACGAACCGTGATTTATGGACTACGATTTATGAACTATGATTTATGTGCTTATGGACTATGATTTATGAAGTATGTTTACGGAATATCGGATTTATGGAACTGTGTTTATGAAATTTTATTTTTAAACATCATATATGTATGAGCATGGGTTGGGATTTGTACGGAGGAAGTTCAGTGGTTTTATCCTTTGGGTTGAATTCCACTTCGGATCAGTGGTTCCACCTTTCGGGCTGAGTTCCACTTCGAATGGTGACGATGTAGTGAGTGGTTCCGGGGAACCTTACTCTTTTTATGGCGGCTGTAGTTGGGTGTATTACATTGTGCTTGTGGTTTATGTGTTGTGCTTTAATGAATTTTAAGAAAATAATACTATATTTTATAATTATGGTTTTTTTGCACTTTAGAGACACACTAAGCTCTTTAGCTTACTCCTCTATAGTTCTTCTTTTACAGATATCTTGGACTCTAGGCAACTTGGTACTTGGAGGATCTCAGATTTTATCCGGTTATTTTATTAATCAGTACAAAACTATTTTAGTTTAATCAGATTTCTATTTATTAATTTTGGGACATGAATGTAATTTTAGACTATTTATATTTTGAGATTATTTTTAGCATTCATCTACTGTTATTTTAATTCAGAGATTTTATATAATTATTCGAATATATATTATGATATTTTTATTTTTATTTATTATTAAATTTATGTTATTTTATCCCCTATAGTTCTTCTTTTACAGATATCTTGGACTCTAGGCAACTTGGTACTTGGAGGATCTCAGATTTTATCCGGTTATTTTATTAATCAGTACAAAACTATTTTAGTTTAATCAGATTTCTATTTATTAATTTTGGGACATGAATGTAATTTTAGACTATTTATATTTTGAGATTATTTTTAGCATTCATCTACTATTATTTTAATTCAGAGATTTTATATAATTATTCGAATATATATTATGATATTTTTATTTTTATTTATTATTAAATTTATGTTATTTTATCTTAGTTTAAAGTATATCTTTTTAAAATTAGTTTTTTTGAGGGAAAATTTTTTAATTGTGACTTTCTAAATTCGACTATTTTTTCTAGGTCGAGTTTAAGGATCTACAATATGGCTGTTGATATCGGTGTTAGCCACGAAGATAAGGGTTCTTAAGATTTAGGTTTGATTATTTCCTATCATTAATGTAGTTATCTATGTATGCATTATTTACTTCAATTATTTGGTCACGCTAGGCATAATGTTTGTTGTAGCTGAAAATGGGAAATATAAATATTTAGTGTGTAGAAAGTAGTTTTTCTTATTTTATTCATAATATATAGGGTTATATATACAAATCTAATTTACCTAAATTAGATAACATAATATATTACATTAATTACAATATATTCTAGCCTAATAAAAAGTCTAGATATTAGCCTAAGAATTTGTAACACAAATCCTCAAGTTGGATCATAGATATTAATCATGCCCAACTTGTTACATAGATAATTGATTCGAATTCTATTGAGAGCTTTGGTGAAGATGTCTCCTAGTTGTTCTCCGGTTTTCACATAACCAGTATGTCGCAACCACCTTTTTAGGGAGGCTTCGACTTTTTGAAAAACTTAAAAAAAAACAGAGTCACCACCAATCTTTTTGAAAAGTGTGATTGGATCACTTTAAAACAGAGTTATTTTAATAAAACGTTTTGTTTTAATAAAACAACGGTTTTGGTCTGTGAAAATCAGAAAACAGGTTCGGGGTCTATTACGCGTGGAGAAGGGTTATCACCCCACGACGCCCAAAATTAGTACTTATTTGGTTTTAAAATCGTTTTCAAAACTGGAATTTGCAAGTTCAAAAAAGGTTCAACTTTACTTGTCCATTTAATGAATATTAGTCTATTTTAACGACCTTATCGCCTGGGGATGAACTTTAATCACCGTCAACATTTCTGGCGCTAACCCGTCATTCCCGTTTGATAAGACAACGCATTAAATTAACTTCTCTTTTTCAAACAACATAAAAATTTAATGCGTTGAGCATTTTATTTTTTACTCTAAGTTCCATTATTTAAAAAAAACTAAAAACGTCTAAGTCTTTTATTCTTAATTTAAAGTTTAAGTATGCTTAAGTGTATTTTATTTTTTTGTGAAGGACATTTTTCAACAAAACATGTCTCTATCTAAGCTTTAGAACCTAGCCCTAAGTTTTAAACATATTTCGAAAACAAGCAAGCAACCATTTATTCTTTTGAGTTTTTTTCTTTATTATTTCTTATGAATTTTTTTTTTACTTTTTAAAATTTTAAAAAGCCAAGACCCTTTTTTAAATTTTTTTACCCTTTTTCATTTTTATGTTTTAAACCCTTCTTTAATATTTTTCTTTTTTGAAAAGAATCTCTCTTTTTTTTAAAAAACTTCTCCTTTCATTTTTTCGTTTTTAGCTTTTTCTTTCTAACGACCCTTTTTTAAAACACAACTTTATTATTTTTTAGAAGATTTCCTTTTAATTTTTTTAAAATTTATTTTTCTCATAAAACCTTTAACTTTATTTAAAAACTCATTTTATTTTGTTTTTAAGAAAAACTTTTATAACTTATTCTTTTTCTAAAAAAGAACATCTAATTTATTTTTTCCTTTTTAAAATCACTTAACCCATTTATTATTAAAAATAAATTTCATAAAAATCTTTTTATATTTTTAAAATCAAGCCCCTTTATTATTTCCACCCATGCATTATTGTTTTTTCCTAATTAAATCCCTAACTTTAAGTTTTTTCAATTAAACCATATTTACTCATTTTATTTTTATTCAAACACTTTTAAAAATTTATTTCTACATTTCTAAAGATCAAAACAACCCTAACAACATATTTTAAACATGCAAATTTTTAAAGATCAAACCGAAATTAAAACGGAAATCTAAAACGAAAATATTACCGGAATCGTGAAACGATTTTCCGACTTCAAGAACACAACCTAAAATCCACAAAAACACAAACACAAAAATTCAACCAAGAACAAGTATAAAATTTCAAAATAAAAAGTAAAAGAAAAGATAGAAATTTTATCGAAACGACGAACGAAGAACTTGAATACGGACTTCTCGAAATGCTCCTAATTGCCTCTGTAAAATTGCTTCCAAACTCGAACTTTAACTCAAAATTTCCAACAACTCTTGAAAAAATTTTAGAGAATTTTTTGGATTTTTTTCTAAGCCTATTTGCTTTTTTTTTTCAAGTGTGTTTTCTTAAAAATGGTGTGTTGAACAAAGGAGAGGAGGGGGGTTTTTATACTCAACTTGAGCTTGCAAATCAAGCATATTTCTGTGTTTAATCCCCAAATTGGAGCCAAAATCAGACCAAGAACTTGATTCTCGGTAAAACCCCTCAATTCTTATCTGATTTGGTCCAATATCGAAGTTGAATTTTACCCTTGATTCAAGTCTAGGGTTTGACCTTTTGTGTCGGTTTTTTGCAGATTCTGGCGAGCACAAGCGGCGGCGGCGAGCGGATTTGGTTGCATTAGGTCGGCGGCGGTGAGGCGGATCGACCGGTACCAACGACGACGGCAGCCATGGCCGGTGGACGCCGACCGTCCACCGTGAACGCTCGACAGAGGGTTTGCTGGGGAACCAGCCCGCGCGCGTGATGCACGCTGCTTCCCCCTCTTTCTCTATTTTAATTTTTCTTTTTTTGCTGCTTTTTTGTTGTTTTCTTTACTGTTTTTATCACATTTATTCCATTTTTTCTTTTTTCTTTCATTTTATTTCCTTTCCCCGTACAACATTTATTTTCCACCTTTATTAATTAATAAAAACATATTTTTTCTTTTCTTTTCTTTTTTAAAAAAAGGCTTGTATTTTTAAAATGGGCACTGTTCTTTTTTCTTTTAAAATGGGCTTCAAAGAAATGGGCTTTTAAAAGTGGTTTTTTTGTTTTATTTATTTAATTTTTAAAAAAGGTGGGCCTTTTATTATTTAAAGGGATAAAGGATTTTTTTTCTTTTTCTTTTCTTTTTTTCAGATTATTTAAAGTTGAGGTGAAAATTAGGTGTCAACAGCTGCCCCTCTTTGCTTATCTCTATGCAACATAAAAAAAGCAAAGACCAAAAGGCATTGGTTTTCATCGATTTTCCAATTGTCTCCATTCTCCAAATGCCCGAATGGATATACATGTTCTATTCTTCTTCTACTCGAATAGTTAAGTTGGGTTCCATTCTCCAAATGCCCAAACGGATAGGCTGGTTCTATTCTCTTAATGCTCGAATAGCTAAGCTAGGTTCCATTCTCCAAATGCCCGAACGGATAGGTTGGTTCTATTCTCCTTATGCTCGAATAGCTAAGATGGGTTCCATTCTCCAAATGCCCGAACGCATAGGCTGGTTCTATTCTCCTAATGCTCGAATAGCTAAGCTGGGTTCTATTCTCCAAATGCCCGAACGGATAGGCTGGTTCTTTTCTCCTTATGCTCGAATAGCTAAGCTGAGTTCCATTCTCCAAATGTCCAAACGGATAGGTTGGTTCTATTCTCCTAATGCTCGAATAGCTAAGCTGGATTCTATTCTCTCAAAATGCCTAAACAACTGAGCTAGGCTCTGTCCTCCCGAATGCTCAATTAGGCAAAGTCTTCTGAAAACTTACATCCTCCTTATGCTTGGATGAATAAGAAAGCTCCATTCTCCTTATGCCTGAACGGATAGGCAAATCTTCTGAAAAATTTCATCCTTCTTATGCTTGGATGAATAAGCAAACTCTCATTTGAACAGGTCTTCCATGTACCTGAAAAAAAAAACAAAATGCAATATGCAATATAATTATGACATGCATGCCCCTAGGGATGTCTAAAACATGAATGCATGACAAGTTTTTCCTTTTAAAACTTCTTCTGCTTAGATCGTTTTCTTAATTCTGATGAAATTCTAGTTATCGAGGCCAACCCGATTAATATGAACTCTCTCCTAAACTTGCGTAGGTAAGACGAATTGCTTCACTTCTCTTTCAATTCTTCTTTGCCTTTCAGCTTCGAATTCACCATTCCTTGGGATAAGGCCCTCTCCTTTGCCTTGGAATTCACACGTGAGTTATGAACAACTCTGGCTTTTGCTTCATTTTCTGATCTTTTGCTGACCGATTCTATCTTTACATCGTACTCTCACTTCATTGGTAACATTTAATCCCCATATTTCTTTCAAGTTAATATTTCCGTATTCAAGGATGAACTTTCTAAGTCAAGTTTAGACATTGTAAGGATGTTCTTATCATCATGTAAGGAAGGCCGGTGGCTAAGAAACACTATTTAAGCACCCATACATTTATATGGTTTTCCTTCCTTTTTAAGAATTTGCAACAAGGCTTTACCTCTACTTCAAGCTTTTTAATGTCATATGCCCCAAACAATAATTACGAAACACTTCATAGTCCCTGTATTTTCCAAAATATTCTCAAAGTAATGCTAAAAAATCTTTTGCATATATTGTCAAATCCATTGATCCTTATTTCAAAGCAAGATGCTAACAAAGATAGGGAAAGAAACAAGAAAGAAAGAAAAATCCATGAAACAAATTTTATTAATGTTGTGGGGAGACAAAAAGGTTCATATAAAGGAAGGGAAACAAGTATTCAAATATCAATAGTCCAAACTCCTCCTATCGAACACTAGAAGTAATCTTGAATGCCACCATTGTCGAGGAAACCTTGAGTACAATGCATAATCTGTGGAGCTCCGAAAACTGTCTTACGAATTATCTGAGCCGCCCTTTACGGATTTTCAACTCAGACCCTCCTTTGGTTTCAAAACGCCCTTTGCGGGTTTTCATTTTGAACCCTCATTTTCTTTTTTCTTTTTCTTCAAATGTAATACTTCTTAATAGTATCCGAGTTTACCGGGTTTTGAAACTCATTTCCATCCATCTCAGCTAAAATCAATGCTCCACCGGAAAGAACCTTTGTCACAATGTACGATCCTTTTCAATTAGGCACCCATTTTCCTCGAGGATCACATTGAATTGGCAGCTTCTTCTTTAATACCAGATCGCCTTCTTGGAACTCTCTAGGGTAAACCTTCTTTTCATAAGCCCTTATCATTCTCCTTTGGTACATTTGACCATGACACACGGCTTTCAGCCTCTTTTCCTCAATTAAGTTCAATTGGTCATATCTTGCCTGAACCCATTCTGCTTCATCTAACTTGGCTTCCATTAAGATACGCAACGATGGTATCTCCACCTCGATTGGTAGCACAACTTCAACTCCATATACTAATGAGAACAGAGTTTCCCCAGTGGATGTTCGTACCGCTGTTCGATATGCATACAGAGCAAATGGTAACTTTTCATGCCAATCTTTATAAGTATCGATCATCTTTGCAACTATCTTCTTAATATTCTTATTGGCTACTTCTATAGCCCCATTCATCTTCGGGCGATATACTACCGAGTTGTGGTGCTTAATGTTAAACTGCTCACAGACCCCAACAATCATTCAGTTGTTCAAGTTAGAGGCATTATCGATGATTATGCTTTCTGGTAGACCATATCGACAAATGATCTCCTTCTTTAGGAAGTTGCAAACACTGGACCTAGTTTCATTTGCATATGAGGCCGCTTCTACCCACTTTGTGAAGTAATCAATAGCTACCAAAATAAAGCGATGACCATTTGACGCTTTCAGATGAATCTGCCCGATAACATCTATGCCCCACATAGAGAATGGCCATGGAGAGGACATGACATGAAGAGACTGAGGAGGCGCATGAACCTTGTCAGCGTAAACCTGGCACTTGTGGCATTTACGGGAATAATTAATGCAATCCCCTTCCATTATTGACTAGTAATATCCGAAACGCATAATTCCTCTCGCCATAGTGAAACCACTAGGGTGGGTTCCACAAACTTCCTCATGGACTTCTTCCAAAATCAACTGCGCTTCTTTTTCCTCCACACATCTTAGTAACACTTGGTCTTGACTTCGCTTGTAAAGGATCTCTCCATCAAGGATGTATCTTGATGCCATTTTCCTGATCATTTTCTTTTCAGTGTTTGAAGCATGTGCTGGGTATTGTTGAAGCTTTATCTACTGCAAGATATCATGGTACCACGATAAACCATCTTCTTCTTCTTCCACATTGTAACAATATGCCGGGGACTCCATTATTTGTAACTTAATGGGCATCATCTCAAAACCCTCGCTTGCTTTAAACATGACGGTTAAAGTAGCTAATGCATCAGCCATATGATTATCTTCTCTTGGGAAATGCTTAAAAGTGATCACATCAATTTCTTTAGTTAATTCAAGGACCAATTTTTGATACTCTATCAATTTTGCATCTTTTGTTTCCCATTCACCACGTATTTGGTAGATGACCAATGCTGAATCCCCATAGACTTTCAAATTTTAGATTTTTCTAACAATGGCTTCCCTTAGGCCCAGTATGCATGCCTCGTATTCTGCCATATTATTGGTGCAGAAGAATTTCAAACGGCAAGTGAAAGGATAATGATCTCCTTCCGGTGAAGCCAAAACTGCTCTAATACCTCGTCCTAGAGCATTTACAGCACCATCGAAATGCATGACCCAAGATTCTGTTGGTGACTCTTCATCTTCTATAATACACATTAAATTCTTATTGGGGAAACTGAAGTCTAATGCATCATAATTGTCTTATGCACGGCTTGCAAGAAAATCCGCTATGGCGCTTCCTTTCACTGCTTTTTTGGTTCACATACTGAATGTCGTATTCTGAGAACAACATCTGCCATCACGTTATTCTTCCTGATAGGGCTAGAGCTTCCATCATAAACTTCAATGGATCTAACCGTGAGATCAACCATATGGTATGATACAACATATACTGCCTAAGCCTTTTGGTAGCCCATTCCAAAGCGCAACATACCTTTTCAATCGGAGTATATCTTGCTTCACAGTCAGTAAACTTCTTGCTTACATAATATATCGCCCTTTCTTTCCTTCCAGTTTCGTCATGTTGCCCTATTACGTAGCCTATTGAACTTTCAAACACCGTTAGATAGAGTATTAATGGTTTTCCTGAAACATGCGACACTAACACTGGAGGGTTGGTCAACTGCCCCTTGATCTTTTCTAAAGCTGCTTGGCATTCTTCATTCCATGTCCCCAGGTTGTTCTTTCTAAGCAACTTGAATATTGGATCACATTTACTCGTTAATTGGAAATGAAACAGGCTATGTAATTCAGCCTTCCTAAGAATCATCGAACTTGCTTCTGTGTTTGGGGTGGTGGAAGCTCTTGTATGGCTTTTATCTTGCCTGGATAAATTTCAATCCCTCTTTTGCTTACTACAAAGCCTAACAACTTCCAGAAGTAACCCCAAATGTGCACTTGGCAGGGTTAAGCTTTAACTGAAATTTCAGTTATGGACTGGGCGATCATATCATCCACATAAACTTCTATCTCCTTGTGCATCATGTCATGGAAAAGAGTGACCATGGATCTCTGATAAGTTGCCACTGCATTCTTCAATCCGAAAGGCATTACCTTATAGCAATAGGTTCCCCAAAGCGTTACAAAAGTAGTCTTTTCCATGTCTTCTGGGCACATCTTTATTTGATTGTATCCAGAAAATCCATCCATGAACGAGAAAAGGGAATGACCAGCTATATTGTCTACCAAGGTGTCGATATGTGGAAGCGGAAAAATTTCCTTGGAGCTTGCTCTATTAAGATCCCTGTAGTCGACGCACATTCTTACTTTTCCATCCTTCTTAGGCACCGAGACGATATTTGCCACCCATTCTGGATATTCAACCACCTCGAGGAATCCTGCATTGTACTGCTTCTTGACCTCGTCTCTGATTTTCAAAAGTGTATCAGCCTTCATTCTTCTAAGCTTTTGCTTTACTGGCTCCCGTACTTCTCTTATAGGAAGCCTATGCATGGCAATATCTGTATCAAGACCAAGCATATCCTGATATGACTAGACAAAGATGTCTTTATATTCTTGTAGAAGCTTAATCAAATGTTATCGCGTCTCAACTGAGATAGTGGTGCCGATCCTTACTTCACGCTTCTCTTCTTCAGTCCCAAGATTCAAAACCTCTAACTCTTCTCTGTGAGGAAGAATTTGTTTTTCACCTCTCTCTACCATTCTAAGCAGATCATCAGGCAAGTCACACTCTTCTTCATCATTAATACTCTCAACTTCCTCTAAACATAGTGGTAACTAAAATAACTTCAGAATCTAATTCGGAGCCGTTTGGACCATTGATATCTAAAAACCTGCAAATAAATGAGACAAAAATATATACCAAGAAAGAAAGAAAGAAATGATATGATATATTATGTCTTTAAGGGTTTGTTTTTGCTTTTGGGTTTTTATGATCTTTTTGGTTTTCTGGTGCTGTGGAAGAAAGAAAGTTTGCCACATGATATTATTGGGAAAATATGCATCTTTTATTGAAATCAGAATAATGGTTTTGACATAGTCCCTTTTTACATAAGATCTCTAATTACCCCATGGCCTAAGGGTAAAAGAGTTGGTTTTGAGAATTACTCAGAGACAGTCTTGAAAACTTTAGGGACTACTTTGGTAGTCCAGTTCTTCAGTTCAACGAAGGGGCAAATCTTGGATAGAAATTTGTTTTCTCATCCCTCCTCGTCTGTGATGGCGTTAATGCTCAAATTTTCAAAAACCTCGTATAATTCATCTTTTCGTTTCTCCTCTTGGTCAAAGCGAGCATTAGGGTCTAAGAGCCCTCCGGCTTTAAAAGTGACGTGTTGAGTGCATAAATGTTCTATATTTTATCCCTTATTTACCCATCTTATTGATGCACTCAAGCATGTTTAGTTGCATTTTAGGATAGATTTTACATAAACATCACAAATGGATAATATTGTACAGATGCTGCTGAATTTTGGTTTATTCTTACAGGTACCTATCGTGGCAGCATCCAGGGCAGCAGAGGAACATAAGATAGTTGCAGAGCTGGATTGAAGGGTTGAAGAATTCTGTCGGTTACAACACTGTCGTGACGACTGCCGTGGCAGAAAAGGCGACAGTGAAGACTAAGGTGATGGAAAATGCGAAGTGGAGTTCGATCGATAGAGCATTTAAAGCAAGATTTTTGTGGACCACTCGCATAACTGTCGGAGCCCAGAGCACAAGGAAGGCCTTGCCCTAAGTTTGAGGAAAAGTCAAAGCAAGAAGATAAGGCAGATTAAAAGACATCTACTCAGAGATTTAGTCTTTAATAAAGTTGTACTTTAATTCAAACTTTTATTCTTGGCCATTAAGAAAACTCAAGTCCAAGGCCTATATATATGCCTGTAATTCGACAAGGCAAAGGATATCTTGCTCCTAGCCGTCTTCCCCCAAAACCCTAGTCGTTTTCTCTCTCCATCATGTTCTAAACTTCCCTAGGGCCTAAGGGTTGATCTTGTAAGGTAGTTGTAAGGATTGTATTGTTTCCTAGGATTTTTCTGGTCAATTCATAAAAGCTTCAAGTTTATTTACTCTGGTTTCAACATCTCATAAGAGTTTCGGGAGAGCATTGTGAGGTTACCCATTTACTTAATATCGGGAGAGTTAAGTATACGAAAGGAATAAATACGAGTTTTCCAGTTTATGGTTAAACCATCTTGGCCTAGGGATAGGTACAAGGCTAAGTGGCTAAAGAAGAATTCACAAACATCAATGTTCATCCTTTGATTCACGTCGGGAGGTATCATCCAAGACGTGTTCATCAACAGAACTTGGGCCTAGGGATAGGACAAGTCACACCAGGGATTCTTGCAAAACTTGAAGTACATAGTTGTTGGTCGCTGCCGCGACAACAACAGACCGTTGCCGCGACAGGTGCTACCGCGACAGGCGCAACGACAGAAGCAACATAAGTTCCTCTGAACAGTGCAATAGCTGCACTACTGAGCAAATCAATACCAGCCTATTCTCTCATTCTGACTTCCTCGTTTACTTTAGTTTATCTTCAAGTTTTCCAAAATCACTTCATTTATATTATTTCTTTTCTTGTGCAGAGATTCAAGGATAAAAGTATTTCCAGTCCCTATGAAGATGATATCCGATACTCAGTATCACTTTATTACTTGCGACGTGTATACTTGCACCCAATTGCGATAGACTCTTTTACACGCAACAAGTTTTTGGCGCCGTTGCCGGGGACTGGCAACATACCTTTACCTTTAATTACTGCACTTTTTGTTTTTATTTCTTTTTTGTTTTTAGATGTTTTATTTTCCCTTTTCTTTTCACAAGTTTCTCCCATTGCTTTTGCACAGATCAAGACGTGGTAAAGAACCTGAATACGAATTAGATCCAGAAATCGATCGGACATACCATCTCAGGAACCAAGCCTGACTCTTGAAAGAAACAACTATCTCGAGGAAAGACTCGAAGCAATGGTGAACGAAAGACAACGTAACGAGGTAGATAACAACAACAACAACAACAACAACCCAAGGCTTTATGTTGATCCTCCTATTGATGCCCAAAACGATCGGCAACCGCTTATGCCTCAGCAACACGACAGACATGCCAGGAGTATATAGACAATGATCACGTTGAGCTGCAAACTACGCTGCTAGATGTGGAAGCTGAACACTTTGAACTAAAACCTGTGATGTTCAGCATGATAAACTCTGCCGTACAATTTGGTGGCTCTGCTACAGAGGATGCACGTGAACATCTGAAAACCTTCAAGGAGATCTATGGATCATTCAGACAACCGGGAATAAGCCCAGAAGTACTAAGACTTCGACTATTTCCTCATTCATTGAGGGATAGAGCAAAAACCTGGTGGAACAAGTTAACGCCGGGTTCAATAAGAACTTGGGCGGATCTCTGTCGTGAATCTCTCTCTAGTTTTAATCCTTCTATTTTATCTGAATGATTGCGTAACGAGATTGCTACTTTTCAACAGGAAGTTGACGAACCAATGCATGAGGCGTGGGACCGATTTACAACTCTCTTACGAAACTGCCCGATGCATGGATTCCCTGTATGGAATCAAGTTGTCAAATTCTATAATGCTGCCAATGCACACACTCAGATGAGGATAGACTCAACAACAAACGACTTGTTACTAGACAAGGAACCAGAAGATGCAATGCTGGTGTTGAAAAAGTTAGCAAAGAATGATGAACAATTCCCCACAGCTCGAAGAGGAGGGAGACGAGGAGCATCTGTCAAGGAGTACGAATCTGACAACTCGGTAAAAACTCAAATTGCATACCTCACCAAGGTAGTTGAAAACCTGCAGAGGAAGGAATCTAAGGTAGTATTTTCTGTCGAGGATGTGTGTGAAAATTGTAGTGGAAACCATAGTACAAATAGTACCCATACAATTGGAAGAGGGAATGTATGTTGGAAATTACAACAAGAACATAAGCTATGATTCCAACAACTACAACCCAAATTGGAGGAAGGACCACAAATTTTCCTGGAGTAACCCAAACAACGCATTGAATCCTCCAGTCCAGAATAACCAGAACCAAGGAGGTCCCAGAATACTGTCACGATAGCAACCATAGCAGCAGCCACAACAGCAGCCGACAGCCACAACAAGCATACTGGAACAGACCCTAGCAACCTTCATGTCTCAGACTGGAGCATATATGGCCAACATGGACCATTTTGTCAAGAAAACTGAAACCTTCATGGATAAGACAGAGATGAGAATGACAAACCATTAAGCTACCTTAAAATCTCTAGAGACACAGATGGGTCAGGTTTCACAGTTCATCAACACAAGGCAGAATGGAGGATTCCCTAGTGATACTGAGGTCACTAGAAAACCCACACATGAGCAGTGCAAAGCCATTACAACGAGAAGTGGGAAACAACTACAATGGCCGATAATTAAAGGAACATCTGGTAAGGAAATGACCCTACAGACACCTGCCTCGGCAGAAGGGAAGAAACCTACTACCGTCACCCCTGCCACGACAACAGAAGAAGAAGAGGAGGCGACAGAAGAAGCTGAAAATTGTAAGCCTCCTCGGATTCGATTCTCTTGTGAAGACGCCTCGAAGACTGCCGTCCTCCACCCCTTTTCCACAGCGGTTACAAAAACAGAAACATGAGTACCAACTTAAGAAAATCTATGATGTTTTTAAGCAAGTACACATCAACATTCCTCTGTTGGAGGCCATTAAGTAGATGTCTGGTTATGCAAAGTTCCTTAAAGATGCAATGTCCAGGAGATCCAGACTTGGGGAATTTAAAACTGGAATGATGACAGAAGGATGCATGGTAATCTTACATAAGCGACCACCCCAAAGAAGAAGGATCCTGAGAGTTTCATCATACCATGCATAATTGGTGATAAGTTTGTGGGTAAGGCACTTTGTGATCTTGGTTCTAATATTAATCTAATGTCCAAATCTATTTTTCAGAAGCTAGGTATTGGACAAGCAAGACCCACAACAGTCTTGCTGCAGCTGGCAGACCGCTCTTACGTACAGCCGAAAGGAAAGATTGAGGATATTCTGGTAAGAGTGGATAAATTTATATTCCCTGTTGACTTTTGTTGTTTTAGACTGTGAAGCAGATGAGAATGCACCGATCATCCTAGGGCGACCCTTCCTAGCCACAGGTAGAACAGTGATTGATGTAGAGAAGGGAGAACTGCCTATGAGAGTCAATGACCAACAGATAAAGCTCAATGCTCTCCAAGCCATAAAACTAGCTGATGTAGAGGAAGAATGTAAGGCAATATCAGAAGTAATCATAGACCAACCCTGCATCAGATCAAGCTGTCACGACAGACAATTTGGTCACTGCCACCGCAGTCACCTAGAAGACTACCACGACAGCGTTGACGATAGTGACTACTCAGACAATGACGTATCTGACACTGAAGGTCCTGAGGAGGTAAATTTGATAGGCACACGTCCAGGTAAGTTCTTTGAACCATTGAACTATACCTCTAATGAACATGTGATTCAAAAGCCTTCAATAGATCAGCCACCTACCTTAGATCTAAAACCCCTGCCAGGGCAGCTTAAATATATTTTTCTTGGTCTTAATGATACGTTGCCGGTAATCATCTCTTCTAAGTTGATGCAGGAATAGGAACAACAGCTGATCAGGATGCTACAACAGCATAAGAAGGAGATTGGATGGACCATTACCGACATCCAAGGCATCAGTTCGTCAATTTGTATACATAAGATCCTCTTGAAGGATGACCATAAGCCGACAATTGATGCCCAGAGAAGACTAAACGAAGCTATGCGAGAGGTGGTACGAAAAGAGATTATCAAGTGGCTTGATGCTGGAATTATCTACGCCATCTCAGATAGAAAATGGGTGAGCCCGATGCAATGCGTACCCAAGAAGGGAGGCATAACGGTGGTAACCAAAAAGGATAACGAGTTAATCCCATCCAGGACTGTGACCGGTTGGAGGGTTTGTATGGACTACCGGAAGCTTAACAAAGCTACCCGGAAGGACCATTTCCCCTTACCCTTTATTGATCAAATGTTAGATAGATTAGCGGGGAAGCCTTATTATTGTTTCCTTGATGGTTACTCAGGTTACAATCAAATTGCAATTGCAATAGAGGATCAGGAGAAAACCACTTTCACATGCCCATAAGAAACATACGACTTTCGAAGAATGCCATTTGGATTATGCAATGCACCAGCGTATGATGGCAATATTCTCAGATATGGTGGAAGATTTCATGGAGATCTTCATGGATGACTTTTCCGTCTTTGGAGACAGTTTCAATGATTGCCTAGGCAATTTGAAGAGGTGCTTGAAAGATGTGAGCAGGTCAACCTTGTATTGAATTGGGAGAAATGCCACTTTATGGTGGATGAGGTCATAGTGCTTGGACACAAGGTCTCCTACCGCGACATAGAAGTGGACAGAGCAAAAATCGAAGTCATTGAAAAACTGCCGCCACCCACCACAGTCAAGGGCATTAGAAGTTTCTTAGGACACGCAAGGTTTTATCGTAGATTCATTGCAAATTTTTCTAAAATCACTAAACCCTGTGTCTTTTGTTGGAACATAATATGGCCTTTGATTTCAGTACTGAATGTACTGAAGCATTCAGGACACTGAAGGAGAAGCTGGTAACAGCCCCAATAGTGCAGCCACTAGACTGGAGTTTACCATTCGAGATCATGTCTGACGCCAGTGACTATGCTGTCGGGGCAGCACTAGGGCAACGGAAGGAGAAACACTTCCACGTTATATATTATGCCAGCAAGACCCTAAATGATGCCCAGATAAACTACACCACAACAAAGAAGGAGTTGCTAGCGGTGGTGTTCGCCTTTGACAAGTTCATACCATATATACTTGGAACAAAAGTGGTGGTCCATACGGATCATTCAACACTAAAATATCTGTTCACCAAGAAGGATGCAAAACCACGGCTAATACGTTAGATTCTGCTATTGCAAGAATTCGATATAGACATCAAGGACAAGAAGGGAACAAAAAACCAAGTAGCAGGTCACTTGTCAAGAATGAAGATGGGAAAGGACAAAGCTAAAGACAAGATTAACATACATGAGACCTTTCCACACGAGCAGTTATTCACTGCCACCAGCACTGCCGCGACAGTCATGGCGGCAGGTAAGCTTCCTGAAACCCCTTGGTATGCTGACATAGTAAATTACATTGTGAATGGTTTATTACCTCCTGAACTTAATTACCAAGCAAGGAAGAGGTTCCAAAATGATGCAAAACATTATTATTGGGACGAACCTATTCTATTTAAGCACTGTGCATATCAGACCATCAGGAGATGCATACCATAAGAAAAACAGGAAGAAGTGCTCCACCACTGCCATGCTGCTCCTTATGGAGGACACTTTGGAGGAAACAAAACTGCTGCCAAAGTTCTGCAATCTAGTTTCTTTTGGCCTACATTGTTCAAGGATGCACAAGCCTTTTACAATCATTATGACAAATGCCAAAGGACTAGAAATATCTCTAGAAGGCATGAGATGCCCCTACAGAACATTTTCGAAGTCGAAATTTTCGATGTTTGAGGAATCAACTTCATGGGACCATTCCCAGCCTCTTGTGGGAATTTGTACATACTATTGGCAGCGGACTACGTGTCCAAGTGGGTAAAGGTTATCGCCACGCAAAAGAATGATGCCAAGACCGTGCAAAGATTTATCCACAAACATATCTTCACAAGGTTTGGCATACCAAGGGTGATCATTAGTGATGAGGGTAGGCACTTTGACAACAGGGTAATTGCTAGTGCGTTGAAGAAGTATGGAGTTAAGCACAAGATCGCAATAGCATATCACCCTCAAACCAATGGGTAGACTGAAATCTCAAATAGAGAAGTGAAGAACATCCTGGAAAAGATGGTTAAACTAATCAGAAAGGACTGGTCTCTTTACCTGAATGATACATTATGGGCCTACATAACTGCATTTAAAACACCATTTGAGAATGTCACCCTACCGCCTCATCTATGGAAAAAACTGCTACCTACATGTCGAGGTAGAACATAAAGCATATTGGGCTATCAAGACAGTTAACATGGACCGGGACAAAGCAGGGCAGAAAAGACAACTGGACTTAAATGAAATTGAAGAAATCCGAGCCATGGCCTACGACAAAACAAAGAAGTGGCACGACAGAAAACTACTGCCACGACAGTTCACCCTAGGGCAGAAGGTGTTATTGTTCAACTCTAGGTTGAAGCTTTTCCCGGGAAAGCTAAAGTCTAGGTGGTCTAGACCCTTCCAAGTAGTCCAGGTTTTTCCTCATGGTGCCATCACAATCAGATCAATCAAGGACGGACACCAATTCAAAGTAAATGGACAAAGGCTAAAGCATTATCAGGGGACTGAAGCCCCAAGAGAGCGGGAAGTAGTTACTTTAAGAGATGCCCCTCAAGGCATCCCTAATTTAACTTATTTTATTTTATTTTATTTATTTTTACTGTTTTAGGAAATAAGAATTTAATAGTTTGTTTATTTTAGTTTTTAGGTAAATAAAAGAAGCAGAGTAAGGAGAAAGAATGAATCAGCTCACCACACTCACAACAGCCCAAGAAGCCCAATTGCAACAAGGCTGTCGTGACAGCCGGTCACCAGCTATCGTGGCAGACGCACAAAATATAGCCTGTCACAAAGCTGTCGTGACAGACACAGAAACGCGTAATAGACGCCCAGCAGACACGGAAACGCGTAACGAACGCGTCAGGAAACTGCGTGACAGTTGGCTCTGTTTTTCACGCCACCCGTTACGGCTTCAACGGGCAGAAAATCCCGTTCTATATAAACCCTTACCTCTATTTCATTTTTCACCTCATTCTCTTATCTCTACTTTGTTTCAGAGCATTTTATCTTTTCAAGAATTTTCTTTCATTTTTACAGTTTTCTTACAATGACAACGAGATAAACTAGAAGAAGTGATGCCTCCACATCTGCCACGGTAGTCTCCACTCGGCAGATTCAGAGAAAAGATACTATGATTCTTTTCAAAAACGGGAGATGTGGGAGGAAAGAGGCTTCACCTACACAAAGAAGACATGAGATCTAGGGCTTAAAGGGTTCATTGCCAAACGGATCATTGCATTAAAGTGGCAGATGTTTGCAGCACAACCTGAAGAGATGAACGTTACACTTGTCCGCGAATTTTATGCTACCGTCACATCCAAGGATGCCACGACAGTCACTGTTAGGGGTAAGGAAATCTCTCTCGAGCCAGCCTACATCAATACACTCTATGACATATATGTGGGTAGGAAAGAGGATGCACACAGTTGGTTTATCAGTAATCTGTCACCTGCAGACTATGACGACATCATGGCAGACCTGACTGAAGAGGGCACCAACTGAAACGATGATCCAAACATAGATGGACGGTGCGGAGAACCCAACTCACACCTGCTGCAAAGCTTTGGAACCACTTTGTAAAGAAGCGTCTCATGCCAACATCGCACAACAGAACAGTGGACCGACAGAGGCTTGCCCTTGTACACTCCATCATTAACGAGCGATAGATCAACGTTGGTAAATACATCCTCTTCTTCCCCTACTTAATCACATCCCTCTGCCGAGCCAATAATGTGCCCGAAATCGATGAAAATGTGAAGATCCAGGGTAAGGGGTAGACGCAACAGAACATCTACAGCTTAATAGAACTGAAGGCAGCCACCCCTATGGCGTATGTTGATCCCTCTACACAACCAGAAGCCACCTCCTCCAACCAAATAATTCAACTACTGAAAAAGATGGAGGCACGGCAGCTGGGATTCATGGAGTACATGAGGGACTTCACCACTGCCACGGTAAACTTTATAAAAGTTGAGTTAAATTATCTAAACGTGCAGTTTCCCTCTTTTCGAGAAACCCTTCTCTCTACCCCTACATCTGCTGCCAGCCCTAAGACGCCCACACCGACAACTACCTCTGTTACACCCTCTGCCACGGCCGGAGACATCGATAGACGATCTGCCACCCCTCGAGGAACCAAACGAAAGAAGCCACTGCCAGAAATAGACCTAAAATATTTTGAAGGTTTCTCCTCCTTCTCATTCTGGCAGGATGACTCTGACTCTGAGCCCTCTGTCTTCCGGGAGATAGCCAAGGACTTCCCTCCGATGAAGAAGAAAAGGCTTGATATTGATGTTGAGGGACCCTGCCGCGACAGAGCAGACGGTAGCAACAACAGCAGCGACAATGAACTCGAGGTACTGGACAAGGCCCCAAAAATCTCACCCACTAGAGTCCAACCACCTCGAGAGGCCAAGAAGAAGGTAGCCTCACCCTCTCCAACTCCAAAGCCAGCCTCTGCCACCAAAGTAACTGCCCGCAGATAGCTCCGCATCGACAACAGCAGTGACGACAACTCTTCAACTTAAGTTCTTTTACTCTTTATGTCGTCAGTGATTTTATTTGATATTTGTGATGTTTTTATTTTTCTGTTTGTGTCATGCATTGATGACAATGCAACCCTCGAGTTTGGGGGTAGGCAGTCCTCATTTAATTAATGAACTTAATTTAATTTGTGTCTCATTACTAGATACTTTTTGTGTCAAAAAAATGGCTTAAGTCTTTGAACTGCACTTACCTGCCTTGACATTCTCTGTCGTGACAGTATCTTTAGGGTGTTAGGAATTATTTAGAGCCTTACTATAGTTCTGAACTTTAAAAACACCTTTGTGACTTATATGTTGTCTAGACTACTGTTAGTAAACTTAGAATAGAAAGCTTAACCGCTTGAGTTAGAAAAAAAAGAGAAGAGAAGAAAAAAAACTTAGACTCGGTTGCCCATAGAGGTGCCTAACACCGGCTCTAGGAAGATAGCCAGAGGTGCCCAAAACCGGCTCTAGTAGAAATAAGAAAAAAAAACTTTGGTCTAAGTTAGAAAAAACCTAAAGGAGCCTAAGAATCGCCTCCAGTTAAAAATTAGTTTAAAATAAAACTCAAGTGAGTAGCATAACTATCTAGTTACTAAGGAGCCTACACACATATTTGTTCACAAAAACTGCACACACTTGCACAAGAATTATAGCATTGCCCTGGATAAGTCCATAAACACCCGAAAAGGTAATGCTCTTGATAGTGAAGGTGTTGTAGGTAATAGTTGTTCACTGAGTTAAACCAAAGCCAAAACGTTTCATTCTTAATTAGGTTGCATTTTCTCAAGACAAGCAATAACTTGAGTTTGGGGGTGTGTTGAGTGCATAAATGTTCTATATTTTAGCCCTTATTTACCCATATTATTGATGCACTCAAGCATGTTTGGTTGCATTTTAGGATAGATTTTACATAAACATAACAAATGGATAATATTGCACAGATGCTGCTAAATTTTGGTTCATTCATGCAGGTACCTGTCGTGGCAGCATCCAGGGCAGTAGAGGAACAGAAGATAGTTGCAGAGCTGGATTGAAGGGTTGAAGAATTCTGTCAGTTACAACACTGTCATGACGACTGCCGTGGCAGAAGAGGCGACAGTGAAGACTAAGGTGATGGAAAATGCGAAGGATATATAGCTCCTAGCCGTCTTCCCCCAAAACCCTAGTCATTTTCTCTCTCCATCATGTTCTAAACTTCCCCTAGGGCTAAAGGTTGATCTTGTAAGGTAGTTGTAAGGATTGTACTATATCGTAGGATTTTTCGGTTCAATTAATAAAAGCTTCAAGTTTATTTACTCTGGTTTCAACATCTCATAAGAGTTTCGAGAGAGCATTGTGAGGTTATCCATTTACTTAATATCGGGAGAGTTAAGTATACAAAAGGAGTAAATACGACTTTTCCAGTTTATGGTTAAACCATCTTGGCCTAGAGATAGGTACCAGGTTAAGTGGCTAAAGAAGAATTCACAAACTGCGGTGTTCATCCTTTGATTCACATCGGGTCGTATCATCCAAGATGTGTTCATCGACAGAACTTGGGCCTAGAGATAGGACAAGTCACAACAGGGATTCTTGCCAAACTTGAAGTACAAAGTTGTTGGTTGCTGCTGCGACAACAACAGATTGCTACTGCGATATGTGCTGTCGCGACAGGCGCAACGATAGAAGCAACAGAAGTTCCTCTGAACAGTGCAATAGCTGCACTACTGAGCAAATCAATACCGACCTATTCTCTCAATCTGACTTCCTCGTTTACTTTAGTTTATCTTCAAGTTTTCCAAAATCACTTCATTTATATTATTTCTTTTCTTGTGCAGAGATTCAAGGATAAAAGTATTTCCAGTCCCTGTGGAGACGATATCCGATACTTAGTATCACTTTATTACTTGCGACGTGTATACTTGCACCCAATTGCGATAGACTCTTTTACATACAACATGACGCTTAGAAGTGGGTACGTCATTGGCTCCTCCTCAACTTCTTCTTCCTTCTACTTTATCTTCATGCTTTCCTGCCGCTCCTTAGTCTCAGCTTTCTTTTGCCATTTATTGGGTCTAAAGCCCAAACCAAATCAGTCTCTCTTTGCTGGGATCACCACTTGATAAGGCTTTCCTCGTCTTCCTTTTTTAACTTCCTCTATTGGCTTCCCAAAGGAAATTTCCTCTGTCGCACATACATTCATTTCGTGATTAACATCTCCATTTTCGAAGAACATAAGTTCCTTGCTATTCATATTGGCTTGAACCATTCGTTTAAACTCTAAGCAACTCTGGATCTCATGTCCTTCAGCTTCATGGTACTCCCAGTATGGTTTTTCATCATCCTTCATCTTCGAGTTCATTTCCTTTAATAACCCTGCCGCTACTAATTGAGCCCATACCCAACTCATGGGCGCCTTAATTTCTTCAATATACTCCTTGATCACTCTCTTTTCTTCCTCGAGCACAACACTCACCTCCATCTGTTGGTGGTTTGGCAACGTATTTCCCTTTTCTTCAGAAGTTTCAAATGACAACATGCCTGATTTTCTTAGATCATCCACCACCCTTTTGAAATCGGTACAGTTCTTAATGGTATGCCCCCTCACTCCTGCATGGTATTCACATTGGGCCTTCTCGTCGTACCACGGTGGATAAGGCGGTGAGAACGGAGGGATGTGTCTAGGCCTTCTCCTGCATGGTATTCACATTTTTCACACTCGGCTGGCTTCTCCCTTGTGCTTTTCTACATCAAGGCTGACTTCAAACTTGTCTTTCAGATTCTGTTCTTTAAGCGCTTCGATTTCTAACTTAGCCCGTGTTAACTCTTCTCTCAGAATGTCAGCCTCTAAAGGAATCACTTTCAAATGTTCTTCTATAGACTTGGCGGGCCCAAGAGTAGGTAGCATAACCTTGTCATTCATCCTCTTATGCCTCCAAATATCATAATCAGGAGTATTCATGCAATGCTTGTCAGACACTAACTTCATATAATAACACATCTTCCATGCGTCACTGGTTTCTTGCACCTTCCGCCTAAACTCCCCTTGAAACTCAAATTATGACGTTCCAAGCTCTGAGGTGAAGGGAACAAACTCTCGCGATCCATATTGACGTAAAACTAACAAAGGTGCACAACCAATTCCTCCCCATAAGCCTAACAGCATCAGAAAGTTGTAATCTCCACATCCATACCTTACTTTAGCATGTCCCATCCATGGTACCCTCCACTTGATGTCTTCATCACGACGATATCTGAAGATATCTACCCACTTGCTTCTCTTGATACTCGGCCAATCTTGTGCCAAAAATTCTCGAAGTGGGGAAAAGTTCGGGGAGAACACGTTGATAAGGCCAAAGTTGGACACTCCTAGAAATGACTAAGGGACCAAAATTGAAGTAAATGAGCACATCCTCTGAAACACACACCTTCCACTTTTCGACAAGCATTCAAGGAGATGAAGGTTTCAGCTAGCACTGCAGGCACTGGATTGACACTTCTCTTCAACTTCTCAAAGAAATCTAATAGGGCCACATCAATGTTTCCCAACACCTTTGGAAAAATTACTAAACCATAAATTGCAATGGCCAAGAGGTCTACCCTTTTCATGATGTCTGGATGGACTGGAATAATGTTTCGAATGCATGACCAAGGAAAATTAAAACTTCCCCCTCTTTTCTGCATCTACCCTTCAACCCATTCATCGCCCATTCCAACAAATGAAACAAGTTTTGAGTGTGAGTTTTTGTTTTTGGGCGGCTTTGTATACACCCAATTTCCCTTCACCTTAGGCATATTGAATAAAGCTAAGTACTCCTCGAAAGTTGGCATCATGTCCTCTCCGTTAAATGAAAAGAAAAAATAACCAGGGTTCCAGAACTGAATCAAAGCTTTCAGAAACGGCTCATCAACCTTTACAAACAGAAGGTATGCTATGTCGCCATAAGACTCACGAAACAACTGTTTGTTCTTATAATCGAAATGGTCCCAAATCTCACGCAACTCTTGCACATCATTTTTCTTAACACTAACACGAGCATACTCCGAAGTTTCTGTCTCGTGGCCCACACCCTGTAACACCCCAATTTTGGGCTTAGAAGTTTAGGGTCTGAATCGGACCGGTCTGATTTTAGGTTCGAATATAAAAGGAGGTTTTAGGGAAAGCCTAGTTCGGGATGCTTTAAAAATATGGAAAAACATCTAAAAATCCTCTTTTAATATATATAAGAGAGTGGCGAAATCAATTTTACAAAATAAGGTTTGGAAATACAACATTTTTGAATAGTGACTAAAATGCGATTTTTGAAAAGTTTAGTGGTGACTGTTTTGTATGGATTGAAACTTTGAATCTTTAAGGAGCTAATTTACCCAAGAATGATTTCTCCAGATTTTTCTTAAATTTAAGTGATTTAATTAATGTTTAATTAATTAAATGAAAAAGGGAAACCACCTTTTAGAATTACATAACTAACTTTTCTTAAAATTTTCTCATCTCTTTTTCTCTCAAAATTCCCTTATCCAAACACTTTTGTCCAGCAACTTTTTCATTGATTTTCACTCCAATTGATGAGGTTTCAATCATCAATTAATTCCTAATCCACTCTACATCAAATCATTTTGATTTGCTTATTGGATTTTCAAGAAAATTGGCTCAAATCAAGGAGAAATCACCATTTAGAGGTAAGGTTGTTCTTCTCCTCTAAATACTCAATTCTTTACTGAAATTCCCAAGTTATCAATCCTTAATTTAAGTTTTATAAATGGTTTTAATGATATGAACTTTATTTTGGCTTAAAACTCAAGATTTGGAGGAAATCTTGAAGAATTTCGTTGTGATTGTTTGGGCTCTGTTTTAAGATGATTCTTAAATGTATTTTGGTTGTCTAATGATGTGAAAATGAGGTTTTATCAATGCAATCCCGAATAGGTTGAATTTCCTAAGTTTTTGCTTATGAAAATGGTGATTTTTGGGGTGATCTTGGTGTTTTGTTATAGCTAGAGGTATAAGAACAAGTTTAGGTTTATTTTGGATGTTAATTGATGTTTAGAAATGGTTAGAAGTGATGGATCTTGGCTGGGTTATGTTTTGGAAGAGTTTGGAGGTGATTTCGGTTGTGTTTGGTAGCCGAAATGTTAGTTTTGGTTAGAGCAGCGAGTTTAGGTGTGATGGCTGAAGATTTTAATGCATGATGATGCATTAATCCTCTGCATTGATGTGTTTAAAACAGGAGAGACATCTTTGGATACTTGTGGTGTTGATCCGGAGGCTTGATCGGTGTTTCGACAAGCTTGCGAAACGGAATTGGTGAGTGAAGTTGGGTTTCCAGCTTTGAAACAAATGTTTGAAGGTTTTGGGAGCTTAGTTTAAGTCTAAGAAACTTAACTAAGCTCAAGAGTAAGTTTTCGGAAAAACTCTCTTGGGTGAACGATGAGGTGGTTAGATGCATTGTCTTTAATTTGTATGTTTAAATTTTGTTTTAAAAGCATGTTTTAGCATGGTTAATGCTGGTTTTGAAAGCCATGTGTTGAAGGATGCTCAAGGTAAGAGATCCTTGGTTTGACATTTGTAAATGTGGTTTTGATGCATAATGATGCATGATGATTAAATGGCTTTGATTAATGCTTTAAAATAGTGAATTGTTGATGATAAATGATGTATATTGGCAAGTGATGTGTTGGTTTTAAAGTACTTAAATCGGATATAGTTAGCCGGCTATAGGATTGTGTGCACTGTGAATAAAGTCGCCTTGGGTGTTGAGGGGTTGTAATTGTACCGTAAACTCCATCCAAGTACACTAACGAGAAAGGTAAGATCACAATGGTGGTTAAAAGTCCATGTGTGGATCTTGTGTTGTGTGTCCCGTGTTCTCGTTAGTTGAGTTATACAACTACCAGTGAGTGATGTTGAGGGGTTGTGATTGTACCGGTAAACTCCATCACAGGTGTTGAGGGGTTGTGATTGTACCGGTAAACTCCACCTTGTATGTTCGGTAGTGTGTATGAAGCGTATGGGACAACGCTTGTAATCCGCGTATCCGATTGTGTTTTGTGTTGTAAATGGTTATGGATTATCACTCGGAAGCCAATATGACATGTTGGTTTTAATAAAGCATGAGATGCTTGTTATGTATGCAAGGTTGCATGAATAATGATGATTATGTGGTGAAATGCCTTGTTAAAAGTGTTTTATAAAAGCATTATTGTGTTGTTTCTTTAGAGCATGTCTCACTAAGCAATTGTGCTTACGCTCTCTCTCTTGAACCAATAATGCAGATAATTGAAGTGTTTGAAGGCAACAAGGAGGCTAAGAGTCCAAGGGAAAACCTAGCTCATGTATGGTGATGTTTTCATAACACTATTAGTTTTTGATATTTGGCAATGGGAACCTAGGATGTGTTTTGGGAGATGTTTTGGACTCCCTAGTTGTGGCATGATGCCTTTGATGATTTGGATTTGTAAATGGCCATTTTGATGCTTGATTTGGTGTTTTGTTGGTTGCTTGGTTTTGGATACTAGGTTGCATGCCTATAGACTTGTGGAATTCCATGTTGATGTTATGAATGTGTTTTGAAGTTGCAAACATGTACCTTATTTGTATGATGACTTGTTGGCATGATTAGGAAGTCACTAGGATGTGTTTAAGTGGTTTAATGCATGTTTAACCAGCAATTTCTACAGCTTCTGGGCAACCCGTATCGATACACTCGTAGGCGTTTCGAAACGGGGGCCTGTAATGGCCTTGGTGTTTCGAAACGGCTGATGACCGTATCGAAACGGTTTTGGCACTAGAAGGCCCAGTTTCGAAACAAGTCTCGAAATGAACCCATGTTTTGGAACGGTCAACACCGTTACGAAACAGGTGACCGTTGGGCACTGATTTGAATAGTTTTGAGGTTTGCATGCTTTACGTCTTAGTCCCAAAATTGTATTTGCAATAGCATGAGCTTGAGATGTCCGATTGAGGTGAAATTTAACAGGGAAGCATGAAATACGACTAATTAAATATTGGTAACCTTAAAATTAGTTAAGACCCTCTAATTTCCAGAATTTACAATTTGGTCTCTAACATTTGTATTTTGTGCAATTGAGTCCCTTATTGTAATTCGATCGTTGTTCTTTTCACGTAAGTATTTTTCAAGAGTATGCTTAGGGTTAATGTGCATCTAGACAAGATTAAAAAGAAAAAAAGGGTCGTTAATCAAGGTTGACTTTCGGGTTGACTTTGGTTTTCCCTGTGTAATCTTCGTAGTTCGGGTCAACCGTCTAGGCCGGGCTAAGGGGGTTACATTTGGTGGTATCAGAGCTGAGTTTTCGTGTAAATGGGAATGGTTATGTGGGTGATGTATGTGTGATTGTATGATGTGCCTTTTGAATGAAAGTATGATGTATGAATTGTGAAGTATGTTGCAATTGTGATGCTATGCTATGTTGAAGCATGTTAGAGGAACCCATTGCCATATCAAAACTAATGAAAGGAATTGTTTTTGGAAAATGATCTTGAGTACTTGGATTACTTACCTTGTTGAGCCTAATTATGTTTATTGCATTTGTGTCAGTGCATTGTAGTTTCTTATAAATGGGGCCTCGTAAAGAAATGAGGATGAATACGAGAGCTATGGTTGAGAATGAGAATGAGGAAAACGTTGAGAATGTTGTGGATATACCTCCTCCTCCTGGTGGTGGACCGCCCGGTGGTGGTGGTGCTGGAGGTGATGGTGCTGGTGCTGGGGTCGCTGGACTTGAAGCTGTGCAGGGGCAAGCTGCTCCTGACATGACTGTACTGATACAGGCTATTGCTGGAGCCTTCCAAGCAGCAGTACCTGGAGCTCACGGAGCTGTGCATCAGGGTGATGCAAATGTGAGATTACCCTTGGAACGTCTTCGCAGTCTGGGAAGGACTGAGTTCAGAGGTTTATCTCCTGAAGGTTCTGAGTCTTGGTTGGAAAGCACCAAGAGGATATTGGGACAAATGAACTGCAACGATGTGCAGAAGTTAGGTTGTGTGGTATCGCTGTTACATGATGATGCGTATACTTGGTGGACGACCACTGTCTCCGGAATGGAGGAAGTTGATGTGACTTGGACGTTCTTTCTGAACGCATTCAAGCGAAAGTATCTAGGTGTGCGATACCTGGATGAGAAGAAAAGAGAATTCATGTCTCTGGTGCAAGAAAGCATGACGGTGGCTGAGTATGAGATCCAGTTTGTCCGCATTAGCCAGTACGCACCTAAGCTTATCCCTGATGAGCGGGAAAGGTGTGAGCGTTTCCTATATGGTTTGATGTCGGATGTGAAGACCTTTATGCTTGCTGCTGTGTATAAAGATTTTGATGTGCTGGTTAGTAGGGCGAAGGACATTGAGCAGAACTTGGGTCTGTCTTCCAGAGGTGTTAGTTCTAGCTCGGGCAAAAGAGCTGCTGAGTATAGTTCCGGTGGTAGACGGAACAAGAGAGGACGAGATAAGAGGTATCAGTCATCTGCTAGGCGTGGTAATGGAGGGCATGGTGCGCTTGTTCAGGGAGACAGGATGAGAGCTGATCAGAACACGTGCTGGACGTGTGGATCGTGTGGCCATTTGAGGCGTGATTGTCCTCGAGCAGCGAGGGAGGTTCAGGCTCCTGTGGCAGTGCCCGGTAATTCGTGTTGGAATTGTGGTTCGGCTGACCACATGAGGAGGGAGTGTCCTTTGTTGGCCGGTGGTGGTCAGGGACATGCTCCTGGGGTTGTTGCACCACAGAGAGGTCGTGGGCGCGACCATGGTAACTTCCAGCGCAGAGATGATGGTGGAAGGAATGTGGTGCATGTGGTGGCTGTTCAACCTAAGGGTGGCGGCCAGGCTCGAGTGTATGCTCAGCGAGAGGGGAGAAATGACACATATGTGATCGCAGGTGTAAGACCCCCTACTCGGCCTGAACGAGAACCGGGTCGGAGAGCATTATTGGAAACCAATGCGGAACAATTATTAATATTTAATCGTCAAAATCTTCTTAATAACTCGACTTAATGAAAGTTATTAAATCTCTTTTGAACCTGTCTGACTTAGTAATCAAATCCTATAAACCCTAATCTTGTAATCTTTACCGGGTTTACGAATTGGTATGTTTAAATTCTTAAAAAAAACAAAAAGGAAGCTGACCGTACCGAAACGCCCTAAGCCGTTTCGGTACGACTAGACCACGGTCAATATTTTTGACTTCTTCTTCCTGACCGTTTCGATACGGCTTGACCCGTATCGGTACGGGTTGACCGACCTTGACCTAGCTTGGACCCGTTTCGAAACCAGTTCTGAAACAAGGGTTGACAGTGGCAAAATAGTTCCGAAACGGCATCACTTCGTTTCGGTACAGGGGTCGACAGTAGCAAAACTGTTCCGAAACGGCATCACCTCGTTTCGGAACACTCTGTCCCATAGGCTTATTTTTGGTTAGTCGTACCGGAACGCCATCACCCGTTCCGATACGATGACCTGTAATAGTAGAATTTTATCTGGTTTTTATGCATTTTTCATACTAAACCGTGTCCGATCAAGCCGAAACTTTACATACAACTTATTCCTACTAGTGTCTACCAACATGCAAATTTTTACAGTTATTCCAATAAGTTTACCCCATTTTTACCATAATACCAAAAGCATATTTTAGACTAGTTTAGCCAAAAGTATAGAAGGTCAAGTTTAAGTCTTTGAACTTATTACAAAATAGACAAGCCGTTGCCACAACAAAAAGAGCATAGCAACTATGATAGCTACCTTGCCACTTCACTAGGAGTTATAAAATAATTACATTACTTGATATGGAGTAGTGACTTGTCTTGCAACCGATCCGATTCTTCAAGAAACAACCTCCTAACCTGAGAATGTATGAAGACAAATACATTAGGCTCTCAAGCCTAGTGAGGTAATCAAATAACAGCAAGTAAAGAATATCATGAGTGCATTATTATGAATTCATATGATCATCTTAGGGCTTAGCATGAATACATGGTTGATTTGTATAAAGCTTAAACAATCATAAATTTTCCTTGGATGGAATTAAATTCATGGATACTCGAATTCCTCCGCCTCGCCAAAACATGGATGGTCTTATTCCCTCCGCCTCACCAATTGACCAATAACAACACATCCCTTCGCCCCGCCAATCATAATAGGCCTTAGCCTTAGGACCGTAGTCCACCCGAAACACTGAGCTCATGAATTCTATGGCATGCCAATTGTACCCCGAGTTATTCCAAACCAAGGCATATCATATTTATAATTTCCAATGAATCACAATAGAACAATGACATGATAATTTCATAATTTCAACATAGATAATAACTCTTGCACATATACTTGACATAAAGTTTCATGGCAATGCTTACCTCAATGGCAATGTACACTAACTATAGTCAATGCTTAAATGATGACTTACCGACACTTACCCAAGTGTCCAATTTATTATCCGATGCTTTCGCCTTGATAGTAATGTTTAGCGAAACGATGATAAACACTAAATGACAATCCGGGAAGGCGTTTCGCCTAACCCGAAACTCCGATTACACTCACCCTGACAATCCGAAGCTTCAAGGTTCTCGAATGGAAATTCCTTTGCTTTTAGCTTGAGATGGAGATGGTGTAGCTTCTATTCCTTCTCCTTGAGCTAGGAAATATTAATGGAAGATCATTAGAATCGATATTTCGATATCAAAATCCATATAACAATACCACAACGGGTATCCGATTCAATATGAACAACTTATTGAAATACCTATGAATCAATCAAACCCTAACTCAAGATTGAAGCTAATTAACCATGGAATCTCACAATTAACTAAGAGATATAGCTTACCCGGTTGCTAGAGATGATTCGAAATTGACTAAGTCAAGGATTTACAAGGCTTGAAACTCCATCAATGGAGGTGTGTGCTTAGGTAAGGATGAAGAAGATGGTGATATATTCCTAAGACAAACTTTCGGTGGTTATCATAAAGCCTAGCACCAATTTAATTTGTGAGCTTTCCTTCTCTTGAAGGAAAGAAATCTGATAACTCCACGTATGGAGTAATTTAAATTACAATTGGTCCAATTACTTAATTGGTCCGTCAACTTCCTTACTTTCCCGAATTGTCCCTTTATTTCTTAATTCTTACAATATGGTCACTAGATGCTTGATATTACATAATAAACTTAAATTCGAATGCTTCTAAGCCTGATTAATATTTGATAACAATAATTAACTTGCCAGGGAAACCTCTAAAGCTTTCTCGGACTAAGAATTTCCTAACGCCGAAATGAATTACGACTAGGCCGACTTTCGGGGTGTTACAACTCTCCCCCCCTTTAAGAAAAATTTGTCCTCGAATTTTTACCTGAACCGAAAAGATGCGGATATTGTTGTCTCATAACTTCTTCGGGTTCCCAGGTGGCTTCTTCAGTCTTGTGGCTCCTCCAAAGTACCTTAACCAAAGGTACAATCTTGTTACGAAGCCGCTTTGTCTCCTTAGCAAGAATTCGCACCGGCTCTTCTTCATAGGATAAGTCTGACCTAAGTTCCACAGATTCAGGTTCCACAACGTGCGAGGGATCAGATCGGTACTTCCGAAGCATTGATACATGGAAAACATCATGGATTTTATTCAACTCTGAAGGCAAAAGGAGTCGATATGCCACCGGACCGACCTTTTCAACGATTTCAAAGGGTCCAATGAAACGGGGGCTCAGTTTTCCCTTTTTGCCAAACCTCAAAACTTTCTTCCATGGCGATACTTTAAGAAAGGCTTTTTCTCCCACTTCGTATTGAATGTCTCTTCTTTTAAGATCAGCATAAGCTTTTTGTCGATCAAATGCAGCTTTAAGACGATCGTGAATAATAGTAACTCGCTCCTCAGTCTCACGAAGCAATTCAGGGCCTAATACCTTTCCTTCACCCAGCTCAGACCAACACAAAGGCGTTCTACAACGTCTACCATACAGTGCTTCATACGGTGCCATTTGAATGGACGCTTGATAGCTGTTATTATAAGCAAATTCAACAAGAGGTAAGGACTTCTCCCACGTCCCACCGAAGTCAATAATGCAAGCACGAAGCATGTCCTCCAAAATCTGAATAACTCTTTCTGACTGTCCATCAGTCTGAGGGTGAAAGGTTGTACTAAGGTTAACTCTTGTGCCCAGGGCTCCTTGTAAAGTCCTCCAAAATCGAGATGCAAACCGTGGATCTCGATCCGAAATAATAGATTCAGGCACACCATGAAGCCGGATCACTTCCTTAATGTACAAGCTAGCTAGCTTGGAGAGTCCGTAGTCCATTCTGATAGGTATGAAATGAGCTGACCTTGTAAATCGATCCACAATAACCCAAATAGCATCATGCTTGGCAGGGGTTAATGGTAGACCACTAACAAAGTCCATGGTGATCTTTTCCCATTTCCACTTCGGTGGATCAATGGGTTGTAAAAGCCCGGTAGGAGCACCATGTTCTGCCTTAACTCGTTGACAAGTGAGGCACTTCGAGATATGGTCAACAATAGCTTGCTTCATGCCTGGTCACCAGAAAAGCTCACGTAAGTCCTTATACATTTTCACAGACCCCGGGTGAACAAAGAAAGAGCTTGAGTGTGCTTCGACAAGAATATCTTTACGGAGAGTTTCATCATTTGGTACACAAACCCGATCATGAAAACATAAGAGTCCTTCGGCATTAATTCTGAAATCCAGGTTATCAGATAATTTAGAAACGATGGTTTGAAGTTCGGAATCTTGTTCTTGCAAATCTTTGATTCGAGAAACAACGGTAGACTGAACCTGAAGTTCAGCTACAAGACATTGATGTTTTCGAAGTCTGAAATGAGCATTAACTGCTCGAGGGGCTACAAGAAAGAAAAAAAATGGCAACGATAAATCATTACTCCTTGATATGCTTATAACTTTAACTTCATGAACAAACTTACCAGGCAAAGGTTTGCGGCTGAGTGCATCAGCTACAACGTTGGCCTTCCCCGGATGATAATCAATGACTAAATCATAGTCCTTAAGAAGTTCCATCCATCTTCGCTGTCGCAAGTTTAGCTCCTTCTGCGTTAACAAATACTTGAGGCTTTTGTGATCCGTGAAAAGATAGCATTTCTCTCCGTAGAGGTAATGCCTCCAAATTTTTAATGCAAAAACCACCGCAGCCAATTCTAGATCGTGTGTGGGATAATTCACTTCATGAGGCTTAAGTTGTCTTGAAGCGTAAGCAATAACCTTACCTTCTTGCATCAATACACACCCTAACCCAAGATGTGAAGCGTCACTATAAACAGTATAGTCTTTTCCGGACTCAGGCTGAGTCAGAACAGGTGCATGGGTTAGGACTTGTTTCAATTGATCAAAACTTCGCTGCTGATTTTCGGTCCATATAAAAGGTATCTCCTTCCGCAACAATCTTGTCAAAGGAGCAGCTAACATAGAGAATCCCTTTACGAACCTACGGTAATATCCCGCAAGTCCAAGAAAACTCCTAACTTCACCTACATTCTTAGGTGAGTGCCAATCTATCACAACTTGTATTTTCTTCGGGTCCACATGAATGCCCGAGGCCGACACAACGTGCCCCAAAAAGGATACTTCGGTGAGCCAAAACTCACACTTAGAAAATTTTGCGTACAACTGCTTCTCTCTTAGAGTTTGGAGTACAATTCGAAGATGATCTCGATGTTCCGCTTCATTCTTTGAATAGATCAAGATGTCATCTATGAAAACCACAACAAACTTATCAAGATAAGGCCTAAACACACGATTCATTAGATCCATGAAAGCTGCAGGTGCATTCGTCAGCCCGAAAGGCATCACTAAGAATTCGTAGTGTCCATATCTTGTACGAAATGCTGTTTTGGGCACGCCACACTCCTTGACCCTCATCTGATAGTATCCCGACCTTAAATCAATCTTAGAAAACACAGAAGCATCTTTTAACTGATCAAACAAATCATCGATCCTCGGCAGAGGGTACTTATTCTTGATGGTAACTTTATTTAGTTGCCTGTAGTCAATGCATAAACGCATCGAACCATCCTTCTTCTTAACAAAGAGAACCGGAGCTCCCCAGGATGAAGAGCTGGGTCTTACAAAGCCCTTATTCATAAGGTCTTGGATTTGAGTTTTTAACTCTTTCAATTCCACGGCTGCCATTCTATAAGGTGCAATAGAGATGGGTGCAATCCCAGGTTGCACTTCAATACCAAATTCAACTTCACGGGTTAGGGGCAATCCCGGAAGCTCATTTGGAAAAACATCCAGAAATTCATTCACCGTGTCAATATCATTAATCTGAGGTTCATTCTTGGGCTCAATGGTCAATGTACATAGCATAGAATTCTGAGATTCCATCAAAGTTATTCTTTCCTTGCCCAGTCCTTGAAGATACAACTTCCGCTTCCCACAATCTACCCATGCTTGATGTTTACCAAGCCAATCCATTCCTAGAATCGCATCAAACTCGTGGATTGGCAAGACCAAGAAATCCGCAGGGAACGGAATTCCTTGAATCATGATTGGACAATTCTTGCATACTAGGTTCAAAACAACACAGTCGCCCAAGGGATTTGTTACAGATATCTTTGTTTTTAAAGGTTCACTAGACATCTTATGCTTCTTCATCAACTCCAGACTTATAAAAGAGTGTGTAGATCCAGGGTCAATTAATACATGCAAAGAACATGAATATAACATAACGGTACCTGCTATGACGTCATGCTCGTCCTCCTCCTCACGACTCCTTACATGATACATTTGTGCAGAAGCTTTCGACTCTTGTTTGTTGTTCTGCTTCCCAGATCCACCTGGCCTTCCTGAGGTTCCTGACTGTACTTGCCTCGCTCCTTTTCCCCTAAAGGACTGAGCAGGCGATGAAGTATCCCCTAGCACAGCAACTATCTTTGACGGGTTCTGAGGGCAGTCTCTAATGAAATGTCCCTGCTCTCCACAGAAAAAGCACGCTCCTGTCTGCCTGCGACATTGCCCTGCTACGTGTCGCTTTTGACAAAAATTACAAACTGGATGCTGGACACCTCGGTTAGAACCTCATGTACTCTCCAAAGAATCCGCCTTGGACCAAGACTGAGTAATAGTATGCGGTCTCTCAATATTCCTAGTACGGGAAGGCTGAGAGTATGAAGTCTGCTTCGAGCCCTGGTATTTGCCTTTCTTGTTCCATTTGGGAGGTCGGGAATCACTCCATGCCCTCTTCTCAGATCTATTAGACATATTCCCCCTCTGGATTTTCTGTGCAGCTTCGGTTGCCTTCACACGATTCACCAAATCCTGAAAATTTGTGATCCCCAGAGCAGTAAACATAGGCCGCAACTCATCACTCAACCCAGCAATGAACATTCGACACTTATCCTCTTCTTTCTTTATAAATTTGGCTCCATATCGGCAGTACTTACAAAAGTCGTGGATGTACTGCTCGATTGGTTTCCCTCCTTGTTTCAAGTGGAGAAAGATGCTTCGTCTCTCCGCAAGATAGTACTCGCTGATGTACTTATTTCTGAATTCCTTAAAGAAAAATTCCCAGGTGACTGATTCTTCCGGAACTGTAAGGATAGTAGTCTCCCACCACATTAAAGCTTCATCTGTCAATAAGGCTATGGCACATTCCAGCTTGTGTTCATCCGAACACTGTAGTTGTTTATTCAAGATGCGGAGGGTATTATCCAACCAATATTCAGCTATCTCCGGGTTATCATCATCTTGTCCCGTGAATGAATAAGCCCGCAACGAAGCCAATTTGTCTACAGGGGCCCTAACGTACTGGGCAACAGGGGGATTAGGCTGAACTGGTGGTGTTCCTTGCATTGCAGTCATAAACTGCTTAAACATGTTGGCCATGTTTTGATAACATTCGGCCTGGGCAGTAGGTGCTACAGGCTCAGCAACCTGTTCAGGAAGATCCTGAGGTTGCAGTGGATTTGGAGGATTTCCTCCTCCTACCTCCTCGCCATGAGTCGAGGAGCCAGCGGTTTGCTCATCTACGTGAGCTTCATTCGTCGCAGACATATCTATATGAAAAATCGGATTAGTCGACAAGTCACAATTTACACAAATAAAACTCCTAGTGGCAAGGTAACGCAATAAACAATACAAGCACGCATATGTCTAGTCCAGAACCGACTAAACTCTAGCTCTGATACCACAATTGTAACACCCCCTACCCGGCCTGAACGAGAACCGGGTCGGAGAGCATTATTGGAAACCAATGCGGAACAATTATTAATCTTTAATCGTCAAAATCTTCTTAATAACTCGACTTAATGAAAGTTATTAAATCTCTTTTGAACCTGTCTGACTTAGTAATCAAATCCTATAAACCCTAATCTTGTAATCTTTACCGGGTTTACGAATTGGTATGTTTAAATTCTTAAAAAAAACAAAAAGGAAGCTGACCGTACCGAAACGCCCTAAGCCGTTTCGGTACGACTAGACCACGGTCAATATTTTTGACTTCTTCTTCCTGACCGTTTCGATACGGCTTGACCCGTATCGGTACGAGTTGACCGACCTTGACCTAGCTTGGACCCGTTTCGAAACCAGTTCCGAAACAAGGGTTGACAGTGGCAAAATAGTTCCGAAACGGCATCACTTCGTTTCGGTACAGGGGTCGACATTAGCAAAACTGTTCCGAAACGGCATCACCTCATTTCGGAACACTCTGTCCCATAGGCTTATTTTTGGTTAGTCGTACCGGAACGCCATCACTCGTTCCGATACGGTGACCTGTAATAGCAGAATTTTATCTGGTTTTTATGCATTTTGCCATACTAAACCGTGTCCGATCAAGCCGAAACTTTACATACAACTTATTCCTACTAGTGTCTACCAACATGCAAATTTTTACAGTTATTCCAATAAGTTTACCCCATTTTTACCATAATACCAAAAGCATGTTTTAGACTAGTTTAGCCAAAAGTATAGAAGGTCAAGTTTAAGTCTTTGAACTTATTACAAAATAGACAAGCCATTGCCACAACAAAAAGAGCATAGCAACTATGATAGCTACCTTGCCACTTCACTAGGAGTTATAAAATAATTACATTACTTGATATGGAGTAGTGACTTGTCTTGCAACCGATCCGATTCTTCAAGAAACAACCTCCTAACCTGAGAATGCATGAAGACAAATACATTAGGCTCTCAAGCCTAGTGAGGTAATCAAATAACAGCAAGTAAAGAATATCATGAGTGCATTATTATGAATTCATATGATCATCTTAGGGCTTAGCATGAATACATGGTTGATTTGTATAAAGCTTAAACAATCATAAATTTTCCTTGGATGGAATTAAATTCATGGATACTCGAATTCCCCCGCCTCGCCAAAACATGGATGGTCTTATTCCCTCCGCCTCACCAATTGACCAATAACAACACATCCCTCCGCCTCGCCAATCATCATAGGCCTTAGCTTTAGGACCGTAGTCCACCCGAAACACTGAGCTCATGAATTCTATGGCATGCCAATTGTATCCCGAGTTATTCCAAACCAAGGCATAACATATTTATAATTTCCAATGAATCACAATCGAACAATGACATGATAATTTCATAATTTCAACATAGATAATAACTCTTGCACATATACTTGACATAAAGTTTCATGGCAATGCTTACCTCAATGGCAATGTACACTAACTATAGTCAATGCTTAAATGATGACTTATCGACACTTACCCAAGTGTCCAATTTATTATCCGATGCTTTCGCCTTGATAGTAATGTTTAGCGAAACAATGATAAACACTAAATGACAATCCGGGAAGGCGTTTCGCCTAACCCGAAACTCCGATTACACTCACCCTCACAATCCGAAGCTTCAAGGTTCTCGAATGGAAATTCCTTTGCTTTTAGCTTGAGATGGAGATGGTGTAGCTTCTATTCCTTCTCCTTGAGCTAGGAAATATTAATGGAAGATCATTAGAATCAATATTTCGATATCGAAATCCATATAACAATACCACAACGGGTATCCGATTCAATATGAACAACTTATTGAAATACCTATGAATCAATCAAACCCTAACTTAAGATTGAAGCTAATTAACCATAGAATCTCACAATTAACTAAGAGATATAGCTTACCCGGTTGCTAGAGATGATTCGAAATTGACTAAGTCAAGGATTTACAAGGCTTGAAACTCCATCAATGGAGGTGTGTGCTTAGGTAAGGATGAAGAAGATGGTGATATATTCCTAAGACAAACTTTCGGTGGTTATCATAAAGCCTAGCACCAATTTAATTTGTGAGCTTTCCTTCTCTTGAAGGAAAGAAATCTGATAACTCCACGTATGGAGTAATTTAAATTACAATTGGTCCAATTACTTAATTGGTCCGTCAACTTCCTTACTTTCCCGAATTGTCCCTTTATTTCTTAATTCTTACAATATGGTCACTAGATGCTTGATATTACATAATAAACTTAAATTCGAATGCTTCTAAGCCTGATTAATATTTGATAACAATAATTAACTTGCCAGGGAAACCTCTAAAGCTTTCTCGGACTAAGAATTTCCTAACGCCGAAATGAATTACGACTAGGCCGACTTTCGGGGTGTTACAGCAGGTACCTTTACTTTTCAATCCTTGTCATTACTTTCCTTGATTGATTCTGGATCTACACACTCATACATATTACGTGAACATGCTCAATTGCTTGGTTTACCTGTTAAGTCTTTGGATGTTGGTATGCGAGTAACTAGTTCCTTTGGTGAGACTGTTGTGACACGGAAGTTATATAGAATATGTTTTTCTTGTTGATCTCATGGAATTGCCATTCTATGGTTTTGATGTAATCCTTGGTATGGATTGGCTTGTTGAACATCGAGCTGTGGTGGATTTTGAGAACAAGCGAGTTTCGTTGAAGCTTGCGGATGATTACGAGGTAGTGGTGGTTGGTGAGAAGGTGAAGTTTCTTGCCAATGTGGTGTCTACATTGGAAGCGAGCCGTATGCTGAGGCAAGGATGTGAGGCTTATCTGGCCTTTGTTATGAATCCTAGCTCTAAGGAGTTGCGGGTTCAAGATATCAGGACCGTGCGAGAGTTTCCTGGTGTGTTTCCGGAGGAGTTACTTGGATTACCTCCTAGTCGAGAGGTGGAGTTTGGGATTGAGTTGTATGAAAACACAACTCCACTGTCCATTACTCCTTACCGAATGGCACCTAAGGAGTTGAAGGATTTGAAGACGCAACTCCAGGAGTTGCTTGATCGTGGCTTCATTCGGCCGAGTGTGTCACCTTGGGGTACACTAGGCTTGTTTGTGAAGAAAAAGGATGGCACTATGAGAATGTGCATCGATTACCGTCAGCTGAATAAGTTGACTATAAAAAATCGGTATCCATTGCCGAGGATTGATGATCTTTTTGATCAGTTTCGGGGAGCGACAGTGTTCTCTAAAATTGACTTAAGGTCAGGTTATTACCAGCTCAAGGTGAAGGATGTGGATGTGCCAAAAACAGCCTTTAGGACGAGGTATGGGCAATATGAGTTCCTTGTGATGCCGTTTGGCTTGACGAATGCTCCTGCAGCTTTTATGGACATGATGAATAGAGTGTTCCATGAATACTTGGACAAGTTTGTTGTGGTGTTCACTGATGATATCCTTGTGTACTCTCGTACCGAGGAGGAGCATGAGGGGCATTTGAGGATTGTGTTGTAGGCTTTGTTGGAGAATCAGCTTTATGCTAAGCTGAGCAAGTGTGAATTCTGGCTTAGTGAAGTTGTTTTCCTTGGGCATGTGGTTTCTGCTGAGGGGATTCATGTTGATCCTCAGAAGATTGAGGCAGTGATGAATTGGAAGCCTCCTAAGTCTATTCATGAAGTCCGTAGTTTCCTTGGGTTGGCAGGATACTATCGGAGGTTTGTGGATGGATTTTCAAAGATTGCTGCACCTTTGACGAAGTTGTTGCAGAAGGATGTCAAGTATGAGTGGACAGAAGCGAGACAACAGGCTTTTGAGAAGCTTAAGGCAGCTTTGACGCAAGCTCCTATCTTGGTTCAACCTGAATCAGGGAAAGAGTTTGTGGCGTATAGTGACGCATCCTATGTTGGTTTGGGGTGTGTGTTGATGCAAGAGGGTAAGGTGGTGGCTTATACATCGCGCCAGTTGAAGGTGCATGAGCGCAATTATCCTACGCATGATATTGAGTTGGCTGCGGTGGTCTTTGCTTTGAAGATTTGGATACATTACCTGTATGGTGATAAGTGTACTGTGTACACGGATCACAAAAGTTTGAAGTATCTGATGTCTCAGAAAGATTTGAATCTTAGGCAACAGCGTTGGGTGGAGTTGCTTAAAGATTACGATCTGACGATCGAGTATCATCCGGGAAAAGCTAATGTTGTAGCGGATGCCTTGAGTAGAAAGGTAGCAGTGGAGTTGAGGGCTTTGTTTGCCAGTTTGAGTATTTCGCGAGATGGAGGTCTTGTGGCTGAATTGCAAGTGAAACCATCTTTGGTTCAGTTGATAAAGGATAAGCAGTTGTTGGATGATTCCTTGGTGCCACATGTTTAGGATATTGCTGAGGATATACCATCGAGTTTCTGTTTTAATGATTATGGCATTCTATGTTTTGGGAGTCGGATAGTAGTGCCGAATGATGCTGAGTTGAGGCGTGCTATTCTGACTGAAGCTCATAGTAGTCCTTTTGCTATGCACCCTGGTAGTACTAAGATGTATCGTGATCTTAGGGATGAGTACTATTGGGTGGGATTGAAGAAAGATGTTGCGGAGTATGTGAGTAAGTGTATGGTTTGTCAACGAGTTAAGGCTAAGCATCAGTTTCCTTCTGGGTTGTTGCAACCGTTGAGGATTCCTGAGTGGAAGTGGGAAAGGATTACCATGGACTTTGTGTCTGGTTTGCCTTTGTCGCCATTGAAGAAGAATTCAGTGTGGGTGATTGTGGATCGCCTTACAAAGTGTACTCATTTCTTACCTGTGCATACTACGTACACTTTGGATAAGCTTGCGGAGCTGTACATTGCTGAGATTGTGCAGCTGCATGGTGTGCCAAAGTTTATAGTGTCGAATAGAGACTCGAGGTTTACATCGCGTTTCTGGGAATGTTTGCATCAAGCTTTGGGTACACAGTTGAATTTCAGTACTTCTTATCATCCACAGTCGGATGGACAGTCTGAGCGTGTTATCCAAGTGCTGGAAGATATGTTGCGGTGCTGTGTGATTGAGTTTCAAGGCTCTTGGGAGAAGCATTTGCCTTTGGTGGAGTTTGCTTATAACAATAGCTACCAGGCAAGTATTCAAATGGCACCTTATGAAGCCTTGTACGGGAGAAAGTGCAGAACTCCTCTTTGTTGGGCTGAAACAGGTCAGAAGTTGGTGAAGCTCATTTGTGAGCGATTGAAGGCAGCTTTGTTGAAAGGAACCACCGAGAAGGTGAAGCTATCAGGCAAGTATTCAAATGCCATCTTTGTTGAAAGGAACCACCGAGAAGGTGAAGCTCATTTGTGAGCGATTGAAGGCAACTTCTGATCGACAGAAGTCTTACGCGGATTTGAAGCGTAAGGAGATTGAGTTTGCAGTAGGTGACCGTGTGTTTTTTAAGGTTTTGCCTTGGAAAAAGGTGATGAGGTTTGGCCGGAAGGGTAAGTTGAGCCCTAGGTACATTGGACCATACGAGGTGATTGAACGCGTGGGTCCTGTTGCGTACAAGCTGAGGTTACCGCAAAAGTTGGAAAAGATTAATGATGTGTTTCATGTTTCTATGCTTCAGAGGTATAGATCGGATCCTTCGCATGTTATGCCTGTGGAGGTAGTGGAGTTGAATCCAGACTTGACCTATGATGAGGAGCCGGTTAAAATTTTGGATTCGGACAGTAAAGTTCTTTGAGGCAAGACCATTGAATTGGTTAAGGTGTTGTGGAAGCATCGTGGTGTTGAGGAAGCCACGTGGGAAAGAAAGGATGACATGAAGAAGCAGTTTCTGTACCTCTTTCCTCCAGGTAAATTTCGAGGACGAAATTTCTTAAGGGGGGAGAGTTGTAACACCCCAATTTTGGACTTAGAAGTTTAGGGTCTGAACCGGACCTGTCTGATTTTTGGTTCGAATATAAAAGGAGGTTTTAGGGAAAGCCTAGTTCGGGATGCTTTAAAAATATGGAAAAATATCTAAAAATCCTCTTTTAATATATATAAGAGAGTGGGGAAATCAATTTTACAAAATAAGGTTTGGAAATACAACATTTTTTAATAGTGACTAAAATGCGATTTTTGAAAAGTTCAGTGGTGACTGTTTTGTAAGGATTGAAACTTTGAATCTTTAGGGAGCTAATTTACCCAAGAATGATTTCTCCAGATTTTTCTTAAATTTAAGTGATTTAATTAATGTTTAATTAATTAAATGAAAAAGGGAAACCACCTTTTAGAATTTCATAACTAACTTTTCTTAAAATTTTCTCATCTCTTTTTCTCTCAAAATTCCCTCATCCAAACACTTTTCTCCAGCAACTTTTTCATTGATTTTCACTCCAATTGATGAGGGTTCAATCATCAATTAATTCCTAATCCATTCTACATCAAATCCTTTTGATTTGCTTATTGGATTTTCAAGAAAATTGGCTCAAATCAAGGAGAAATCACCATTTAGAGGTAAGATTGTTCTTCTCCACTAAATACTCAGTTCTTTACTGAAATTCCCAAGTTATCAATCCTTAATTTAAGTTTTATAAATTAATTTAATGATATGAACTTGATTTTGGCTTAAAACTCAAGTTTTGGAGGAAATCTTGAAGAATTTCGTTGTGATTGTTTGGGCTTTGTTTTTAGATGATTCTTAAATGTATTTTGGTTGTCTAATGATGTGCAAATGAGGTTTTATCAATGCAATCCCGAATAGGTTGAATTTCCTAAGTTTTTGCTTATGAAAATGGTGGTTTTTGGGGTGATCTTGGTGTTCTGTTATAGCTGGAGGTATAAGGACGAGTTTAGGTTCATTTTGGATGTTAATTGATGTTTAGAAATGGTTAGAAGTGATGGATCTTGGCTGGGTTATGTTTTGGAAGAGTTTGGAGGTGATTTCGGTTGTGTTTGGTAGCCGAAATGTTAGTTTTGGTTAGAACAACAAGTTTAGGTGTGATGGCTGAAGATTTTAATGCATGATGATGCATTAATCCTCTGCTTTGATGTGTTTAAAACAGGGGAGACATCTTCGGATACTTGTGGTGTTGATCCGGAGGCTTGATCGGCGTTTCGGCAAGCTTGCGAAACGGAATTGGTGAGTGAAGTTGGGTTTCCAGCTTTGAAACAAATGTTTGAAGGTTTTGGGAGCTTAGTTTAAGTCTAAGCAACTTAACTAAGCTCAAGAGTAAGTTTTCGGAAAAACTCTCTTGGGTGAACGATGAGGTGGTTGGATGCATTGTCTTTATTTTGCATGTTTAAATTCTGTTTTAAAAGCATGTTTTAGCATGGTTAATGCTGGTTTTGAAAGCCATGTGTTGAAGGATGCTCAAGGTAAGAGATCCTTGGTTTGACATTTGTAAATGTGGTTTTGATGCATAATGATGCATGATGATTAAATGGCTTTGATTAATGCTTTAAAACAGTGAATTGTTGATGATAAATGATGTATATTGGCAAGTGATGTGTTGGTTTTAAAGTACTTGAATCGGATATATAGTTAGCCGGCTATAGGATTGGGTGCACTGTGAATAAAGTCGCCTTGGATGTTGAGGGGTTGTAATTGTACCGTAAACTCCATCCAAGTACACTAACGAGAAACGTAAGATCACAATGGTTGTTAAAAGTCCATGCGTGGATCTTGTGTTGTGTGTCCCGTGTTCTCGTTAGTGGAGTTATACAACTACCGATGAGTGATGTTGAGGGGTTGTGATTGTACCGTTAAACTCCATCACAGGTGTTGAGGGGTTGTGATTGTACCGGTAAACTCCACCTTGTCTGTTCGGTAGTGTGTATGAAGCGTATGTGACAACACTTGTAATCCGCGTATCCGATTGCGTTTTGTGTTGTAAATGGTTATGGATTATCACTTGGAAGCCAATATGACATGTTGATTTTAATAAATCATGAGACGCTTGTTATGTATGCAAGGTTGCATGAATAATGATGATTATGTGGTGAAATGCCTTGTTAAAAGTGTTTTATAATAACATTATTGTGTTGTTTCTTTAGAGCATGTCTCACTAAGCAATTGTGCTTACGCTCTCTCTCTTGAACCAATAATGCAGATAATTGAAGTGTTTGAAGGCAACAAGGAGGCTAAGAGTCCAAGGGAAAACCTAGCTCATGTATGGTGATGTTTTCATAACACTATTAGTTTTTGATATTTGGCAATGGGAACCTAGGATGTGTTTTGGGAGATGTTTTGGACTCCCTAGTTGTGACATGATGCCTTTGATGATTTGGATTTGTAAATGGCCATTTTGATGCTTGATTTGGTGTTTTGTTGGTTGCTTGGTTTTGGATACTAGGATGCATGCCTATAGACTTGTGGAATTCCATGTTGATGCTATGAATGTGTTTTGAAGTTGCAAACATGTACCTTATTTGTATGATGACTTGTTGGCATGATTAGGAAGTCATTAGGATGTGTTTGAGTAGTTTAATGCATGTTTAACCAGCAATTTCTGCAGCTTCTGGGCAACCCGTATCGATACACTCGTAGGCGTTTCGAAACGGGGGCCTGTAATGGCCTTGGTGTTTCGAAACGGCTGATGACCGTATCGAAACGGTTTGGCCACTGGAAGGCCCTGTTTCGAAACAAGTCTCGAAACGAACCCGCGTTTCGGAACAGTCAACACCGTTTCGAAACAGGTGACCGTTGGGCACTGATTTGAATGGTTTTGAGGTTTGCAGGCTTTATGTCTTAGTCCCGAAAATTGTATTTGCAATTGCATGAGTTTGAGATGTCCGATTGAGGTGAAATTTAACAGGGAAGCATGAAATACGACTAATTAAATATTGGTAACCTTAAAATCAGTTAAGACCCTCTAGTTTCCAGAATTTACAATTTGGTCCCTAAAATTTGTATTTTGTGCAATTGAGTCCCTTATTGTAATTCGATCGCTGTGCTTTTCACGTAAGTGTTTTTCAAGAGTACGCTTAGGGTTAATGTGCATCTAGACAAGATTAAAAAGAAAAAAGGGTCGTTAATCAAGGTTGACTTTCGGGTTGACTTTGGTTTTCCCCGTGTAATCTTCGTAGTTTGGGTCAACCGTTTAGGCCGGGCTAAGTGGGCTACACACCCAAACTGTCTCCATACTTTCTCTGATTGACCTCAGACCAGTGACGCACTTTCACATTTTCCTTCTCACTCTTCAAGAGCTTTCCATCCATAATTGAACAATTTTCGAGAATCAAACACTTCTAAATATGGAATGATGCACATGCAAAATAAACAAGATAGGAAACAAATATTATTAAAGCAAAAAGCAAGAAAAAAGAGAAATGAAACAATCAAAAACAAATTAAATGCACGATAATTTTGTGGCGACATTCCAACATTTCAGGATATGTCTCCGCTGATTATTCATGCGACTCAACTCCCTAGGCGTTCGGGTAGGCTCTAGATTCCCAAACTTAGTTTGGTTCTAAAAAGGTACCCGAGCTGTCCTTTCTGTCCCCTACTAAGGATAGCAAGGCCTTCGATTCTCACCCATTATAGGCTACAAACGAATCGAGCTCAACTCAGGAGGACTCACCACCGATGCCTTCTCGAAGAATAAATATCCTTACGAAGACAAGGGAATGAGTCTCAAAGGTACTTGCTAGGCTCATACGAAGAATCAATATTCTTACATGAGCAAAGCGTATTTCCCCCACTTAAAAGAACGAGACAAATCTCGGGAATAGAGCTTGGAATTAAGCCTTAAATGCGTAAAATAGAGTTATATTCATTTAAACGGACAAATAAATTGAACCTATAATGAATTTGCAAATTCCATATTTTTTTAAAAAAAAACTTTTTTTTTGAAAACCATTTAAAACCAATTTGTGACCTGGCCCTCTTTTGTTTTTATTAAAAAAGACAAAAACATTTTCCAGTGGAGTCGCCAAGCTGTCGCAACCATCTCTTTAGGGAGGCTTCAACTTTTTGGAAAACATAAAAAAACGGAGTCGCCACCAATCTTTTTGAAAAGTGTGTTTGGATCACTTTAAAACAGTGTTATTTTAATAAAACATTTTTTAATAAAACAACAGTTATGGTCTGCGAAAATCAGAAAATAGGTTCAGGGGTCGATTACGCGTGGGGAAGGGTTAGCACCCCCACGACGCCCAAAATTGGTACCTAATTGGTTTTAAAATCGTTTTCAAAACTGGAATTTGCAAGTTCAAAAAAAGTTTCGACTTTTACTTGTCCATTTAATGAATATTAGTCTATTTTAAAGACCTTATCGCCCGGGGGATGGACTTTAATCACCGCCAAACTTTTTGGCGCTAACCCGTCATTCCCGTTTGATAAGACACCACATTAAATTAATTTCTTTTTTTCAAACAACATGGAAATTTAGTGCGTTGAGCATTTTATTTTTTACTCCAAGTTCAATTATTTAAAAAAAACTAAAAACATCTAAGTCTTTTATTCTTAATTTAAAGTTTAAGTATGCTTAAGTGTATTTTATTTTTTTGTGAAGAACATTTTTCAACAAAACATGTCTCTATCTAAGCTTTAGAACCTAGCCCTAAGTTTTAAACCTATTTTTAAAACAAGCAAGCAACCATTTATTCTTTTGACTTTTTTTCTTTATTATTTCTTTTGAAAATCCTTTTTTACTTTTTACTTTTTAAATTTTTAAAAATCCAAGACCCCCTTTTTAAAAATTTTACCCTATTTCATTTTTATGTTTTAAACTCTTCTTTATATTTTCCTTTTCGAAAATAATCTCTTTTTTTTCATTTTTTTTTCGTTTTTTAGCCTTTTCTTTATAATGACCCTTTAAAAAAAGAAATTTATTATTTTTTAGAATATTTCCTTTTAAACTTTTTTTTCAAAATTTATTTTTCTCCTAAAACCTTAAACTTTATTTATAAAACCCATTTTATTTTGTGTTTTTTTAAACTTTTATAACTTATTTCTTTTTTCTAAAAAATAACATCCAATTTATTTTTTCTTTTTTAAAATTACTTAACCCATTTATTATTAAAAATAAATTTCAGAAAAACCTTTTTATATTTTTAAAATCAAGCCCCTTTATTATTTCCACCCATGCATTATTTTTTTCCTAATTAAATCCCTAACTTTAACTTTTTTCAATTAAACCACATTTACTCATTTTATATTTATTCATACACTTTTAAAAATTTGTTTCTACATTTCTAAAGATCAAAACAATCTTAACAACATTTTTTAAGCATGCAAATTTTTAAAGATCAAACCAAAATTAAAACGGAAATATTACCGGAATCGTGAAACGATTTTATGAGTTCAAGAACACAACCTCAAATCTACAAAAACACAAACGCAAAAATTCAACCAAGAACAAGTATAATAAATTCAAAATAAAATGTAAAAGAAAAGATAGAAATTTTACCGAAACGATGACCGAAGAACTCGAATACGAACTTCTCGAAATGCTCATAATTGCCTTCCGAAAATTGCTTCCAAACTCGAACTTCAACTCAAAGTTTCCAGGAACTCTTGAAAAAAATTTAGAGAATTTTTCGGATTTTTTCTAAGCCTATTTGCTTTTTTTTCAAATGCGTTTTCTTGAAAATGGTGTGTTGAACAAAGGAGAGGAGGGGGGTTATACTCAACCTGAGCTTGCAAATCAAGCATATTTTCGTGTTTAATCCTCAAATTGGAGCTAAAATCAGACCAAGAACTTGATTCTCGGTAAAACCCCTCAATCCTTATCTAATTTGGTCCAATATTGAAGCTGAATTTTTCCCTTGATTCGAGTCTAGGGTTTGACCTTTTGTCTCAGTTTTTTTGCAGATTCCAGCGAGCACTGGTGGCGGCAGCGAGCGGGGTTGGTGGCATTAGATCGGCGGCGGCGAGACGGACCGGCCGGTACCAACGACGACGACAGCCGTGGCCGGTAAACGACGGCTGGCCATCGTGAACGCTCGATAGATGGTTTGCTAGGGAACCAGCCCGCACGCGTGCAGCCCACGCGCAGGCGCGTGACTTGCGCTGGTTCCTCCTTTTATTTATTTATTATTTTCTTTTTTTACTCTTTTTGGCTATTTTCTTTGCTGTTTTTATCATATTTATTCCTTTTTTCTTTCATTTTATTTCCTTTTTCCCTACAACATTTATTTTCCACCTTTATTAATTAATAAAAACACATTTTTTTCTTTTCTTTTTTTAAAAGATAGGCTTGTATTTTTTAAAATGGGCGCTATTCTTTTTTCTTTGGGAATGGGCTTCATAGAAATGGGCTTTTAAAAGTTGTTTTTTGTTATATTTATTTAAGTTTAAAAAGGTCGGCCTTTTATTATTTAAAGGGGAAAAGGATTTTTTTATCTTTTTCTTTTTTTTTTATCTTTTTTCGAATTATTTAAAGTTGAGGTGAAAATTAGGTGACAACATAGTAGATATCAAACCTTGTTGTATCTTTTCGCGAATGAAGTGACAATCAATTTCAATGTGTACCGTTCTTTCATGAAAAACTGGATTAGAAGCAATGTGTAATGCAGCTTGATTATCACACCAAAATTTTGCATGTATTGAAGCTTTAATTCCAATCTCACCGAGGAGACTACATTCGACTTCTGCACTAGACCGTGAGACTACATTCTTCTTTTTACTCTTTCAAGAAATCAAATTTCCTCCAACAAACACACAATATCTTGAGGTGGATCTTCTATCTTCCTTGCATCCTGCTCAATCCGAGTCGGAAAAACATTCAATTCTAGTATGATCATGATTGCCATATAGAATTCCACGCCAAGGAGCACTTTTCAGATAACATAAAACTTGCTCTACTACTTTCCAGCGATCGACAGTAGGTGACGGCATATATTGACTCAGAACACTCACCGGAAAAGATATATCAGGATGCGTCACCGTGAGATAATTTAATTTACCGATAAGTCTTCTGTACCTTTCAGGGTCATCAAATAGTTCACCTTCTTTAGTTAATTGTAGATTAGGGACCATTGGTGTACTACAAGGTTTGGCACCCAATTTCCCTGATTCCAATAAAAGATCAAGCACATACTTCCTCTGAGATAGGAAGATTCATTTTTTATTTATGTTCACCTCAACCCCCAATAAGTATTTCAACGCCCCCATATCTTTAGTGTGAAACTGAGTATGGAGAAAAGACTTTAGTGAGGAAATTCCGCTAGTGTCATTACTAGTGAGGAGAATATCATCCACATATATGACTAGTAGAATCATGCCCCCATCAAACTTTCTAAAGAAAACAGAATGGTCTGATTCGCTTTTTTTTCATCCCAAACTTTTCAATAACATGACTAAGCTTACCAAACCAAGCCCGAGGACTCTGTTTCAGACCATATAAAGATTTCTTTAGACAATAGACTTTCCCCGACTCCCCCTGAGCAACAAACCCAGGTGGTTGCTCCATATAAACCTCCTCCTAAAGATCACCATGAAGGAAAGCATTCTTGATATCCAACAGATGCAAAGGCCAATAAAAATTGTTGCAAGGGAGATAAATAGCCTAACAGAAGCAAGTTTGGCAACAGAAGAGAAAGTATCATAGTAATCCACACCATAGGTCTGAGCATATCCCTTGGTAACAAGATGGGATTTCAAATGATTAATAGAGCTATCGGGATTAAATTTAACAATTAACACCCACTTACATCCAATAGCTTGTTTACCATTAGGCAAAGAAATCGAATTCCATGTGCCATTGACATCTAGAGCAGTCATTTCCTTAAGCATAGCCGCACGCCATCCAGGATGAGATAATGCCTCGCTAACGGTTTTAGGGACCCAAATAGTATCTAGGGATGTAACAAAGACACGAGAAGAAGAAGACAAACAATTATAGGAAACAGCGGAGGAAATGGGGTAAGTACAAGCACATTTACCTTTCCGAAAAGCAATAGGAAGGTCAAGATCATTGAGATGAGGCGAATCTGATGACGAAGATATTGGCTCATCAGGACATGAATCTGGAACATTTGGAACATTTGTAATTGGGTCGGAAGGGGGTGGTTGTGGCCGGCGGGTGTAGATGTTTTTGATGGGGGGGCTTGACAAAAGAGGGCGGAACTAAGGAGGATGAGGAAAACTCCAAGGGTGATGGGACCTGATAAAACAAGAAATCCTCGTCCTCCTGAGCGATAGACCCTAAAGAAAACGAAAAAAGGTTTATGTTCCAAAAAAGTAACATCAGCAGACACAAGATACCTACCCAGATTCGGACAATAACAACAATACCCTTTTTGGCCACATGAATACCCAAAAACACACATTTCAAAGATTTAGGATCAAGTTTTGTAACTTGAGGACAGACATCCCGAACGAAACAAGTACAACCAAAATTTTCGGGGAGAGGGGAAACAAATTTTTAGCGGGGAAAAGAGTATGAAAAGGGATGTTACCCAACAAAATGGAAGAGGGCATATGATTGATAAAAAAAAGCTGTGGAGACGACATCAACCCAAAAGCATTTTGGAACCTGCATTTGAAATAGCAATGTTCGGGCAGTTTCAAGTAGATGTCTATTTTTACGTTCGGTAACACCGTTTTGAGAAGGGGTGTCAACACAAGAAGTTTGATGGAGAATATCGTGCTCAAGCATGTATTTCTGAAAAGGACCTGAAACATACTCTTTGGCATTATCACTTCTCAAGTTTTGCACATGCGTACCAAATTGGGTTCGAATCTCAGCACAAAAAGAAGAGAAATGAGTAAATAATTTAGAGCGAGATTTCATTAAATAGAGCCATGTCATTCAAGAATAATCATGAACAAAAGTAACAAAATAACGAAAACCAAGTTTAGAAGTAACAAGACTAGGACCCCAAACATCAGAGTGAACTAACTCAAATGGAGTATAAGCTCGTTTATTGACTCTAGGACTAGAACTAAGGTGATGGTGTTTAGCAAACTGACAAGACTCACAATCTAACAATTTTAAACTAGAAAATTGAGGACAAAGTTTCTTCAAAGAAGGCAGAGAAGGATGACCCAATCGACAATGTTCTTCAAAAGGATTGACAATTCCAGTGCAAGCGAAAGGTTCTGGAGCATAGGTGTCAAGGATGTAGAGACCATGAGACTCATGTCCTTTACCAATAATCTTCTTCGTCAAAATATCCTGAAACACACAATAACCAGGAAAAAAATGAGACACAACAATTAAAGGTACGTGTAAGTTTACTAATTGACATCAAGTTAAAGGACAAATGCGGTAAACTCAAAACAGAGGACAAAGTAAGAGAGGGAGCGGGGTACGAAGTGCCAAAGCCAATAACAGAAGATGTGGAACCTTTAGCTAAAGTAACAGGATTGATAGAAGGATGGGTGGTAAATGTGAAAGAAGATTGGGGTTACTTGTCATGTGGTCTGTTGCACCAGAATTAATGACCCATTTGGAAGAGGTGGAAACAAGACATGTATTGGGTTTACCTGACTCAACAAGGGAAGAAACAGGACCGAAAGGATGCTTTACAATATCTTGAAGGTGAAGAAGCTTGGCATACTCATCTACAGATATCGTAACAGCCAGTAAAGAAGTGTCTACACTAGAAGCAACATGAGCAGACGAAGCTTTCTTAAACTGAAGCTTCCGACAATCACGCTTGGTATGTCCCGGTTTGTGACAGTATTGACAAATAACTGCACTGTGATCCTGACCACGAACTCCAAATTGTGGATCAGTTTTGTTAGGCCCACACCCCATAGAACGACCATGGCCACTACTCTTATAATGTTGCTTGCCAGAGTCGGAAGGAAGAGCACCACTGAGCAGAACACTACCATGCTGTGGGGATGGAGTAGGCAAAGAATTCTCAGTACGGCGTACCCTCTGAAAAACATCATCGAGGCTGGAGAACTCTTGAACCAGAGAGAATCTGAGATTTAGCAGTCTCAAATTCTGGTGGAAGACCAGTTAGAAAACTCATAACCGCCATTTGCTCTCGTTGACTGCGTTGGACCTCGATATCATAACTAAAGGGAAGCTACATATTAAGCTCTTCATACGTTTTCTTAAAATCCATAAAATAACTAGTTAAAGTCCGGTCTTCTTTGTCAGCCATGTAAAAATTCTGACAAACATCATACATACGTGAAAAATTTCCTTTGCCAGAATATAAAAATTGCAAATAGCTCATCAACTGTTTCACCGTCTTGCAATGATTAACCAGACCCACCACCTCACTGTCAATAGAATTACGAATCTGGATATACATGCGAGCATCTTCTCTCATCCATGGAAGGCGAGAATCATCCGTAGGAGGATCATCAGTCAAATGACTTTCCATAGAAAGGCTTAACAAATATAACTCAATTGTATGGTTCCAATTGAGAAAATTAAAGCCATTCAATTTATGATTTGTAATTTTAGATGTAACCAGAACGATATCAGACATAAAATCAACTTTCTTTTCAGCCATGAGATCAAAGAAGCAAAGAACCAAGAACAACTAGGAAAAACAAAACCCTAACAGTACCAAAAGACAAGACACCCAACCCAAAACGATCCGGAAGCAAGGACCGACGGTAGAGGTGTGATCGGAATGAAGCAGCAACGTCGCAGAACGGGGTCACCACGCGCTCTCACGCGCCGACGCGTGAAGGACAGGCAGAATCTTGGGGTGGCGTGTGAGGCTCACGCGCTGGGATTTTGGTGACCGGAATCTCTAGATCGGTGGACGGCGGTTCCCGTAGTACGAGCGGTGTCGACAGAGGGGCCGCCGAAGATGGCCGGTGAAGAACGGCCAAAAAGAAATCTTTAGTTCGAAATCCCAACAGCCCAAGAAATTGAAAATTTTAAAAGTACTCGAAAAAAAATCTAGGACAACTGATACCATGTAGAAAGTAATTTCTCGTATTTTATTCATAAAACATATGGGGCTATATATACAAATCTAATTTACCTAAACTAGGTAACATAATATATTACATTAATTATAATATATTCTAGCATGATAAAAAGCCTAGATATTAGCCTAAGAATCTGTAACATAGTGAAATAAAATTGTAGTTTTTTTTTGTCCCCAATAATAGAACTTGTAAGAGTACATGCATAAGACATAAGTAGATAACTGATATAGCCCTTCAGAAACTACCATGTATCTAGGAGAAAATAAAACATGAGGGGTTTCAGCCTACCATTGAGCTCACATTCACAGGAATTCGAATATATCTTGGTTGCCCTATGATATGATTTTATTGCTTTATAAGAAAAAATCTCTTAGCCCTTTTGAGAAATCTGTATTCAAAACTACTTCTTCCCTCTAAATATTTATTCAATAAATATATCTCTACCAGGCTCCATCGACAGGAGTTTGGCTGGACAAAACGTGCGTGGAGAAGTATCCATTTCTGCAGTAAATTCAGGATCTGGTCAGCTATCACCATCTTTGAGATCAAAACACAATAGCAAATTAGCTACATATGCAACCAAATTTTTGGATGAAAAAGCTCCTTTCAGAAAGAAGGTATGGATATACTCACCTCTGGTTATTCTAATATCTTTGTTTGTGTTGTTATTAGTGATGTGGGATTAATCTTCTGACTTAAACTAGTTTTAAGTTTTATGAATCTATTATTAACTTAAAAGTGATATTAAGTTTCATGAAGTGACGTCTTCGATGTGTTCTTAGGCAAGAATTCAAGAAGAGTATAATCTTTGATGACTAACAAGATTGGTGGAATCATTGTTCTGGTTGGAGCTCCTAGTTGTCATTTCTTAGGGAATATGGGGTAAAACCTAGTTTATACATTTTATTTTTTTGATATAGTATTGAATGATTGTAAAATGGCTATTTCTTCAATCAGAACCCCTATCTTGGGAAGCTTTATATATACTTAATGTTTTGTTTTACTTTCAATCGTTATTCTATCAATTTTCAGTAGGGGGAATGAAATCCTAAACTAGAGTTTAAACACATTTATGCAGATCAAATGGTTGAATCGGCTCGCTAATGTAAACCATGATGGAACTGTACAGTTTGATATTCCAATCGATATGAAACCTCAGGCCCTTGATTTTTGAATTGAAATCGTTTACAATGAAGCTCCAGCGAAGGAACATATTGACTCTGTAGATATTCCAGAGATACCTCCTCCACTGCAAATAGTAATGCATATTGTGGGGACAATAGGAGATGTACAACCATTTGTTGCCATTGGAAAGCGTTTAAACTTTAAAGGTTATCTTCATATTCTCATTTTAGAAAATGTTATAACAGCTTATAGGAAGTATGCATATAGTATGCATGTTATCTTTTTCCAAAAGCCTGGAATTATGTTGTGCTCTTGAGTTTCAATGATCAATTTCTGTTGCATGCCACAATATGGCAATATTATCTTCAGGTGGATTACCTGCTGAAAATAACAGTATGGCTCTTTTACCTTTCTTGGATGTGATCTGACCATGATGTTTTCGTATGTAACCATTTTGGTTTTGTTGTAAACATTGCTGTTATAGTGCCATCCATTCATCCTTGTACATATATTTGTTTCTAGTGGCTCCAAATTTGTTGAGAAATAATGATTTAACATTTTATTTCCATTTTATGACTAGTTATTCTTATCCAATAAGCCTGCGATATTTTGCACTTGGAATTACGCCCTTTTTCTTTTACATGACAATCATGATTCTTTTTCTTTTGATGTTTGGCATTGAGGCATATTGTATTTCACTTTTATTCCGAACTTACTTTCACCTATTTTTTGTACTGATAACTGCAAATTACGAAAATTGTTTTCATAATTCTTTTATTTTCTTTGTGTTAACTGAATTTTTTTTTTAAACCTATGGTCCAAACATATATGATGAAGGACTGAAGCTGGCTAATTTCAAGAAATTTGTTTACAGGGTTGTGCAGTGACTTAAAGACTTTAGAGTAGTTACTACCTTAATGCTTTGATATTGTAAAGAAAATATTTAAGATTGGTAAATGAGCTGAGGTCAAGGATGAAAGTATTGGTAAAATAAGACACAAAGACAATAATTGGTTTGATAAGTAAACAATGTAAGGGATGACTGTTATCTGGTAAGAAATGTTACGGTAAACACGAACTGTACAAATTTTATTTTATTTTTTAAACTGGACAACATGATGGCTGGGAAGAGTGTGGATGGGAAGATGGATACAATTGTAGAAAACGGCCTAATGGTAAAAATATGCCACTACAAATAATAAGTAGGTAATAATTAGAAAAGCATCTCTATGTTCTAATTTAAATTAAAACATAATGGCTTCAATTTCATAATTCATGGTTGCTTTGTTTCCCTTAGACATTGCATTAGGTTAACACAATGAAAAGCTGAATAGCTGACTTTGATGCTTTAAAGAAAAAGGGTATTCGGGTTTATTCCTCTGTTGGTTTCATCAAGGTTAACAAAACTAATACTGGTAAGAGAATATGCCGAAACAGTTCATAATCTAGTTGAGTTGTTGCCAATTTATTCATCTTATGGAGAAATCTTCTAGTATGCATTGTGCAAAGGAATTGTTGCTGTATATTTGGCTCTTATATAATAATTATGATGGTTTTGTGTTGGTTTGAAGTTGATTAGTGTCTATTATCCCATTTTTTAACAGATTTTCTTTCAACCACAGCCTCAGATATTTTGAGTTGATGGAGGACAAATTTTGGTTGCAGGCAGATGGCCATAGGGTTAGACTGGCAACTCACTCAAATTTTAAAGATTTCGTTACGAGTGCTGGGTTAGAGTTCTTCCCTTTAGGAGGAGATCCAAAAGTTCTTGCTGGTTATAAGTGTCTAGATATATGTTGATAACTTTTAACCCCCTCGCCACACTTGTTTTCGAGGGATGGATCTTTATTTGATAATTCATTCATATAGCCCTATTTAGTAAACAACAATTTGAGCTAAAATTAGAGGTTTAAAGCATTTTAGAGGCTTGGCCATTCAAATTCACTAATTTAAATGTTTGGTAAAAAGCGGATTGTAATAGCGGATTGAGGTGAAACCTCTCATTTTGAAAAAAAAAAAAAAAACTCTTTTTAGAAGCTTTTTGAGTTAGAGGTTTGAATAAAATACTTGTAAAGACTATTTTATCCTTGATAATTATAATTTTTTTCTAAATAACATAAATTTCAATAACTAATAAAAATAAAAAATAATTTCTTAAATAAAAAATTAATTTTTTATCGGCAAGTATGTATGATTTTATTGAAAATAAGAAATTAATATATAGATTAATATATACATTTAAATTTAATAATTATTAAAACTATACTAAAACGAGAATTTCACAAATAAAAAATAATATATACATCCTTTGTATATGCTTATTAATGATATTAAAAAAATTAATTTTCATAATCCAATTAATATTTATAGATACAAAATACTAATAACTAATAAATTATTCAAGTAGGTACTGGATATATTCATGTCCTTATATGTCATTTTGCTTGTTCAAAGAATCAAACAACTATTAGTTAATTTTACCAAATACTTCTATGCAATCAGCTAATGCATCCGCTAGTCAAATCAGCTAATGCTATCAGCCATCCGCTATCAACTATCAGCTAATGTAATCCACTATTAGTTATCCGCTAATTGCCAAACATGGTCATAGTTTCTCTTGAAATATATATGGGCAGCGGAGAGGGTTAACTAAATTTTGTTGATTTTATTTGTTTGTTGAATCACTGGAAATATGTTTTCGAAGACATTTTTTTCTAATTACTCGGGGCATCATATGAAATAGGAGTTTTCTGTTACAATGTGAAATTTTTTTGTACTGATCACTTAGTTTTCTGCAGATATGATCAAGAATAAGGGATTCTTGCCATCAGTTCCTTCAGAAATTCCTATTCAGAGGCAACAACTGAAAGAAATAATATTCTCTACTTCCTGCATGTGTGGGCAATGATCCTGATAGTAATGCCCGATTCGATGTAGATGCAATAATTGCCAACCCTCCAGCATATGGTTAAGTTTTATTATCTTTTTACTTTTTTTCTATTTTAAGGTATGTTGTGTCTAGTGACAATTGAGAAATTTAAGCATGAAGGCTCCTGATATCTCTTTCACATCTTGCATGATTAACATTGCTGTGATATTTAACCTAAAGATAGGTGTCCATTTTTTGGTTCTACATTTCAATGTTTTCTATTTAAATTATGCTGGTATTCTGATGAACGAAACTTATGGACTTTGGTGTTTTTATTCTCCTTCTCTATGTCTAATAAAAAAAACCTGTTCAGGACATACACATGTTGCAGAGGCGTTATAAGTACCAATTAATATATTCTTCACTATGCCATGGACGTAAGTGTTGAGTGTGTAAAAGTTCTATAATTTACCCCCTATTTAACCCATATTTCTGCTGCATTCAAGCATAATTCATTACATTTAGGTTATATTTCAGTTATACATCACAAATATATTAAATGGCAAAGTTTCTACTGAAATTGGTTGCTTTTGCAGGTAGCTGCTGTAGCAGATGGAGAAGCAGGCGCTGGGCAGTGATGCAGCAAAGCTGGAACTAGATGTGCAGACGAGGAGGATGATGCTGCCATGGCCGCTGCTGTGGCAGCCAAGGACGACAACAGTGTTGAGGAGAAGAAGCAAAGTGGACCTCGACAGAAAGAGAAAATTATGCCGGTCTGTCGTGGATTACCCTTATATTTTTCCAAGCCCTAGATCAGAATGAAGGCCAAGCCCAAAGTTCAAGGAAGAAACTCCAAGCAAGAAGGAAGGTCGAATTAAAGATATATTCTCTGAAGATTTAGTCTTTAATAGAGTTGTACTTTAATTTAAACTTGTATTCTTGCCATATTAGAAAACTTGAACCCAAGGCCTATATAAAGGCATGTAATTCGACCTAGGGGAGGACATCATCTTTCTCTAGCCTTCTTCCCAAAACCCTAGCCGTTTTCCCCTTCTCAACATGTTCTAAACTTCCCCTAGGGCCACGAGTTGATTTGTAAAGTAGTTGCAAGGATTGCTTTTGTTTTAGGAATTTTCTGTTCAATAAAATAAACTTCAAGTTCGCTTATTCTGGTTTTCAACATCTTGCAAGAGTATCGGGAGAGCATTGTGAGATTATCTATTTACTTAATATCAGGAGAGTTAAGTATACGAAAGGAATAAGTGCGGGTTCTCTAGTTTATAGTTGAACTATCTCGGACCTAGGGATAGGACGAGGTTAAGTGGCTAAGGAAGAATTCAACAACATCGATGTTCATCCTTCGATTCACGCCGGGAGGTATCATCAAAGACGTGTTCATCGACAGACTTGGACCTAGGGATAGGCCAAGGCATAGCAGAGATTCTTGCCAAGCTTGAAGTACAGAGTTGTGTGATCGCTACCGCGACTATCAACAGACTACTGCTGCGACGGGTGTTGCCGCGACAGGGACGGCGACAGAACATATATTCCCAGACTTTGCAATACCTACACTACTGAGCAATTCAATACCAGCCCATTCTCTCTATCTTGATTACTTTAATCTTATATTCTAGTTCTCTTTATTATTTTCGTGACAACAATTTAAACTATTCTTTTTACCTTCGTACAGTAATCCAAGGTGAAGCTATTAGCCCAGTCCTTGTGGAGACGATATCCGATACTTCCGTATCACTTTACTACTTGCGTCGTGTACACTTGCACTACATTGCGATAGACTCTTTTAAACGCAACAAGTTTTTGGCGCTGTTGCCGGGGACTGGCAACATAACTTTACCCTACCTTTTACTACATTCTTTTTGTTTTTTTTCTGTTTTATTTTGAATTGTTCAACCTGTGTTTTTCACAAGGTTTATTGTTTATGCGCAGATCGAGACGAGGAAAGGAACCTGAGTATCCATTAGATCCTGAAATAGAACGTTCCTGCAATCTTAGGAACTGACTTCGCCACGTACTAGCCAGAAACGAATACCTTGAAGAACAGTTAGAGGCCATGAACAACCAAAGGAATCCCCAGGATAATAACAATCCTGACGGAGATGGAGGGAACGATCCACCTGTCGACCCTCCTGCCGCTGCCGCACGCCGGTCATGCCGAGACTACATGCTCAACGATCATGTAGAATTAGAAACCACCCTGCCAGATGTAGATGTTGACAACTTTGAGTTGAAACCTGTAATGTTCAGCATGATCAACAACGCTGGCCAATTTAGTGGTGCTGCTACAGAGGATGCTAGGGAGCATCTGAAAACGTTCCAGGAAATCTATGGTTCGTTTAGACTACCAGGAGTTATTCCGGAGATAATGAGGCTTCGGTTATTTCCTCATTCATTAAGGGACAGGGCAAAGACTTGGTGGAATAAACTAACGTCGGGTTCAATACGAACTTGGGTAGATTTAACTCGTGAATTTTTGTCTCATTTTAATCCTTCACACTTATCTGAGCGATTACGTAATGAAATTGCTACTTTTCAACAGGAAGATGACGAGCCAATGCACGAAGTCTGGATAGATTTACCACTCTGCTAAGGAACTGCCCGATGCATGGATTCCCCGTTTGGAACCAGGTAACTAAATTTTATAATGCTGCCAATTTACAAACTCGTATCAGAATTGATTCAGCAGCAAATGGATTACTGCTGGACAAAGACCCAGATGAGACAATGGCAGTATTGAAAAATCTAGCGAAGAATGAGGAACAGTTTCCTACAGCAAGAAGAGGGGGTAAACGAGTTCTAGCTGTAAAAGATTATGAGGCCGACAGTTCATTAAAATCACATGTGGCATATCTCACTAAAGCAATGAAAAAACTCTTGAAAGAAGATTCACAACCTGTCTACTCTGCTGAAGAGGTATGCGAAACTTGTGAAGGAAATAACAGTTCGGAGGAATGTCCAATACAATTAGAAGAAGGGATGTATGTTGGGAACTACAATAAGCAGAATTATAACTCCAACAACTACAATCCCAACCGGAGAAAGGATCCAAAGTTCTCTTGGAGCAATCCTAAAAATGCCCTAAATCCTCAAGCACATAATACACAGAACCAGGGAGGACCTAGATTGCTGACTCGGCAGCAACCGCAGCAACAACCACCAGCTGCCACAACTAGTATACTGGAACAGACTTTGGCTACATTTATGTCTCAAACGGGAACCTATATTGAGAACATGAATCATTTTGTCAAGAAGACGGAAACATTCATGGATAAAACAGAGATGCAGATGACCAATCATGAAGCTACTCTGAAATCATTGGAGACACAGATGGGTCAGGTTTCCCAGCATATTAAACCAAGGCAGAATGGAGGATTTCCTAGCGATACTGAAAACGCTAGACAACCCACACATGAGCAGTGCAAAGCTATCACTACTAGGAGTGGGAAGAAACTACCAGGGCCTGAGAAGGAAGCTCAATCAGTTAAGAAACCGACCTTGGAATCGACTGTTGAGGAAGCTGACCCGATATGTGACAAATAGTCTGCTGCCGATGAGCCTGTCATGACAGAAGAAGGGACAGAGGAGAAACGTGATGAACCAAAACCTCCTCAGATCCGAATGCAATGGGAAGGACGTATTGCTGATTATCGTTCTCCACCTTCTTTTCCTCAACGGTTACAGAAATTGAAACATGAATCACAGCTTAAAAAGATTTATGATATTTTTAAGCAGATTCATATCAACATTCCGCTGTTAGATGCCATAAAGGAGATGCCTGGTTATGCCAAATTTCTCAAGGATGCCATGTCGAAGAAATCCAGACTTGGGGAATTTGAAACGGTTAAGATGACAGAAGGATGCATGAGTATTCTGCAGAAGCATCCACCCCCAGAAGAAGAAGGATCCCAGGAGCTTCATCATACCATGCGTAATCGGAGACAAATTTGTGGGTTGGGCACTTTGTGATCTTGGTGCTAGTATAAATTTAATGTCCAAATCTGTTTTTCAGAAATTAGGTATTGGAAAAGCTCGGCCCACAACAGTATTACTACAGCTGGCAGACCACTCTTACGTTCATCCAGAAGGAAAAATTGAAGATATTCTGGTAAGGGTTGATAAGTTTATTTTTCCTGCTGACTTTCTTGTCTTAGATTGTGAAGCAAATGAAAACGCACCAATCATCCTAGGGCGACCCTTCCTAGCCACAGGAAGATCACTGATTGATGTGGAAAAAGGAGAATTCACCATGAGAGTGAACGATCAAGAAATCAAGTTGAATGTTCTCCAAGCAATGAAACATGCTGATGCAGAAGAAGAATGCAAGGTTATCTCTGAAGTTACCCTTGACCAACCCTGCATCAGGTCGGGCTGCCACGACATAAAAATTTGTCACTGCCTCGGCAGCCACTTAGAAGACTGTCATGATTGCACCGACGACAGCAGCTCCTCAGAATCTGATACACCTGATACTGAAGATCAAGAGGAGGTAAATTGGATAGGCAATCGTCCAGGTAAGTTGTTCGAGCCCTTAAACTATACATCGGATAATCATGTACTTCAAAAGCCATCAAATGTTGAGCCCCTGTTATAGACCTGAAGCCCCTTCCAGGGCAGCTAAAATATGTTTTCCTTGGTTTAAATGATACGTTGCCCGTAATCATCTCTTCCAAGTTGATGCAGGAACAGGAACAACAGCTGATAGGGATGCAGCAGCAGTACAAGAAGGCTATTGGATGGACGATAACTGATATCCAAGGCATCAGTCCGCCATTATACATGCATAAAATTCTTTTAGAAGATGATCATAAGTCGACCATTGATGCACAAAGACGTCTGAACCATGCTATGCAATAAGTAGTGCGTAAAGAGATAATCAAATGGCTAGATGCTAGAATAATCTACGCCATCTCGGATAGCAAGTGGGTGAGCCCGGTGCAGTGCGTTCCAAAGAAAGGAGGAATAATCATGGTAACCAATGACGAAAACGAGCTAATCCCAACCAGGACTGTGACCGGTTAGAGGGTTTGTATGGACTACCGGAAGCTTAATTTAAACTTGTATTCGTGCCATATTAGAAAACTTGAACCCAAGGCCTATATAAAGGCATGTAATTCGACCTATGAGAGGACATCATCTTTCTCTAGCCTTCTTCCCAAAACCCTAGCCGTTTCCCCCTTCTCAACATGTTCTAAACTTCCCCTAGGGCCACGGGTTGATTTGTAAAGTAGTTGCAAGGATTGCTTTTGTTTTAGGAATTTTCTGTTCAATAAAATAAACTTCAAGTTCGCTTATTCTGGTTTTCAACATCTTGCAAGAGTATCGGGAGAGCATTGTGAGATTATCTATTTACTTAATATCGAGAGAGTTAAGTATACGAAAGGAATAAGTGCGGGTTCTCTAGTTTATAGTTGAACTATCTCGGACCTAGGGATAGGACGAGGTTAAGTGGCTAAGGAAGAATTCAACAACATCGGTGTTCATCCTTCGATTCACGCCGGGAGGTATCATCAAAGACGTGTTCATCGACAGACTTGGACCTAGGGATAGGCCAAGGCATAGCAGAGATTCTTGCCAAGCTTGAAGTACAGAGTTGTGTGATCGCTGCCGCGACGGGTGCTGCCGCAATAGGGACGACGACAGAACATATAATCCCAGACTTTGCAATACCTACACTACTGAGCAATTCAATACCAGCCCATTCTCTCTATCTTGATTACTTTAATCTTATTTTCCAGTTCTCTTTATTATTTTCGTGACAACAATTTAAACTATTCTTTTTACCTTCGTGCAGTAATCCAAGGTGAAGCTATTAGCCTAGTCCCTGTGGAGACGATATCTGATACTTCCGTATCACTTTACTACTTGCGTCGTGTACACTGGCACTACATTGCGATAGACTCTTTTACACGCAACAGTAAGTCTTGTTGATTGTGATTATTTTGATGTTGCAATTCTTTCTAGATTAATAAGCTTTGAATTGTACTACACCATTGAGTCTGGCTTTATTCATGTTATCTGAAGAAATCAACTTTGGTGTTATTCTTTTGTGACAATTCAACCATTTGCTGGATAGATTTAAATCTATGTGTGTGTAATATTGATAATGATTGACTAAGTGTCATTTTTCACCTTTCTATCAGGACTACAAGTGAATTTCCACATTTTTGTCCCGTGTTAAACAACAACTAGGTTACAGAGTGAGCCTGTTGTTCATTTCCTTAATGTTTGTTTTGCTTGTTTGTTTATTTTTATAATATTTATTTTAATTTAGATTTACTCATGTCTCAGTAATCGTTGCTGCAGCTCTCGTATCATATTGTTAATACCTTAATATGGCTTGGAATACAGAACATGATTAATGAGTTCAGGAAGAAAAGGCTGAAGCTGAGACGTGTTACATATTTGAGAGGGTTCTATACCTCTCCTCCAGATGTGCCTTATGGGTATATACGGAGTCCTCACCTTGTTCCCAAAGCAAAAGGTCATTTTATTCTTACACGCATGCACGCACATGTCCTTAGAATGATAAATTTGCATGCCTTGATCTTATAGGGAAAATTTTCATTCTTTGTGACAATTACATGTTGGATTGATGATTTGGGAGAGATGTTTAATAATTGATTAAATCCCTTTTCCTTTTCTTTTCCCTATTATTTTCCTAAGTTGTTAAATTTAAAAAGTAGCGTATCTTGGGATTATTTCTAAACTATAGAAAACTTTATGGCAGTTGTGTTAGTGGATTTCTTTTATGAAGTTAAACATCTGTATATTTTCTTACAATATGCAGTGTCTCTGTGTTGTGTATTTACTTAGTCTTTTCCTACTGTTTAACAGTAATACAAACATTATACCCTAATGAACAGTGTAAAGTTGTCAAACATTGATTGGCTTCTTACCACGCTGATGTATTTGCTTCTATTTGACTCTCAGAAATTGACTAATTCATTACAGTTTGTGAAAAAATTCATTTTGCTGGTACTTTTTAGCTCAGATTACATAGGTACTTTGTGTAGAAAACATAGATTTTGGTTGAGGAAAGGAATGGATTTCCCTATTCTTGATTTTATTGATAAAGGTAGTTCTCATTTATAGTTTATAAAAAAGGCCTAAACTAGGAAAATATTAATTACACAAAATTACAAATAAATCACAGTAACAATCTAGTTCTTTATTTATAGCTATTATTGACTAATATATTAGGAAAATAATTGCTAAATAATAGTGGCTTGATGTTTAGGAAATTTACTTCCCTAATTTTCAACAATCTACACCCCCTTAAGTTGGTGAGTATACGTTGTAGATTCCCAGCTTGGATGTGAGTTCGTCGAAGATTACTCTTGGTAGTGCTTTGGTGAGGACATCAGCTAACTGGCTCCTTGTAGGAACAAAGTTTAATTTAACTGTTCCATCAATGACCTTTTCTGAAACAAAATGCCGATCAATCTCTATATGCTTCGTTTTATCACGATGAACCGGACTTTTGGCAATGCTAATAGCCGACGGACTATCACTCTATAACTGGAACTCTTTGTACTGTTTGAGTCCCAATTCTACAAGTAATCTCTGTATCCAAATTCCTTCACAAATTCCCAAAGCCAAAGCTCTATACTCAGCTTCTGCACTACTTCTTGAAACTACTGATTGTTTCTTGCTCCTCCATGCAACTAAATTGCCCAACACAAATGAACAATATCCGCTAGTTGATCTTCTGTCAGTCAACTCTCCAGCCCAGCTTGAGTCAGTAAATATCTTCACTGATCTGTCTTCACATTTCCTAAATATCAAACCATGACCAGGAGTCATTTTTAGATACCTCAGGATTGTGCTTCCCTTGGATCATTCATGTGTTGACTAACGATGCTTACTGAGAATACAATGTTTGGTCTTGTGAGGGATAAGTAGATTTATTTCCAACAAGTCTTTGGTATTGTTCTTTGTTGACGGGATCTCCCAACTCATCTTTTCAAAATTTCAAATTTGGTTCCATGAGTGTTTCCGCTAGCTTGCACCTTAACATTCATGTTTCTGAAAGTAAATCAAGGATGTATTTCCTCTCATTTATAATAATGACAGCTTCAGACCTTGTCACCTCCATACCCAAGAAGTATCTAAGACTTTCTAGTCTTGAATTCAGTTGATAACAATTTCTTCAAAATTTTTATTTCATCACAATCATCTCTTGTAATGATAATATCGTTAACATAAACAATTAATATTGTTTTCTTGTTACTTGAATTCACCTTTACAAACAATGTGTGGACCGTTTGGCATTGTTTGTAACCATTCTTCATGATAACCTTGGTAAATCTATCGAACCAGGCCCTAGGTGATTGCTTTAGACCATACAAGGATTTTTCTAACTTGCATACCATTTTTCATTCGAATTTTGCTTCATTCCTGGAGGAGTCTCCATATACACTTCATCTTCTAGATTGTCATTTAGAAAGGCATTCTTGATGTCTAGTTGATGGAGTGTCCAATCTTCATTAACTGCTAAGGATAATAATACCCTTACAATGTTTAATTTAGCCAAAGGATAATAATATCCTTTGGCTACCAGCCTTGCTTTAAACCTCTCTATATTGTCATCAGACTTGTACTTGACCGTGAACACCCATTTGCAGCCCACTAGTTTTTTTACCTTGAGGAAGATGGGTCAATGTCCAAGTTCTGTTCTAGTGCACTAACCTTTTCTTCTACTGCCTTCCTTTTATTTGGATCTTTCAAGGCCTCTTCAACAGATTTTGTGATGTGAGTTTCATCCAAGTTAGCAGTAAAAGTTCTGAATGGTTGATTCAACTTCCCATAAGCAACAAATTGTTGTATTGGATGAGTTGTACACTTTCTCACACCTTTTCTCTGGGCTATAGGCATATCAATAGTGTTAATTAAAGGTATAGGAACAGTGGTTTGAGAGGATTCCGTACCTTATAAATTCGGGGTAGCAAAACTCGAGTCTAGTTCTCGGTAGATGCTAGGTTGTATAACAAATTCTGTGGTGGATTTTTGTCTTCTTTTGTAAACACTCAGCTGTTTACTTTGATTTTGAGGTGATTGAGATCTCTTTGGGGTTTTCAATGAACTAGGATTGGGTTGTAGTGTACGCTCATAAATGGGAATATGCATAAGAGAAGTAGGTGAAGTATTTAAAGGTAAAAAAGATATACCAGGTTGAGAACTCTTGAAGTTATCAAGAAAAACAACAGGTTGATGCTGCTCTAGGCTGTCAAGTGGCTAAAATTCACTAATAGTCTTCCCCTGAATTTTGGTTCTGCAAACAAAAAGGTTTTTCCTCCAAAAAACCGACATCCATCGTCTCAAAATATTTTCAGGTAACATGAGAATAACATTTATACCCCTTTTTAGTAGAATAATATCCCAAGAAAATACATTTCACTTAGGATCCAACTTGGACCAAGATGGGCTATGATTATGAACAAATGCAATACACTAAAACGCTTTCAAGGGAATGTTTAAATAACATGCATTTTGTGAAGAGAGGTAATTTTTCTTCTCATTTTCATTGATAATAGTATGACCTATTTATAGTTTACAAAGAAGACTAGGAAAGATATAAATTTACATAAAATTACAATAGAAATTTAGTTCCTAATTTACAGCTAATATTGACTAGAATATTAGGGAAATAATTCTTCAACATCAGTAACTAGATATTTGGGAATATAATTCCCTAATTTTCTGCAATCTACACTCCCCCTCAAGCTGCGGAGTATACATTGTAAAGTCCCAGGTTGGATGTAAACTTATCAAAATTGTCTCTTGGTAGTGCTTTAGTAAGAACATCAGCTAGCTGGTCCTCTGTAGGAATAAAATGTAGTTTAACTGTTCCTCCATTGACCTTTTCAGCAATAAAATGTCGATCAATTTCCACATGCTTGGTTCTGTCATGATGAATCAGATTTTTGGCAATGCTGATAGTTGACTGGATATTACTTTGCAACTCGAACTCTTCAAAATGCTTGAGTTCTAGTTCTGCCAACAATCTTTGTAGCCACATTCCTTCACAGATTCCCAAAGCCATAACTATATACTCAACACTGCTTCTAGCCACCATTGGTTGCTTCTTGCTCCTCCATGTGACTAAATTTCCCCACACGAATGAAAAATAACCACTAATAGATTTTCTGCCGGTTAGCTCACCAGCCCAACTAGAATTAGTAAATATTTTTACTATTCTGTCTTCATTCTTCTTGAAGATTAAACCGTGTCCATGGGTCATCTTCAAATACCTTAAGATTCTATACACAGCTTCAAGGTGTTCTTCCCTTGGATCACTCATATGTTGGTTAACAATGCTTACAGAGAAATGTATGTTTGGTCAAGTAAGAGACCAATAAGTCAACTTTCCAACAAGTCTTTGATACTGCTCTTTGTTGACAGGACTGCCCATCTCTTCTCTTCGTAGTTTCAAATTAGCCTCAATTGGTGTTTCAGCTGGTTTGCACCCTAGCATTCCAGTTTCTGAAAGCAAAACAAGAACATATTTTCTTTGATTTATAACAATATCAGCTTTAGACCTTGCTACCTCCATCCCTAAGAAGCACCTAAGGCTATTGAGCTCCTTTGTTTCGAACTCAGTTGAAAACAACATTTTCAAGTTATAAATCTCACAAGAATCGTCGCCTGTAATAATGATATCATCAACATATACAATCAAAATTGATTTCTTTTTACCTGAAGTCATTTTTACAAACAATGTGTGATCTTCTTGAAACTGTTTGTACCTAATTTTTACAATGACTTTAGTAAACCTTTCGAACCAAGCTCTAGGAGATTGCTTTAGTCCGTACAATGATTATTCCAGCTTGCAAATAGTTTGCCGATCTTGTTTCATTTCTGGAGGAATTTGCATGTATACCTCTTCTTCTAATCTTCCATTCAAAAAGGCATTCTTGATGTCTAGTTGGTGAAGTTCCCAGTCCTCGTTAACATCTAAAGATAACAACACTCTTATTGTATTCAACTTGGATACTGGGCAAATGTTTCTTGGTAGTCAATTCATAGGATTGTTTAAATCCCTTGGCCACCAGCCTCGCTTTGTACCTTTCCACGTTACCATCAGACTTGTAATTAACCGTGAACACCCATTTACAACCCACTGGTCTCTTCCCTTGAGAAAGATGAGTCAGAGTCCACGTTTTATTGCTTTCAAGTGAACTAATTTCCTCTTCCACTGCTTTTTTCCATTTAGGATCTTTTAGAGCCTCCTCTATTGTCCCTGTAATTTGAATTCTATCAACATTAGTAGTAAAGGTCTTGAATGAGGGCATCAAATTTCCATATGCAACATATCTTTGTATGGGGTGATTTGTGCATTTTCTTACCCCTTCCTTTGAGCAATAGGTAAATCAGTTGTATCAATAAGAGGAACATGAATTTTATTCTGAGATATGTCCATACCTTCCAAATGTTCTGAGGCAGTAGTACCGAGTTTCAGCTCGCGACAATCTTCAGGTTGTATAATGATATCTTTGGTGGGCTTTTGTCTCCTTTTATAGACACTAAGTTCCTTTTTTTTTCAAGTTTCTCCGGTTGGGTTCTTTGAGGAGTTTGTGTGGTGAAGTAGGAATAGGAGGTAATATAGTCTTTGAAGAAAAAGGTGGTATAGGTTCTAAAGAAGGATCAATAGAATCATTGGGTATATGTACAATGGGTTGGAATATAGGCTCTGAAGGAGAAGGTGATATATGTTTTGAAGGAAGATCAATATGATTAGTGGATATAGGTATAATATGTTGGAATATAGAAGGCTAAAATTCATCCAAAATATGAGATTCTCCTAGACTCTCCCTCTAAATCTCAGTTTTTGGGTAATAAGGTTTGGTTTCAAGAAAAGTGACATCCATGGAAATGTAGGTTCTTTTAGTGATAGGTGAGTAACACTTGTAGCCCTTCTTAGTGGAGGAATAACCTAAGAAGACACACTTAAGGGCTAGGGAACATTTTTGCAAGGTAATGAAAATTGGGATGTCCTAACCTGTAATGCCATAGCAAAATGTTTTTAGAAGAATTCAAACCGGTATTTTGGAAACATTTCGGTTTAGATGAACAACTTGAGTTGACTTGTCTATTTGGAGATGGCTGCCCTTAAAGGATTTAGAGTCCAGCACACAACCTAGCACTGCCAATCACCATCCCCGAGTCCATAGCCTGAAATTCACAAATATACGAAGAGAATAGTAGGACCTCTAAGATTTAGATTTCTACTAGGCATTCTATTGATTAAGTAGGTGTAAGGATAGCTTCCCCCAAAAAGTTTTAGGAACATTCGATGAAAACAACAAAGATCTACCCACTTCTAAAAGATGCCTATTATTTCTCTTTCTATATGAAACATCTTGTAACATTTTGTGATGTTGCTCTAATTTACTGGTTGCTGGGACTTTTTAGCTCAGATTACATAGGTACTTTGTTCTTAGTTCTCTTTCTATATGAAACATCCTGGAACAGTTTGTGTTGCTACTCTAAATAGCCGGTAGATGAGACTTCCCTGTGTCACTTTGTGTTGTAAAAAGCACGCCCAAGGCGCGAGATGTGGGAAAAAATGCCTCCAAGGGTCAAGGCGGGGCGAGGTGCAGGAGGCGCGCGCCTCAGGCGCTTTTCGCCTAAGGAGTAAGGAGAGCGCTTGTTGCCTGCAAGCCCAGCCACCGTCGCCGCCAAGTTGCAACCCAGTCGTCATCATGGGTAAGTCATCCTTCTTCTCTTCTTTCATTCTAGGTGCAGTGAGCAGCCATCGTCCTTCTCTTCTTTCCTTCTGAGTGCAGTGGGCAACGTAGTCCCCTGATTTATTAATGTCGATTATTCTTGGGTTATAATCAAGATTTATCCTTTTTATTTCACATTAAGTAGGTTTTATTTGTAGTATGAAATTTCACGTCTTCTTCCACGGTAGTTGTTTGTATGAAAGTAGGTTATTAGGAATATAATAATAGCAAAGTTTGATGGCCATTAGCATAGTGCAAATATGAAGTTGTTCAAATATAACATATTTATTAGGAATATAATTATCATGTTTTAAGTACAAAATATGTTATAGGGTTAATTTATAAATTTTTAGTATAAAAGGAAGCATTTCCTATGAAAGGCGAGCGCCTTCGCCTAGCGTCTCGCGCCTCGGCTCTAGTGACCTTTTGCGCCTCGGAGAGCCTCGTGCCTTTTAAAACCAAGATGTCACTTTATTTTTCTTAGTTGATTAGGGCTTTCTGACCTTTTATCCGGGACTCATAATGGTTATAATATATACATATACATACAATGTATACACAAACACATCCATACACGTGTGCGTGCACACACACACATATGTGAAACTCTTTCTCTTTCCTTTTTTGGTAGGAAAAGGGGGAATGAAATGACCACTTGAGTTCCCCCATTTTTTGCTCCTTGTTCTACTAGGCCTTGCTTTCTATTAATTTGTCTGAGTGTTGCTATCCTTTAGTTGGTAATTTTTCTCTATTCCTTTCGATATATCCTGCATGTGGTTTATAAAAGTTTGTTTCATCACTTCTTCTTTCCATAAATAATATAACTTATATCATTGTGTTATCATCTACTAAAAGTGGTACCTTTAGGCTTTGCTTGGTATAGTGAAAAGAAAATTGGAAGGATGGAAAATTAGAGGACTACAAAAATGGAAAGATGGAAAATTATTTTTTTATTTCCATTGGTATGCTTGGTAGGAAGGATGCAAAAGTTGAAAGAAGACGCAATTTTCTTTCTTCATTACTTGGTTGAGTTGAAAAATGAGAGGAAAGAAAATTAAGCTTTGAAAAAATATATATTTTGAACTAATTCACATTTCTCCATTTACTCTCAACTTCTCCTTCCAAGTCGGAGTGATTTGTTTTTATACATGAGGATGGAAAATGATCTCCCCTCTTGTTTTATTTCCCTTCACTTTTCTTTCAACTTTTCCTCTCCCTCCTTCAATCCTTCCATTTTCCAGCCAACCAAGCAAAGCCTTAGTTTCCTCACAACATACTTAACTGCTAATGTTTCATTGATTTTGTGTAATACATTCTTCAAGCTCCATATTAGTACTAGCTGAGTTGGATGTCATACTACCAAAAGAGAGTGAGGATATACTATTTCCATGCTTTGAGATGAGAAATAAATCAGTCAATGACACTAACAAGTCATGTGATGTATTATACTTCCCTTGTTTGTTGTTTTACCTGTTTATATGCCTGAGAACTGAATTATTTTGTGATACTATTAGAAGTCTTGACATTCAAGATTGTTTGTAAAAATTTTCTTTCTGTTTGCATGTTGTACTGATTACGTCTCAAGAAAAAATTGTCATGCATGTTTCTTGTGATATTGGGGTTGCCATTTGAAGTATTTAAGTTTGAATGATTTCTTTTCCTACAGACTGGGGACCAAAGATAGATGCAATTGGCTTTTGTTTCCTTGACCTTGCATCTAGTTATAAACCACCAAATTCTTGTTAAATGGCTTGAAGATGGTAAACAACCTATCTATATTGGTTTCGATAGCCTTGTGAGTTTTTCACTACAAATCTTTTCAATTATTTGAGTATTTGTTATGATGAAGGTCGTAATGGTTTATTCTTATTGCACAATTTGTCCTTTTTGCTAAAAATTATTTGTTCAGGTTGTGTTTGGGAACTTGATTTTGAAAGAAATAATTTGAATTACAAATTTGGTATAAAGTTTATGATTAAACACATGAAAACATGACTTTCATGATTTTTTTTAAATTCATGGCTTTTTTCATGTCGCTGTTTATATTCATGATTTTTCAATTCTTGTTCCCAAACATAACATGATAGTAGTTTTCACGTATATCTGTTTTTCACTATAATATTACCTTACGATTTAATTGATTATTTTAGTATTTTGAATGACTTATATGCTAGTAACTTTACTTTCTTAAAGTAATTAATTGCATTTAACCTTCATCGTATTTTTCTGTAAAAAAAGGAAGATTTATATTGGCTTCATCGGGCCACTTATTATTTTTCTTTATTATGTTCGATTGATGTTGACTTTAAAATGCTCTAATTGCTTTTAGTATTTAACAACCTGTTATGGAACCTGAAAGAATGACCCAGATAATAGTGCAAGCTCTAGAGAAAACTGGACAAAGAGACATCATAAACAAAGGGTGGGGCGGTCTTGGCAATTGTAATTCCACATGCTCTCTTCTCATATTTTATTGGTTTGGTGTCCAGTTTCGGACTTTTTATGGGTGTAGATGTATAGTGCTTAATTATCTTTTCACTAGTGGTAGAACCAAAGGACTTTGTGTACTTACTGGACAATTGCCCCCATGACTTGCTATTCTTACAATGTGTGGTTGTGGTAAGTTGTAAACGTAATCCTTGGATCTCTCGGGCAGTTAAAGTTGTTTAGTCTTTTTATTTTACATATGATATCTTTCTGACACAAGTGTCTAGATATTTATGAATGATGAACATGATGGGTCATGATATGTACACTTTATATGTAGGGATAATGTGTTATGTGACAATCAATTTGTAGAAATTAGGTAATTTAAGTAGAGATCAATTCGATTCTCTGTTTTCCTTCAATATTTCAGAATAGGATTACAAGTATGTTTAAGTAGATACAACACATAGAATTATAATACAAATAAAACTATTGTAGATAATGTTCTATCCTATTAAGAGATAGAGTTATAGGATATCTAAACTACTTAGATATTTCCATTAAATATAACTCTAATTTACACGCCTACAACCTACACAATCGCTCCATTTTAGAACATGTGAACTAGTTGATTGATATGTAACTTGTCCTTGAAGTGTTTGTTTTATTTTGTTAACTTTTTAATGATTTTGCACAATGTTTTTATTGTCTTCAATTCCTTGTATTTCATTTTTGTTACATTTTGTATGCATTACTATCTTATGCCTTTTAGTATAAGCTTGGCCTATTAGTTGTTTCCTTAAGAGGGTTCATGACCAAGGTTTGTACCTCAGCCCCCTACCTCTTTTGTGTAACAGAAAACTAAGTATCACGAGGTTGAATTTTGAAGGCTAACTCTTTTCTAATAAAACTATAGTTGGTTTTTGGCCCCAAAAAACGAAACATAAGTTATAACCAAAAACTAGAAAGGAGATATTGTAGAATAACAATATAGAATAATAGAAAATTGAATACTTTTTATTATCCGTTAAATTCTTCTTCTTGCGTTACATCTTTATAAAGACTTTTAGAGTAGGACTTTAGATACAATTAGAAGTCCTAAATACAACAAACTTCTAACTCTCATCTTTTAAGGAGATAAATTACAGACAACTATTACATGGTAATTAAAACACTAATTACATAGTGACTAAAACTCTAATAGCTCTCGGTTACTCTTACACTCCCCTCAAGCTAGAGAATATACATTATATAATTCCAACTTGCATAAAAACTTATAGAAGGAGGCTTTTGGTAGTTCTTTTTTAAGCACATTTTCCACTTGTTCTTCAGTAGGAACATAGGATAAAGAGGTTGTCCCTCTAGTAATCTTTTCTGAGATAAAATGCTTGTCAATTTCCACATGTTTGGTCCTGTCATGGTGGATTGGATTTCGAGCAATTTGTATGGTGGATTGATTGTCACAGAAGATTTCAAAATTTTCCTTTTTGTTTACGTTTATCTCCTTCAGTAGCTTCAACAACCAAATTCCTTCACACATTCCCAATGCTAAAGCCATATATTCTGTTTTAGTACTGCTTCTGGACACAACTGTTTGGTTCTTACTCCTTCAGGTCACTAGATTTCCCCAAACAAAAGAGCAATAGCCACTAGTTGATCTCATGTCTGTTAGTTCACTCGCCTAGCTTGAATCTGAAAAAATTTGAACAATCCTTTCTTGAGTCTTTTTAATAGCGGTCCATGCCCTGATGTTCCTTTCAAATATCTCAAAATTCTCATTGCAGCTTCCATGTGGTCTTCTCTTGGATTAGTCATGTGTTGACTAATAACATTGACTGGAAAAGCAATGTCTAGTTTGGTTAATGGCAGATAAATTAGCTTTCCCTATAACCATTGAAATTTACCCTTATCAGCTTTAGGGTTCGAGTCCTCTCTATTGAATTTTAAGCCTGCTTCTATGGGAGTATCAACTAATTTGCATTCCAATATTCCATCTTCATTTAGTACATCTAAAACATATTATCTCTGGTTTATTACCAGACCCTTGCTCGACCTTACAGCCTCCATGCCTACAAAGTATCTGAGCTCTACTAGGTCTTTTGTTTCAAACTCGGTATTCAACAACCCTTTCAAGTGATTTATTTCTTCATCATCATCACCTATCAGAATTATATCATCCGCATACACTATTAAAATAACCCTTTTATTACTACAGGTTACCTTAATGAAGAGTGTGTGATATGCCAAGAATTGTTTGTATCCATTTTCCAGAATCACCTTGGTGAATCTATCGAACCACGCTCTAGGTGACTACTTCAAATCATAGATGAATTTATCAAGTCTGCAAACTTTCTGATCACCTTTTGCATACTTCAAACCTAGAGGCACTCTCATGTACACATCTTCTTCCAATTTCCCTCTAAGGAAAGCATTCTTAATGTCAATTTGATGAAGCTTCCAATCCTTGTTTACAACCAAGCTTAAGAGAATTCTAACTGTATTTAGCTTAGTACCAGGAGAGAAAGTTTCATTATAATAAATTCTATAGGTTTGAGTAAAACCCTTTGCCATCAACCTTGCTTTATACCTCTGTATATTGTCATCAGAGTTGTATTTTATAGCAAACACCCACTTGCATCAAACTGGTTTCTTGCCCTATGGAAGATCTGTAATGGTCAAAGTATTGTTCTTTTCAAGTGCTTCAATTTTCTCTTCAACAACCCTTCTCCACTTAGAATCTTTAGAGCCTCCTCAATGGTGTTAGGTAACTATTCTTTATCTGAGCAAGCTGTAAAAGCCTTAAAAGATAGCATTAGATTACCATAAGCAGCATACATATGAATGAGATGTTTAGTTCATTGTCTTACCCCTTTTCTTTTAGCAATAGGCAACTAATCAAACTCAAGTAAATGAGGAGTCTCAGCTAGAACATTACCTCCATCATTCTCACAAGCAACTGAACTTAAGTCAAACTCTTGGCAAGTGTTAGATTGCAAAACAGTCTCTAAAATAGATTTTTTTTGTGTAAACCTTCAATTGATTAGGAGGCTGATGAGTTTGTGAAGAAGGTTTAGGTGAATTTTTTAGGTGTAATAGGGATGGGTGGGAAGTTGTAGGTGTAACAATAGGGGAAGAAGTGGAGGAGTTTAAAGGAGTATGAGGTTCAAGAGATAATGAATTATGAGTAGGTAATAACTCTAAAGGTAGAAAAGGATAAACCTGATTTTCAGAAGACTGGAAAACATTACGATTCTCCCCATGATTTGCAGCCTCAGGGAAAAAAGGTTCTTATTCAAAAAAAGTAAAATCCAAGGAAATAAAAAATTTCTTAGAAGAAGGATGATAACATTTGTAGCCCTTCTTAAGTGAAGAATTCCCTACCAAGGCACACTTCAAAGATCGAGGGTTAAGTTTAGAGGGAGCAGGATTTCTCACAAACACGGTACAACCAAAAACTTTGAAACGGAGTGTAGATGACACATGTTTAAAATTGGGGTAACTATCTAAAAACAGCTCTAGGCGTTTTATATTGCAAAACTTTGCTAGGCATTCGATTAATAAGATAGGTTGCAGTTAACAAAGCCTTACCCCACAAATACTTAGGATATTACTTGTAAACATCAAAGACCTAGTAACCTCTAATAAATGTCTATTCTTTCTTTCTGCAACCCCATTTTGTTGTGGTGTATCCACACATGTGCTACTCTAAACAATCCCCTTTCTTTTAAAAAACTCCCCTAAGGACTGAGTAAAATATTCAACCCATTATCAGACTTAAATAGTTAAATTTTGCTGCCAAATTAGGTTGCAACCATATTGTAAAATTTATCAAAAATATAGGCTACTTCAGATTTATCCCTCAACAAATATTCCCAAATTGTTCTACTATGATCATCAATAAAGTTACAAACCACCTACTACCAGTTACATTCTTCAGGGAAGGACTCCAAACATCGCTATGAATTAATGAAAATGGTTGATAAAGTTTGTAGGAAGATGGTAAATAGAATGCTTTTGTCTGTTTAACAGGAGGAAATATGTGGTGGCATTTAAAAGAACTTGGTTTCTTATTAACAAACAATGCAAGGAACAATTTAGCATGATAATGAAAATTTGGATGCCCTAATCTAAAATGTCATAATATTATATTATCAATATGTCCTAAAGAAGTAAAAGAGCAATAAATGTTTTGCAGAGAAGATGGTTTGTTTTCTAGGACATAGAGAACATTTTGCAAGCTAGCATTGCCAATCATTTTCCTTGAGTTCATTGTCTGCAAGAAACAACCAAATTTCGTAAATTGTAATGAACACTTCAAATTTTTTGAAAGTTTACTAACAAAGATGAGATAGCTAGCAAGATTAGGCACAAACAAAAACATCTTCAAGTACGAAATTATCATTAAGTATGACTGAGCCACTCCCTTTAATAGGAGAGAAAGAGCCCTTGGTTGTTTTAATAGAGCCTGTAGAATCTAAAAAATTTAAGAATAATTTCATGTTACCAGTCATGTGATTAGAAGCTCCAGAGTCAATAATCCATGCTAAGGCACCAATGGTAGAAAAAAGTGTCGTAGGAGAAAAAGAATTTTGTGTACCTTTATCTTCCATTAGGGCTATATTTGCCACAATTCTATGGCAGGTGACGACCGAACCTGAAATCTCTAGAAAAAACTCCAAACCAGCAGTCTGCTCCGCTATGGATTGCATTTCAGAGTTGATGGATTTCTAACTCGGATCGATATTATACCGATACCATGTAGAATAACAGTATAGAATAACAGAAAACTGAATAATTTTTATTCTCTGTTAAATGATTCTTCTTGTGTTACAGCTTTATAAAGACTCAGAGTAGGACTTTAGATACAATTAGGAGTTCTAAATACAACAAACTTCTAACTCTTATCTTAAACGAAATAGACTTTAAGTAAACTACTGACTACTGAATACATGATAATTAAAACACTAATTACATAGTGACTAAAATTCTAATAGCTCGGGTAATCTTACATATATATCTTCAAAACATCTAGAAAGGGTGTTGAGTGCTTATGTCTATCAAAAATCCCCATACCAACTCAATGGCATAATAGTTATATTGACTTTTTAGTTTGGGGATTAACTATTTGAACTTTCTATTTCAATATTGTGTTCTTTAATCTAAATTTAGGATTTCTGTAATGGGATATTGTGAAACTGATTTGTAATGGGAAGGGATGTCTCTCTTTTTTTGTTTTAATACTCTGCATGCATATTTTTTCTTTTTCTAATGCTTTCTAAATTGATTTAGTATAACTTTTCAACAACACCGATCTTTAATCGTACTGTTTTGGTAAAAATGAGACTTGTTGAGTTAGCCTCAGAGCATCTGTGTCTCAAAAATTTCAACTTGAGTTGCCCTCTCAAATACTCTTTTTATCTCTGTGAATTTCTATTGGTTTCCAGCCTCTTCAAATGACCACAGTTTTCTCCTCCCTTCTTTTTATCTCGATAAATTTAATTTTTGTTTTAATTTCTTAATTTTTAGTACTTATTTTAACTAATCATGATTGCTTTTATTAATCTTTATATGTCTATATTGTTGCACTACAAAGGGCTAGTTGGAATTATAAAAATGGGTTGATGAGATGTGGCTTCGTAAGTGAGACAATGATCCCCTTATTATTTTTCTTTGTTAAACGTTTTGAAAATAAAATATGATTTAAAGCTAGAACAGCAAGTCTTATTTCTTGCGCAACGACATACGAGTTGCAAGGTATTAATCCTTATGTTTAAGTGGTGTTATGCCACACCTGTTATGCATTAGGTTTTCTGTGGTCTTACTTTAAAGTTGGGCACCTTCACCTGCTATCAATTGGTTTTAGGTGGGAATATTTCGAAAATAGTCACGATTTTTGTGCTTTGTGTGCTATTTTTTGGCCTAGAATTAAGGAAAAGTGGGGTTGTTCAAGTTGAAAGAATTTTAGGTTTTAGCTTCCTTCTATAATACCTCTTCTGGAATTTAGGTATCAATGTGTTTTAAGTGATAGTGGTAAATAACTAATTGAAACACATTAGTTCTTTTGTTATGTTTTAACAATATCCTTGCATGTTTTCCTCATGTTAATCATGGTGGAGCTGGAACTACTACCGCTGGTCTTAAAGTTGCGGTAAGCTCTCATCTCCTAGACTATATCCTTTTGATTGTTTCTACACTTTTTAAAGTCACCTTTATGTTTGAATACAGTGTCTGAAAACTATTGTACCTTTCTTCGGGGATCAGCCTTTTTGGGGAGAGCGAGTGCATGCAAGAGGAGTAGGGCCTGCAGCCATCCCTGTTCAGGAGTTCTCTCTTGACAAGCTAGTTGATGCCATACACTTTATGTTGGATCCTGAGGTAATATTGATTTCTCTTTGGGTTGAAATTAGTAAAGGAAAGGAAAGATATGGCAAGAGAAGAAAAAGAAAGTAAAGATTTAAAGAGGATAGAAAGGAAATTAAAGGGCACTATTCTCTTTATTTGGATAGCTAAAATGAGTAAATGAAATGAATTGAAAAGGAATGGATTATGAAAAGCTAATGTTTAAGGATTAGACGGAAGGGGAAGAATGTAATATAATACAATATATCATTTCAATTATACCCTTCTAAATTGATTTAATTATATTAAAAAGGAGTTTTTGGGATTATTTGTGAATTCATAAAAGTTATTGGAATGATTTTAACTATTTTAAATTTAAGTCGAGTGAGAAAAATTAAGAACATAAATATGTCTTGCAAACATATATTATGAACTTGTTTGAGTTTTAGCAGTTTCTTAGAGTTGCACATGTTTTACAATTTTTTGTATTTTTTTAGAATTTCTAAATTAATAGAAAAAAAAAGAAGAGATTAATGAGTTTCGTGAGATTTAAATGTTAAAGTCAATGACTAATTTTGAAGCTTACATAAAAAAGTTAAAGGAAAAAATAGATATAGTTATTTTACATTTAGAGAAGCTTTAAATTATTTCATTTCTCTTATTTTTAATCCAAATTAGAGTAGTTGAGAAATAAAGGTTTCAAGGGGAAGAAAGGGTAGTTAAAGCACCGCGTCGTTCCTTTGTTTTGTAACTTGTTGAGTGATCTTTCGAATCCATCCGTAGAAGATTGAGAAATGTCATCCGTGATCAATTAGTCGAACCCTCAACAACGGTCGGTATTGTTTCCTTCAATGTATGTGTTTTGTTTTAGTCTCAGAGTTTTGTCTCCCGACCTTGAGGAGGGGAGAACCTATTTGGCAAAGGATGGTTCACACAACCGTATTGAGAGTCGTGACAAGGACATGTCAAGAATTACATCTGCAAATGTGAGCATTTGTGCATAGGACTCGACCCTATGATATTAAGCTTATAGGCCATTATTGCGGGTTCAAACGGTTGACCAACGGACAACAATTCACAAACTTCTCCATTTAATGGGCTATAAGCTTAAGGTTAGAGAGTCGAGTCCGTCTGTATGCAAATGTTTATATTCCATACATATGGATCTTAGTAGGATTGTTTGAACCCCTCATGATGATCGTGTGAACCACATTTCACCAAAGAGGAGAAAATTTTGACAAACTGAACATATACACCTAGAGAAAACAATATGAACTGTTGTTGGAGGTGTGACCAACTCTGAAATGGAAGCCACTTCACAAACTCAAAGAGATCTGAAGATCCGCAACATAACTAAACAAATGAAATGTTTCTTTATTCTCTTACGTTCCTATCCTTTCCTCAATCCAAACATAGGTATGGAAATAGCTTTGAAATCTTCAGCAGGCGTCAATGTTAATTTCAGTTTCTACTATAGGCATTAATTTCATGGTTAATTTGCTTAGGACTTCTTTAAGGAAAACATAAAAATGGTGGCAAAAAAGAGCAAGGTGTCTTTGTTTATGATGATATAAATATGAGAATGTGAAAGCCTTTTCTAGCAATACTGGGGGAATAGCCATTATATTACATAGGAAAACATTTAAAAACTTGGAGTTTGTATTAGATAGATTGGTAGTACAAACTTTTAAATGGAAAAAATGTGCAATTCTTTTAAACTTTAGACAAGAGCAAGGGACAACAAAAAACTCAACACAATTGGTAGCTACCTAGAGGGAATATGGATTAAGCATTGCAAATGTGGTACTTGTGGGTTTGATGCAGGTGAAAAGGAGTGCTATGGAGTTAGCCAAGGATATGGAAGGCGAGGACAGAGTAGCAGATGCAGTCAATGCCTTCTACAAACATTTTCTAGGCAAAATGCCCAAGGACGACCAACACTTTATGACTCCGATTCCAATTCCTTCTTCGAGAAAGCTTTCCCTAAGACGTTTTGGTTACACCCCTTAATGTTGGTTCAGAAGGGCTTTGATTATAGAGAATGCCATGGCCCATTACTCTGTCCATTCAAACTAAAAACTCAAAATAGATCACTGACTGGAGTTCAGAACAATGAATTCAGTATGGAATGGGAGAAAAACGATATTGTTTCTATGAAAAGTTGTTCTATAGTAACATGAGACTACAATATATCTTATCATTTTATTAACCGTGTTAAGTTTTGAACCCATTAAGTGAAGGATGATATTCATCTTAGAGATCCAAATTCGAATAACTCCGTCTGCAAAGTATGCATATATTTTTTAAAAAAATTAAAAATGTATGAACCTTATACTGAGTTCTAAAGATGAATAATCATATTACCATTTGAATTTCAATTGTTGTTATCCTTATCATTCGTTATCCTTGATTCAAAATCTTCATTTTTCAAATTATTTAGCTTTATCTCCTTTTGTTGATAGTGTAATCCGGTTGGAGTTCTTCTTATATAAACCTTTCAACCATGTTCAATATACATCATTCAATTCACTTTCTATATTATTTCTTTATGGTAATCAGATCCTAACGTTCTCATAAACAAAATATCATTTTTTCTACTCCACAAATGGACTCTTCCATTGTCAACGCAGACAACTCAACACCCACAACCATTATTGTTCAATTCAATCCCCTTGCCCAACTACCAATAAAACTCATTGGTAGCCAAAACTTCACCATTTGGAAAAGCTCAAATTGAAATGTTGATGCATGGCCACAATCTATTTGGTTATTTTGATGGCACAACAACTACACCATCTACAACACTCACCGTTGAAAATCAAACCACTCCAAACCCAGCTCATCGAACTTAGTTTCATCAAAACAAACTAATTTATAATGCCATTTTACCTTCCGTTGAACCTACACTTGCCTCTACTGTAGCAATCGTATATAATGCTCATAGAGCATGGCAATCAGTACATACAAATTTTGCCCATAAATCCCAAGCTCGGATTCTTAGCCTTCAAGATAAACTTGCACATTTCACCAAAGATTTATGACCTATCGATGATTACCTTTGTGAATTTCTTTCAATTGCCGATGAGCTTGCCACTGCAGGTGAACTAATGTCCAACACTCGCCTTATTGTTTGGATACTACAAGATCTTGGTCCTGAGTATAAACATATCTCTGCCGCCATAAGATCTCGTGAAACCCCAATAACTTATGAAGAGCTTTATGAAAAACTTCTCAATTATGAAATCTTTCTGCAACATGAAGACAACAAGAACATGCTGGTAACACCTGTCAGTGCCAATGTTGCTCAAAACTACTCATTCACACCATCAGGCTATGACAGTAATCGTCGACAAAATCCCAACAACTACAACGGGCGCACCCAACCTTGGCGTCTTAAACGTAATACTCAACAACAACATCAACGATCAACCAACACTGTGTACTACCAACTATGCAATAAACCTAGTCATTCTGCCCGTGTATGCCGTACCATGTCTGATAATCATATTCAAGAAAGAGCTAATTTTGCCGCTCACTCTCAAAGTTCTCAAGCACCTTGGATAATATATATTGGTGCCACTCATCATATGACCTCTGATGTTCAAAGCTTGAGCAAAGACTATAATGGATCTGAAGAAACCATCATGGGCAATGGTAACATTGTTTCGATTTCGCACAATGGTAATGTTACACTAAATGCATCAAATGAAAATTTTCAACTTCACCAAACACTTTGCTCACCTACTATTAAAATGAATCCTATCTACGCTTCTCGTTTTTGTCTTGATAATATCAACTTAATTGAATTTTTTCATTTCTCTTATCTTGTGAAGGATCTGACTACGAGGGCGCCACTAATTCACGGATGGACTAGAGACAAACTATAACAATGGTTGCCAAGTTATTGAGTGGATCGAAGAATCGATTTAAGCCAAGAGGGGGTGAACTGAATTTTTAGAAATTTTGGTGGTGGAGTGGAAAATTAAAATTTGCTAGACAAGAGAATTTAGAGTGGTTCAAGTTCCAATTGAAGTCTACATCCACTACCTTAGCAACCACTAAGGATTTTCTAACAATCCACTAATTGCTCTTCCCCTTTTCTAGGCTTAGGAGGTAACATTTACAATACCGGTCAAACTTTCTACCCAAAATTTGACCCAATCCTCACTCAAGTAATACAGAGAAGTTTAAGGCTAAAGACTAGTATCTCTCAATACAAATGTAGCCTTTTTACAAGCACTCAACACAATTGAACAAATAAGACTGGAAATACAAAGTTCTACAATTGGGGTTTACAAGAAAATATGGGATTTTACTGCAATTGCTTGGATTTGATGTTTGGATAATTCTTTTGGGATCAATAGTTGTTGCTGGTGCTTTTAGAGGTCCCTTTTATACCTTCTCATTGAATTCTAGCCATTGAGGTTATTGCCTTCATTATTATAGACGTTGGGATGTTATCATCCCTCTATAAATGCAGTCTGAAACTACCCATTCTGAAACGCCCGACCCTGTTTCAAAACAGGCCAAAATAGAAAGAGTTGTTGGGTTGTAATAAATAGGTCGTACCGAAACGGGCACGATCATTTTGATACGATAAGAGCCTGTTCCGAAACCCGTTTCGAAACAATTTATCACTGTCAAAACCTATATGAAAATGGCTTAGAAGCGTTTCGATACGCCTTAACAATATTTTTTAATTCAGTTATAAAACTTGAAGGGTCATATTTTGAAACCAAGTTTGAAATTCGTTTCGAAACGTTTGAGGTTAACAGGTTCAAACCGTTCCGTTGTTCTTCATCCGTTCCAAAACACAACTAGCTATTTCAATACACCCGTATCGAAACAGGAAAGCTAGTTCCGAAACAGAGGTTAACAGATTCAAAACGTTCTGAAACGCCCAAAGGCCGTTCCGAAATGGTGACTCGAAAATCACTGTTTTGACTTGGTAAACACTTAAAAAATATTTGATAAGTTAAGGTTTTGACTTGTACATTTTTCTTTAAACACATAGAAAAGTTTTGATGACTTAAAAATTCATTTTCTCTTTTTCAATTTAGTCCTTAAATCCTTTGTTATATCAAAACCAATTTATTAGTTTTACAATCTCTCTCTTTTTGATATAACAAAACCAAGTTTGAATTTTTAAGAATTTTGAAATCTTGAAAACGTTTTAACTCCCACTCAATGTAAGATGGGTTTTAAAGAGATTTAAAACTCAAGTGTTTGAAACTCAAAACCACAAACATTTGGCTCTTATATTACTTCTCCCCTTTTTTGTTAGATCAAAAATAATAATAATCAAGGCTAATCATGAGAAGAAGCAAGGTTATAAGCAAAAACCAAACAAAATAATATAGATAGAATTAAGTTCAAATTACCAAACACAAATACTTAAAGCAATAGAGTTTAAGCTCAATCCCAAACACAAAATAAGCAAAGCATAGGTTCTTAAAACATAAAAAATTGAAAGGTGCAAACTTATTCCTAATATGATAGACTAATATGAGATGCAATGGAGATCCTAAGCCTCGTCATCATCATCCCCACCATCATCATCAAGAGAATCATCGTCTTTAGCTTGAGCATGACGAATGTTCATCAAATCACCATAGAAAGTAGAGAAAGACAAGTCCATCGATGATTGTTGATTCTCAAGAGCGGTGAGACGATTCTCGTTTCCAAGAACACGGTCCTCCAAGGATTGCAAACGAGTGTTGATAGCACCAAATCTCAAAGCCATGTTCGTATCCATCGAGTTGAACCGCTCGGTAAGGAAAGTCATAAGAGCTTCATTGTTAGGAGCCGGAGCTTGAGGTGGTGGCTCAACTTGAGGTGGCGGAGCTTGTCTATCAACATGAACCCATTGGCCAAGAGTGTAGCGAAACCCGGACTTAGTGAGAGAGGATTCACCAATCTTGCGCTTTCGGGGTTCCGGAGAATCATAGGAGCAATCAATGTTGAGGGTACCAAAGACATAGCTTAAAACAACCCCATAAGTGAAAGATGTAAGAGCATCGGTTTCTCGAATCTTCACATTATGGACCATCTCACCGAACATGATTTTGACAAGATTTGGATGTTCTCCTCGGCGAAAGCATTCTAACCAAAAATAGTCAACTCGACGAACATGGGAGAATTTACCTCCGGAAGGGCGGATGAACCAAGAAATCATCAAATGGAGAAACCGGTCATGAGCATTCAATGAGAGAACGAATCCGGTGTGAGCACCGAAGTGGTTCTCATCCTCAATTCCTTCATCCTTGAGCCAAAGATCATTCTCTAAAACGGATATAATAATGGTGAACTTCTTACCCAAAAGGTACGACTCAATGTCAATCACCTCAGAATGATCTTCATTATCAATAAGAACGACATTGGAGTAGAAAAGGAAGACCATATGCATGTATACAATATATGGAATGCTCAAAAAGGCGAAGAAGCTCCATTCTTTCAAACGAGCTAGATAGCGGAATTCAGAACGCTTGGAGTCAAGGAACCCAATATCCACAACACGCTCTCGGCGAACGGCTATATCTTTGAGGATTTTGAAACAGTCTTTAGTATCTTGATTCCGAAGACTCTTTTGAAAAAAAAGGTGAGGTTAGGACGGATGTTCGCTTGGGTTGAAGCTTCACCCGTTTGAGTCGTCTTGCGTTTCTTGTTAATGTTTTCCATTAGATTCCTAAAAACATAAAGCAAGCAAATAAAAATTTAAATGTATGCATATTAATCCATAATACAATCCAATGATAAATCCCATTTAGGTTTTAAATAAAAACACTTTAAAAAAATTTGAAAAAGAAATAACTTTTGAAAAACAGTAAAAAACGAGTAAAAACAAAAATATTTGAATCAAAAGCTTTGAGATTTTGATTTTTTTACAAATTTTGAAAAACCCAAGTTGCAAAACATATAAACTATACAAAATTAATATTTTCTAACCTAAGATTCGAATAAAATCAAAGGAAAAAGAAGAAGAAGAAAAATACGTCAAATAGGGATTTTGGATGAATGAATGGAAGAAGTTGCACAAATTTGTTGAAGCTTGCTTAGACTTTAGTTTGTGAGTAGAAGCCCTCAAGATTTGATGAAAACAATGAGGTTTAGAGGGTTTTTATAGGGAAGAATTGGGTTTAGGGTTTTGGGGGTTTTGAGGAGTTTTAATGAAAGGCAAAATTTGCAATTAAATCCCTTTAAAAATTGTCTGTAGAGGCGTTTCGGAACAAGCACGATTGTTCTGAAACGTGCATACCGAAACATTGACTGATGTTTCGAAACCTGTTGATCGTTTCGATACGGCTTTGACCGTATCAAATCCCATGTGGTAAACCGTATCGAAACGCTTTTGGGATGTTTCGATACAATGCTTGGCAGAGGCAAAACGTTTCGAAACCCTTTTAGGCGTTTCAAAACACCCTGGTCACAGATCATTCTATTAAGGCACCTGTATCGAAACAGATTGACCTGTTTCGATGCGCCTAGGCCTGGAGGTGCAGATGAGGCTCTAATATTTCAAAAAAATTGAATTTTATGAAGTCCTAGATGCATAAACGATATGAATGAGCAGGAATAACATATTAAAACACAAACATACTCCCCCTAACTATAAGCATGGTTTCTATCAAGATCAACAACACATAAACATGCATTATCAGAAAATCAAGCAATTTTAACCTCAAAAAGGGTCATAAAGGGTCAAGGAAGGCTAGTTAGACCTAACTCTCTCCTAAGGGACCAAAAACTCTCTTTATCTAGAGGTTTAGTAAAAATGTCCGCTAGTTGGTTCAAGGTGTCAACGTACTCTATAACAACATCTTCCTTAAGGACATGATCTCTAATGAAATGATGCCTTATTTCTATATGTTTGGTTCTAAAGTGTTGGATGGGATTTTTTGTTAAGCATATAGTATTAGTGTTATCACACTTAAGGGGTATGGTTTCAACTTTAACACCATAATCTAAGAGTTTTGCTTCATTCAAAGGACTTGAGCACAACAACTCCATAAGGATATGTACTCGACTTCAGTGGTAGATAGAGCTACACTATTTTGTTTCATAGAGAACCAAGATATGAGCATATTGCCTAAGAATTGACATGTTCCCGAAGTACTTTTCCTATCAATGTTACATCCCCCATAATCCGCATCCGAATAAGCATGAAGATTGAAAGTTGAGTCTCTAGGGTACTAAATACCTAGACAAAGAGTATCTCTACGGTACCTAAAGATTCTTTTAACGTCTATTAGGTGAGACTCTCTAGGACTAGCTTGAAACCTAGCACACAAGCAAACACTAAACAATATATACGGTCTACTTGCGGTAAGGTAAAGCAAAAATCCAATCATATAGCGATAAAGCTTAGAGCCAACACACTTACCTCCTTCATCTTTGTCAAGCTTTGTAGATGAGCTCATTGGTGTAGCTTGAGGCTTTTCTTGCTCCAAGCCAAACTTCTTGAGTATATCTTTCACGTACTTTGCTTGATTGATGAAGGTGTCATCTTTTCTTTGTTTGATTTGGAGTCCCAAGAAGAATGAGAGCTCCCCCATCATGCTCATCTCGAATTCACCTTGCATTAACTTAGCAAACTATTTGCAATGACACTCATTAGTAGATCCAAAAATGATATCATCAACATATATTTGCACTACTAAGATGTCATTTTTATATCTTTTTATGAAAAGTGTAGTGTCAACCTTACCTTTTTCAATTAAAAAGTTTGAAAGCCTTTCATACTGTAATCACTAATTTTGTCCGGGTTAACATCTTTTTATTTCGTTTTATAATAATGGACTTATGAGGGCTTTTTCATATTCTTGTCACTATCTAAACAAAATGTGTTGTGGGCTTTGTTTAAGTTAAATTAATTTACACATGTATGTTATACTTTTTATAAAAAACCCTAAAAATTATTATTATAAATTGTCATATATTATTACTATTACTAGTATTATATTTATTAACATTACCATTATATATTATGTTATTATTATTACTATGTTATTATTTATTATCTACTATCATTATTATCTATTATTCTTATTATTACTATCTATTATTATTATTATCCTATTTATTATTATTAGTGTTGTATTTAATATTATTACCATACTATTGGTTATTATCTACCATCTCTATTATCCTTATTATTACCATTTATTATTATAAGTTCTATATGTATATTACTCCTATTATTGTCATTATTTATGTTGTCATAATACCTATTGCTTATATTATTATTAATATTATCTACCGAAATTATCTATCATTATTATTATCCCACACATTATTAGTATTATATTGTTATTATTATCTAACAACGTTACTATTAGTATTACATTTACTATTATCGTATTATTATTATTATTGTTGTTGTTGTTGTTGTTGTTGTTAGTATTATTATTTATAAATCTGAAAATAAACAAAGAGTAATATAAATAAACAAGCCCAATCTATATTAATATAAATAAAGCCCAGCATTTTATTTAAAGTCCATTTACAATTTAAACCCAAAAATATTATATACATATTACAAGGCCCGTTGGCCCAAATAATTAAAACCCTAAATCTGATAGAAACCCTAATTGCTACACTTTGTCTATGCAGCAGACGCAGCCACAACCGTCAGATCAGATCAGATCTGACGGCCCAGATGAAGCCATGGAGAGGAAGCCCTAGATGAGCATTGATGGGTTATGCGCCGCTCGGATCACAGCCGTAATATCAGGAAGGCTTCAACGGCCCAAATTTACTCTCCTGTGGTAAACCTAGCACCCACCTGATGAGGCTGCGCCGCTCGAATCAGAACCGTTAGATCAAGACACGATCTAACGGCTCCGAGGCAAGGAGAACTCCACGCGCGACTGTTTGGATCCCCCACGCGCGCTACACGACCGTCCAGATCTTCCACCGACGGTTAGGATCACTCCACGATGCCGATCCGGCTGAGCTCTCCTTCGATCCCTTCCTCACGACCAGTACATGCAAACAAACCAAAGTGTTAAAAACACGAACAAATGACAGAATACCAGGGGCAAGCAAACAAAATCAAAACGGCCATCAGAGGCAACAATAACAAATTCAGAAGAGATGAATACGAACAAAACGATAGGCAACCAATAGGGTTTTTTCTTCGATTTATGTAAACCGAAAAGAAAATGTAATTCTGGCTACAAAGCCGAATCGACAAGCAATTGTAAAGGGATTCGTGAACTCCCGCAAAGAAAACATGAGAGCTATACCATTTTCAGAGTCATTCCTAGGTATATCAATATTCGATTTTGCATGTAATGAGAGTAGTAATAAAACATAAAGAAAATTAAAAAAGGCTTATTGTTTTACCTTCTTCCTCTTCTCCCTTTTCTTCTTCGGCCGAGAACAAACCAAGCCATTCGTGGCACGAAGGGTGACTCAGTCGGGAAAGAAAACGAGAAGACTCTTCCCCTTCTGCGTCGTCGTTGTCCCTCGGGTTCAGTACGTATCGCGTCTTTTTTGGGTTTTCTTTTTTGTTTCGAAAAGGGAATGGGGGGTTTCCGAGAGTCAAGTGTTGGGTAGTGTCGTAGGTTGGTTTTAGTCTGGTTTCAGGGTCTCGTGAGGAGTCTTTTTTCGGTCGGACATGGTTTTAGGTTCGTCGGACAGTGAATAGCACCGGCCGGCGTTCGAAGTCGAGAGGGAAAGGGATAACTTTTAGGTGGACGGCTAGGGTTTAAGTTAGGCAAACAGGGCGTCCGTTCAGTTTAGGTGGGTATTTATAGACTTTTTAGGATTAGTTTTTGGGTTATTCTCAGGTTTAATCTTTCCACGTCGAGTTAATTGCGTCTTAGGGGTTTTCGCAAGGGAAAATAGCACGTTAGGTCCCTAGAGTTTTGAGTCGATTCGTCTTTCAGTCCCAGATCGAGTCTGTTTAGGGTCCATTTGTTTGTCCAGTCCCTTTCCTTTCACCCCGTGTTCAATTTGGTCCTCCCCACAGTTTTGAGTCTTTTCTGTTTTTCATTTTTCTTTCAGTTTTGCCACCATCTTTGCATATATTTGGTTCATATGATATTTTTTTACTCAATGTTTTAATGTTGTTTTAATTTCTATTTGTATGGAAGTATGTATGTTTTATGCCATGTGTTTGTTTTTGTTTACGAATCGAATATATGCATGTTAGTTCGTTTATTATAAATTTAGTGGGTCCCGCATGGTTCGTGTATTGTTTAATTACCGTTGTGTCGAATATATGTTTTTGTGGGGTTGTTTTTATGGTCTAAAATGTTTAGAGTTATTAGGTTTTCATGTTGGTCTCAAGTAATTATGTGAATCAAATACGTATGTGTTGCCATGATTATTAATCCATTAAGCTTGACATATTAAAACAAATTAATGAATTTTGTCTCTTTAATTAAATTAATTAGTAGATAATTAAATAATGTTAAATTTGGGCTTCATGGTGTTTAAATGTGGGTATCTTTAAAATGGGCCTTTGGGCCTTAGGAGATAGTTTGGTCAAGCATGTTTGGGCTTAATCTTTTATCAATGTGGGCTTTTCCTTTTTATGTTTATTTGAAGATTTTTATGACATACATATATTTGTCATTCATAAGGCCCGATAATTAAGCATGATAATCGGACTTAAAAATCAACCTCAAGAGAGGTATTAATTAACCTCGGTATCCGAAAACGACAGTCATAGCTTAATGGATGTCTGTCGAATACTTAGGTTAATTTTCACCGTCTCTAGGTAAGCGAAAGCGTAAAAATGAAAAAAAAAATACGCATCATCCCTTATTTGCTCGTATCATGCATAAAGGTGACGTACGAGATTCGAACCCTAAACTAACACGGCTGTTAGCCTTATTTGATGTCGGTTTAGTCTATGGTCCGGTGTATCGTTATCCTTCTTAATTAAATGTTCAATTGATTTCAATGTCGCGATTTGAACAGCCCGTTCTAATTAAGTCGTATTTTCACCTAAGAGCCCTTTGTTAAATTCGCTTTGGTTTTTAAATAATTTCTATCGATCAAAAGGCAACGAGTTATTTGGTACCGATTTCTGGGCGTGATGGGGGTGCTAATCCTTCCCCACACGTAACCAACTCCCGAACACGTTTTCTAATGAATCTCTGGTTTTTGTGGTGCCCAGCCTACCTTAGTGGCCAGTGGCGACTCCAACAGTTTTACGATTTCTAAAATACAAATTTTCCCTTTTTTTTTCTTTACAAAACCAATTTCAAAAAAAAGTGATAAGACCTAATAGTCTATTTCCAAAAACATTATCACAGTTTGGCGACTCTGTTGGGGACAATTTTTTTTACAAAACAAAAAATGAGAGTTAAGCCAATAAAACACTTGTTGCCATTTAATCGATAGAAAATATTTAAAATTTGAAGTGAAGCTAATAAGTTTGTTCTTTTATGAAAATACGACTTAAGTTGAACGGGCTTTGAAAATTTGTGGCATTCGAATTAATTCCTCATTTAATTTCAAAGGAGTCACCGACATGTGTTGCATCATGATCATCAAGCTCTATACCCAAGCTATACCCTTAAGTGGGAGTGAAACGCCCATACCCACGTGAGTATCCCTCCACGGGTCGGTACTTCACTTTCGGAATCCACGCCTTTTGACACGTGTGCAGCCCTCCACGTCATTAGGTCGTGCTTTCCCTCGAGCCGAAACCAATTTGCAAGCTTGTAATGGGCCAGAATTGGGGTTCTTATTGCCTTAGTAGGTGGTAAGATAGGTTCGGGTACACTTTATTAGAATCGAACTCATGCGTGAGAATATAAGAAACCTACCCCATTAGAGCCATGCGGATAACCCTAGAGTTTAGAGTGTCTATGTTTTTTCTTGCTAATTGCTTGTTGCTACGCTTCCTTTTCCATTAATGCTTGAATTTCCTTGCTTGCCTTATGATTTATGTCTATCATGTGACTAACACCTTTGCTTTTCTTCCCCTTTTCTCTTATTTTGCATATTATCATTGCATAAAGAGCACATTGAGTTGGAAATAGTCTGAAATTAAAGACTTATTAGTGGGAAATATGGTCTGTAACAATAATGAGAAGGACCTCGACGTACAAATATAGTCATAAGGAGAGCAACTACATGGTTGGGGTCCCGAGACAAGAAAGGTTTTCAAAGACGAAAAAAGGCCACCTCACATATTTATTAGACGTTCCAAGCAAGTGACCAGTACTCCAAATCCCGGAGTTCAACCTACATTTGTTCTACGATTGCCAGCTTTGATTTGACTACAACCGTTGGGAAATACCGAGTCCTGCAAGGAAATTAGCGAGAACCACAATAACTAAGCTTTCCGGGGCAAGATCAGAAGTTTCTCAGGCATAGCGAGAACCACAATCAAGTCTCAACCTAGAACAAGAAAATACTTCAAGTCAGAGGGAATTCCAACCTCACCCCCGATGCGCCTTGAAGGTTGGGCTCAGTGGGACCCTTTCAAAGAGTAAGTCAAGAGTACCAAATATCGATAATGGATCAATCATAATTCTTCGCCTACACCACTTGGGGGCAGGACCGAGAGTTGGCCTATTTGTTAACGTGGATACGAGAGAATGCCCGATCCCTAGAGAAAGAAGAAGGGATTGTGTGAGTCTTGAAGAAAATCGTCGACCTAGACGCCAGCTTAAGAATTACATGTAGTGGGTTTCATCCGATCATTGTAACAAACCAAGGTTCCCATTGATGAGTTGTTTAACAAGGATATTTGTCGAACTCAGTGTTGCTCTTTGCATTTCAATCATGCATTTGGTTTGATTACCTTTAGTCATGTGTTTCTGTTGTACATATGACATATTGCATTCATGAAATTAATGTTCAATTATACATTTTGATTGATTACTCTTAACCATGTGTTGTACATATAACACATTGCATTCATGGAATTAATGTCCAATGCACCTTTGCATTTCAATTATACATTTTGACTGATTACTCTTAACCATATGTTGTACATATGACACATTGCATTCATAAAATTAATGTTCAATGCACCTTTGCATTCAATTACACATTCTGACTGATTACTCTTAACCATATGTTGTACATCGACACATTACTTTTATAAAATAAATGTTCAATGCACCTTTGCATTCAGTTATTCATTTTGATTGATTACCTTTAATCACATGTTTCCGTTGTACATACGACGCATTTATTCAATCATTCATTCATTAAACAAAAAAAATTAATGTCCATCAAATTAATGCATCTTTGCATTCCATTGTACATGTCTGTTTGATTACATTTAATCGCCTATCTTTATTGTACATACGACACATTCATTCATTCATTCATTAAACAAATAAAATTAATGTCAAACAGATTAATGCATCTTTGCATTCAATTGTACATGCTTGTTTGATTACCTTTAATCATATGTTTCTGTTTTACATGCGATTCATTCATTCATTAAACAAATAAGATTAATGTCCATCAAATTAATGCATCTTTGCATTCAGTTGTACATGGCTGTTTGATTACCTTTAATCACTTATCCTTGTTGTGCATACAACACATTACATGCATTCATTCTTAAAATGAACAAATGGAGGAAAGAATGTTGTTGAGAATCTTGCTCAAGGTTCAGGAGACCATTCGGCCACCCCGATCTTTAAGAATCCTCTTGTTATCGGTCCCTTGTCCAACCCACCCCAAGGGGCATCTTCCGCTCGTCAAGACGGAGCCTTTGCTCAAAGCTCAACACCTTCGGAGACATGACCTTTAGGGTTTTAGTTCTCGGTTCTCATCTTTGGGAATTGGCGTGTTTAAGTCTTTCATGTTGCATTTTCTCTTGAAGTAGTGCATGGAACAAACATTGTTATTGTTCGCCCGAATATAGCAATAATTTTTTTAAAGGGCATTTGTTCTATTTGCGGGTTTTCGTTCTAATGAAAATGCATTTTTCTTAACATACAATGACCTTGAAATCATATATATGTATATCCCTCCTTACCCCCGTAGGTCCTCGGATATCACATGCTTGATGTGGCATTGATTCTAATCAAAGAGATCGATTGAATGTTCTGATAACGATGAAGCAAGATTTCCCGCTCTGTCTGCTCTGGTCGGTAAAGCGAGAGAAGCAAGATTACTATTCCTTCAATGATGTTCGATGATAAGTAAATCTCCTAAGAGAACCCAAATAAAGTTGCTTAAATATGTCTGAAAGAAAAAGAAAAAAGAAAAAAGAGAAAAATGGATTATTTCAAAATAAAATGTTTTTAATTTCAGAGCCTGGTAATAGGCGTTAACAAAAAGCACTCCAATTTTCGAAACCTGGTAATAGGAATTTTCGGATACGAGTGTGGAATTTTAGGGGCACTCCGCTGAAGCTTGAATCTCTTCGCTTCATGAGTGATGGTAATATTTTCAAAATCGTGACCATGCCGAGTAACTCGGGGTATCGTTGTATGCTCCGTCTTTATCCTCGAGCCAAAGGATTTTGACGAGTTGAATTTCCCTAAGAAAATGAAATAAATGAGCAAATTAAATAAGTCCTGAAAAGGAATCCTTGAGGACACCGACATGAAATCAATGGTAATCATAAACGCACATGCCCCATGGGCTAAGCGAAAGTTGAATTTTTAAACATATATATGAATGAAGAAACATGATGAGAAGGAATAGTAATCGAGCTGATTCAGCAAGTACCATAATCATAAGAATGAGCCGAGCTATTTGGGGGAAGTTTCACAACTTCAAATATCGCCACAACATTCAAAGACACAAGCTATGCTTGAAGAGATCAACGGAAAGTTGAATCTAAGACGCTCTTACATTTGATATATGGGGCATCCTATTCTGTTTTTCTTTTAATAAGACTTTTGGTTTCAAGGTCCTGTATGTTAATTTGAAAATCCATTCTTCATTAGAATGACGACCAGCGAATTAACAAAAAAAGAACTTTCCTTGCATTACTTCAGAGATAAATGCATCATCGGCAGTGAGACCCAAAGTTGAGGGGCACTACATGATGTGTGATGATAAAGGACCATTGGGGCATCATTGTCTGTGGGACGACGAGAGCTTTCACACACATGATTTCAAATCAGGGGGAGATGACATACGGCTTGGAAGAACCTGATTAAAGATTCCAATTACGACTAAGGTCACTAGACTCGGGGAATGGGCCACACAAGTTGAGGGCAAATTTTGTCAGGACATGTGATTGATTAGTGGTTGTAGTCCCAAGATGATGACCGTCGGCCCTAGAGAATGAAGACAAACTAAATTCATGCATCTTTGTATTCTCATGGTCATACACATCTTTGCATCATGAAATATGCTCATGCATCTTTGATAGTTAGACATCCCTATGTTAGGAGCATGCTAACTCATACCATCATAGCATTTTGTTTACTTTAAATAGGTATTTGAAGATTAATAAAGGGGTGGATCTACGGCTCTACGAGAAGAGAAAAAGATCTCAAGAATCCTTTGGCGGGTATCAAGGTTCTTAATCCCTGATTTTTTTTATCCTTTATAAAGGATGTTTTTCTCAGAATTCAAATTTCTCGATTTTATCCTTTCTAAAGGACGTTTTTTCTTAAATTTCAATTTCTCAGCTTTATCCTTCCTAAAGGATGTTTTTCTTGACATTTTAATTCCTTAATTTTATCTTTTCAAAAAGGGGTTTTTCTTAAAACTCAATTTCTCGATTTTATCCTTCCTAAAGGATGTTTATAAAAAAAATCAATTTCTCAATTTTATCCTTCCTAAAGGATGTTTTTTTCTCAAAACTCCATTTCTTAATTTCATTCCTTCCAAAAGGATATTTTTCTCAAAATTCAAATTCCTCAATTTAATCCTTCCTAAAGGATGTGTTTTTCTCAAAAATCCAAATTCCTCAATTTTACCCTTTCCAAAAGAATGTTTTCCTCAAAATCTAAATTTCTCAATTTTATCCCCCTTGGAATGTTTTTTAAAAATAAAAATTCAGGTTTCCTGGTTTTTAAATTAAAAAAGAGGAAAGAAAAAATAAGAGAGAAAAAGTAAATCAAATCAAAGAAAATGAAAAAGGAAAAAAAGAGAAGAAAATAAAAAAGAAAGAAGGAAAAGAAAAAAGAAGAACAAGAAGAAGAAAAAGAAGAAAAAGAAAAGAGAAGAAAGAAAAGAGACCCCACAAGTTATTTGGGTTTGTTCTTTGCCGCTTCAGAAGAATGAATCAATTATGTCCCTTGTCGTTCCGTAAGGACATGCCAATGCCACCCAGTTTGCTTTTGCCGCTTCGAGAAACAAGTTATTTGGGTTTGTTCTTTGCCGCTTCGGAAAGATGAATCAATTATGTCCCTTGTCGTTCCAGAAGAACATGCCAACGTTACCTAGTTTGTTTTTGTCGCTTCGGGAAAACAAGTAATTTGGGTTTGTTCTTTGTCGCTTCAGAAGAATGAATCAATTATGTCCCTTGTCGTTCCGTAAGGACATGCCAACGCCACCCAGTTTGTTTTTGCCGCTTCGGGAAACAAGTTATTTCTTTGCCACTTCGGAAAGATGATTCAATTATGTCCCTTGCCATTCCGGAAGGACATGCGAACGTTACCTAGTATGTTTTTGCCGCTTCGGGAAACAAGTTATTTGGGTTTGTTCTTTGCTGCTTTGGAAAGATAAATCAATTATGTCCCTTGCCGTTCTGGAAGGACATGCCAACGTTACCCAGTTTGTTTTTGCCGCTTCGGAAACAAGTTATTTGGGTTTGTTCTTTGCCGCTTCGGAAAGATGAATCAATTATGTCCTTTGCCGTTCCGGAAGGACATGCCGACGCTACCCACTTTGTTTATGCCGCTTCGGAGGAGCAAATCACCCAAACAGGGAAGTTTGACAAAATTAGTGCTTATGGTCTTTTCTTTATTCTTGTTTCACAAGTACAAGCAAAGAGGGGCAACTGTAATCACTAATTTTGTTCGGGTTAACATCTTTTTATTTCGTTTTATAATAATGGACTTATGAGGGCTTTTTCATATTCTTGTCACTATCTAAACAAAATGTATTGTGGGCTTTGTTTAAGTTAAATTAATTTATACATGTATGTTATACTTTTTATAAAAACCCCTAAAAATTATTATTATAAATTGTCATATATTATTAATATTACTAGTATTATATTTATTAACAATACTATTATATATTATGTTATTATTATTACTATGTTATTATTTATTATCTAATATCATTATTATCTATTATTCTTATTACTACTATCTATTATTATTATCCTATTTATTATTATTAGTGTTATATTTAATATTATTACCATACTATTGGTTATTATCTACCATCTCTATTATCCTTATTATTACCATTTATTATTATAAGTTCTATATGTATATTACTCATATTATTGTCATTATTTATGTTATCATTAATACCTATTGCTAATATTATTATTAATATTATCTACCGAAATTATCTATCATTATTATTATCCCACACATTATTAGTATTATATTGTTATTATTATCTAACAACGTTACTATTAGTATTACATTTACTATTATCGTATTATTATTATTGTTGTTGTTGTTGTTGTTAGTATTATTATTTATAAATCTGAAAAATAAACAAAGACTAATATAAATAAACAAGCCCAATCTATATTAATATAAATAAAGCCCAGCAGTTTATTTAAAGTCCATTTACAATTTAAACCCAAAAATATTATATACATATTACAAGGCCCGTTGGCCCAAATAATTAAAACCCTAAATCTGATAGAAACCATAATTGCTACACTTTGTCTATGCATCCGACGCAGCCACAACCGTCAGATCTGATCAGATCTGACGGCCCAGATGAAGCCATGGAGAGGAAGCCCTAGATGAGCATTGATGGGTTATGCTCCGCTCGGATCACAGCTGTAAGATCAGGAAGGCTTCAACGGCCTAGATCTACTCTCCTGTGGTAACCCTATCACCCACCTGATGAGGCTGTGCCGCCCGAATTAGAACCATTAGATCGAGACACGATCTAACGGCTTCGAGGCAAGGATAACTCCACGCGCAACTGTTTGGATCCCCCACGCGCGCTACACGACTGTCCAGATCTTCCACCGACGGTCAGGATCACTCCACGATGCTGATCCGGCCGAGCTCTCCTTCGATCCCCTCCTCACGGCCAGTACATGCAAACAAACTAGACTGTCAGAAACACGCACAAATGACAGAATACCAGAGGCAAGCAAACAAAATCAAAACGGCCATCAGAGGCAACAATAACAAATTCAGCAGAGATGAATACGAATAAAACGATAGACAATCAATAAGGGTTTTTCTTTGATTTTTGTAAACCGAAAAGAAAATGTAATTCCGGCTATAAAGCCGAATCGACAAGCAATTGTAAAGGGATTCGTGAACTCCAGCAAAGAAAGCACGAGAGCAATACCATTTTCAGAGTCATTCCCATGTATATCAATATTCGATTTTGCATGTAATGAGAGTAGTAATGAAAACATGAAGAAAATAAAAAAAGGCTTACCGTTTTACCTTCTTCCTCTTCTCCCTTTTCTTCTTCGGCCGAGAACAAACCAAGCCATTCGTGGCACGAAAGGTGACTCGGTCGAGAAAGAAAACGAGAAGACTCTTCCCCTTCTGTGTCGTCGTTGTCCCTCGGGTCCCGTGCGTATCGCGTCTTTTTTGGGTTTTCTTTTTTGTTTCGAAAAGGGAATGGGGGTTTTCGAGAGTCAAGTGTTGGGTAGTGTCGTAGGTTGGTTTTAGTCTGGTTTCAGGGTTTCGTGAGGAGTTTTTTTCGGTCGGACATGGTTTTAGGTTCGTCGGACGGTGAATAGCACTGGCCGGCGTTCGAAATCGATAGGGAAAAGGAGAGCTTTTAGGTGGACGGCTAGGGTTTAGGTTAGGCAAACAGGGCGTCCGTTCAGTTTAGGTGGGTATTTATAGACTTTTTAGGATTAGTTTTTGGGTTATTCTCAGGTTTAGTCCTTCCGCGTCGAGTTAATTGCGTCTTAGGGGTTTCTGCAGGGGAAAATAGCACGTTAGGTCCCTAGAGTTTTGAGTCGGTTCGTCTTTCAGTCCCAGATCGAGTCTGTTTAGGGTCCATTTGTTCGTCCAGTCCCTTTTCTTTCACCCCGTGTTCAATTTGGTCCTCCCCACAGTTTTGAGTCTTTTCTATTTTCCGTTTTTCTCTCAATTTTGTCACCAACTTTGCATATATTTGGTTCGTATGATATTTTTTTACTCAATGTTTTAATGTTGTTTTAATTTCTATTCGTATGGAAGTATGTATGTTTTATGCCATGTGTTTGGTTTTTGTTTACGAATCGAATATATGCATGTTAGTCCGTTTATTATAAATTTAGTGGGTCTCGCATAGTTCGTGTATTGTTTAATTACCGTTGTGTCGAATATATGTTTTTGTGGGGTTGTTTTTATGGTCTAAAATTTTTAGAGTTATTAGGTTTTCATGTTGGTCTCAAGTAATTATGTGAATCGAATATGTCTGTGTTGCCATGATTATTAATCCATTAAGCTTGACATATTAAAACAAATTAATGAATCTTGTCTCTTTAATTAAATTAATTAGTAGATAATTAAAGAATGTTAAATTTGGGCTTCATGGTGTTTAAATGTGGGTATCTTTAAAATGGGCCTTTGGGCCTTAGGAGATAGTTCGGTCAAGCATGTTTGGGCTTAATCTTTTATCAATGTGGGCTTTTCCTTTGTATGTTTATTTGAAGATTTTTATGACATACATATATTTTTCATTCATAAGGCCCGATAATTAAGCATGATAACCGGACATACATATATTTTGCATTCAAGCATAATTCATTGCATTTAGGATAGATTTCATTCATACATCACAATTATATTAAATGGCACAGTTTCTACTGAAATTGGTCGTTTTTGCAGGTAGCTACTGTAGCAGACGCTGGGCAGAGGAGAAGCAGAACTGGAACACTGGACTGCAGACAAGAAGGACGATGCTACCATGGCCGCTGCCGTGGCAGCTAAAGACGACAGCAATGGTGAAGGGAATAAGTGAAGTGGAGCTCGACAGAAAGAGGAAACTAAGCCGGTCTGTCATGAAGCACTCGTATATTTTTCTAAGCCCAAAGTTCAAGGAAAGAACTCCAATCAAGAAGGAAGGACGAATTAAAGACATATATTCTGAAGATTTAGTCTTTACTAGAGTTGTACTTTAATTTAAACTTGTATTCTTGGCATATTAGAAAACTTGAACCCAAGGCCTATATAAAGGCATGTAATTTGACCGAGGGGAGGATATCTTACTCTCTAGCCGTCTTCCCGTAAACCCTAGTCATTTTCCCCTTCTCATCATGTTCTAAACTTCCCATAGGGCTAAGGGTTGATTCTGTAAAGTAGTTGCAAGGATTGCATTGTTTTAGGATTTTTCTGTTCAATAAAATAAACTTCAAGTTTGCTTATTTTGGTTTCAACATCTTGCAAGAGTATCGGGAGAGCATTGTGAGATTACACATTTACTTAATATCGGGAGAGTTAAGTATACAAAGGGAATAAGTACGGGTTCTCCAGTTTATGGTTGAATTATCTCGGATCTAGGGATAGAACGAGGTTAAGTGGCTAAGGAAGAATTCAACAACATCGGTGTTCATCCTTCGATTCACGTCGGGAGGTATCATCAAAAACGTGTTCATCGACATACTTGGAACTAGGGATAGGCCAAGGCATAGCAGGGATTCTTCCCAAGCTTAAAGTGCTGAGTTGTGTGTTTGTTGTCGCGACAACAACAGACCGCTGCCGCAGCAGGTGCTGCCGCGACAGGCGCTACGACAGAACAAAGAAGTCTTAGACATTGCAAACACCTGCACTACGCAGCAGATCAATACCGATCCATTCTTTACTCTGAATATTTTTATCCTTTATTTTCATTCTTCTTTATTATCTCGTGACAAACAATTAAACTATTTCTTTTCCCTCTTGTGCAGCAATCCAAGGTTAAAGCTATTAGCCCAGTCCCTGTGGAGACAATATCCGATACTTACGTATCTCTTTACTACTTGCGTCGTGTACACTTGCACTACATTGCGATAGCCTCTTTTACAGGCAACAAGTTTTTGGCGCCGTTGCCGGGGACTGGCAACATAACTTTACCCTTACTTTTTACTGCACATTCTTTTTATTTTTCTGTTTTGTTTTACTTGGATTGTTCAACTTGTGCTTTTCACAAGGTTTTTTTTTATGCGCAGATCGAAACGAGGAGAGGAACCTGAGTATCCACTAGACCCTAAAATTGAACACTCGTACAATCTTAGGAACCGACTTCGTCTCGTGTTAGCCAGAAACGAATACCTTGAAGAACAGTTAGAGGCCATGAACAACTAAGGGAATCCCCAAGATCCTAACGATCCCGTTGGGGATGGAGAAAACGGACGACCTATTATTCCTGCCGCCGGAGCTGCACGCCGATCCTGCCGAGACTACATGATCAATGATCATGTGGAACTAGAGACCACCCTGCCAAACGTGGAAGCTGAAAGTTTCGAGCTGAAACATGTCATATTCAGCATGATTAATAACGCTGGCCAATTTAGTGTTGCTGCTACAGAGGATGCTAGGGAGCATCTGAAAACGTTCCAGGAAATATGTGGTTCGTTTAGACTACCAGGAGAAAATCCGGAGATCTTGAGGCTTCAGTTATTTCCTCGTTCATTGAGGGACAGGGCGGAAACTTGGTGGAATAAACTAACGTCGGATTCAATACGAACTTGAACAGACTTAACTCATGAATTTTGTCTCGTTTTAATCCTTCACATTTATCTGAGCAATTACGTAACGAAATTTATACTTTTCAACAGGAAGATGACGAGCCAATGCACGAGGCATGGGACAGATTTACCACTCTACTGAGGAACTGCCCGATGCATGGATTCCTCGTTTGGAACCAGGTAATTAAGTTTTATAATGCTGCCAACTTACAGACTCGTGTGAGAATTGATTCAGCAGCGAATGGATTTCTGTTTGACAAAGATCCAGATGAAGCAATGGTAGTATTGAAAACCCTGGCAAAGAACGAGGAACAATTTCCTACAGCAAGACGAGGGGGTAAACGAGTACTAGCTGTGAAAGATTATGAGGCCGACAATTCCTTAAAAACACAGGTGGCATATCTCACAAAGGCGGTGGAAAAGCTATTGAAGAAAGATTCAAAACATGTCTACTCTGTTGAAGAGGTATGTGAAACTTACGATGGGAATCACAGTTCGGAAGATTGTCCGCTACAGTTAGAGGAAGGGATGTATGTTGGGAACTACAACAAGAAGAACTACAATTCCAACAATTACAATCCCAATTGGAGAAAGGATCCCAAATTCTCTTGGAGCAACCCTAACAATGCCCTAAATCCTCAAGCACAGAACAATCAAAATCAGGGGGGCTAGATTACTGACTCGGCAGCAACCGTAACAGCAACTGCAACAGCCACCAGCTGCCATGACTAGTATATTGGAGCAGACCTTGGTTACGTTTATGTCTCAAACAGGAACTTACATTGAGAACATGAATCGCTTCGTCAAGAAGACTGAGTCATTCATGGATAAAATAGAGATGCGGATGACTAACCATGAAGCCACTCTGAGATCACTGGAGACACATATGGATCAGGTTTCCCAACATATTAAACCGAGGCAGAATGGAGGATTCCCTAGCGATACTGAAAACGCTAGACAACCCACACATGAGCAGTGCAAAGCTATCACAACTAGGAATGAGAAGAAATTACCAGGGCCAGAGAAAGAAGCTGAACCAGTTAAGGAACCAGCCCTAAAATCGACTGTCGATAACGCTACCCCGGCAGACGACAAACAGCCTGCTGCCGATGAACCTGTCACGACAGCAGAAGGGACATAGGAGAAGGATGAAGAACCTAAGCCTCCTCAGATTCGAATGTAGTGGGAAGGACGCATTGCATATTATCGTCCCCCACCTCCTTTTCCTCAGCTGTTACAGAAGTTGAAACAGGAATCCCAACTTAAGAAGATATATGATGTTTTTAAGCAGGTCCACATCAATATTCCGCTGTTAGATGCTATCAAGGAGATGTCTGGTTATGCCAAATTTCTCAAGGATGCTATGTCGAAGAAATCCAGACTTGGGGAATTTGAGACGGTTAAACTGAGAGAAGGATGCATGACTATTCTGCACAAGCATCCACCCCAGAAAAAGAAGGATCCTGGGAGTTTCATAATACCGTGCATAACCGGAGAAAAGTTTGTGGGTAAGGCACTTTGTGATCTAGGTGCTAGTATTAATTTAATGCCAAAATCTGTATTTCAGAAATTAGGTATTGGACGAGCACGACCCATAACAGTTATGATGCAGTTGGCAGACCGCTCTTACGTTCAACCGGAAGAAAAAATTGAAGATATTCTGGTAAGAGTAGATAAATTTATTTTTCCTGCTGACTTTCTTGTTTTAGATTGTAAAGCAGATGAGAATGCACCAATCATCCTGGGACGACCCTTCTTAGCTACAGGAATATCACTGATTGATGTAGAAAAAGGAGAACTCACTATGAGAGTGAATGATCAAGAGATCAAACTGAATGTTCTCCAAGCAATTAAGCACGCTGATGCAGAAGAAGAAGGAAAGGCTATCACTGAAGTTATCCTTGACCAACCCTGCATCAGGTCGGACTGCCATGACATCAAATTTGGCCACTACCCCAGCAGCCATTTAGAAGACTGTCACGGCAGCGACGACGACAGCAGCTCCTCAAACTGACATATCTGAGACTGAAGATCATGAGGAGGTAAACTGGATAGGCAATCGTCCAGGTAAGTTATTCGAGCCCTTAAACTATACCTCGAATGAAAATATAATCCAAAAGCCATCAATTGTAGAGCCACCTGTTCTAGATCTTAAGCCCTTGCCATGGTAGCTCAAATATGTTTTTCTTGGATTAAATGATACGTTGCCCCTAATCATCTCTTCCAAGTTGATGCAGGAACAGGAACAGCAGCTGATAGGGATGTTGCAGCAGCACAAAAGGGCTATTGGATGGACAATAGCTGATATCCAAGGCATCAGTCCGACACTATGCATGCATAAAATCCTCTTAGAGGATGATCACAAGCCGACCATTGATGCCCAGAGACGTCTGAATGATGCTATGCGAGAAGTGGTCCAGAAAGAAATTATCAAATGGCTAGATGCTGGGATAATTTATGTCATCTCGGATAGTAAGTGGGTGAGCCCGGTACAGTGCGTTCCAAAAAAAGGAGGAATAACCGTGGTGACCAACGAAGAAAACGAGTTAATCCCAACCAGGACTGTGACCGGTTGGAGGGTTTGTATGGACTACAAGAAGCTTAACAAAGCTACCCGGAAGGACCACTTTCCCCTGCCTTTTATTGATCAAATACTTGATAGATTAGCGGGAAAGCCTTACTATTGTTTTCTTGATGGTTACTCAGGTTACAACCAAATAGCCATCGCACCGGAGGATCAAGATAAAACAAACTTCACTTGCCCGTACGGTACTTACGCTTTTCGGAGGATGCCATTTGGACTTTGCAACGCACCAACAACTTTTCAGGGGTGCATGATGGCAATATTCTCCCACATGGTAACACGCTTTTGCGACAGACACGCAAATGCGTAACAGACGCGCAGCAGACACGGAAACGCGTGACAGATGCGTCAGAAACCGCGTAACAGCTAGCCCCATTATTCGCGCCTGTCGTTATAGCTCCAACGGGCACCAAACTCCTCATCTATATAAACCTCATTTTACTATTCATTTTTCACTCACTTTCACTCTCTCTACTTGTTTCCTCTCTAGAATTTTATTTGCTTTCATTTTTCTTTTCCACAAACCCTTGCAACAATGAGTACCAGAAATACCCGACGCAGTGCTGCTTCAGGATCTGCCCCAGCAGCAGCCACTCCCAGCTCCTTCTAGTCCAGAGATATGTGGGAGGAGAGAGGTTTCATTTATAGCACGAGAACGGAGAATCTCGGGCTAAAACCATTCATAGCTCGCAATATCATAGCGTTACAGTGGAAGATGTTTGCCGAGAAGCCAGAAGAAATGAACGTCACCTTAGTCCGAGAATTTTATGCTGCCATTGACAGCAGGGAGGAAACAACAGTGATGGTTCGTGGGAAGGAAGTACCCTTTGAGCCAGAATACATCAACACCTTTTAGGGGTTCTATGTTGGCAGAAGGGAAGACGGGCACCAGAGATTTGTGGAGAGCTTGGAGACATCAGATTATGATGCTGTCATGGAAGAACTCACCGATGAAGGCACCGAATGGAATACCGATCCTAAACATCCAAGGACGGTAAAACGAGTCCAACTCACTCCGGAAGCCAATCTATGGAACGCATTTATCAAAAAGAGGATTATGCCCTCCTCGCACAACAGCACGGTAGGCCAACCAAGGTTAGCTCTCATCCATTCAATTTTAAACGAGAGGCCTATCAATGTTGGTAGATACGCCCGGGAGGGAATTTTGGATTGTACATACCGGCCATCGGGACCACTCTTCTTCCCCTACCTCATAACAGCCCTCTGCCGTGGCCACAACGTACCTGAAGCTGCCAAGGATTTGAGAATCCGAGGAAAAGGATGGACGGAGAGGAACATTCTCAGCTTGATGGAGCTAAAAGCTGCAACGCCTATATCCAGCTTCAACCCTACTACCGCGGCAGGTGAGCCGACAGAGCCCATCCAGATAGAGCCTGCCGCCACAGAACAAAGGCAGCCCACTGCAGCAGCTCCCCCAACAGACTCCTCAACCCAAATCCTTGCTGCCCTGCAGAAAATGGAGGAACGATAGCTGGGCTTGATGAGCTTCATTCGGGATTTCACAATAGCAACGGTACATTTCATTAAAACCAATCTTAATTTTCCTGATGTACTGTTTCCTGCCTTCCCCGACCATTATTTTGTTGCCCCCACACTGCCCATACCCCTACCCCTGCTGCCACACCAAGAACACCATCTACCGCGTCCACCCCGACCCCGACCACAACAGCTGCAGGCGGCAGCCACACTGCCACATCATCTGCCAGGGGAGAAAAGAGCCCATGTCCGACCTGGATAGGTATATATTTGGTTTCTCCTCCTCCTCTAATTGGGGGGAATTCGATGACGAGCCCTCGGTCAAGAGGAACCTGTCCAAGGAATTCACCCCGGTGAAACGGCAGAAACCAAACACCGAAGTCAGATCAACCGGCCAAGGGAAATTTGGCAGCAGCAGCAGCGGTAGTAGCGACAGCAGCAGCAGTAGCTCCTCCGAGGAGGTTCAGGTGCTGGAGAAACCACAATATTTCACCTACCCGCATCCAGCCTCCGAGGGAAGCCAAGAACAAGAACATCTCTACCTCTCCCATCCATCTGCCGGCACCGACAAGGAAAGTCACTGCCCGCCAGCAGATTCGAATCAGTAGCAGCAGCAACGACAAGGCCTAAAATTTAAGTTTCTTTTCTTATATTTGCTATCTGTTATTTTGTTATAATTGTGATGTCATTTTTATTTTCTTTTTGTCATTCTGTCATTTGCATTGAGGGCAATGCAACCCTTGAGTTTGGGGGTGGCATCCCTCCATTAATGAAGTGTCTTTAAGTTTAAAAATTGTGTCTATTATTTAGTTTATTTTTGCTAAAAAAACCTAAAAATTTGGCTTAAGTCTGTGAACTGAACTTACCTGCCGTGACAGCCTCTGTCGTGGCAGTGCCTTCAGGATGGTTTTAGGAGCAGTTTAGAGCCTTACTATAGTTCTGATTCTCAAATACCCTTTGTGACTTTTATATTGTCTAGAACTCTGCTAGTAAACTAGAGAAAAGCTTAGCACTTGAATTGCCCCTAGAGGTGCCTAACACTGGCTCTAGGAAAAGAAGTTAAGAAAAAGTAGACTAAATACACCTAGAGGTACCTGAAACCGACACTAGGAAGTTAGCTAGAGGTGCCCGAAACCGGCTCTAGTCAAACTTAAATTGAGAAAAGGATCGAGTCTAAATAAAAACTAAAAGAGCCTAAAAATTGCCTCCAAAAAGATGAAAGTTGGCATAAAAATTCAAGTTGGAAGTTTAGCTATTCTAGTAAACTAAGGGAGTCTAGGCATATAATTGTTCACAAAACATGCACACACTACACGAGAATTATAGCAAGGTTCCGGATGAATCCTGAACTATCCAACAAGGTGTTGCTCGCAATAGGGAATGAATGGTAGGTAAGGAAAAGTTCATTGTTTTAAGCCAAACAAATTTTTTTATTTATTTCTTTCTTACATTTTAATTGCTTGAGGGCAAGCAAGAACTTGAGTTTGGGGGTGTGTTGAGTGTGTAAAAGTTCTACATTTTACCCCCTATTCAACCCATCTTTCTACTGAATTCAAGCATAATTCATTGCATTTAGGATAGATTTCATTCATACATCACAACTATATTAAATGGCACAGTTTCTACTGAAATTGGTCATTTTTGCAGGTAGTTGCTGTAGCAGACGCTGGGCAGAGGAGAAGCAGAACTGGAACACTAGATTGCAGACAAGAAGGACGATGCTGCCATGGTTGCTGCCGTGGCAGCTAAAGACGACAGCAATGGTGAAGGGAAGAAGTGAAGTGGGGCTCAACAGAAAGAGGAAATTAAGCCAGTCTATCCTGAAGCACTCGTATATTTTTCTAAGCCCTAGATCAGAATGAAGGCCAAGCCAAAAGTTCAAGGAATGAACTCTAAGCAAGAAGGAAGGACGAATTAAAGACATATATTCTGAAGATATAGTCTTTACTAGAGTTGTACTTTAATTTAAACTTGTATTCTTGCCATATTAGAAAACTTAAACCCAAGGCCTATATAAAGGCATGTAATTCGACCGAGGGAAGGATATCTTACTCTTTAGCCGTCTTCCCCTAAACCCTAGTCCTTTTCCCCCTTCTCATGATGTTCTAAACTTCCCCTAGGGCTAAGGGTTGATTCTGTAAAGTAGTTGCAAGGATTGCATTGTTTTAGGATTTTTTCTGTTCAATAAAATAAACTTCAAGTTTGCTTATTCTGGTTTTCAACATCTTGCAAGAGTATCGGGAGAGCATTTTGAGATTACACATTTACTTAATATCGGGAGAGTTAAGTATACGAAAGGAATAAGTACGAGTTCTCCAGTTTATGGTTGAACTATCTCGGATCTAGGGATAGAACGAGGTTAAGTGGCTAAGGAAGAATTCAACAACATCGGTGTTCATCCTTTGGTTTACACCGGGAGGTATCATCAAAGACGTGTTCATCGACAGACTTGGACCTAGGGATAGGCCAAGGCATAGCAGGGATTCTTGCCAAGCTTGAAGTGCTGAGTTGTGTGTTCGCTGCCGCGACAACAACAGACCGCTGCCGCGACAGACGCTACGACAGAACAGAGAAGTCTTAGACATTGCAAACACCTGCACTACGGAGCAGATCAATACCGGCCCATTCTTTACTCTGAATATTTTTATCCTTTATTTTCATTCTTCTTTATTATATCGTGACAAACAATTAAACTATTTCTTTTCCCTCTTGTGCAGCAATCCAAGGTTAAAGTTATTAGCCCAGTTCATGTGGAGACGATATCCGATACTTATGTATCACTTTACTACTTGCGTCGTGTACACTTGCACTACATTGCGATAGCCTCTTTTACACGCAACATAGACTGTAAATGGTTGTTTCGTATAAAACATAATTCAAATGGTTCTATTGAAATGTACAAAGTCCGTCTTATTTTCAAAGGGTTTACTCAACGTCTTGGACTTGATTCTCATAGCACTTTCAGTCCTGTGGTGAAACCTTCCATTGTCCGCCTTGTTTTGACAATTGCTACGCATAATAGTTGGCCGAGTAATCAATTGGACATTAATGAGACATTTTTACAGGGTCACCTTGCAGAGGCTGTCAATATGCGACAACCACCTGTATTTGATGATGTCAGTTTACCAACACATATATGCAAGTTGAATAAGGCCATTTCTGAATTAAAACAAGCACCATGTGCTTGGTATCATGAGCTCAAAATATATCTTCTCTCTTTGGGATTTGTGCAATCTCACTCTGATTCTTCTTTATTTATTCTTCACAGTTCTGAATGCACAATTTATATATTTGTGTATGTTGATGACATAATTGTAACTGCAAATATTCCCGACAGAGTTCGCCCTATTATTGATACTATTTCAAATAGATTTTCTTTCAAAGACGTGGGTTTTCTTCGTTACTTCCTTGATGTTAAGTTACTGTGACATTCTGATGGTCTTTTCTTGTATCAGTATAAATATATTTTGAATTTGTTACAAGAAGTCAACGTGGACAATTGTAAGAGTGTGGTCATTCCAATGATAGCTTCTACTATTTTTGAACCTTCTTCTGAAGATGTTTTAGTTGATAGTTCTCTTTATCGTCGCAGGGCAAGTTACACTAATTGACATTTACTCGTTCAGGCGTTGCCATTTTTGTTAATCGTCTTTCTTAGGCCATGCACCAACTTACCAAGTCTAATTGGGTGGCTCTTAAACGCATTCAATGGTATCTTCAACATACTGCTACTTTCGCCCTTCAAATATCTCGTCATATTGATCATCGTTTAATTCCATACTCTGACTTTGATTGGGCTGGTAATTCAACTGATCGTACATCTACTACTGAGTTCGTTGTCTACCTAGGCTCTACTCCTATTTTTTGGTCTTAAAAAAACATTATTTTTTACGTTTTTCTACCGAAGCAGAATATCGTGTCGTTGCTGCAACAGTCTCTGAATTCTAGTGGCTCATCAACTTGCTATCTGAATTGCGAGCTCCATTTTCGAGCATTCCGAAAATCTTCAGTGATAATGTTAGTACGACTTATATTTGTGCAAATTCAGTGTTTCATAGTCGAATGAAACATGTTGTTATTGATTTTCATTTTATCCGTGAACAAGTTGAGAAAGATATTCCCGAAATTTTACATCCTCATGCCTCGAACTAGGTTTTTGATCTATTAATCAAGTCGTTACCTCAAACTACATTTCATCGTCACTTTATTTCATCGTCACTTTCTCAAGTTGAGCGTGGGCGCGTAAATCATTTTACCATTTGAGTTTCAATTATCATTTGAATTTCAATTTCAACTTTTGTTGTCCTTAGTGTAATTTAAATGGGGTTCTTCATATAAAAACCCTTCAACATGAATAAACATCTTACCAACTTAATAGTCTTGGCGAGTGCATGAATTGCAAAAGCTATATGTATAAGAGTATGACAATTAATTTTGCCGAATTTGATTCTCCTCCATCACTACCAAATTAAATGTTCGAATGGTTTATGATTATAAATTTGAAAAATCAGTTCAAATCTAACCGATTTTTATTTCTGTTTAATTTGTATTTTTATAATATAAACATAAATATTTTATAAATGAAAAATACTTTGTTAATATATAAAAAAAAAAACCAATCCTATAAAATCGATAGGTTTTGTCAAATTGGGTAATTTGACCCTCCTGATACTAATGCAAAAGCTTAAAACGGTTTATGCAGTAGGATAGTCCCAAAACACAATACAGAATTCATTCAATATCTTACACTCCAAGCTTACTATTACTACTAGTACTGAAATTCCATAAGAAAATTAAACTATCAAAGTTCCTAAAAGCAAAGTCCATAATGAACCTCATTCCTACTTAACTCCAACCACAGATTTGAGAAACCCGAGCTTCGCATCAACTTCGTCAAGATCACAAGTGTCCTTCAAGGATGCTGGGGGATCGATTCCGGTGAACAGATACAGAGCTTTCAATTCTTCTATGCATGTTTCCTTCTGTGCTGCTTCATACCCAACTATTGTTCTCAGAGCATTCATCTGTTCCCAAATCTTCTCCTCACACTGAATTGCCTGCAGTTCATGTTCAAACCATGCTTTAAAAAGATCAATATAAAGGGGCATCGATTAAATTGAAAATGAACCATGACTATTCTAGCAACAAATAAGACCAGTTTGATCAATTGCATTCACATCCTAGAGATCAAAGACTACTTTGTTTCCAATTATTTAGTATCCATATTTACATTATGTAAGTACCTGTGTGTGTAAATGTGAGAACTAAGGAAAAGAAGAAACCAAAGAGGATTTATAACCACCGGAAACATATTATGCAGCATTGGTTTTCTACTGAGATCGAATTTGTATTGAGAAGGCAAATTGTTTAATGAAGTCGGTGGAAGGGTTTATATGGGATTTGCTGCCGCATTATATTATTGCTATAGGTAGCCTGACATCTTATTTTTTTCTCTCTCTGTGCAAATACTGGAAATTAAGGACAAAATACCCATCCAATAACATACAAAATGCAAATCACATTGCTCTCACAACATCGTTAACCCTAAATTATGTAGGTTTCTCTCTAAACTCTATATATTCAGATGTTGATAAATGCTTAGAAGAGCCTCCAAAAACTTAATGACAGAAAATAAGTTGGCATATAAGTATATAGACCCTATGCACATGCATACCCAGCAAAATGGTTCATAGTCATTAAGAATATTTCCAAACAATAAAATACAAGGGAAAAATATGCTGACCTTATACCTCAATTATTTGGAGTGTGGCTCCTGATCTTAATGAGACTGACATATATATTAAAAGTTACATTGATATGCAACATAAATAATATTCGGCCTAACCTCATTGGATGCAGCATCAATGGCATTTTCTGCAGAAATTCGAATGTCAGCTGCTCCCTCATACTTTGTAGAAACAGGAAGATCTGAAGAATCAGAAGCTTCTTGGTGAAGTGAGTAACTTGATGAAGGCTGACTTTCTGCATATGTAGCATTCAATTATAACTATGAGAATCACATTTAACCTTTTGAAAAAAAGCAAAACATGAAACAAGATAAAGCTGAAAAGCAACTATTGCAAAAAGCTACCATCAGTGATCACTTCTGGAGGGGAGCCCAGCAGACTAACTGTACTTGCAATTTCCAACAGGTCACCCCCTTGTTCCTCATCGATTTCTCTTTCATTCACATCAGACAAAACCACATCTTTCTTCTCCTTATTCATTTGATAATTTGGTTCTACGATATCTTTGTTAACATCTTCTACTTCTCCTATGAATGTAACACTTTCGACCGTAAGCCCCTTTGCAATGCTATCATCATGCACTGTTTTACTCACTGTCCCCATTGATTGAGCTCTTTTCTCAACATCCATTTCCTCTGATTTCTTCCCCTCATCACGGATTTTTTCTACTAATCCCCTTGTCTCCCTTACCAACTCTTCATCCTCTACAATATCAGTAGACTGTGATAAATGGACATCTACCTTTGTCTTCTGCAACAGTGCTTCGTTCTCCATATTTCTGCCACTCTTCTCATCTCCCTCGAACTCAACCAAAATATTACAGATCTCCTCTATTGGCTGTTCACTCTTACTTCCATCTCTGACATATTCTTCCTCATTAACTTCAATTGTTCCCAGAACCTCCATCTCTTTTGGTTGTTCTTGAGTTAATTTCTCATTCTCTTCAACATCAATGCCCTGAATTAGCTGAACAAGCACATTTTTACCATCAAGTGGTATCTCCTTGTCCTCCTCCTCACTTCCATCTAGGCCACCTAGAGGACCTATAATCTTATCATCCACTGGCTGTTTGGCCGAACTTTCTTCTATAATGGGTTGCTCCTGTTTCCTTCTCGTTGTTCCCTCATCCCCATTCGATATTTTTAACTTGACATCAACTTGTTCTTGTTCCCCACCCTGCCTATCTTCTGCTGCATCTAAACTTGTACCCTCTTCTCTGTTCCTTTCTAATGATCCCCTTGAGTTTCCTACCAATTCATCATTCTCTACACCAGCAGCTACATTTTTCATTTCAGATGTCTTTTGCTTATCCCCTGGCCGTTCGTTCACACTTCCTTTAATGGAGTGCTCCCCTTCCACTTTTGTGGTTCCCTCACTTTTCCACTTAGTCTTCTTTCTTCGTTTTCTCCGTGCATCCTTTTTCTCAACACTCTGCCTCATCTCTTCTACCAATTCCTTTTCCTCTTCCACATTTTCAGATCCCAGTGGTGTTTCCTTCTGGACATTGCTGCCGCACTTATCGCCCCTCTCGACAACCGCTTCAATACCTGCCGGTGGTTGGTTATGACTTCCCTCTACAATAGGCTGCTCTACATTCAATCTTGTTATTCCCTTTACTTCCTCGAAACTCTCGGACGGCTTTTCATTCCTATTATCTTCCTCATACCCAGTTTCCTCCACAGTTTCATCTACTTGTTCAACTGATTCCTTTCCATCATTTTCTCCACAATTTTCCAGATATGCATCTTTTTCCAGAATATTCCCTTTATCCAGTCCCTCATTCCCCTTCGCAACAAATTCGATTCCATCCTCTATTAACTCGTCTTCACCATCAAACGGCTTACCATATTCCAACAACAATGGGGGAGGTGGGGAAGGCATTGGAAGTAACCTACTCATTAAAGTCTTGGTGCAAGCATAGCTGACCAACAAGACACCATAAGGGACAGAACAGACCAACCCAACAGCAGAAATAGCCATAATCGGAGGAAGAACAAGTGGTGCAGATGATATAACAATTCCTGCCACCAAAAGTTTCCTGCCCAATCTCAGCACCCAACTTAGTTTTCCATCTGCTGATGATTCTTTGATTTCCCATTCCGATTCTGGGTCATCCATCCTAGAATCGCTTCAACAAGCCTTAAAAAACCAGTTCTTAACTAAACGAAATTGGAAATTACAAAACCCAAAATATAAAACCAGGCAGCTAACCTTGTAGTTTTAGTAAAAAATGTAACTTCGATGTATGCTGCAAAAGAATGGACCAAAAACAGAAAATACAGCGGAACCTAATTAATGTATGCTGAAAATGATTCCGAATTCTGAAACCAATATTAGGATTTAAAGGGGTGAGATGAGAAAGAAAATCATACCTGAGAATGGTGGATAACTGGATATGGATGAATAGTTTGAAGAGTGTTGAAGGCATTGGCATTTGGCAGCACTAGTGGTTTCTTGATTGGATTATGAATGAATGTAACGCATACATACACTGACACAAACGAAAAAGAGCAGAGAGTGTTGAGGACAGCACGTGTTGGAAGATGAGAATACCCAAATGTCTCGCATGCAGAGATAAAGTTTCCACTTTTCCACGTGTTTGCGCCACCTGGCAATATAACCAACCCTCTGCATGTCGTTAATGTAATCAATTATATTATACATAAGTGTAATACCCGAATTTTATTCGGTATAGATATATATGTGTATTTTTTTAAATAAATAAATAACAGGCAATAAATAAGTAAATATGAGATTCAATATTATAAAATAGATCCAAAAATAAACCCAATTATTCCACATTATACATAAAAGCCCATTTACACTCTCAAAACTCATTTTTAAATTGTTTCCCGCCCATTTCAATCCATTTACAACGGGTAACAACTCAACAAAAACAAATACTCCCCCGTCTCATTAATTTTGTCCTTTATTGACTCTTTTTTAGTCAAATTTTTTAAACTTTGACCTATTATTATATAAAATTTATTATTGAAAAAAATATAAAAAATATATTTTACAAACTTTCAATCAAGTAGTTTTAAAATATATATTTTATAAAATGTAATTGTTTAAAATATTTAAAATAATCATGGTCAAAGTTTAAAAATGTTGACTTTTAAAAAGTCAACAAGGGACAAAATTAATGGGACGGAGGGAGTAACATATGATATCTTTTTTTCCCGCCCAAATCTGTATTTCAATGGACACATGGCACTCATTCATTGGTCTGTTTCACTTCACATGGATTGTACTTTCTCGTGACGTCATGAATAATGTCACGATCCATTTACTATGAATACCTAAGGTGAAAGAGTGTCAGCAAATTAATTACCAATCACAATAATAAAAACTAATAAATATAATAAAAAATAATAGAGAGAAACATACATCGGGGAGCTGAATCGTTACTGGTAAAGGAAGAGACACCAGAGAGCCTGATCCACGTCGTGAAAAGAGACCGAAATTGTACCTTCACAACCAAAAAAGGTATATTCTTTTCCCTCATTCGATTCCTGCAAAAGTCAAGTAAAAAAATCAGATTACATATAAAGCCGAAACAAAAAATGAGAATGAAATATGAGAACCAAATCGAAGCTCTTATCTTTGTGGTAGTCGGAGTTTTGAGTGATTGGCGAAGTCGAAGAGGGTTAGGGCTTCGGGTAGTTAGATCTAAGTTGGTCAGAGATGGGGGCTCTATTGAACCGGTGTTAGATTTAAAGATTTGGATCAAAAGAGGGAAAATTTTTGATTTTTGAGGTTTCGACTGGTGACCGAAACAAATAAAAAATAGCGTTATGGGTGGATATATCAGAATATTGGACTTTTTTTATTCTTCCCTAATTTTGTTGTTTGGTTTTTCTGGAATAGAAAAAAACGAGCATTTTATGTTATGGCGGATCAACGAATTATTGGGTCGAGCTGAATTTGAACTGTTAAGTGTGTAAAAGTACTAAATTTCTACCTTTTTACTCGTTATTATAGTTAGACTTAGGCTCATTCTAGTTACATTCTTAGTCATTCATGCATATTTGCATTGTTTTCCTTTGTGGTTGGGTTTAATTTTATGTTTTAGTTAGTTTTGGTAGAAAGAGGGTATTGCTGGTGGTTGTTTTACGTGTGCAGGATTAATTGTCTGGGCAAGCTGAAAGTTACCGAAGCAACTGGAAAAGAAGAAAAGGAAACTTCCGACTTTTGTAGGATGAATCTATACAATTCGGATAATCATGAAGGACAAGGATAAATCTTAAAGGATTTGGAGTTCCATGAAGAGGTCAAGGGGAGATGAAATTCCAAGAGAATAAGAGGAGTTTTTGGAGGATAAATAAATAAAAGAAATTTATCTCTTTTATCTTATTTTAATCCAACTCAAACTCTTCCTTATCCAACAAAGAGGTCGACTAAACCTTACCCTATAAATTGAAGACCTAGCCGCATGCCTTGTGTATGTTCGATTAAAGAGAAAATTCAAGAGAGAGAGTTGCGACGACTTCACCTTCTTCTTCCTCTTGTTTCAGTTTAGTTTATGTTGAAAACTTTTTGTTTTGAGTTTATTTTGAACCCAACCATGGACTAAACTATTTTGGCTAGGGTTATTGTGTTGAATGGTTGTGAGAATGATTGAATTTGTTTTAGGTATTTGAATTGCAATTTAGTTTCGAGGTTTGTTCATTCTTGATTCTTAATTTTGTTTACGAGTGAATTAGGAGAGGATCTCGTGAATTTATCTATTTATCTAATATCGAAAGAGTTAGATTCAAGAAACGAATGAGCAAGGTTTTCATACAAACGCATGTTGGTGAAGACTAATTCGACTTAGGGATAAGTTATGAATTTCAACGACTAAGAGGAGCGCAAGATCGGTTGTTGTTCACCAGTGGTTAACGCAAGAATGTATCACCAAGGCATGCACAATTAACCAGTGTTTTGAATTAGGGATAAGGAGAAACCATTGAAGAACACTTCACCGAACCTTGGAGGAAGTCTCCTAGTTTCCCAGGCAATCCGACTGTTGATAGTTGCCAAGACAATTGTGTTACTTCAGCACCCTTGCATTCAATACTTAGACGATTCATTCGATTATTACACTACGATCCACAATAATCTGACTTTCTCTCTCTCTTATTTGATTACATCTCTCTTTTATTTTACTCGTTTAAATCAACTCATATTATCATTTGTGTTTTTATCTTTTCAGTGTGATAAATCAGATTCCTGAAGTAGCATCAATTCCTGTGGAGACGATATCTATTCTATACTATAACTTGCGACGTGTACACTTGCACCAATTGCGAAGCACTCAAACATACGCAACAAGTTTTTGGCGTCGTTGCCAGGAATTGACAATAGCGACTTTGTTTTTATTTTCTCGCACCTTTATTTCTTTCTACTTCTACTATTCATTTTTAAAGGGTAACAAATTTTGGTTTTGCATTGGTGTATGACCAGGGTGAGACCGACAACTCTAGAATATCCCATTGATTTAGAAATTGAACGTACTTTCCAGAGACTCAGACAGAGGCTAAGAGCAGCAATGGTTGACCCACCTGCTATCCGAAACGACAATGTGAATGCCAACGACAATCAGGATGCCGCAGCAGGAGGAGGAGTGGTTCTATATGCTCCACCGAACCTTGTACGGAATCGAATCGTTCAAGATTATTTAGAGGAGGATCTTGATAATCTCACTCCAAGAGTTGTCACACATGATATTGAAGCTAAACATTTCGAATTAAAACCAATAATGTTAAATATGAATAATACAATGGGTCAATATGGCGGAACATCCACTGAAGATGTCAGACAACATCTCAAATCAATCCTGGAAATATGCAATTCATTCAAGATACAAGGAGTCCCTGCGGATGTTCTAAGACTAAAAGTATTCCCTATTCACTAAGGGATATGGAGAAATCGTGGTTGAATAGTATTCCATCCAGATCTTTGAATCTTGGACGGACTTATGTCCTTATTTACTTGCTAGATTTAATTCTACTTTTATGGCTGATAAGTTACGTAATGATATTACTTCTTTTCGGCAGGCAGATGATGAGTCCATGTACGAGGCTTGGGAGTGTTACAAGGAGCTTTACGCAAATGTCCCATGCACGGATTCCCGGAATGGACACAAGTGACGATGTTCTACAACTCAGTAAACACACCTACAAGGATGATGCTAGATGCCTCGACAAATGGCATACTCCTAGACAAGTCAACAGAAGAAGCAATAGAGATTTTGAACAGGCTTGCCAAGAACGACTATCAGTTCCCAACTACTAGAAAAGGATTAATTAGACAGAATGTCATGATCAATGAGCTCGATTCATCGGAATCTATCCGCGCAATTGGCAACTCTAACCAACTTGGTTAAGAACATGAATCGACCAAGTAACACACAAGAGATCAATGTAGTAGACTTATTTTGTGATTTATGTAATGGTAACCATGATTCTTCTGAGTGTTCGCAGAACCTAGAGTCCAGTTTTTATGTTGGAAACTACAACTGGAATAACAATGTGATGTCCAACACATACAATCCATCTTGGAGGAAGCATCATAATTTCTCATGGAGCAATTCGATCAATGCCATTAATCATAACAATCAGAATGCACAAGCATCGGGATTCCAACAGAACACGCCTCGGCAGCAAATGCTGCAACAACAATCAACACCATCTAGTTCTTTGGAAAACTCTCGTAATGCTTTCATGTTAAAAACTGATACTTATATGGTTGAGAATAGTAGTTTCATGAAAAGGACTGACGCTTTTATTAACAGGACTGAGTTGAGATTGCAAAATCAAGAGGCAACCCTGAAATCATTGGATACTCAATTAGGGAAGTTCGCCCAAAACCTAAATACAAGACCGTATGGAGGTTTACCCAACGATATTGAGGTCGCAAAGGGAATCGACCATGAGTAGTGTAAGGTAATCACCACTCGAAGCGGCTGACAACTTAAAGAAGTCCAAGCTCATGCAACGAAAAATACTCAACTAAAGGAGCAACCCCTAGTCCAAAAAGATGAGTCTAACAACAAAACCTCTGCCAAGCCTAATAAATCGGAGAATGCCTCGGCAAACCCTGATGCCGTGGCAACTGCACATGCGTCGGTAAGCCCTGATGCCTTGGCATTGCCATCAATCAAGTTCCAAACCAATGAAAAGATTGAAGATCCCCAACCTCCACCACCATTCCCCTAGAGGTTGAAACACCAAAAGCAAGAATACCGGTTCAAGAAGTTCTTTGACATCTTGAAGCAAGTCCACATCAACTTGCCATTGGTTGAAGCAATAGAACAAATGTCGAACTATTCTAAGTTCCTTAAAGAAATCGTCTCTAAGAGAACTAGGCTAGGAGAATTTGAAACCGTTGCTGTGACGGAAGGATGCATGGCCATGTTGAATAACCGAATGCCGCCTAAGCTAAAAGATCATGGCAGTTTCACAATACCTTGTGCAATCAGATCACTATGTCGGGAAGGCATTATGCGATCTTGGAGCAAGCATAAATCTTATGCCGAAATCCGTCTTCTAATGATTGGGCATGGGGAAGGCGAGGCCTACAACTGTGATGCTACAGCTTGCGGACAGATCTTCTGTACATCTAGAGGGAAAAATCGAGGATATACTGGTAAGAGTTGGTAAATTTATTTTTCCTGCTGACTTTATTGTTTCGGATTGTGAAGCAGATGAGTTCGCATCTATTATCCTTGGGAGGCCATTCATAGCAACAGGAAGGACCTTGATCAACGTCGAAAGAGGAGAACTCAAGATGAGGGTGAATGATCAACAAGTCAAACTAATTTTTTTCTAAACCCTCAAGCAAGCCGACGATCCACAGGAGTGCCAAGTCATCCAAGCCACCACTAAATTTGACTTTAACGTGGAAGAGAATTGCCTCGGCAATCTTATTGCTGAACAAGAAGAATCTGAAGAGTTGAAAAAGCCGATCGGCGAAGAGCTGCACAACAAAGAGCAAGAAGAAATGAATTGGGTAACAAATCGAATAGGTACATACTTTGAACCATTGGATTAATCAGGTAAGGATGACAAACTCGAGAAACCTTTAATTGAACAACCTCCTATTCTTGAGTTGAAACCATTGCTAAGGTAATTGAAATATGATTATTTGGGAACCGAAAACACATTTCTCGTAATTATTTCTTCTAAGATGCAACCTGAACAGGAAAAGAGGTTGATTGACATGCTAATGCTGCACAAAAAGGCAATTGGGTGGACAATTGCCAACTTGAAGGGAATCAACCCAATGATATGTATACACAAAATCCTTTTGGCGGATGATCATAAACAAAGATTGAGGCACAAAGAAGACTTAACCCTGTTATGAAGGAAGTCATGAGGAAAGAAATCATCAAGTGGCTAGATGCCGATATCATTTATCGTATCTCTCAGAGTACATGGGTAAGTCTGGTATAATATGTACCGAAAAGGAGAGGTATAATCGTCGTAAGTAACGAAAACAATGAACTAATCCCAACTAGGACTGTGACTGTTTGGAGGGTTTGTATGGATTATTGTAAGTTGAATAAACCTACCAGGAAGGATCACTTTCCTTTGCCATTTATTGATCAAATGCTTGACTGAGTTGCATGTAAATCTTTTTATTGTTTTCTTGATGGTTACTCAGGTTATAATCAAATAGCCATAGCACCAGATGATCAGGCAAAGACCACCTTCACATACCCACATGGTACATATGCATTTTGAAGGATGTCGTTCAGATTATGCAATGCTCCAGAAACCTTCCAAAGCTGCATGATGGCAATTTTCTCCGACATGGTTCAAGACTTCCTTGAAATCTTCATGGATGATTTCTCGGTATTTGGTGATTATTTTGACAATTGCTTTGGCAATTTAGAGAAAGTGCTAACACAATGTGAAGAGTCTGACCTAGTTCTAAATTGGGAAAAGTGCTACTTTATGGTAGAGGAAGGTATAGTGCTCGGCCACAAGATCTCCTCCAAAGGAATTGAAGTCGACAAAGCCAAGATGGAAGTGATCGAAAACTTGCCACCACCAAATTCGGTCAAAGGAATTTGAAGCTTTCTCGGTCATGCAAGTTTTTATAGAAGGTTTATTTATAATTTTTCTAAAATTTCTAAACCTTTGTGTAACTTGCTTGAACAAGATAAAGTTTTTGATTTTGATGAATCATGTGCCACGACATTCAAAAACCTGAAGGAACAACTTGCCTCGGCACCCATTGTCATTCCACTTGATTGGTCCCTACCTTTTGAACTCATGTGTGACGCAAGTGATTTTGCGGTAGGTGCTATTTTAGGCCAACGAAAAGGTAACATCTTCCATGTAATATACTATGCTAGTAAAACCCTTAATGGTGCTCAATAGAATTACACCACAACGAGAAGGAATTACTAGCAGTAGTTTTTGCAATTGACAAATTACATTCCTATTTGATTGGTAATAAGGTAATTATCCATACTCATCACTCGACAATTAAGTATTTGATGGCTACAAAAGATGCCAAACATCGTTTAATTCTTTGGATCTTACTTTTACAAGAGTTTGACATTGAAATTAAGGACGTGAAAGGAACGGAGAATCAAGTTGTTGATCACTTGTCAAGGCTGGAAGTTGGCCATCAAGATGATGACACTTGGGAGATCCACAATACATTTCCGGATGAGCAGTTGTTAGTTGCCTCGGCAACACCATGATATTTCGATCTAGTTAATTTCATTATTAGCAGTATTATTCCTTATGATCTTATTAATCAAGGAAAAAACGGTTCCGATATGATTCTAAGCATTATTAGTGCAAGTATACACGTCACAAGTTATAGTATAGAAAGATATCATCTCCACAGGGATTGGTGCTACTTCAAGAATCTATCGTCTAGCACTGAAAAGTAAAAACATAAGTAATAGTTTTGGGTTGAATAATCGACTAAACTAAAATAAACGAGTAAATTAAAGAGATAAGTTGACAGAATGAGAGAATAGGCCGGATTATATTGCGTCGTAGTGTGGAATTAGAGTGGAACAATCTCGGTTTTGCATGTAAGAGGAAGCTAGATTACCTCGGTAATGGACAGGATGATTGCATCGGCAATGGGAAATACGATTGTCTGGGCAATGCACAAAGTGATTGCTTGGGCAATTGGTAAGGCGGTTGCTTGGGCAATGAAAACAGCTATTGCCTGGGAAATTTGGCAACATCCTTCAAGGTTTGGCAATATGTTCTTCAATGGTTCCTCCTTATCCCTAAGTCGAAACTCTATCAATGTGCAAGCCTTGATAATACGTCCCAACGTGAATCAAGGGTGAACATCAATCAATCTAACACCTCTCTTTGCCGTTGAAATTCGTACTTATTCCTAAGCAGAATTAGACTTCACCAATTTGGGCAAAAACTATGCTTATTCGTTTCTTGAATCTAACTCTCCTGATATTAGATAAATGGATGCAATCATAATGTAACACCCCGGAAACCGGTGTAGTCGAAATTGGATTACGACGATCGGAGTATTGGTGTTAAAATATTCGAATATTGTATCTTTGTTGTCTAATTATAGATTATATTGTTAAGGAAATCCAAAATGAACTCATCATTAGTTAAGACTTCCTTGAAAATGCCTAAAATGATGTTTTTGAGCTAGGTGTTTCGATACAGTCAGATTCGCACCGAAACGACCTAGGTAAGGTATTTCGAAATGAATATAGGGTGTTCCGATATGGTTATAACTGTATTAACTAACTTTTGGACTTTTGCTTAACCATTTCGATACAACTTCATGCGTTTCTGTAAAGTGTCCACAAGTCCTATATTTTATACACATTCCACCTCTTATTATTATTGTTTTTAAGCACATTTTAGGCATAAGTAGGTGCATGCATGGTATTTTATAGTATTTCTTTGTTTTACCTTGCTTTTATAGATTATCGTTTATTTGGTAAACAAGAGATACTATTTTAGTGTATTTTTGTATTTAGGTACTAAAGGCTCTAAGAGGGAACCGAGGAGCTGAGGATTGATGGCTGAGGAAACAAACCTAGGAGCTGTACTAATGCAGTTCCAATAGAAAACAATTGCTGCCGAGTAGCTACCGAATAAAGTTGTTGCCGACCTTGCTGCCCACGGCAGCTGACTATGGAGTTGGAAGAATCGGAGTGCGATCTGTAGAGCTAAAAAACCCTGAATCTATCGTCGGCATCCACTCGATATTTCAACGTCTGTAGCAGCTGCCAAAGCTACCGAAGCAAAAATCTCAAGGTTACTTGCGGGCTAAGGCAAACGAGATAAAGTTCATGTTCCACGCAAAGAAGTCAGAGTTTAAATTCATATTAAAGATGGAAAGCTACTTTCGAGGACTTCTACTTTAAGGAGGACTTGACCTAGTCATTAGTCTATAAATACTCATTGTACTCCTACTTCAAATCATCTTAGGTTTTCTATAGACTTTGCTAGTGTTCTTTGCCGCCGCCATGTTCTAAACTCCATTTGGGTTAGAGTTATGTTGTAAATTAGTTGTGAAACGATTGTTTTAGGTTTTTAGTTGTTTTCTTTAATAAAATATTCCAAGTTTGCTTAATCTCTGCACTTCATTCTTTCGATTAGTCTACACCAGTCAGTTGAGAGAATCCATTTGTCGGGTACGAAAGTGTAAGGCTCACGAAAGGGTTAAGCATGGTTACAACATGTTGGGGCGTGACTAACTTGGTTCCTAACCAATTCACAAGTTTCAGCGGCTAAAAAGGATCACCAACCGAGTTGACTAGCACGTGTTAGGTTTACGCTGAGATTGCTAGGTATTGCCTATGTCACACTAGCTTTCGAGCATCCTTGCCTAGAAATAGGAAAGATCACTGTCGACTATCCCGCCAAACTTAAAGTATCTTCCAGATCTGCCACCAAGACTTATTTCTTTTCCACCTACCGAGACAACGAAAGTTGCAAGGGTAGTGACTGTTGGGTCACGTCGGCACGCCCCGTGGTGTAGCAGAAAAATAATCCGACGTAATCCAGCCAGGATCCATGTACAGGAACGAATCCGGGGTGAAAAGATGAAGAGTTACCTTTTAAAACTCTGTAAACTGGAAAATCGACGGTATGTCAGAATAACCACGTCAAGTAAAACCGAAATCGTCACAGGTTCGCAACGACCTCTACGGTGTCCACCCGAACAAATCGAACAAAGTTTCCACCTCCCTAAGACTTAGGGATAAATTTCGACAGGTTTGAACACCTTCCAGGGAGAAGTCAAAATCCCTCCAGGGATTCCTGAGGGAGTCTGAAATCGACCAGAAGTTCAACCAGGACTTGCAATCGAGGAAGGGAACCTTCAGGGATTTGCCAGGGGGCAAGTAGAACACCAGAAAAATATCGAACAGCTTCTCAGAGAGCTTTCAAGGATGTGCCGAATTCTAGTGGGGAATCCCTAGGGGTGTTGTCGAAATCTTCAAGAGGAGGAAGAGGGATCATTTGGTTGCTAGCCCTTGTCCCTTTAAATAGTATTCAGAGACTTAATTCTAATTGAATTCCTTAAATCCAAGTTCAACCAAAATTCATAGAATCTAAGTCTACTTGAAATTGGTTTATATTAAATATACATTATATTTAATAATATTAAATGAAATATATATGTTTAATTATGTAGAATCTTATTCTACATAAAACATGGATTAAATATACATTATATTTAATCCAAATATATATATTTTTATTATATAAAATCTCATTCTATCTTTACTTGAATTTAAATATATTTAAATATATATTTTTAATTATGTAGAATCTAATTCTACATAAACTTGGAATTAAATATACATTACATAAATTCCAAATATATATTTAAATTTCTAGAATCTTATCCTATAATATTTAAGTCTCTAAATATTTTCCATACACTAAATAATTTTTGATAAATACAATATTTATCCAATATTATTCCCATTTAAGGGAGTTGCCGATTTCCTCTATCCCATAGGGGATTTTCGGCAACCTCCCTAAAATAGGGAGTTGGTTTCCAATTTTTGTTCGTTTCATTCGAAGGGTGTGACCCTAGCAGGTTCATGCAACGTTAGCAGCAAAATTAGAACTGTTCTAATTTTACAAACAATGAGTGGCATCTAGCAATACATCATTGCTACCTAAGTTGCATGAAGTCATGGTTTGACTTTCCTAATTCCTGAATAAACTTCCTTTATGTATTTCATCCTTTTGTCCTTTATATCTTAGATGAACACAAGTCATGGGTTAGTCACACTTGCGTTGTCCATCTAGTGTTTCTTGATGTCTTGAGTAGATTATCATAAACGAATATCTATGATATCTCATATCATAATATTCGAGCATGTCCATGCATTTTTTAATCTCACTCAATCAAGTGGCCGAAGATATTTCTCCCATTATGTAGGAGGGACAAATCCTTTCTTGATCAACCATATTTTACTACATAGGTCATCATCACTTATCCAATCATCAGTCTTTATAATGTAGTCAGTTACGACACACGTTTGACTATGTCAAAATACGTAAATCTTTATGTTGAAATCATTTTGATCTCAAGTCTGAGGATTATACATATGTTTATCATGAGCAATGCTGTGACTGTCACATAATTACCCAAGAAACATGCTCATAGCGGGTCAATTCAGTATGTTGTTCTCTAACAAATACTTATGTGTTGATTTTGACATCTCTACGTCAATGACAACGCTTGTCATCAACCACATATTAGTCTTTATATATTATCACTGTCCATACCCGTAATAATATTCGACTAAGGATCCTATTTAACAATAATCGTATTATTGTATGGACATTATTATCCAATGGTTAGTTTGATGCACAGAAACATACCAAATGATAATAACGACAATGCCATTACTTGATAAATCTAGTAAAATAGTATGTATATTCAATCATCATATGATTGGTCTTTGGGCATACTCCAACAATCTCCCACCATCACTAAGATTAATCATTCTCGTATCTAATACGATATGGCTTAGTGTAACTGACATGCTTATGCTGTGTCAAAAGCTTTGTCAGGGAGTTGACAAAGTTATCAACTTTGTGCGCATGTTGCATACTTTCACATCTCCAAGATGTAAGCACTTTAGAATATGTTTGGATTTATTGATGAGATCTGGGTTTTATTTGCTTACGCAAAGGTTCCATCATAAAAGAGTTATGTAGCATCTAATATGCTGGGAACAACCCTTAGTTCAGAAGTGAACACTTTAGATCCAAACATCCTTCTTTATTGCTATGTCGACTGTAATACATTCAACCTATGTTGTAGAGTTAGATATTGTCTCATGGTGCTAACTCGCAGTATCTTTTATTAATGGAAAACGAATTGCGATCTTTAGTTCTTTTTGATGAGTATGTCATCTACATACAATACTTAGGAAAGTAACATTGCTCCCACTAGCTCTTTTGAAAATAAGACTCCCCTTTGTTTCTAGATAAACCAAACCTTTTGATTGTATCTTCTGAAACGAATATCCGAACTTCGAGAAGCTTGCCTTAGTCTACGGATATACTTTTGTAGCTTACATACCTTCCAAGTGTTTACTGGAGTGACAAAACCTTCTGGATGTGTCATGTACACATCTGTTTCAAGTTTTCCCTTAGGAAAGTGGTTTTGACATTCCTTTATTTGATTCCATAATCATCGCATGTAACTACTTGCAAGTGAGATTAAGATGGATTAAACATAGCTACAAGGAAGATTCTTTATCATAGTCTATACTATGTAGTTTTTCGAAAACTTTTAGTGACGAATCATCCTTTGTATGGTTTATCATCCATGTCGGTTTTTCCCTTTTGAAAAACTCATCCATACCTCTTAGGTTTTACCCTTTTAGGTAACCAAAGTCTATACTTGGTTTTAGACATGGATTTCATCTCATCTCTCATGGCTCTTAGCCATTTCTCAAATTTTGGGCTCACCATTGCTTTCTGATAAGATCTAGTCTTTATCTTGATCCAAAAAGAAGAGTGTTTCCATGTACGGATAGTGAGAAATCCATATTTCTGAAGTATATGGTATTCTCTTAAGGATCAACACAATGGTTGTGTTTTGTTCCAATGTTCCTTGATCATTTGTGAAACATTCTCAATCTTTGGTTCATAAATTTGTTGTCTAAAATTTCTTCAAATTCCAAATTCCATTTTTTCTTTTGTGAGAGGTAATCTCTTTCGAGAGAAACTCTCGTTTGAGCAACAAACATTTTGTTCTCGTTGAAAAATGAAATCCCTTAGTGATAAGTATTCTCTTTCGAGATAAACTATCGTTTGAGCAACAAATATTTTGTTCTCGTTAAAGTTGAACAAATAATATCCCTTTGTGAGAATTAATCTCTTTTGGATATCCAACAAAAATACATTTATGAGATTTAGGTTCCAGCTTTGTAGACATCTGATGTTTAACATAAGCTTCACAACCCCAAATTTTCATAAATGACATACTAGGACGCCTCTCAGTCCATATCTCATATGGTGTCTTCTGAACCGATTTAGTAGGAACACGATTTAAGTATGAGAGTTGTTTTTCTAGTGTGTAAAGAAGTCGAAAATGACTTGTTCTGAATCAAAATATGTCTAACATATTTGATTCTCTTTCAAAGACTTTTCGTTCCACTTGTGGGATTTAATTATGGGACATTCCCATATTCTTTGAAATTTCATCAAACTTTAAATATTCTTGAATTTTATCTCATCAAATTACCTTAATACTTTTACGAGTTTGAGATTAGTCATTTATTTTATTTATCTTATAAATATTATTGATTTGATTAGTTTAAAGATCATTGATTCGTTGTGCCATAAGAGATTAAAAGAATAACATTTATTTAAATAATCTCAAAATTAAAACATCCTGTCCTTTACAAGATAACTAAAACTTAGGCACAAAATAATAATCTTAAAAACTAAACCAAATCTATTTAAGCAAAAACACATGTCCTAATGGATGATGTAGCAACTCTTGCTTTATTTCCATTCGCAGGTCCAGTCTATTCTGATGCCTTCTCTTTAGAAGCCTCTGAGGTTGATGCCTCACTCGTTTTTGCTTTCTTGACTTCTTGTAGGTGTGTGGGGCAGTTTCTCTTCCAATGTCCGGTCTTGCCGCAGTGGAAACATTTTCCATCCTTCTTGATTCCCTTCTTAGGTTTCAATGCCTCATTTCCATCGGTTTTGGTCTTACCATCACCTTTAGACTTTGCTGTCTATTTACCTTTTTTCTTGCCCTTGTGGACCACCAGAACAGGTTTAGGTCCTACCTTGTTCAGGTTGATTTCAGCAGTTCTCAACATGCCGAGCAACTGTGGCAGCGTCTTGTTAATTTCATTCATATTAAAATTAAGGACGAACTGATTGAAACTATCCGGCAACGATTGCAGGATGACATCAGTAGCTAATTCGTCTTTCAGCGAAAAGCCGAGCTTCTCCAACGTTTGGATGTAACCCATCATTTTGATGACGTGAGCTCCTACGGGAGATCCCTCACTCATCTTGCATTGAAACAGAGCTTTAGAGGTCTCGTACCTCTCTTGACGAGCTTGCCCTTCATAAATCTCCTTGAGATTTTGAATCATATCATAAGCTACCATGTCCTCATGTTGCTTCTGAACCTCAGGGGTCATGGAGGCAAGCATAAGACAACCGACATCCAGCATGTCGTCCATGTGTTTCTTAAACTTGTCTTTGTCAGCTCTGGAAGTAGTGGCAACCGGTTCATCAGGAACATGTTCTTCAATGACATATTCCTTCTTTTCCTGTTTGAGAACAATTCTCAAATTGCAGAACCAGTCAAGGAAGTTTATGCCATTGAGCTTATCCTTCTCAAGGATAGATCGCAGAGATAGAGTATTATTTGCCATTAATTTTACAACAAAGAAAATATGCTATATAAGTTTACTAAATTTTAAAATTTATAGATAGGTCTTTACTATAAATTTACTCCCACTATTTTCTTCAAAATTAAAAACCCTCTAGTTTTAATTTCAGAAAAACGTTTCGATAGTTTTTCTAGTGAGTGAGGATCCGTATTTCACCATTCCTAAATCAGCTTTGGCCAGTCTTTTAGGAAATGGTTATTTAGGTAAGTTTACTAATTACATCTCATGTAATTCCTCATCTTTTGGCGAACAACTTTTGTTCTTTAAATCATCTTATGATTATCCAAAACTTTTAACCACTAGGTTTTCTAATCCTATTAGAACAACCCAGCTAAGTCAATACCAATATCTCAACCGACGAATATCACTAGCTTATTCTTCGCGTTTAACTAAGATAGATAAATGTGACATTGCATTGGCAAAGCTCGCATTATATCGATCGAAGCTTTAACGAGGGTAAATATTGGATGGTTAAAACAAACTTAGAATTATAGTGAAGGATTTACTTAATTATCTCATCATTTTAACATTGATCCTATCAATAGAACTATGTTTAATCATGCTTATAAAACATCCATTGCATCACATACAAGGTAAACATAAGTGGCAAATAAATATGCAATGATTATAGCCCTTCTTAACCTAAGGCGACCCGTCCCAAGCCAATGGGAGGACCATTCTACTGAAGATAGAATCTGCTTCTGAAACGCCCGGTCCACCAGGGAAGGCCCACCACGCTGCTACCTTGGTCCTTTCTTTATCTACATGAGTATTTACAATTTTCAGAAACTCGCGTTACATGTGAGGGAGTGAGATGAGTAGAGAAGTACAATAGAAGATAGAGAAAGGCACGATACGCATGCCGTATTTATAACAACCAAAACTATAAAGGCTATGGGCTACAACCATGCAAAACAAACACCGTGCAATCTAACATGCATTTCAAACATCATGCGAACGAAGTAACGACGTGTTTACGAAGTTTTAAACTGATTATCCCTATGTTGCGGTTAATGGGCCAAAGAAGGATCACGAGGTTTTATAAACCATTTGCGTTAACGAACAAATGCACCAGATAGGTCAACATGAAAAAGAGGTGGCGCACTAGGCACACTTAAGTACCAGGTCTTTTATGATGCCAATCCTAGGCATGCATTTTTCATAACGTCTAACCATAACTCTTATGGATTCACCGTGAAAGATAGTTTGATAACTTTTATCAAATTAGAAGCTCTTTCATAGATTTCATAAATCTATGAAACTAACAACAACTACTTGTTCTCTAGACTAACTATTAGTCTCAACATGTTAACATTTAACATTGAAGCAACCTAACATAGTTATGATTAACTCTTAATCATTCAGTGATAATCAAAATAAGTCTTTATTAGGTGTGATACGATAAACGATAAATATCTATATCGAATCAAACATCATGCATCTCATACATAAACATCACTCAAGAATTTAAGTCCGAATTCGTATGATACAAGTGGATCTGATACCACTATTGGGACAGGTCGGCACACCCTGTGGCGCAGCGGAAAAATAATCCGACGTAATCCAGCCAGGATCCATATACAGGAACGAATCCGGGGTGAAAAGATGAGAAGTTACCTTTAAAACTCTAGAAACTGGAAAACTGACGGTATGTCGGAATAACCACGTCAAGTAAAACCGAAATCGTCACAGGTTTACAAACGACCTCTACGGAGTCCACCCGAAAAAAACGAACAAAGTTTCCGCCTCCCTAAGAATTAGGGATACATTTCGACAGGTTTGAACACCTTCCAGGGAGAAGTCGAAATCCCTCTAAGGATTCCTAAGGGAGTCTGAAATCGACCAGAAGTTCAACTGGGACTTGCAATCGAGCAAGGGAATCTTCAGGGATTTGCCATGGGGCAAGTAGAACACCAGAAAAATATCGAACAACTTCTTAGAGAGCTTTCTGGGATGTGTCGAATTCCAGTGGGGAATCCCTAGGGGTGTTGTCGAAATCTTCAAGAGGAGGAAGAGGGATCATTTGGTTGATAGCCCTTGTCTCTTTAAATTGTATTCAGAGACTTAATTCTAGTTGAATTCCTTAAATCCAAGTTCAACCAAAATTCATAGAATCTAATTCTACTTGAAATTGGTTTATATTAAATATACATTATATTGAATAATATCAAATGAAATATATATGTTCAATTATGTAGAATCTTATTCTATATAAAACATGTATTAAATATACATTATACTTAATCCATATATATATATATATATTTATTATATAGAATCTCACTCTATCTTTACTTGGATTTAAATATATTTAAATATATATTTTTAATTAAGTAGAATCTAATTCTACATAAACTTGGAATTAAATATACATCATATAAATTCCAAATATATATTTAAATTTCTAGAATTTTATTCTATAATATTTAAGTCTCTGAATATTTTCCATACTCTAAATAATATTTGATAAATACAATATTTATCCAATATTATTCCCATTTAAGGGAGTTGACGATTTCCCCTATCCCATAGGGTATTTTCGGCAACCTCCCTAAAATAGGGAGTATGGTTTCCAATTTTTATTCGTTTCATTCGAAGGGTGTGACCCTTGTAGGTTCATGCAACGTTAGCAGCAAAATTAGAACTGTTCTAATTTTATAAACAATGAGTGGCATCTAGCAATACATCATTGCTACCTAAGTTGCATGAAGTCATTGTTTGACTTTCCTAATTCCTGAATAAACTTTCTTTATGTAGTTCATCCTTTTGTCCTTTATATCTTAGATGAACACAAGTCATGGGTTAGTCACACTTGTGTTGTCCATGTAAGCCCCTTAGCCCGGCCTAAACGGTTGACCCGAACTACGAAGGTTACACGGGGAAAACCAAAGTCAACCTTGATTCACGACCTTTTTTTTCATTTAATCTTGTCTAGATACATGTTAACCCTAAGTGAGGACTCACAAAACACGATTGAGAAAGGCACGACGATCGGATAACATATAGGGACTCAATTGCACTTTCTACGAGTTTAGGGACCAAATTGTAATTCCTGTAAATTAGAAGATATTCATTTATTTTAAGGTTACCAATATGAAATTAGTCATGTTACATGCTTCTCGACCAAATTTCATCTTAATTGGACATCTCAAGCTCAAGCAATTGCAATCTCAACATTTAGGACTAAAATGTAAAACATGCAAAACATCATAACAATTCAAATCTGTGTCCAACGGTCACCCGTTTCGAAACACTCACCTGCCGTATCGAAACGCTGGATCAAAACGGCGTTGACCGTTTCGGTACGCAGGTGTGTTCCGAGACTAGTTCCGAAACATCGCATTCCAGTAGCCAAATCGTTTCGAAACAACCTCCACGGTTTCGAAACACGAAGGCCATTACAGGCCCCTGTTTCGAAACACTAGAGGGTGTTTCGATACGGTTTGCCCAGAAACTGCAGCAAAGACTGGTTTTTCACTCAAAAACCTAATCTAACACATCCCAAGGACTCTCTAATCATACCAACAAGTCAACATACATATAAGGTACATATTTGGAACACTCAAACACAATCATAGCATCAAACATGAAATCTCATTAGTCTAGGGGCATGCTGTAACACCCCAATTTTGGGCTTGGAAGTTTAGGGTCTGAACCGGACCGATTTGATTTTCGGTTCGAATATAAAATGTGGTTTTAGGGAAAGCCTAGTTCGGGATGCATTAAAAATATGGAAAAATATCTAAAAATCCTCTTTTAATATATATAAGAGAGTGGTGAAATCAATTTTACAAAATAAGATTTGGAGGTGCAACATTTCGAATTAGTGACTAAAATGTAATATTTGAAAAGTTCAATGGTGACTGTTTTGTAAGGATTGAAACTTTGAATCTTTAAGGAGCTAATTTACCCAAGGAAGGATTTCTCCAGATTTCTCTTAGATTTTAATGATTTAATTAATGCTTAATTAAATAAAGGAAAAGTGGAAAAACCAATTTTTAGATTTCATAACTAACTTTTGTTAAAACTTTCTCATCTCATTTTCTCTCAAAATTCCCCCAGCCAAACACATTTCTACAACAACATTTCTTTTGATTTTCACACCAAATGATGAGGTTTCAATCATCAATTTATTTCTAATCCTTTCTACATCAAATTCTATTGTTTTGCTTATTGGATTTTCAAGGAAATTGTCTCTAATCAAGGAGAAATCTACATTTAGAGGTAAGGATGTTCTTCTCCTCTAATTTCCTTACCTCTAAATACTCAGTTCTTTACTGAAATTCCCAATTTCTCAATCCTTAAATTAAGTTTTATAAAAGGTTTTAATGTTGTGATCTTGATTTTGGCTTAAAACTCAAGATTTGGAACAAATCTTGAAGAAATTCGTGGTGATTGTTTGGGCTCTGTTTTGAGATGGCTTTTAATGTATTTTGGATGTTTAATGATGTGTAATTGAGGTTTGATCAATGCAATCCCGAATAGGTTGAAATTCCTAAGTTTTTGCTTATGAAAATGGTGGTTTTTGGGGTGATCTTGGTGTTCTGTTATAGCTGGAGGTATAAGGACGACTTTAAGTTATTTTTGGATGTTAATTGATGTTTAGGAATGTTTAGAAGTGATGGATCTTGGCTGGGTAATGTTGAGGAAGAGTTTGGAGGTGATTTCAGTTGTGTTTGGTAGCCGAAATGTTAGTTTTGGTGAGAGCAACGAGTTTAGGTGTAATGGATGAAGATTTTAATGCATGATGCTGCATTAATCCTCTGCTTTGATGTGTTTAAAACAGGGGAGACAACTTCGGATTCTTGTGGTGTTGATCCGGAGGCTTGATCGGTGTTTCGGCAAGCTTGCGAAACTTAATTGGTGAGTGGAGTTGGATTTCCAACTTTGTATCGAATGTTTAAAGGTTTGGGAGCTTAGTTTAAGTCTAATCAACTTAGCTAAGCTCAAGAGTAAGTTTTCAGGAAAACTCTCTCTTTGATGAACCATGAGATGGTTGGATGCAATGTATTTAATTTGCATGTTTAAATTCTGTTTTGAAAGCATGTTTTAGCATGATTAATGCTGGTTTTGAAAGCCATGTGATGAAGGATGTTCAAGGTAAGAGATCCTTGGTTTGATATTGATAAATGTGGTTTTGATGCGTAGTGATGCATGATGGTTTAATGGCTTTGATTAATGCTTTAAAACAGTGGATTGTTGATGATAAATGATGTATATTGGCAAGTGATGTGTTGGTTTTAAAGTACTTGAATCGAATATAGTTAGCCGGCTATAGGATTGGGTGCACCATGAATAAAGTCGCCATCGATGTTGAGGGGTTGTAATTGTACCGTAAACTCCATCCAAGTACACTAACGAGATGTCTAAGATCACAATGGTGGTTAAAAGTCCATGTGTGGATCTTGTGTTGAGTGTCCCGTGTTCTCGTTAGTGATGTTATACAACTATCGATGAGTGATGTTGAGGGGTTGTGATTGTACCGTAAACTCCATCACGAGTGTTGAGGGGTTGTGATTGTACCGGTAAACTCCACCTTGTGTGTTCGGTAGTGTGTATGAAGCGTATGGGACAACGCTTGCAATCCGCGTATCCGATTGTGTTTTGTGTTGTAAATGGTTATGGTTTATCACTTGGAAGCCAATATGACAAGTTGATCTTATTGAAGCATGAGATGCTTGTTGTGTATGCATTGTTGCATGAGAAATGATGTTTATGTGTGAAAAGGCCTTAAGAAAGGTGTTTTATTAAATGCATTATTGAGTTGTTTCTTTAGAGCATGCCTCACTAAGCATTTGGGCTTATGCTCTCTCTCTTGAACCAATAATGCAAATAATTGAGGTGTTTGAGGACAACAAGGAGGCTAAGAATCCAAGGGAAAGCTAAGCTCATGTATGGTGATGTTTTCACAACATTATTAGTTTTTGATATTTGGCAATGGGAACCTAGGATGTGATTTGGGAGATGTTTTGGACTCCCTAGTTATGTCATGATGCCTTAAATGATTTGGACTTGTAAATGACCACTTTGGTGCTTGTTTTGGTGCTTTGATGGTTGTTTGGTTTGGTTATTATGATGCATGCCTATAGACTTGTGGATTTCCCTAATTGATGCCATGAATGTGTTTTAATGTTGCAAACATGTACCTTGTATGTATAATGACTTGTTGGCATGATTAGGAAGTCATTAGGATGTGTTTGAGTTGTTAAATGCATGTTAAACCAGCAAATTCTGCACTTTCTGGGCAATCCATATCGGAACTGGCACTAGCGTTTCGAAACGGGGGCTTGTAATGGCCTTCGAGTATCGAAACGGGTAGAGGTCGTTCCGAAAGATTTTGGCCACTGCCAGACCCTGTTTCGATACAGGTCTCGGAACGAACCCAAGTTTCGAAACGGTCAACCCCGTTTCGAAACAGGTGACCGTTGGGCACTAATTTGAATGGTTTGGAGGTTTGTAAGCTTTACATTTTAGTCCTAAAATTTGTATTTGCAATTGCTTGGGTTCGAGATGTCCGTTTAAGGTGAAATTTGACAGGGAAGCATGTAACATGATTAATTAAATGTTGGTAACCTTAAAATCAGTTAAGACCTTCAAATTTCCAGAATTTACATTTTGGTCCTTAATAATGTGATTTGTGCAATTGAGTCCCTTATCATGGTTTGATCGCTGTGCTTTTCACGTATGAGTTTCTCAAGAGTACGCTTAGGGTTAATGTGCATCTAGACAAGATTAAAAAGAAAAAAAGGGTCGTTAATCAAGGTTGAATTTTGGGTTGACTTTGGTTTTCCCCGTGTAATCTTCGTAGTTCGGGTCAACCGTCTGGGCCGGGCTAAGGGGGTTACACATGCTACCTAATATCAAAACACAAATAGGCAACCCAACCTTATAACAAACAATCAAGGACATTTACAATCCAACAAGCCAAAACAAACATGCCACAACCTTAGGGAGTTTAACATATCTCCCAAAAACAAAACTTGGTTTCCCATTTCCAATCTATCAAAACTAAAGTGTGTGAAAACTTCACCATACGTGAGCTTGGATTTCCTTGGATGGACTTAGCTTCCTTGATGCCCGAAAACACCTCAATTATCTGCATTATTGGTAAAAGAGAGAGCGTAAGCACAAATGCTTAGTGAGGCATGCTCTAAAGAAAACGACACAATAATGCACATTTTGAAAACACTTTCATCAAAAGCTTCTAAACCACATGCTCATCTCTTTCTCATGCTTGGAAAACTTTCAAAGCAATACTCATTGAAACCACATGTACCTTCATTCTATCTCATGCATTTAAACCAATGCAAAACCCATGACAAGGCCAAAATCATGCTTGTACTCTAAAGCATTTCATAAACAAACTACATATGCGTTTCTCATGGCATAAATCATTATATCAAGGTACATGTGAATCAAAACCATAACATATTTTATATTGGCATTTCACATCTATTAATTACTCGGATATGCGAACATCTCACTAGATACTTCCGGTGGCATCTCTCATCACCGTACTCACTCGTCTAGCAATATAGTTTCCGGTGGAATGTCTCATCACCATACTCACATGGCGGAATCTCTCATCGCCACCAAACTTGGGTATTTCCCAAGTCCTACCCGATGGAATGCCCATCATCGGAATATCTCCCTTTGGCTTAACTAAAGAGCACGTACGAATTTTTAGTTTATAGTGCACTCTCATCCTATTGATCGATTAATTATATCCGGTAAGTTTCTCAACATCTATGTCAATGTATTATGTCAAATCAACATCTCACCTACTGTTTTTCATGCATTAAAACTCAACATTCTCATCTCTTTTCAAAATCATAACATTTGCTATACTTCAACATAAAAGCTCAAATCTCAACTATGCAAAATGTTACTTAATGAAATCATTTCAAGCATCATCTTATGCTATAATTCATGCATAAAAACAATAGGAATTTATCAATCTAAAACCATGAGCATGTAAAAACATTTAAGGGGCACTCACCACATTCTAGAGAGCAATCTAGCCAATACTTACTTCCGGACTTAGGAAGGTGTTTCAAACATTTCCTAAATACCCAAAGCTTGGTTCTTTGTCCTTCAAGGACTTCTAAAACCATTCGCACTCACCGATTTCATTTCGCTTGCTTGCCGAAACGCCAATTAAGCTTCCGGATCAACTCCAAAAGTGTCCGAAGATGTCTCCCCTGTTTTAGACACATAAAAGCAGAGGATTAATGCATCACCATGCATTGAAATCACCAGCCAACACTCCTAAACTCGTTTCTCTACCTAAACACAACATTTCGGCTACCAAACACTACCGAAATCACCTCAAAACTCTTCCAAAACATAACCCAGCCAAGATCCATCAATTCTATTCATTTCTAAACATCAATTAACATCAAAAACAACCCTAAACCCGTCCTTATACCTCCAGCTACAACAGAACACCAAAATCACCCCAAAAACCACCATTTTCACAAGCAAAAACTTAGGAAAAACAACCTATTCGGGATTAGATTGATAAAACCTCACTTCTAACATCATTTAACATCCAAAATACATTAGAAAACCATCTCAAACAAAGCCCAATCAATTACCACGAAAATCTTCAAGATCACTTCCAAAATCTTGAGTTTTAAGCCAAACTCTTGTTTCCAACATTAAAACCATTCATAAAAATTTAATAAAGGATTGACAACTTTAGAATTTTCAGTAAAGAACTAAATATTTAGAGGAGAAGAACAAGCTTACCTCTAAAAGATGATTTCTCCTTGATTTGGGCAAGTTTCCATGAAAATACAATGTAGAAATCAAGTGGATTTGTTGAAATATTGATTAGGAATCAATGAGTGATGGAAATCTCATCAAATGAAGTTGAAATCAAAGTGAATTTTGCTGGAGAAAAAGTGTTTGCCTGATAGGATTTTGAGAGAAAATGAAATGCGAGAAAATTAGAGAAAGGTAGTTATGAAATTCAAAGGTAGTTTATCGCCTTTCTTTTATTTAATTAAATCATTAATTAAATCACCCAAATTAAGGAAAAATCTGATGAAAACATTTTTGGTAAATTAGCTCCTTAAAGATTCAAAGTTTCAATCCTTTACAAAACAGTCACTACTAAACTTTGCAAAAATCGCGATTTGGTCACTACACCGAAATGTAGTATTTCCAAACCCTATTTTGTAAAATTGACTTCACCATTCACCTTTATATATTAAATGAGAATTTTTAAAGCATTTCGAACTAGGCTTTCCCTAAAACTCCCTTTTATATTCGAACCGTTTCTCAGATCGGTTCGATTCAGACCCTAAACTGCTCAGCCCAAAAGTGGGGTGTTACAACTCTCCCCCTCTTAAGAAATTTCATCCTCGAAATTTACCTGGAGGAAAAAGGTAAGGAAATTGCTTCTTCATATCTTCCTTCCTTTCCCACGTGGCTTCCTCAACACCACGGTGCCTCCACAACACTTTAACAACCTCAATGGTCTTACCACGAAGAACCTTATTGTCTGAATCCAAAATCTCAACCGGTTCCTCATCATATGTCAAATCTGGATTTAACTCAACTTCCTCCACAAGCATAACATGCGAAGGATCCGACCGATACCTCTGAAGCATGGATACATGAAACACATCATGTATCTTCTCTAACTTTTGCGGTAACCTCAGCTTATACGCAATAGGACCCACACGTTCTATCAGTTCATATGGTCCAATATACCTAGGGCTCAACTTACCCTTCCGGCCAAACCTCATCACCTTCTTCCAAGGCGAAACCTTCAAGAATACACGGTCACCCACCGCAAACTCAATCTCCTTACGCTTTAAATTCACGTAAGACTTCTGCTGATCAGAAGCTGCCTTCAACCGCTCACAAATGAGCTTCACCTTCTCGGTGGTCCCTTTTAACAAAGCCGACATCGAGACCAACTTCTAACCTGTTTTAGCCCAGCAAAGAGGAGTTTTGCACTTCCTCCCATACAATGCTTCATAAGGTGCCATTTGAATACTTGCCTGGTAGCTATTATTATAAGCAAACTCCACCTAAGGCAAATGCTTCTCCGAAGAGCCTTGAAACTCAATCATGCAGCACCTCAACATATCCTCAAGCACTTGGATAACACGCTCAGACTGTCCATCTGACTGTGGATGATAAGAAGTACTGAAATTCAGCCGCGTACCCAAAGCTTGATGCAAACAATCCCAAAATTGCGATGTAAACCTCGGATCTCTATCCGACACTATAGATTTTGGTACACCATGCAAACACACAATCTCAGCAATGTACAGCTCTGCAAGCTTATCCAAGGTATACGTAGTATGCACAAGTAAGAAATGCGCACACTTTGTAAGGCGATCCACAATCACCCACACCGAATTCTTCTTCGATGGCGACAAAGGTAAACCAGACACAAAATCCATGGTGATTCTTTCCCATTTCCATTATGGAATCCTCAACGGTTGCAACAACCCTGAAGGAAACTGATGCTCAGCCTTAACCCGTTGACAAACCTTGCACTTACCCACATATTTCACAACATCTTTCTTCAAACCCACCCAATAGTACTCATCCTTCAGATCACGATACATCTTTGTACTACCATGGTGCATAGCAAAAGGACTACTACTAGCTTCGGTCAGAATAGTACGCCTCAACTCCACATCATTCGGCACTACTATCCGTCTTCCGAAACATAGAACTCCATCATCATTAAAACAATAATCCGATGGTCTATCCTCAGTAATATCCTGAACATGTGGCACCAAAGAATCATCCAACAACTACTTATCCTTTATTAACTGAACCAGAGATGGTTTCACTTGCAATTCAGCCACAAGACCTCTATCTCGCGAAATGCTCAAGTTAGCAAACATAGCCCTTAGCTCTACCGCCACCTTTCTGCTCAAGGCATTCTCCACAACATTAGCTTTTACTGGATGGTACTCGATCGTTAAATCGTAATCTTTAAGCAACTCCACCCAACGTCGTTGCCTAAGATTCAACTCCTTTTGAGACATCAAATACTTCAAACTCTTGTGATCCGTGTACACAGTACACTTCTCACCATACAGATAATGTCTCCAAATCTTCAAAGCAAAAACCACCGCAGCTAACTCAATACCATGCGTAGGATAATTGCGCTCATGCACCTTCAACTATCGCGATGCATAAGCCACCACCTTACCCTCTTGTATTAGCACACACCCCAAACCAACATAGGATGTGTCACTGTACACCACAAACTCTTTCCCTGATTCAGGTTGAACTAAGATAGGAGCTTGCGTCAAAGCTGCCTTAAGCTTCTCAAAAGCTTGCTGTCTTGCTTCCGTCCACTCATACTTAACATATTTTTGCAACAACTTTGTCAAAGGGGCAGCAATCTTTGAAAATCCATCCACAAACCTCCGATAATATCCTGCCAACCCAAGGAAACTACGGACTTCATGAACGGACTTAGGAGGCTTCCAATTCATCATCGCCTCAATCTTCTGAGGATCAACACGAATCCCCTCTGCCAAAATCACTTGACCAAGGAACATAACTTCCTTTAGCCAAAACTCACACTTGCTCAGCTTAGCATAAAGCTGATTTTCCAGAAGTGCTTGCAAGACAACCCTCAAGTGACCTTCATGCTCCTCCTCAGTACGAGAATACACAAGGATATCGTTGATGAACACCACCACAAACTTGTCCAAGTATTCATGGAACACTCTATTCATCATGTCCATGAAAGCAGCAGAAGCATTCGTCAAGCCAAACGGCATTACAAGGAATTCATAATTCCCATACCTCGTTCTAAAGGATGATTTCGGCACATCCACATCTTTCACCTTAAGCTGATAGTAACCTGACCTTAAGTCAATCTTGGAGAACACATCCGCTCCCTGAAACTGATTAAAAAGATCATCAATCCTTGGCAAAGGATACTTATTCTTGATAGTCAACTTGTCTAGCTGACGATAATTGATGCACATTCTCATAGTGACATCCTTCTTCTTCACAAACAAGATCGGTGCACCCCATGGTGACACACTAGGCCGAATGAAGCCACAGTCAAGCAACTCCTAAAGTTGCGTCTTCAACTCCTTTAGCTCCTTAGGTGTCATGCAATAGGGAGCAATGGACACCGGAGTTGTGTTTTCATACAGATCAATTCCAAACTCCACTTCTCAACTAGGTGGAAATCCAGGTAACTCCTCCGGAAGCACTCCAGGGAACTCACGTACAGTTCTTATATCTTGAACATGTAACTCCTTAGAACTAGGATTTATCACAAAGGCTAGGTAAGCCTCGCAACCCTGCCTCAACATTCGACTTGCTTCCAATGTAGACACCACATTGGCAAGAAACTTCACATTCTCACCCACAACCACTACTTCGTAATAATCCGCAAGATTCAACGAAACTCGCTTGCTTTCAAAATCCACTACAGCTCGATGCTCAACAAGCCAATCCATACCAAGGACACATCAAAACCATAGAATGGCAATTCCATGATATCAACAAGAAAAACATGTTTTTTCACTTTCAAGGGACATCTCCAATACAACTTTAGCGTTACAACCGTCTCACCAAAGGAACTAGTCACACGCATACCAACATCCAAAGACTCAACAGGTAAACCAAGCATTTGAGTATGTTCACGCAATATGTACGAGTGTGTAGATCCAGAATCAATCAAAGAAAGTAATGACAAGGATTGCGAAGTAAAAGTACCTACGATCACATCCATATCATTCCTTCCCTCACGATGAGCATATACTCGAGCCTGACAACCACCCTCAGGTTGAACGACCACAACATGTGCTACATTCCTGCCACCATCATCTATGCGCTGAAAATTACCACGGCCGCGCCCATGACTTCTCTGTGGCTCAGTTGCTCTCACCGGAGCCTATCCCTCTCTCAGAGGCTGAGGACAATCCTTCTTCAAATGTCCACGGTTTCCACAATTCTAGCATGTCCCAAGGTTACCCCAACACTCTCCACCATGCCGTCTACCACAACGGTTACACTAAGGAGTCCTCAGAACAGCATTAGGTCCTTGCTGACCTCTACCAGGGTTACCACCCCCACGCCTAGCATCATAGTGCGGCCTCCTATCCTTATGCCTCTTGTTGCGATCTCTACTATAATCGCGTTCAGTCGCTCGCTTCCCAGAGCTAGATCCACCCGCTCGACTAGTCAGACCAAGATTTGACTCAATGTCTTTGGCTCCAGTGACCAAGACATCGAAATCTATATTATCAGCCGCCAACATAAAAGTCTTCACATCCGTTACTAACCCATAACAAAATCATTCGCACCTCTCCCACTCATTAGGGATTACCTCAGGTGCATACTGACTGAGGCGGACAAACTGAATTTCATACTCGGCTACTGACATGCTACCTTGCATAAGAGACATAAACTCTCTTTTATTCTCGTCTAGGTAACGCACACCCATATACTTCCGCTTGAACGCATTCAAAAAGAACGTCCAAGTCACCTCATCGTCCTCCATCCCAGAGATAGTGGTCGTCCACCACGTATAAGCATCACCATGAATCAGTGATACAACACAACCCAGCTTCTGCACACTAGTGCAGTTCATCTGTCCCAAAATCCGTTTGCTGCTATCCAACCAAGACTCAGATCTTTTCGGAGATAAACCCCTAAGCTCAGTCCCCCATAGACCGCGAAGACGTTCCAAAGGCAACCTCCCATTGGTATCATCCTGATGCGCAACTCCATGAGCTCCAGCTACTGCTGCCTGGAAAGCTCCAGCAATAGCCTGAATCAACACGGTCATGTCAGGAGCATCTTGCCCCTGCACACCCTCGGGTCCAGCAACCCTAGCACCAGCGCCAATGTTACTAGCTCCCGCACCACCACCACCGGGTGGTCCACCACCAGGGGGAGGAGGAGGTAGATTCTCGACATTCTCCTCATTCTCATTCTGAGCCATAGCTCTTGTATTTATCCTCATCTCTCTACGTGGCCCCATTATATAGAAAACAATGCATTGACAAAATGCAATAAAAACAATTAGGCACAATAAGGTAAGTAATCCAAGTACTCATACATCACTCCAAACAAAATGCAATAAACACAATTAGGCTCATTTTCGAAAACAATTCCTCTTCATTAGTTTTGATCTGGCATTGGGATCCCCTAACACACTCCAAACATCGCAACTGAATCATACATCACTATTCACACAACATTCTTTCACCCAAAAGTCACATCATACAATTACATATACATCATGCACCTATCAAACCCCAATTATACGAGAACCAAGCTCTGATACCACCAAATGTAACCCTCTTAGCCTGGCCTAAACGGTTGACCCGAACTACAAAGGTTACACGGGGAAAACCAAAATCAACTTAAAAGTCAACCTTGATTCACGACCCTTTTTTTCTTTTAATCTTGTCTAGATACATGTTAACCGTAAGTGAGTACTCACAAAACACAACTGAGAAAGGCACATCGATCGAATAACATAGGGACTCAATTGCACTTTATACGAGTTTAGGGACCAAATTGTAATTTCTGTAAGTTAGAAGGTCTTCATTGATTTTAAGGTTACCAATATGAAATTAGTCATGTTACATGCTTCTCTGCCAAATTTCATCTTAATTGGACATCTCAAGCTCAAGCAATCGCAATCTCAACATTTAGGACTAAAATGTAAAACATGCAAAACATCAGAACAATTCAAATCTGTGTCCAACGGTCACCCGTTTCGAAACACTCACCTGCCGTATCGAAATGCTGGATAGAAACGGCATTGACCGTTTCGGTATGCGGGTGTGTTCCGAGACCAGTTCTGAAACATGGCATTCTAGTAGCCAAATCGTTTCGAAACAACCTCCACCGTTTCGAAACACGAAGGCCATTACAAGCCCCCATTTCGAAACACTAGAGGGTGTTTCGATACGGTTTGCCCAGAAACTGCAGCAAAGACTGGTTTTTCACTCAAAAACCTAATCTAACACATCCCAAGGACTCTCTAATAATACCAACAAGTCAACATACGTATAAGGTACATATTTGGAACACTCAAACACAATCAAAGCATCAAACATGAAATCTCATTAGTCTAGAGACATGCTACCCAATATCAAAACACAAATAGGCAATCCAACCTCATAACAAGAAATCAAGGCCATTTACAATCCAACAAGCCAAAACAAACATGCCACAACCTTAGAGAGTTTATCATATCTCCCAAAAACAAAACTTTGTTTCCCATTGCCAATCTATCAAAACTAAAGTGTGTGAAAACTTCACCACACGTGAGCTTGGATTTCCTTGGATGGACTTAGCTTCCTTGATGCCCAAAAAAACCTCAATTATCTGCATTATTGGTAAAAGAGAGAGTGTAAGCACAAATGCTTAGTGAGACATGCTCTAAAGAAAACCGACACAATAATGCACATTTTGAAAACACTTTCATCAAAAGCTTCTAAACCACATGCTCATCTCTTTCTCATGCTTGGAAAACTTTCAAAGCAATACTCATTAAAACCACATGTACCTTCATTCTATCTCATGCATTTAAACCAATGCAAAACCCATGGAAAGGCCAAAACCATGCTTGTACTCTAAAGCATTTCATAAACAAACTACATATGCGTTTCTCATGGCATAAATCATTTTATCAAGGTACATGTGAATCAAAACCGTAGCATATTTTATATTGGCATTTCACATCTATTTATTACTCGGATATGCGGACATCTCACTAGACACTTCCAGTGGCATCTCTCATCACCGTACTCACTCGTCTAGCAATATAGTTTTCGATGGAATCTCTCATCACCGTACTCACATGGCGGAATCTCTCATCACCACCAAGCTATGGTATTTCCCAAGTCCTACCCGATGGAATGCCCATCATCTGAATATCTCCCTTTGGCTTAACCAAAGAGCACGTACGAATTTTTAATTTATAGTGCACTCTCATCCTATTGATCGATCAATTATATCTGGTAAGTTTCTCAACATCTATGCCAATATATTATGTCAAATCAACATCTCACCTATTGTTTTTCATGCATTAAAACTCAACATTCTCATCTCTTTTCCAAATCATAACATTTGCTATACTTCAACATAAAAGCTCAAGTCTCAACTATGCAAAATGTTACTTAATGAAATCATTTCAAGCATCATCTCATGCTATAATTCGTGCATAAAAACAATAGGAATTTATCAATCTAAAACCATGAGCATGTAAAAACATTTAAGGGGCAATCACCACATTCTAGAGAGCAATCTAGCCAATACTTACTTCCGGACTTAGGAAGATGTTTCAAACCTTTCCTAAATCCCCAAACCTTGGTTCTTTGTCCCTCAAGGACTTCTAAAACTATTCGCACTCACCGATTTCGTTTCGCTTGCTTGCCGAAACACCAATTAAGCTTCCGGATCAACTCCAAAAGTGTCCGAAGATGTCTCCCCTATTTTAGACACATAAAAGCAGAGGATTAATTCATCACCATGCATTGAAATCTTCAGCCAACACTCCTAAACTCGCTGCTCTACCTAAATAGAACATTTCGGCTACCAAACACTACTGAAATCACCTCCAAACTCTTCCAAAACATAACCCAGCCAAGATCCATCACTTCTATTCATTTTTAAACATCAATTAACATAAAAAAACAACCCTAAACTCGTCCTTATACCTCCAGCTACAACAGAACACCAAAATCACCCCCAAAACCACCATTTTCAGAAGCAAAAACTTAGGAAAAATAACCTATTCGGGATTGGATTGATAAAAACTCATTTCTAACATCATTTAACATCCAAAATACATTAGAAAACCATCTCAAACAAAGCCCAATCAATTACCACAAAAATCTTCAAGATCTCTTCCAAAATCTTGAGTTTTAAGCCAAACTCTTGTTTCCAACATTAAAACCATTCATAAAACTTTAGTAAACGATTGACAACTTGGGAATTTCAGTAAAGAACTGAATATTTAGAGGAGAAGAATAAGCTTACCTCTAAAAGATGATTTCTCCTTGATTTGGGCAAGTTTCCATGAAAATACAATGTAGAAATCAAGTGGATTTGTTGAAAGATTGATTAGGAATCAATGAGTGATGGAAATCTCATCAAATGAAGTGGAAATCAAAGTGATTTTTTCTGGAGAAAAAGTGTTTGGTTGATAGGATTTTGAGAGAAAATGAAATGAGAGAAAATTAGAGAAAAGTAGTTATGAAAGTCAAAGGTAGTTTATCACCTTTCTTTTATTTAATTAAATCACCCAAATTAAGGAAAAATCTGATGAAAACATTTTTGGTAAATTAGCTCCTTAAAGATTCAAAGTTTCAATCCTTTACAAAAAAGTTACAACTAAACTTTGCAAAAATAGTGATTTGGTCACTACACCGAAATGTAGTTTTTACAAACCCTATTTTGTAAAATTGACATCACCATTCACCTTTATATATTAAATGAGAATTTTTAGATATTTTTAAAGCATCCCGAACTAGGCTTTCCCTAAAACTCCCTTTTATATTCGAACCATTTCTCAGACCGGTCCGATTCAGGCCTTAAACTTCTAAGCCCAAAATTGGGGTCTTACAGTCCATCTAGTGTTTCTTGATGTCTTGAGTAGATTATGATAAACGAATCTCTATGATATCTCATATCATAAAATTCGAGCATGGCCATGCATTTTCTAATCTCACTCAATCAAGTGGCCAAAGATATTTCTCCCATTATGTATGAGGGACAAATCCTTTCTTGATCAACCATATTTTACTACATAGGTCATCATGTATCCAATCATCAGTCTTTATAATATAGTCAGTTACGACACACGTTTGACTATGTCAAAATACGTAAATCTTTATGTTGAAATCATGTTGATCTCAAGTCTGAGGATTATACATATGTTTATCATGAGCAATGTTGTGACTGTCACATAATTACCCAAGAAACATGCTCATAGCGGGTCAATCCAGTATGTTGTTCTCTAACAAATACTTATGTGTTTATTTTGACATCTCTATGTTAATGACAACGCTTGTCATCAACCACATATTAGTCTTTATATATTATCACTGTCCATATCCGTAATAATACTCGACTAAGGATCCTATTTAACAATAATCGTATTATTGTAAGGACATTATTATCCAATGGTTAGTTTGATGCACAGAAACATACCAAATGATAATAACGACAATGCCATTACTTGATAAATCTAGTAAAACAATATGTCTATTCAATCATCATATGATTGGTCTTTGGGCATACTCCAACAGTGACCCGTTGTGGCCGCGTGACAAGGTCGTAGCCTGCCGCCCGCCATACCCGCCGAGGCAGCATATCGTGGCAGCACGAAACAACTCAGTCCTTTTTTCAACACAGTTTTCACACTAATGAGCAGCATAACTCTGCCTACTCTATCAACATGATCGCCTCCTTTATTATTTGTGCTCTACTTTACGTTACTCTTCTATCCAATAATCACTTCACTTGTGTGTTTATTTTACCATTGTGCAGGGACTACGAAACGAACCAAGCTATCCAATCCTCGTGGGATTCGACATCTTTTATACTATAACTTGGCATGAGTGTGCACTTGCGCTCTCACAAAAAGGGAACACCTACACGCCCTACAGTTTCGAAACGAGTCCCCTGTTTCGAATTTGTTTGAAGGTTTAATTGAAGGAAATGAGGTGGTGATGACTCACTAGATTATTGTTGCCCCTCTCCACGTGGAAATAATCCAAGGGATAACTTATAGTCATCTTTATTGATAAGAAATATAGAATATAGATAATAATATCATAAGCTTACCTTTGGTTGAGGGAAAGCTTTTCATTAGTCACAAGGGAGGTGGGTTGGGTTTAGCAAACCCTTAGGTGTAGGAAAGCCTCTTATTGTTTTAAGGTGAGGTGGGGAAATGATTAAAGACTATGGTTTTATTAAAATGAATGAAAAGACAAGCTTTCATCTTTGTTTTGCTTCATCGAGATCCATTTCTATCTCTAGCAATTCAATGAACAAGCTCACACCTCCATTCTCATCTTCTCCACCAAGCTCAAGCATACACCTCCCTAGTTGAACTTCATAAGCTTAATTTTTCCTTGATTTGAGAACACCAATTCATAGCCACTGATCGGGTAAGTGGAAGCCCTAAGTTAATAATTGATTCTCTTGATCATTGAATGTCCAATTTCAAGCTTTAAGATAAGCTTTGTTTAATAGCTAATGGCTCCAGAACTGCATTTAATATGGGAAATAAAGTCCCCAACAGCTCCAATTCAACCACAACGGTTAGTAACGGCTACAATCTCAATAAGAAGTATAAAAGGGACCTCCAAGCATCAAGTAATGGTCAATGCTTCTACTGTAAACAACACAATGATCAAGAATTTGTCTTAAGCCTTTATTGTCAATTTAATGTATAGACAAACACTAGTGAGCCAAAATTGTTATATTTGCTCAAGTGTTTTAGGATTGGATGAGAGCTTAATTGTGCAAACAAATACCTATTAGAGGTATTTGAGTTTGCTTATTTTATCAGTTTTGTAAAGAGGGATTGATCAAGGCTTTGTGTAGAAAGTGTTGCGTGTAAAATAGTCTATCGCAATGGTAGTGCAAGTGTACACGACACAAGTAGTAAAGTGATATGAAGTATCGGATATCGTCTCCACAGGGATTGGGCTAATAGCTTCACCTTAATTCACTGCACGAAAGTAAAGAAAATATTTGAGATTGTTGTCACGAAAATAAAGAAAATGTAAATAAAAGAGTAGAAATATCAAGATAGAGAGAATGGGTTGGTATTGAATTGCTCAGTAGTGCAGGTATTGCAGAGTTTAGGAAATCCAGTTCTGTCATCGCGCCTGTCGCGGCAGCACCTGTCGCGGCAGCAATCCGTTGGTCGTCGCGGCAGCAAACGCTCAACTCGGTACTTTCAAGTTTGGCAAGAATCCCAGATCTGCCTTGGCCTATCCCTAGGTCCAAGTCTGTCGATGATCACGTCTTTGATGATACCTCCCGGCGTGAATCGAATGATGAACACCGATGTGTATGAATTCTTCTTTAGCCACTTAACCTTGCCCTATCCCTAGGCACAAGATAGTTCAACTATAAACTAGAGAACTTGCTCTTATTTCTTTCGTATACTTAACTCTCCCGATGCTAAGTAAATAGATAACCTCACAATACTCTTCCGATGCTCTTGCAAGATATTAATAACCAAAATAAGAGAACTTGAAGTTTATTTTATTGAACTGAAAATTCCTAAAACAAAACAACCCTTGCAACTACTTTACAGACCAACCCGTGGCCCTAAGGGGAATTTAGAACATGTCGGCGGCGGGTAAACGGCTAGGTGTTTTGGTTGTCGGTTATGGGGTAATCGGCTATGGGATATGCCCTAGGTTAAAATACATGCCCTTATATAAGCTTTGGGCTCAAGTATTCTAAGTTAACAAGGATTACAACTTTAATTAAAAGTATGATTCTAATAAAGACTTAATCTTCAAGGATCCTACTTTTCAGCCGTCCTCCTTGTTTCTTGGGATTTTCTCTCCTTGAGCTTTGGGCTTGACATATCTTTTGATCCGGGGCTTGGAAAAATATTTGGTTTTCACACGACAGACGAGCAGAATTTTCTCTATCTATCGAGGTCCACTTTGCTTTTCCTCCACTAACTTGCTGTCATCCTCTGCTGTCACGGCAGCACCATGGCAGCATCGTCCTCTTTGTCTACTTGTCCAGTTCAGCTCTTCTGCTTCTCCGCCCTGTGCCTGCCTTCACCGTCTATGACGGCGGCAACCTGCCAAAAACAACCATTTTTAGTAGAATCTGTGCCTTTTATATATTTGTGATGTTTTACTGTAAACTAACCTAAATGCAATGAAATGATGCTTGAATGCAGCAGAAATATGGGTTAAAAAGGGTGTAAATAATAGAACTTTTACACACTCAACACACCCCCAAACTCAAGTTTTTGCTTGCCCTCAAGCAATTAAGACCTAAGAAAAATGAAATATTTTTGTTTTGGCTTTCAAACAGTGAACTTTCCCTTACCCGTCGTTCGTTCCCTTTGACGGCAACAACTTGTCGGATAATTTAGGATCTGTCTGGAATCTCACTATAGTCCTCGTGCAGTGTGTGCATGCTTGTTAACAGTTATATGCTAAGACTCTCTTAGTTTAACTAGAATATTCAACTCTTAACTCGAATTTTTATGCCAAAGTTTATCTTTTTGAAGGCACATTTTCATGCTTCTTTGATTTTTTTGTTTTGACTCGAATTTCTATTTTTCAAGCTAAAGTTTTACTAGAGCCAATTTTCGGGCACCTCTAGTTAGCTTCCTAGAGCCAGTTTTGGGCACCTCTAGGGTTTTTGAGTCTCTTTTGCTAAACTTCTTTCCTAGAGCCAGTGTTAGGCACCTCTAGGGGCTATTCAAGTGCTAAGCTTCCTATTCTAGTTTGGCTAAAAGAAATCTAAACAGTATAACAGTCACAATGGTGTTTAAGTTTTTCAGAACTATAGAAAGGCTCTAAACTTCTCCTTAAACTGTCCTAAAGATGCTGCCACGACAGACAAGTTCAATTCACAGTTTTAAGCCAAAATTTTCAGATTTTTTTAGAGGAAAACAACTAAGTAAAAGACACTATAATTAACTAAGATGTACTCAGACTCTATTAAACTCGAGGGTTGCCACCCCCAAACTCGAGGGTTGCATTGCCCTCAATGCAAATGACAAAATGAAAAATGAAGGTAGTACATCACAAAATATAGATATGGCAGGCAGCAATAAGAAAATAAGAAACTTAAATTTTAAGCACTGTCTTCACTGCTGCTGCTGAGGCGGATTTGGCGGCGGATTCTGGGCTTTGGGGCAGGCTGCTGTGGTTGCTCTACAACCTGGATGTCGGAGCTGCTGCCGCTGTCCCAACTGCTGCTGCTGGCATTGGGCAGGGTTTTCTTGTTGTCCATTCTCTTCTGTCGCTTGACACGTGTGAATTCTTTCTCCAAGTTCCTCCGAATAGAGGGTTCTGTCTCGCTTTCTGCCTAGACTGAGGAAGAAGAAAAACCAGCTACGAAGGCAACAATGTCATCCGAGGGCGGTCGCTTTGTTCCTCGGGCGGATGTGTCGGCCTGAGAACTGCTGGCTGCCGTCGGGGCAGGTGATTGGGTGGAGGCAGCATATTGTGTGTGTGGTGAGGCAGCAGGTGTAGGTGTGTGGGCAGGGGTGGGGACGGTGAAATAGTGGGCAGGGAAGGTGGGAAAGACAACATCAGGATAATTTAAAGTATGGTTAATGAAATTTACCGTGGAGGCGGCAAAATCCTTGATGAATGTAATTAGACCCAGCTGTCTGTCCTCCATCCTCTGAATGGCAGCAAGGATTTGAGTGGATGTGTCTGTCGGAGCAGCTGCTGCGGCAGGTTCAGTGTTGGGCTCCTCTGATGATTCTGTTGGGGCGGCATTAGGGTTGACGGAAGAGATGGGGGTTGCTACTGTAGCTCCATGAGGCTGATAATATTCTTGTTTGTCCAGCCCCGTCCCTTCACTAGGCGATCAGTGGTGGCTTCCGGTACGGCAGAGCAGCGGCAGAGGGATGTAATAAGGAAGGGCAGGCAGAGGAGGGCCGTTGATCTGTGGGTGTAGTCCAAGATGCTTTCCCTCACGTAGCGTCCCACATTTATGGGCCGTTTGTTCATGATTGAGTGGATTAGGGCTAGCCTCTGCTGGTCCACTGTGGTGTGATGGGAGGACGGCAGAATCCGCTTCTTAATGAAAGCGTTCCATAATTTGGCTTCTGGTAGCAGCTGCCCCCTTCTTACGGTATTGGGATTTTTCTTGCTCATGTTCCATTCAGTTCCTTCTTCTGTCACTTCTGCCATGACAGCATCGAAGGCAGCGTTGTCTAGGGTGTCCAGGAACTGCTGGTGGGCATCGTCGTTGGGGCCGAAGTAGAGGCCATAAAAATTGTTGATGCGCTCTGCTGTGAATGGCACTTCTGTCCCTCAGACAGTCACTGCTGTTGCCGTCCTGCTGTCAATGGCAGCATAGAATTCCCTCACCAGCATTTCATTCATTTCTGCTGGTTGCTCTGCAAATTGCTCCCACAGCAGGGCCTTTATCGCCCTTGCGATGAACGGCTCGAGTCCCAAATTCTCTGCCTTTCGAGTGTAGATAAAGTCTCGTTCTTCCCAGAGGTCCTTAGTTGCGAAGGACTGCGGGATGGGTGCTGCTGGTGAAGAGGTTGAAGCAGCACTGCGGCGAGTTCTTCTTGAAGACATGTTAGTTGCAAGGGTTTTGTGAAAGTAAAGAAAACAATGAAAAACTAAAGGGGAGAGCAAGTAAGAAAAACAGAAGTGAGGGAAATGAAAATGAAACGGGGTTTTATAGAGGAGGAGTTGCTGCCCGTTGAAGCTGTAACGGCAGGCGTGAATAACGGGGCGACTGTTGAGCTTTAGCGTGTCTGATGCGTCTGTCATGCATTAATGCGTCTGTTTCGCATCTGTCACACGTTTCTGCGTCTGCCGTGACAGTCTGGTGACAGCCTGTCTTTTCCGTGTCTGCGGCGGTAGTTGGAACGACAGACTTCAATATTGGACTTTGTTGGGCTGATGGATGGATGGTGGGCTTGGGTCACTTCTCCTATTCTTCTTGCCTCCTTTATTTCCTAAAAACAAAAAATAAAAACATTATTTGAATAAAATAAACCTTATTTCCTAATAAATAATAAATAATAAAAATAAAATTTAGGTTAAATTAGGGATGCCTTGTGGGGCATCTCCTAAGGTAACCACTTCCTGTATTCCTGGGGCTTCAGTCCCTTGATAATGCTTGAGGCGCTGTCCATTAACTTTGAATTGGTGCCCGTCTTTTAATGATCGGATTGTGATGGCACCATGGGGAAAAACTTGTATAACTTGAAACGGGCCAGACCATCTAGATTTTAGCTTCCCTGGGAAGAGTTTCAGTCTAGAATTGAACAACAATACAAGCTGCCCTGGGCAGAATTGTCGTGGCAACAACTTCCTGTCATTCCATTTCTTAGTTTTCTCCTTGTAAATTCTTGCATTGTCGTAGGCCATTGTCTGTATTTCTTCAATCTCGTTCAAATCTAACAACCTTTTCTGGCCTGCCTTGTCCAAGTCCAAATTTACTGCTTTGATTGCCCAATATGCTTTGTGCTCTATCTCGACAGGCAGATGACAGGTTTTTCCATAAATCAATCGGTATGGAGACATGCCTAATGGAGTTTTAAAAGCTGTCCTATATGCCCATAATGCATCATTAAGGAGTAAAGACCAATCTTTCCTAGTTGGCTTAACCATCTTCTCAAGAATGTTCTTAACTTCCCTATTGGATATCTTAGCTTGTCCATTGGTTTGTGGGTGGTATGCTGTCGCGATCCGATGCTTGACACCATATTTCTTCAAGGCGGCAGCAATAACCCTATTGTCAAAATGTCTCCCTTCATCACTGATAATCGCCTTAGGGATGCCAAACCTAGAAAAGATGTTTTTATGTAAAAACTTTTGGATTGTCTTGGCATCATTCCTTTGAGTGGCGATAACTTCAACCCACTTAGAGACATAATCCACTGCTAGGAGGATGTATAGATTTCCACATGAAGATGGAAAAGGACCCATAAAATTGATCCCCCAAACGTCGAAGATCTCGACTTCTAGAATGTTCTGCAGTGGCATCTCGTTTCTCCTCGAGATGTTACCTGTCCGCTGGCACCTGTCACAGTTCTTGTAGAAGTCTTGTGTATCTTTATACAGTGACGGCCAGTAGAACCCTGACTGCAGCACCTTGGCAGCAGTTTTATTACCTCCTAAGTGACCTCCATATTGTGAAGCATGGCAGTGATGGAGTATGTCTTCTTGTTCTTCTTGTGGTACACACCTCCTTATAACCCGATCTGCACACATTTTGAAAAGAAGAGGTTCGTCCCAATAATAATGCTTAACATCATTTTGGAACCTCTTCCTGGCTTGATAATTAAGATCAGAAGGAAGTATTTCGCTAACTATAAAATTAACGAAATCAGCATACCAGGGGAGTTCAGAAGACTTACCTGCCGCCATGGCTGTCGCGGCAGCGATTGCGGCAGCAAAGAGCTGCTCATCTGGGAAGGTCTCCAGTATATTTGTCTCATCTATTGGCAGACTCTGTCCCTTCTCCAACCTTGACAAGTGATCTGCCACCTGATTTTCTGTCCCTTTCTTGTCCTTGATTTCAAGATCGAATTCTTGCAATAGCAGGATCCACCGTATCAATCTAGGCTTTGCATCATTTTTTGCAAACAGACACTTCAGGGCAGAATGGTCTGTGTGCACTATTACCTTCGTTCCAAGTATGTAAGAACGAAACTTGTCAATGGAGAACACCACAGCTAATAACTCCTTTTCGATTAAATAAAAGTAAAAAGTAAATGAAAGGTGCAGAAATTGAAAAACGAAATTTGCTGTTACCAATCCTGGGCAACGTCGCCAAAAACTTGTAGGGCGTGTAGGTGTTCTATTTTTTTGGGAGCGCATGTGCACACTCCTGTCAAATTATAGTATATAAGATGTCGAATCCCACGAGGATTGGACAACTTGTCTCGTTTCGTACTTCCTGCAAAATGGTAAAGTAAAACACAAGTGAATGATTGGTTGAGATCGAAGAGTAAATAAAAACAAAAATAACAAAAAAAGAGGTGAATCATGTCGATAGAGCAGGAAGGGTTATGCTGCCACTTAGTGTGAACATTGTGTTGTAATAGGAATGAGTTATCCTTTGCTGCCACGATATGCTGCCTCGGCGGGTACGACGGGCAGCAAACTACGACTATGTCACGCGACCGCAGCAGGTCATTGCCACTGTAGGGTTGTGTACTGTCTCGGCAGGAGGGATGGAAATATGTCCTGTCGGCAAGTCTGGCAGATACTCCAAGTTCAGCAGGATAGTGGACAGTGATCCCTCATATTTCTAGGTTAGGATGCTTGAGATTGATGACTTGAGGACTAGTGTGGAACCAAGTCAGTCAACTCGGTTAGTAATCCCTTTTAGCCGCTGAAACTTGTGGACTAGTGTGGAACCAAGTTAGTCACGCCTCCCGTTGTGACTGTAACCCCCTTAGCTCGGCTTAGACGGTTGACCCAAACTACGAAGATTACACGGGGAAAACCAAAGTCAACCCGAAAGTCAACCTTGATTCACAACCCTTTTTTTCCTTTTTAAACTTGTTTAGATGCACATTAACCCTAGGCGAGTTCCCATAAAACTTAATTGAAAAAGGCTCAGCGATCGGATAACAAACATGGACTCAATTGCACTTAATACAATAATAGGGACCAAAATGTAAATTCTGTGAATTAGAGGGTCTTTACTGATTTTTATGTTATCAATATGAAATTAGTCGTGTTACATGTTTCCCTGTCAAATTTCACCTTGATGGGACATCTCAAACTCATACAATTGCAAACTCAACTTTCAGGACTAAAATGTAAAGCTTGCAAACTTCAGCACCATTCAAATCAGTGCCCAACGGTCACCTGTTTCAAAACACATAACATCCGTATCGAAATGCGGGGCATCACTCATCCGTTTTGATATTGGTTCCGAAACACGGCTCTCCAGTAGCCAAATCGTTTCAAAACAGCCTCCAGCCGTTTCAAAACACGAAGGCCATTACAGGCCCCCATTTCGAAACGCCAGAGAGTGTTTCGATACGGTTTGCCCATAAACTGCAGATTTTGCTAGTTTTTCATGCACAAACCCATTCAAACTCATCCTAATGACTTCCCAAACATACCAACAGGTCATCAAACATATAAAGTGCATGTTTAGAACTCCTAAACACATTCATAGCATCAAACATGAAATATGACATGTCTAGAGGCATGCTTCCTATTATTCAAAACCAAGTAAGCAAACAAACTTCAAATCAAGCACTTAAAGGCCATTTAAAAATTCAAACCAACAAAGGCAACATGCCACAACCTAGGGAGTTCAACACATCTCCCAAAACACGTCTTAGGTTCCCATTGCCAATTTATCAAAACCAATAGTATATGAAAACATCACCATACATGAGCTTGGATTTCCTTGGATGCACTTAGCTTCCTTGATGCCCAAAGCACCTCAATTATCTGCATTATTGGAAAAAGAGAGCGTAAGCACAAATGCTTAGTGAGGCATGCTCTAAACAAACCATTACAATAATGCATTTTTAGAAAACACTTTTAACAAAGCTTTTAAACCACATGCACACCTCTTTCTTATGCCACCTTGCAACTTTTCAAGCATCTCATGCTTCATTACATTCATTACAATATATTGGCTTTCAAGTGATAGTTCATAACCATTTTAACACAAAAATACAATTGGATACGCGGATTACAAGCGTTGTCCCACACGCTTCATACACACTACCGGACTACACAAGGTTCACACTCAAGAGCAATCCCTCCATTGATGTGACACCCGTGGTGGAGTATAATGGTACAATCACAACCCCTCAACAACACTCACCGGTAGTTATATAATTCCACCAACGAGAGTAAGGGACACATGACACAAGATCCACACACGGACTTTACAACCACCGTTGTGATCTTCCTCAACCGTTAGGGTACTTGGATGGAGTTTACGGTACAATCACAACCCCTCAACATCCAAGGCAACTTTACTTATGGTGCATCCAATCCTATAGTCGGCTAACTATATCCGATTCAAGTAATTTAAAACCATTACATCACTTGCCAATATACATCACATACCATCAACAATTCACTATTTTAAAGCATTAATCAAAGCCATTTAACATCTTGCATCACTATGCATCATAACCATATTAATAACATGTCAAACCAAGGATCTCTTACCTCAAGCATCCTTCAATACAAGGCTTTCAAAACCAGCATTAATCATGCTAACTCATGCTTCCAAAACAGTAAATAAACATGCATTTCATATCCAATGCATCAAACCACAATCTAGCACATCCGAGGGAGTTTTTCCGAGAACTTACTCTTGAGCTTAGCTAAGTTGTTTAGACTTAAACTAAGCTCCCAAAACCTCCAAATAATTGTTCCAAAGCTGGAAACCAACTCCACTCACCAATTTCGTTTCGCTTGCTTGCCGAAATGCCAATTAAGCTTACGGATCAACTCCAAAAGTGTCTGAAGATGTCTCCTCTGTTTTAAACACATCAAAGCAGAGGATTAATACATCATCATGCATTGAAATCTTCAGCCAACAGTCCTAAACTCGCTGCTCTACCCAAAACCAACATTTCGGCTACCAAACACAACCGAAAACACCTCCAAACTCTTCCAAACTTAACCCAGCCAAGATCCATCACTTCTAACCATTTCTAAACATGAATTAACATCCAAAATGAACCTAAACTCGTCCTTATACCTCCAGCTATAACAAAACACCAAGAAAACATCAAAAACCACCATTTTCATAAGCAAAAAGTTAGGAAATTCAAACTATTCGGGATTGGATTGATAAAATCTCATTTCTAACATCATTAGACATCCAAAATACATTTGAGAATCATCTCAAAACAGAGCCCAATCCATTACAACGAAAATCTTCAAGATCTCTTCCAAATCTTGAGTTTTAAGCCAAAATCAAGTTTCTAACATTAAATGCATTTATAAAACTTTAATAAAGGATTGACAACTTGGAAATTTCAGTAAAGAACTGAGTAATTAGAGGAGAAGAACATACTTACCTCTAAATGATGATTTCCCCTTGATTTGGGCCAAATTCCACAAAAATTCAATGTGGAAATCAAAAGGATTTGATGCAAGATTGATTAGGAATCAATAGATGATAGAAATCTCATCAATTGAAGTGAAAATCTCTGTGAAAGTTGCTGGAGAAAAAGTGTTTGGATGATGGGATTTTGAGAGAAAAAAGGAATGAGAGAAAACTAGGAAAAGGTAGTTATGAAATCCAAAAAGTAGTTTCCCTTTTCTTTTTATTTAATTAAAGCATTAATTAAATCACCCAAATTAAGGAAAAATCTGGAGAAAAACATTATGGGTAAATTAGCTCCTTAAAGATTCAAAGTTTCAATCCTTTACAAAACAGTCACTACTAAACTTTGCAAAAATCGCATTTTGGTCACTACACTGAAATGTAGTATTTCCAAACCTAATTTTGTAAAATTGATTTCACCACTCTCTTATATATATTAAATGAGGATTTTTAGATATTTTTCTATATTTTTTAAAACATCCCGAACTAGGTTTTCCCTAAAACCTCCTTTTATATTTGAACCGCCACTCAGACCGGTCCGGTTCAGACCCTAAACTTCTAAGCCCAAAATTGGGGTGTTACAACTCTCCCCCTCTTAAGAAATTTTGTCCTCGAAATTTACCTGAAGGAAAAATGTAAGGAAACTACTTCTTCATGTCATATTTTCTTTCCCAAGTGGCTTCCTCAACACCACGATGCCTCCACAACACCTTAACTAACTCAATGGTCTTACCTCGAAGGATTTTACTGTCCGAATCCAAAATCTCAACCGGCTCCTCGTCATAGGTCAAATTTGGATTCAACTCTACTTCCTCCACATGCATAACATGTGAAGGATCCGATCTATACCTTCGAAGTATAGAGACATGAAACACATAATGTATCTTTTCCAACTCTTGTGGTAGCCTCAACTTATAAGCAACATGACCCGCATGTTCAATCACCTCGTATGGTCAAATATACCTAGGGCTCAACTTACCCTTCCGGCCAAACCTCATCACCTTCTTCTAAGGCGAAACCTTCAAAAACACACGGTCACCCACTGCAAACTCAATCTCCTTAGGCTTTAAATCCGCATAAGACTTCTGTCGATCAGAGGCTGCCTTCAACCGCTCACAAATGAGCTTCACCTTCTCGGCGGTTCCTTTCAACAAAGCCGACATTGAAACCAACTTCTGACCTGTCTCAGCCCAACAAAGAGGAGTTCTGCACTTCCTCCCATACAAGGCTTCATAAGGTGCCATTTGAATACTTTCCTGAAAGCTATTATTATAAGAAAACTCTACCAAAGGCAAATTCTTCTCCCAAGAGCCTTGAAACTCAATCACGCAGTACCTCAACATATCCTCAAGCACTTGGATAACACGCTCAGACTGCCCATCCGACTGTGGATGATAAGAAGTAATGAAATTCAGCCGTGTACCCAAAGCTTGATGCAAACACTCCCAAAAACGCGATGTGAACTTCGGATCTCTATCCGACACTATAGACTTTGGTACACCATGCAGTTGCACAATCTCAGCAATGTACAGCTCTGCAAGCTTATCCAAAGTATACGTAGTATGCAAAGGTAAGAAATGCGCACACTTCGTAAGGCGATCCACAATCACCCACACCGAATTTTTCTTCGAGGGCGACAAAGGCAAACCAGACACAAAGTCCACGGTGATCCTTTCCCACTTCCATTCAGGGATCCTCAACGGTTGCAACAACCCTGAAGGAAACTTATGCTCAGCTTTAACTCACTGGCAAACCATACACTTACTCACATACTCCGCAACATCTTTCTTCAATCCCACCCAATAGTACTCATCCCTCAGATCACGATACATCTTTGTACTACCAGGGTGCATAGAAAAAAGACTACTATGAGCTTCAGACAAAATAGTACGCCTCAACTCCGCATCGTTTCGCACTACTATCCGCCTTCCGAAATACAAAAATCCATCATCATTAAAACAGAAATCCGATGGTCTATCCTCAGCAATATCCTGAACATGTGGCACCAAGGAATCATCCAACAACTGCTTATCCTTTATCAACTGAACAAGAGATGGTCTCACTTGCAATTCAGCCACAAGACCTCCATCTTGTGAAATGCCCAAGCTAGCAAACATGGCCCTCAGCTCTACCGCCACCTTCCTACTCAAGGCATCCGCTACAACATTAGCTTTTCCGAGATGATACTCGATCGTCAGATCGTAATCTTTCAGCAACTCCACCCAACGTCGTTGCCTAAGATTCAACTTTTTCTGAGACATCAGATACTTCAAACTTTTGTGATCCATGTAAATAGTACACTTCTCACCATACAGATACTGTCTCCAAATCTTCAAAGCAAAAACCACCGCAGCTAACTCAATATCATGCGTAGGGTAATTGCGCTCATGCACCTTCAACTGTCGCGATGCATACACCACCACCTTACCTTCCTGCATTAGCACACACCCCAAACCAATATAGGATGCGTCGCTGTACACCACAAACTCTTTTCCTGATTCAGGCTGAACCAAGATAGGAGCCTGCATCAAAGCTGGCTTAAGCTTCTCAAAAGCTTGTTGTCTTGCTTCTGTCCACTCATATTTAACATCCTTTTTCAACAACTTTGTCAAAGGGGCAGCAATCTTTGAAAATCCATCCACAAACCTCCGATAATATCCTGCTAACCCAAGGAAACTACGGACTTCATGAACAGACTTGGGAGGCTTCCAATTCATCACCGCCTCAACCTTCTGAGGATCAACACGAATCCCCTCCGCCGAAACCACATGACCAAGGAAAACAACTTCCTTAAGCCAGAAATTGCACTTGCTCAACTTAGCATAAAGCTGATTCTCCAGAAGCACTTGCAAGATAACCCTCAAATGACCTTCATGCTCCTCCTTAGTACAAGAGTACACAAGGATATCGTCAATGAACACAAAAACAAACTTATCCAAGTATTCATTGAACACTCTATTTGTAACCCCCGTAGCCCGGTCTGGACGGTTGACCCGAACTACGAAGATTACACGGGGAAAACCAAAGTCAACCCGAAAGTCAACCTTGATTAACGACCTTTTTTTTTCTTTTTAAACTTGTCTAGATGCACATTAACCTTAGATGTGATCACACAAACACCATGCTCGAAGATCACAAACATCAGAGATAAAACAGGGACCCAATTGAACAAATTACAACTTTAGGGACCAAATTGTAATTTCTGAAAACTTTAAGGACTCAACCAGATTTTAAGTTACCAACTTAAAATTAATCATGTTTCATGCTTCTGTGCCAAATTTCAGCTCAAACGGACCTCCCGAACTCATACAATTGCACAAACAAGATTCAGGACCAAAATGCAAACATTTTGAAACATTTAACCGCCTATGTCAGCCCCCAACGGTCACCCGTTCCGAAACAGGCCAAGCCCGTTCCGAAACACGGGGCCGTTCCGCAACGCGTTCCGCAACGGGGGTCTGGCAGAATACATTCCGTTTCGGAACGGTGGCACCCGTTTCGGACGCCTGGGTTCATGCAGGGCACCCGTTCCGAAACGGTGTTACCTGTTCCGAAACGCCTAGCCCAGAATGTTGCATTTTGCTCATTTAAACACACAATTGATCATTCAAACATGCTCCAAAAGCCATCAAACTTTGCCAACATGCAATTCAACATAAAAGAGACATACTTGCATCAACAATTCAACATATACACAACATATAAGGAAAACCCCAAATCTATAGGCATGCTTCCTACACAAGCAACCATTTAAGCACAAACCTTCCAATTCAATCACATTTAACCCAATTCATGATTCAACATCATTAACAACAGCATTTAAACCTTCATGATCAACATAACGATCACATACACATAAACCCGAGAGATTCTACCCCATTGCCCTTATTAACTATAGCTATTCACCGAGACATACATCTCCATTGGAGTCCACCTTGAATCCCTTGCTCCTTGCTGCCCAAACTTCAAGAATCTGCATTGATGGACAAAAAGGAGCGTAAGCACATAATGCTTAGTGAGGAATGCTCAAAACCAAAACACCATCAATGCAGCGGGTCTTTAAATCACTTTAAAACCAACCCGATTTGCTTTCCAAAACCATGTTCGAAAACTCTTTCAATATCAAGCTCAAATCATGCATAAACACCATATGTCAAGCTTAAACAAAACCATGGAAAACACATCCTTCCCACAACATACCTTTCTTTAACTTGGAAACCACTTCAAGCAAGAAACCATTTAAACCATAGTTCAATCAAACCATTTCATGCATTTAAACAAGGCCACATAAAACCATAACATCTTCATCACATGCCTTTAACAACAAGTCATACATGACTTCAATGCAACATAGGTAATCCACGCTCTCATGCATCATTTATCAAATGATAACCAACACTTGTTCAACATACAAGTAACATGCTTTCATTAGCATCATACACATTTCATGCAACAATGCATCTTACCAAGCATCTCATACTTCTCATGCAAACATGCATCAATTCAAGCATCTCATGCTTCACATGCAACCATGCATCATTTCAAGCAATCTCATGCTTCACATGCAACTATGCATCATTTCAAGCAATCCCATGCTCAACATGATCAAGAACATTATATTGGCTTCCAAGAGATCAACCATATTCACTTTCCAACTTTCAACCCGATCGGATACGCGGATTACAAGCGTGTCCCAACGCTTCCTACACACTACCCAATCCAAGGTCTTCCCGTGGGCAACAACCTCCACTGACCTCAACAACCTAAGGTTCCCATGTATGGACTTTCAACCACCATACACCCTTGACATGCACAAGGTCTTCCCGTATGGACTTTTAACCACCATACAACCTTTGCATAACCGATTGGTAGTTGTAGACATCATCTAACGAGATCCGGGACATCACACACAAGATCCACACATGGACTTAACCATTGCCATTGTGGTCTTAACAAGTACAAGGTTCTCACATAAGGACTTTTAACCACCTTATAACCTTTACTCAACCAAGGTCTACCGTGGGCAACTGTAACCCCCGTAGCCCGGTCTGGACGGTTGACCCGAACTACGAAGATTACACGGGGAAAACCAAAGTCAACCCGAAAGTCAACCTTGATTAACGACCCTTTTTTTTTCTTTTTAATCTTGTCTAGATGCACATTAACCTTAGATGTGATCACACAAACACCATGCTCAAAGATCACAAACATCAGAGATCAAACAGGGACCCAATTGAACAAATTACAACTTTAGGGACCAAATTGTAATTTCTGAAAACTTTAAGGACTTAACCAGATTTTAAGTTACCAACTTGAAATTAGTCATGTTTCATGCTTCCCTGCCAAATTTCAGCTCAAACGGACATCCCGAACTCACACAATTGCACAAACAAGATTCAGGACCAAAACGCAAACATTTCAAAACATAAAAGATACTTTTAACTGATTTTAACGGTTCGGTATCGATACGCCACGTGTCGTATCGATACTCGGGGAAGGCAGTAACCAAATTCTAGCAAGGGTATCGATACCCTTCCCCCAGTATCGATACTCCACTCATAAGGTATCGATACTTGTTCATCAGTATCGATACCCCTGGCCTGAAACTTGCATATTTGGTTCAGGTGTATCGATACCCAAGCCCGAGTATCGATACCCCTGCCTGAAAACAACTCGAAAACAGCATCAAACATGCTTCAAACATCAAATTAACGTCACCAAATCATTCCTCAAAGATGAACAACATGCAGAGACCATAAATGCATCATCAATTCAACAAATAACCAACACATATGGAAAGCCCCAAATTCAAAAGCATACTTCCTACTCAAGCTATCCATTTAAGCATAAACTTTCCAAAGCAACCACAATTAAGCCAATTCATGTTCAACAACATTAACAACAGCATTTAACATACATGATCAACATATACGATCACAATAACAACAATCCGAGAGATCCTACCCCATTGCCCTTATTAACTATAGCTATTCACCGAGACATACATCTCCATTGGAGTCCACCTTGAATCCCTTGCTCCTTGCTGTCCAAGCTTCAAGAATCTGCATTGATGGACAAAAGGAGCGTAAGCACATAATGCTTAGTGAGGAATGCTCAAAACCAAAACACCATCAATGCAGCGGGTCTTTAAAACACATTAAAACCAACCCGATTTGCTTTCCAAAACCATGTTCGAAAACTCTTTTCAACATCAAGTTCAAATCATGCATAAACACCATATGCCAAGCTTTAAATAAAACCATGGAAAACACATCCTTTCCACAACATACCTTTCTTTAACTTGGAAACCACATCAAGCAAGAAACCACTTAAAACCATAATTCAATCAAACCATTTCATGCATTTAATCAAGGCAACATAAAACCATAGCATCATCATCACATGCCTTTAACATCAAGTCATACATGACTCCAATGCAACATAGGTGATCCATGCTCTCATGCATCATTTATCAAATGATAACCAACACTTGTTCAACATACAAGTAACATGCTTTCACTAGCATCATACACATCTCATGCAACAATGCATCTTACCAAGCATCTCATGCTTCTCTTGCAAACATGCATCAATTCAAGCATCTCATGCTTCACATGCAACTATGCATCATTTCAAGCAATCCCATGCTTCACATGCAACTATGCATCATTTCAAGCAATCTCATGCTTCACATGTAACTATGCATCATTTCAAGCAATCCCATGCTCAACATGATCAAGAACATTATATTGGCTTCCAAGAGATCAACCATAATCACTTTCCACTTTTCAACCCGATCGGATACGCGGATTACAAGCGTGTCCCAACGCTTCCTACACACTACCCAATCCAAGGTCTTCCAAATGGGCAACAACCTCCATTTGACCTTAACAACCTAAGGTTCCCATGTATGGACTTTTAAACACCATACAACCTTAGCTTTTCCTCAAGGTTACCATGTATGGACTTTCAACCGCCATACACCCTTGACATGCACAAGGTCTTCCCGTATGGACTTTCAACCACCATACAACCTTTGCATAACCGATTGGTAGTTGTAGACATCATCTAACGAGATCCGGGACATCACACACAAGATCCACACATGGACTTAACCATTGCCATTGTGATCTTAACAAGTACAAGGTTCTCACATAAGGACTTTTAACCACCTTATAACCTTTACTCAACCAAGGTCTACCGTGGGCAACAACCTCCACTACGACCTTAAGCAACCGAGGTCCTCCCGTGGGCACACCCTCCACTGACCTCATCTCGTTAGGAATACTTGAGGGGAGTTACCCGGTCCACACTTGACCACTCCGCCATCAAGGCGACTTTATTCACGGTGCACCCAATCCTATAGCCGGCTAATTATACCCGATCAACGAACCAAGAACCATTCACATCTCTTGCCAACATAACCATCTTACCATAATATCCAATGTTCCACATGCATAAACATAATGCAAGGCCATCACATCATTAGCTCAATGATTCACATGCATACACATAATGCAAAACCATCACATCATTAGCTCAATGATTCACATGCATAAACAATATGCAAAAGGCACAATTATCATCATTAATCATCATCAACTCACTGTTTTTAAGCATAATACAAAGCCAATGATCAACATGCAATAATATGCATCAAAATCACAATTTCCATAAACATAACCAAGGATCTCTTACCTTGAGCATCCTTCTCACTTGACTTTCAAAACCAGCATTAAACCATGCTAAAACATGCTTACAAAACAGAATTAAACCATGCAATAACACATGCACATCAATCATCAACCACAATTGATTTTAAAACCAAATCATACACAATCCAAGAGCAAAAACCTCTTCACTTACTCTTGAGCTTAGCAAAGTTGTTTAGACTTAAACTAAGCTCCCAAAAACCTTCAAACCATGTTTCAAAAGCTGAAATCCCAACTTCACTCACCGATTACCAAACAAGCCTAGCCAACAAGCTTTCCAAGCTTCCGAAACCTTCCGAAAACACCTCCAAAGCTCAAGGAACAACCTCCCCTGTTTCAAGCACACAAAAAACAGAACATTAATGCATCCTTATGCATTAAAACACCAGCAACATCAACACAACTCGCTGCTCATCACAAAACTAGCAATTTGGCTATCAAACACAACCGAAATCATCTCCAAACCCTTCCAAAACTTAACCCAGCCAAGATCCATCACTTCTAACCATTTTTATACATCAAATAACATGCAAAATGATCACAACCACGTCCTTATACCTCCAGGTATAACAGATCACCAATTACACCCAAAAAACAACCAAAAACTCAAGCCAAACTTAGGAAATTCAACCTACCCGGGATTGCATTGATTAAACCTCAACTTCTAATCATTTTAGCATTCATTTAACATCAATTTAACACCTCAAAACCCTGCTTAAACAGATCACACGAAATTTTCACCAAAATGACCAAATCTTGCATTTTAGCCAAAAATCAAGATCTCAATTGAAAAGCCTTTAATAAAACATAAATCAAGGATTGAGAACTTAGGAATTTCAGTAAAGAACTGATAGTTTAGAGGAGAAGGACGTTCTTACCTCCAAACTTGAATTTCTCCATTTTAGAGCCAAAATGCTTGATGAATCAACTTGTAAATTGTGAGGTTTTGATGATGAGATGATTAGGAATCAAATAAGAATTGAAATGAGAGATTAAGAAGTCAAAATCAGAGAAAGAAATCTGAGGAAATCTTGTTTGGGTAGAGAGAAAATGAGAGAAAAGAGAATTTGAGAGAAAATAGAAAAATTAGTTAAGAATTGGTTAAAATGATTTCCCTCTCTTTTCTTAATCTTTAAAATCAGATTTTAGACTTAAAATATCTTAGAAAAATCTGGAGAAATCCTTTTTGGAATAATAGCTCCTTAAAGATTCAAAGTTTCAATCCTTTATAAAACTGTCCCGCAACTTTCAAAAATTACATTTTGGTCACTAGCCAAAATGTCAACCTTCCGAACCTCATTTTCCAAAATTGATTTCACAGTTCACTTTTATATATTAAAATATGATTTTAGAATATTTTTCCATATTTTTAATGCAACCCGAACTAGGCTTTCCTAAATTCCCTCTTATATATTCGATCAGCACTTTGACCGAACCGGTCAACGCCAAAACTTCTGAGCCCAAAACCGGGGCGTTACAACTCTCCCCCCCTTAGGAAATTTCGTCCTCGAAATTTCAACCGGCAAAAAGAGAACAACAACCTTCTCAAGTAACACACAAGGCAACACAAAAGCCTCAACCAACACCACTGATCACCTTCCACACAAAACCTCCACCATACATTGCTCACAAATCCACACTCTCAAGGGTAACCACAACTTAACCTTCCACACAACCGGATTATACACAATCCCACATCAACCTGAAGAACTTCAGCTCTTACAGCAGATAACATTGTAGCACATAACTTCCATAACTGGTTTACACAGAAACAACAACTAAACCAACTTAGCCACACTAGGCAAACCCCTCAACCTCTAAAACTCTTGCGATTCCCAAACCTTTTTCCAAAGATTTTCCCAACAAGCAGAAATCCTTAACATCAACTGTTTACACAAACTCTTCAACAAGCTGACAATCCTTCACATCAGTCAAAAACATTACCATATCAGCTCACCAGGACTACTCACCCAGATACCAAAAATTACATCACAAACCAAACTTGAAACCTTCAGCCGTTCCACATACCATCAACAGACTTCAAACAGAACTTTCTTAACCACAACTAGCCAACCACTGCTCACAAGAACCCAAACAACCAACAAAACCCTTCAATCTAGCACAACCCCTCATTACAAACTTCAACCAGAACACTTGCACTACCAGAACATTACCCAACCAAAACACACATAACAGCTTCTGAATTCTTCAAAGATTGCTAAGAACCAACACAACCCTTCACAACAACTTAAAAGCTAAACAACCTCAGCTGCAACAACACTTAACACCAAGGAACTACCACTTCCTTTAAACTAAACAAACCACTTAGCAGATACTAACCTCAAACAGATACCCTTCACCACCAAACCACTAAACTCTCAGAGCATCAAACACTATCCTTCTACCAACAAGCCATTCCACTCTCACTCAGCACCAAACAACCTCTACAAACCCATCATTCCACTTAACCCAACCACAACACTAACAGATTCGATTAGTTATTAGCGAGTGTGAACATCGTATGCATGATCACCTACATGCCCTATCAATGCCTGATGTACATGTATGCAAAACCTCTAATGTCATGCCACATGTATGCATGGACCAACATATATAATATAGTATATAACAATGATTTTAACTGTGCATGAATGCCAGTTCACACCCTCCAATAACATCCTCAAAATCTGTCTAAGAACAACCTCCTTACTTATCTTTAACTTATCTAACTCCATCATACCAACAACCACTAACCACAAGAAACTTACCCAAGCCTTCTTCACACCCAAGATATTACCAAACCACAACTACCATTACCCCAAACATACTAGCAACAAGACTAAACTTACCACGCAAGGAAAAACCAACAGAAACCAAACTAAGCAACTAAAGCAAAGATCACTTAACAAGGTTACCTGAAAACACAACACCACCCTGAAGCTTCATCGAACGAGCTCTCTTCCTTGCGGAACCAACATCCTTCTGTCGCACCCCTGCAGCACCAGCTAACACACCAGGGTCACCACCAACTCCTTGCGATAAGAAACCTTGACTGTTCCGCGCCAACATCAAGCAATCACGCTTCATGTGTCCAGCAGACCCACACTTCCAGCAAACTTCATTTCCCAAGCTTTTCACAACTTTCTGCTTTTTCTGCCACTTCTGAACCTCGCCTCGGTCGCGCCCACGACCTTTCAAAGATCCTTTAGCCAACATCAAAGCTGACTTCACTCCATGAGGACAATCACGCTTAACATGCAACTTAGAACCACATCTCCAGCAAACACTTGTGTCCCAACAATTTCCAACATGTTGCCTTTTACAACGGTCACACACAGATGACTGAGCTCCCACTCCTTGCTCAAGCAACACTTGCTCACCAACAGCATTAGCCGCACCTTGCTTAACCCTTGGAAATTCCCCTCCAAGATACCTTTCATAGAAAGCAGACACGAAGAAATCCCAATCAATATCAAGGATATGTGACGCCACAGCCACAGATGTCCACCAAGAACAAGCATCCTCCAGCATCAGAGAAACAACACTCCCCAGCTTACAGGCATAATCACAGCCTTCCTGATCCAAAATCAGAACTACATTGGCCAACCAGGCCTCAAACATCTCCGGGGAAGAACCATGGTACTCTACAGCACCCAAATCAAGCAAATGCTGCTTCGGCAAACCCACACATTTAGCCAGCGCATCCACTGACTTTACCTCAACCGCAGCCTGAGATGTTCCCAACACCTCCTGAACAACAGATAAAGAACTTTCCATCCCGGAACCAGCTTCCTTCCCTTGCCTTACCATCTCAACTTCAGTCACAGAAGACTGAGACAAAACACCTCTACAAAAGGGCGAATTCTTTGACTTAACAACCTGCCCCAAGGCAGCCACCATCTCACTCATCCTCCACTCTTTCATCGACTTTGCCAAACCACTAACAACAACAAACATACAATCACAACAAACAACAAAACCAGTTAGACCAGCATTAAGCAAGGATTCAAACTCCAACTCCAAAATAACACAATAGCTATATTAATAAGGCAATGGGTATCCCGAATCCTCCCCCTTTACATGACATAACAGCCAACACAACATGAACATCACAACATCAAGCATATCAACAACATACCTTGATCATGCTTACACCAAACAACATCCAACAGCATCAGCACATTAGCAACATAACATGCTCAAAACACATTCATCATGCATAACATCAGCTCATAGCATCAACACATATCCACATGAACTCAACCAAGATTCATAACCTCAAATCATGCTTGCATACATCAGCAACATGCTCAAAAACATCAACAACATACTCAGAAACACATGCTTCAACCAGCTTTCAACCATACAACAAGGTAAACATCAAACACACTTACCACAACAACTTACCGTTTTCCCCAACCTTCGCAACTCAGCTCTGATACCACCAAATGTAACCCCCGTAGCCCGGTCTGGACGGTTGACCCGAACTACGAAGATTACACGGGGAAAACCAAAGTCAACCCGAAAGTCAACCTTGATACCCGAACTACGAAGATTACACGGGGAAAACCAAAGTCAACCCGAAAGTCAACCTTGATTAACGACCCTTTTTTTTTCTTTTTAATCTTGTCTAGATGCACATTAACCTTAGATGTGATCACACAAACACCATGCTCAAAGATCACAAACATCAGAGATCAAACAGGGACCCAATTGAACAAATTACAACTTTAGGGACCAAATTGTAATTTCTGAAAACTTTAAGGACTTAACCAGATTTTAAGTTACCAACTTGAAATTAGTCATGTTTCATGCTTCCCTGCCAAATTTCAGCTCAAACGGACATCCCGAACTCACACAATTGCACAAACAAGATTCAGGACCAAAACGCAAACATTTCAAAACATAAAAGATACTTTTAACTGATTTTAACGGTTCGGTATCGATACGCCACGTGTCGTATCGATACTCGGGGAAGGCAGTAACCAAATTCTAGCAAGGGTATCGATACCCTTCCCCCAGTATCGATACTCCACTCATAAGGTATCGATACTTGTTCATCAGTATCGATACCCCTGGCCTGAAACTTGCATATTTGGTTCAGGTGTATCGATACCCAAGCCCGAGTATCGATACCCCTGCCTGAAAACAACTCGAAAACAGCATCAAACATGCTTCAAACATCAAATTAACGTCACCAAATCATTCCTCAAAGATGAACAACATGCAGAGACCATAAATGCATCATCAATTCAACAAATAACCAACACATATGGAAAGCCCCAAATTCAAAAGCATACTTCCTACTCAAGCTATCCATTTAAGCATAAACTTTCCAAAGCAACCACAATTAAGCCAATTCATGTTCAACAACATTAACAACAGCATTTAACATACATGATCAACATATACGATCACAATAACAACAATCCGAGAGATCCTACCCCATTGCCCTTATTAACTATAGCTATTCACCGAGACATACATCTCCATTGGAGTCCACCTTGAATCCCTTGCTCCTTGCTGTCCAAGCTTCAAGAATCTGCATTGATGGACAAAAGGAGCGTAAGCACATAATGCTTAGTGAGGAATGCTCAAAACCAAAACACCATCAATGCAGCGGGTCTTTAAAACACATTAAAACCAACCCGATTTGCTTTCCAAAACCATGTTCGAAAACTCTTTTCAACATCAAGTTCAAATCATGCATAAACACCATATGCCAAGCTTTAAATAAAACCATGGAAAACACATCCTTTCCACAACATACCTTTCTTTAACTTGGAAACCACATCAAGCAAGAAACCACTTAAAACCATAATTCAATCAAACCATTTCATGCATTTAATCAAGGCAACATAAAACCATAGCATCATCATCACATGCCTTTAACATCAAGTCATACATGACTCCAATGCAACATAGGTGATCCATGCTCTCATGCATCATTTATCAAATGATAACCAACACTTGTTCAACATACAAGTAACATGCTTTCACTAGCATCATACACATCTCATGCAACAATGCATCTTACCAAGCATCTCATGCTTCTCATGCTTCTCATGCAAACATGCATCAATTCAAGCATCTCATGCTTCACATGCAACTATGCATCATTTCAAGCAATCCCATGCTTCACATGCAACTATGCATCATTTCAAGCAATCTCATGCTTCACATGTAACTATGCATCATTTCAAGCAATCCCATGCTCAACATGATCAAGAACATTATATTGGCTTCCAAGAGATCAACCATAATCACTTTCCACTTTTCAACCCGATCGGATACGCGGATTACAAGCGTGTCCCAACGCTTCCTACACACTACCCAATCCAAGGTCTTCCAAATGGGCAACAACCTCCATTTGACCTTAACAACCTAAGGTTCCCATGTATGGACTTTTAAACACCATACAACCTTAGCTTTTCCTCAAGGTTACCATGTATGGACTTTCAACCGCCATACACCCTTGACATGCACAAGGTCTTCCCGTATGGACTTTCAACCACCATACAACCTTTGCATAACCGATTGGTAGTTGTAGACATCATCTAACGAGATCCGGGACATCACACACAAGATCCACACATGGACTTAACCATTGCCATTGTGATCTTAACAAGTACAAGGTTCTCACATAAGGACTTTTAACCACCTTATAACCTTTACTCAACCAAGGTCTACCGTGGGCAACAACCTCCACTACGACCTTAAGCAACCGAGGTCCTCCCGTGGGCACACCCTCCACTGACCTCATCTCGTTAGGAATACTTGAGGGGAGTTACCCGGTCCACACTTGACCACTCCGCCATCAAGGCGACTTTATTCACGGTGCACCCAATCCTATAGCCGGCTAATTATACCCGATCAACGAACCAAGAACCATTCACATCTCTTGCCAACATAACCATCTTACCATAATATCCAATGTTCCACATGCATAAACATAATGCAAGGCCATCACATCATTAGCTCAATGATTCACATGCATACACATAATGCAAAACCATCACATCATTAGCTCAATGATTCACATGCATAAACAATATGCAAAAGGCACAATTATCATCATTAATCATCATCAACTCACTGTTTTTAAGCATAATACAAAGCCAATGATCAACATGCAACACTATGCATCAAAATCACAATTTCCATAAACATAACCAAGGATCTCTTACCTTGAGCATCCTTCTCACTTGACTTTCAAAACCAGCATTAAACCATGCTAAAACATGCTTACAAAACAGAATTAAACCATGCAATAACACATGCACATCAATCATCAACCACAATTGATTTTAAAACCAAATCATACACAATCCAAGAGCAAAAACCTCTTCACTTACTCTTGAGCTTAGCAAAGTTGTTTAGACTTAAACTAAGCTCCCAAAAACCTTCAAACCATGTTTCAAAAGCTGAAATCCCAACTTCACTCACCGATTACCAAACAAGCCTAGCCAACAAGCTTTCCAAGCTTCCGAAACCTTCCGAAAACACCTCCAAAGCTCAAGGATCAACCTCCCCTGTTTCAAGCACACAAAAAACAGAACATTAATGCATCCTTATGCATTAAAACACCAGCAACATCAACACAACTCGCTGCTCATCACAAAACTAGCAATTTGGCTATCAAACACAACCGAAATCATCTCCAAACACTTCCAAAACTTAACCCAGCCAAGATCCATCACTTCTAACCATTTTTATACATCAAATAACATGCAAAATGATCACAACCACGTCCTTATACCTCCAGGTATAACAGATCACCAATTACACCCCAAAAACAACCAAAAACTCAAGCCAAACTTAGGAAATTCAACCTACCCGGGATTGCATTGATTAAACCTCAACTTCTAATCATTTTAGCATTCATTTAACATCAATTTAACACCTCAAAACCCTGCTTAAACAGATCACACGAAATTTTCACCAAAATCACCAAATCTTGCATTTTAGCCAAAAATCAAGATCTCAATTGAAAAGCCTTTAATAAAACATAAATCAAGGATTGAGAACTTAGGAATTTCAGTAAAGAACTGATAGTTTAGAGGAGAAGGACGTTCTTACCTCCAAACTTGAATTTCTCCATTTTAGAGCCAAAATGCTTGATGAATCAACTTGTAAATTGTGAGGTTTTGATGATGAGATGATTAGGAATCAAATAAGAATTGAAATGAGAGATTAAGAAGTCAAAATCAGAGAAAGAAATCTGAGGAAATCTTGTTTGGGTAGAGAGAAAATGAGAGAAAATAGAAAAATTAGTTAAGAATTGGTTAAAATGATTTCCCTCTCTTTTCTTAATCTTTAAAATCAGATTTTAGACTTAAAATATCTTAGAAAAATCTGGAGAAATCCTTTTTGGAATAATAGCTCCTTAAAGATTCAAAGTTTCAATCCTTTATAAAACTGTCCCGCAACTTTCAAAAATTACATTTTGGTCACTAGCCAAAATGTCAACCTTCCGAACCTCATTTTCCAAAATTGATTTCACAGTTCACTTTTATATATTAAAATATGATTTTAGAATATTTTTCCATATTTTTAATGCAACCCGAACTAGGCTTTCCTAAATTCCCTCTTATATATTCGATCAGCACTTTGACCGAACCGGTCAACGCCAAAACTTCTGAGCCCAAAACCGGGGCGTTACAGCAACAACCTCCACTACGACCTTAAGCAACCGAGGTCCTCCCGTGGGCACACCCTCCACTGACCTCATCTCGTTAGGAATACTTGAGGGGAGTTTACCCGGTCCACACTTGACCACTCCACCATCAAGGCGACTTTATTCACGGTGCACCCAATCCTATAGCCGGCTAATTATACCCGATCAACGAACCAAGAACCATTCACATCTCTTGCCAACATAACCATCTTACCATAATATCCAATGTTCCACATGCATAAACATAATGCAAGGCCATCACATCATTAGCTCAATGATTCACATGCATACACATAATGCAAAGCCATCGCATCATTAGCTCAATGATTCACATGCATAAACAATATGCAAAAGGTACAATTATCATCATTAATCATCATCAACTCACTGTTTTTAAGCATCATACAAAGCCAATGAACAACATGCAACACTATGCATCAAAACCACATTTTCAATGCACTAAACCAAGGATCTCTTACCTCGAGCATCCTTTTCAAATGACTTTCAAAACCAACATTAAACCATGCTAAAACATGCTTACAAAACAGAATTAAACCATGCATAAACATATGCATATCAATCATCAACCACATTTGATTTTATAACCAAATCACACACAATTCAAAAGCAAAAACCCCTTCACTTACTCTTGAGCTTAGCAAAGTTGTTTAGACTTAAACTAAGCTCCCAAAAACCTTCAAACCTTGTTTCAAAAGCTGAAATCCCAACTTCACTCACCGATTACCAAACAAGCCTAACCAACAAGCTTTCCAAGCTTCCGAAACCTTCCGAAAACACCTCCAAAGCTCAAGGATCAACCTCCCCTGTTTCAAGCACACAAAAACAGAACATTAATGCATCCTTATGCATTAAAACACCAGCAACATCAACACAACTCGCTGCTCATCACAAATCTAACAATTTGGCTACCAAGCACAACCGAAATCATCTCCAAACACTTCCAAAACTTAACCCAGCCAAGATCCATCACTTCTAACCATTTTTATACATCAAATAACATGCAAAATGATCACAACCACGTCCTTATACCTCCAGGTATAACAGATCACCAAAAACACTCCAAAAACAACCAAAAACTCAAGCCAAACTTAGGAAATTCAACCTATCCGGGATTGCATTGATTAAACCTCAACTTCTAATCATTTTAGCATTCATTTAACATCATTTTAACATCTCAAAACCCTGCTTAAACAGATCACACGAAATTTTCACCAAAATCGCCAAATCTTGCATTTTAGCCAAAAATCAAGATCTCAATTGAAAAGCCTTTAATAAAACATAAATCAAGGATTGAGAACTTAGGAATTTCAGTAAAGAACTGATAGTTTAGAGGAGAAGGACGTTCTTACCTCCAAACTTGAATTTCTCCATTTTAGAGCCAAAAAGCTTGATGAATCAACTTGCAAATTGAGAGGTTTTGATGATGAGATGATTAGGAATCAAATGAGAGTTGAAATGAGAGATGTAGATGTCAAAATCAGAGAAAGAAATCTGGAGAATCTTGTTTGGGTTGAGAGAAAATGAGAGAAAAGAGAATTTGAGAGAAAATGGAAAATTAGTTGGAAATTGGTTAAAATGATTTCCCTCTCTTTTCTTAATCTTTAAAATCAGATTTTAGACTTAAAATATCTTAGAAAAATCTGGAAAAATCCTTTTTGGAATAATAGCTCCTTAAAGATTCAAAGTTTCAATCCTTTATAAAACTGTCCCGCAACTTTCAAAAATTACATTTTGGTCACTAGCCAAAATGTCAACCTTCCGAACCTCATTTTCCAAAATTGATTTCACAGTTCACTTTTATATATTAAAAGATGATTTTAGAATATTTTTCCATATTTTTTTAATGCAACCCGAACTAGGCTTTCCTAAATCCACTCTTATATATTCGATCAGCACTTTGACCGAACCGGTCAACACCCAAAACTTCCGAGCCCAAAACCGGGGCGTTACAACTCTCCCCCCTTAGGAAATTTCGTCCTCGAAATTTCAACCGACGAAAAGAGAACCACAACCTTCTCAGACAACACACAAGGCAACACAAAAGCCTCAACCAACACCACTGATAACTTCCACACAAAACCTCCACCATACCTTGTTCACAAAACCAAACTCTCAAAGGTAACCACGACTCAACCTTCCACACAACCGGATTATACACAATCCCAACATCAACCTGAAGAACTTCAGCTCTTACAGCAGCCATCACTGTAACACACATCTTCCAAGACTTGTCCACACAAAGACAACAACCAAACTAACTTAGCCCCACTAGGCAACCTCTTAGCCTCTAAAACTCTTGCGATTCCCAAACCTTTTCCAAAGATTTTCCCAACAAGCAGAAATCCTTAAACATCAACTGTTTACACAAACTCTCCAACGAAGCTGACAATCCTTCACATCAGTCACAACATTGCCATAACAGCTCATCAGAACCACTCGCCCAAACCAAAAATTACATTACAACCCCAACTTGAAACCTTCAGCCGTTCCACATACCATCAACAGACTTCAAACAGAACTTTCTTAACCACAACTAGCCAACCACTGCTCACAAGAACCCAAACAACCAACGAAAACCTTCGATCTTTCACAGCCCTTTCACTACATACTCAACCAGGACACTTGCACCACCAGAACATTACTCAACCAAAACACACATAACAGCTTCTGAACTCTTCAAAGGTTTCTAAGAACCAACACAACCCTTTCACAACAACTTAAAAGCTAAACAACTTCAGCACCTGGAAACACAACCTCAAACTGCAACAACACTTAGCACCAAGGAACTACCACTTCCTTTTAGCTAAACAAACCACTCAACCAATACTAACCTCAACAATACCCTTCACCACCACGCTACTAAACTCTCAGAGCATCAAACACTATCCTTTTACCAACAGGCTATACCACTCCCACTATCACTAACAACTGATTTACCAAACTCCAGCACCTCTAGCTCACACTTAGCACCAAACAACCTCTAAAAACCCATCATTCCACCTAATCCAACCACAACACTAACAGATTCGATTAGTTATTAGCGAGCGTGAACATCGTATGCATGATCACCTACATGCCCTATCAATGCCTGATGTACATGTATGCAAAAACCTCTAATGTTATGCCACATGTATGCATGGACCAACATATATAATATAGAATATAACAATGTTTTTAACTGTGCATGAATGCCAGTTCACACCCTCCAATAACATCCTCAAAATCTGTCTAAGAACAACCTCCTAACTCACCTTTAACTTATCTAACTCCATCATACCAACAACCATTAACCACAAGATACTTACCCAAGCCTTCTTCACACCCAAGATATTACCAACCACAACTACCATTACCCCAAACATGCTAGCAACAAGACTAGACTTACCACGCAAGGAAAAACCAACAGAAACCAAACTAAGCAACTAAAGCAAAGATCACTTAACAAGGTTACCTGAAAACACATCACTACCCTGAAGCTTCATCGAACGAGCTCTCTTCCTTGCGGAACCAACATCCTTTGGTCGCACCCTTGCAGCACCAGCTAACACACCTGGGTCAACACCAACTCCTTGCGATAAGAAACCTTGGCTGTTCCGCGCCAACATCAAGCAATCACGCTTCATGTGTCCAGCAGACCCACATTTCCAGCAAACTTCATTTCCCAAACTCTTCACAACCTTCTGCTTTTTCTGCCACTTCCGAACCTCGCCTCGGCCGCGCCCACGGCTGTTCAAAGATCCTTTGGCTAACATCAAAGCTGACTTCACCCCATGTGGACAATCACGCTTAACATGCAACTTAGAACCACAATTCCAACAAACACCTGCGCCCCAACAATTCCCAACATGTTGCCTTTTACAACGGTCACACACAGATGACTGAGCTTCTACTCCTTGCTCAGGCAACACTTGCTCACCAGCAGCACTACCCACACCTTGTTCAACCCTTGGAAATTCCCTTCCAAGATATCTTTCATAGAAAGCAGATACGAAGAAATCCCAATCAATATCAAGGATATGTGACGCCACGGCCACAGATGTCCACCAAGAACAAACATCCTCCAACATCAGAGAAACAACACTCCCCAGCTTACAGGCATAATCACAGCCCTCCTGATCCAAAATCAGAACTACATTGGCCAACCAGGCCTCAAACATCTCCGGGGAAGAACCATGATACTCCACAGCACCCAAATCAAGCAAATGCTGTTTCGGCAAAGCCACACATCTAGCCAGCACATCCACTGATTCTACCTCAACCGTAGCCTGAGATGTTCCCAACACCTCCTGAACAACAGATAAAGAACTTTCCATCCCGGAACCAGCTTCTTTCCCTTGCCTTACCATCTCAACACTAGGCACAGAAGACTGAGACAAAACACCTCTACAAAAGGGTGAATTCTTTGCCTTAACAACTTGCCCCAAGGCAGCAACCATCTCACTCATCCGCCATTCCTTCACCATCTTTTCCATACCACTAACAACAAACAACATACAATCACAACAAACAAACAAACCTGTTAGACCAGCATTAAGCAAGGATTCAAACTCCAACTCCAAAATAACACAATAGCTATATTAATAAGGCAATGGGTATCCCGAATCCTCCCCCTTTACATGACATAACAGTCAACACAACATGAATATCACAACATCAAGCATATCAACAACATACCTTGATCATGCTTACACCAAACAACATCCAACAGCACCAGCACATTAGCAATATAACATGCTCAAAACATATTCACCATGCATAGCATCAGCTCAAAACATCAACACATATCCACATGATCTCAACCAAGATTCATAACCACAAATCATGCTTGCATACACCAGCAACATGCTCAAAAACATCAACAGCATATTCAGAAACACATGCTTCAACCAGCTTTCCACCATACAACAAGGTAAACATCAAGCACACTTATCACAACAACTTACCGTTTTCCCCAACCTTCGCAACCTGGCTCTGATACCACCAAATGTAACCCCCGTAGCCCGGTCTGGACGGTTGACCCGAACTACGAAGATTACACGGGGAAAACCAAAGTCAACCCGAAAGTCAACCTTGATTAACGACCCTTTTTTTTTCTTTTTAAACTTGTCTAGATGCACATTAACCTTAGATGTGATCACACAAACACCATGCTCGAAGATCACAAACATCAGAGATAAAACAGGGACCCAATTGAACAAATTAAAACTTTAGGGACCAAATTGTAATTTCTGAAAACTTTAAGGACTCAACCAGATTTTAAGTTACCAACTTAAAATTAATCATGTTTCATGCTTCTGTGCCAAATTTCAGCTCAAACGGACCTCCCGAACTCATACAATTGCACAAACAAGATTCAGGACCAAAATGCAAACATTTTGAAACATTTAACCGCCCATGTCAGCCCCCAACGGTCACCCGTTCCGAAACAGGCCAAGCCCGTTCCGAAACACGGGGCCGTTCCGCAACGCGTTCCGCAACGGGGGTCTGGCAGAATACATTCCGTTTCGGAACGGTGGCACCCGTTTCGGACGCCTGGGTTCATGCAGGGCACCCGTTCCGAAACGGTGTTACCTGTTCCGAAACGCCTAGCCCAGAATGTTGCATTTTGCTCATTTAAACACACAATTGATCATTCAAACATGCTCCAAAAGCCACCAAACTTTGCCAACATGCAATTCAACATAAAAAAGACATACTTGCATCAACAATTCAACATATACACAACATATAAGGAAAACCCCAAATCTATAGGCATGCTTCCTACACAAGCAACCATTTAAGCACAAACCTTCCAATTCAATCACATTTAACCCAATTCATGATTCAACATCATTAACAACAGCATTTAAACCTTCATGATCAACATAACGATCACATACACATAAACCCGAGAGATTCTACCCCATTGCCCTTATTAACTATAGCTATTCACCGAGACATACATCTCCATTGGAGTCCACCTTGAATCCCTTGCTCCTTGCTGCCCAAACTTCAAGAATCTGCATTGATGGACAAAAAGGAGCGTAAGCACATAATGCTTAGTGAGGAATGCTCAAAACCAAAACACCATCAATGCAGCGGGTCTTTAAATCACTTTAAAACCAACCCGATTTGCTTTCCAAAACCATGTTCGAAAACTCTTTCAATATCAAGCTCAAATCATGCATAAACACCATATGCCAAGCTTAAACAAAACCATGGAAAACACATCCTTCCCACAACATACCTTTCTTTAACTTGGAAACCACTTCAAGCAAGAAACCATTTAAACCATAGTTCAATCAAACCATTTCATGCATTTAAACAAGGCCACATAAAACCATAACATCTTCATCACATGCCTTTAACAACAAGTCATACATGACTTCAATGCAACATAGGTAATCCATGCTCTCATGCATCATTTATCAAATGATAACCAACACTTGTTCAACATACAAGTAACATGCTTTCATTAGCATCATACACATTTCATGCAACAATGCATCTTACCAAGCATCTCATACTTCTCATGCAAACATGCATCAATTCAAGCATCTCATGCTTCACATGCAACCATGCATCATTTCAAGCAATCTCATGCTTCACATGCAACTATGCATCATTTCAAGCAATCCCATGCTCAACATGATCAAGAACATTATATTGGTTTCCAAGAGATCAACCATATTCACTTTCCAACTTTCAACCCGATCGGATACGCGGATTACAAGCGTGTCCCAACGCTTCCTACACACTACCCAATCCAAGGTCTTCCCGTGGGCAACAACCTCCACTGACCTCAACAACCTAAGGTTCCCATGTATGGACTTTTAAACACCATACAACCTTAGCTTTTCCTCAAGGTTCCCATGTATGGACTTTCAACCACCATACACCCTTGACATGCACAAGGTCTTCCCGTATGGACTTTTAACCACCATACAACCTTTGCATAACCGATTGGTAGTTGTAGACATCATCTAACGAGATCCGGGACATCACACACAAGATCCACACATGGACTTAACCATTGCCATTGTGGTCTTAACAAGTACAAGGTTCTCACATAAGGACTTTTAACCACCTTATAACCTTTACTCAACCAAGGTCTACCGTGGGCAACAACCTCCACTACGACCTTAAGCAACCGAGGTCCTCCCGTGGGCACACCCTCCACTGACCTCATCTCGTTAGGAATACTTGAGGGGAGTTTACCCGGTCCACACTTGACCACTCCACCATCAAGGCGACTTTATTCACGGTGCACCCAATCCTATAGCCGGCTAATTATACCCGATCAACGAACCAAGAACCATTCACATCTCTTGCCAACATAACCATCTTACCATAATATCCAATGTTCCACATGCATAAACATAATGCAAGGCCATCACATCATTAGCTCAATGATTCACATGCATACACATAATGCAAAGCCATCGCATCATTAGCTCAATGATTCACATGCATAAACAATATGCAAAAGGTACAATTATCATCATTAATCATCATCAACTCACTGTTTTTAAGCATCATACAAAGCCAATGAACAACATGCAACACTATGCATCAAAACCACATTTTCAATGCACTAAACCAAGGATCTCTTACCTCGAGCATCCTTTTCAAATGACTTTCAAAACCAGCATTAAACCATGCTAAAACATGCTTACAAAACAGAATTAAACCATGCATAAACATATGCATATCAATCATCAACCACATTTGATTTTAAAACCAAATCACACACAATTCAAAAGCAAAAACCCCTTCACTTACTCTTGAGCTTAGCAAAGTTGTTTAGACTTAAACTAAGCTCCCAAAAACCTTCAAACCTTGTTTCAAAAGCTGAAATCCCAACTTCACTCACCGATTACCAAACAAGCCTAACCAACAAGCTTTCCAAGCTTCCGAAACCTTCCGAAAACACCTCCAAAGCTCAAGAATCAACCTCCCCTGTTTCAAGCACACAAAAACAGAACATTAATGCATCCTTATGCATTAAAACACCAGCAACATCAACACAACTCGCTGCTCATCACAAATCTAACAATTTGGCTACCAAGCACAACCGAAATCATCTCCAAACACTTCCAAAACTTAACCCAGCCAAGATCCATCACTTCTAACCATTTTTATACATCAAATAACATGCAAAATGATCACAACCACGTCCTTATACCTCCAGGTATAACAGATCACCAAAAACACTCCAAAAACAACCAAAAACTCAAGCCAAACTTAGGAAATTCAACCTATCCGGGATTGCATTGATTAAACCTCAACTTCTAATCATTTTAGCATTCATTTAACATCATTTTAACATCTCAAAAACCTGCTTAAACAGATCACACGAAATTTTCACCAAAATCGCCAAATCTTGCATTTTAGCCAAAAATCAAGATCTCAATTGAAATGCCTTTAATAAAACATAAATCAAGGATTGAGAACTTAGGAATTTCAGTAAAGAACTGATAGTTTAGAGGAGAAGGACGTTCTTACCTCCAAACTTGAATTTCTCCATTTTAGAGCCAAAAAGCTTGATGAATCAACTTGCAAATTGAGAGGTTTTGATGATGAGATGATTAGGAATCAAATGAGAGTTGAAATGAGAGATGTAGATGTCAAAATCAGAGAAAGAAATCTGGAGAATCTTGTTTGGGTTGAGAGAAAATGAGAGAAAAGAGAATTTGAGAGAAAATGGAAAATTAGTTGGAAATTGGTTAAAATGATTTCCCTCTCTTTTCTTAATCTTTAAAATCAGATTTTAGACTTAAAATATCTTAGAAAAATCTGGAGAAATCCTTTTTGGAATAATAGCTCCTTAAAGATTCAAAGTTTCAATCCTTTATAAAACTGTCCCGCAACTTTCAAAAATTACATTTTGGTCACTAGCCAAAATGTCAACCTTCCGAACCTCATTTTCCAAAATTGATTTCACAGTTCACTTTTATATATTAAAAGATGATTTTAGAATATTTTTCCATATTTTTTAATGCAACCCAAACTAGGCTTTCCTAAATCCACTCTTATATATTCGATCAGCACTTTGACCGAACCGGTCAACACCCAAAACTTCCGAGCCCAAAACCGGGGCGTTACACTATTCATCATGTCCATAAAAGATGCAGGAGCATTGGTTAGACCAAACGGCATTACAAGGAATTCATAATGCCCATACCTCGTTCTAAAGGTTGTTTTTGGCACATCCACATCTTTCACTTTAAGCTGGTAGTACCCTGACCTTAAGTCAATCTTGGAGAACACAGCCGCTCCCAGAAATTGATCAAAAAGATCATCAATCCTCGGCAAAGGATACCGATTCTCGATAGTCAACTTGTTCAGCTGACGATAATCAATGCACATTCTCATAGTGCCATCCTTCTTTTTCACAAACAAGACCGGTGCACCCCACGGTGACACACTAGGTCGAATGAAACCACGGTCAAGCAACTCCTGAAGCTGCGTCTTCAATTCTTTTAACTCCTTAGGTGTCATGCGATACATAGCACTGGACACTGGCGTTGTGTTTTCATACAACTCAATTCCAAACTCCACCTCTCCACTAGGAGGCAACCCAGGTAACTCCTCCGAAAACACTCCAGGAAACTCTCGTACGGTTCTTGGATTCATAACAAAGGCTAGGTAAGCCTCGCAACCCTGCCTCAGAATTCGACTTGCTTCCAATGTAGACACCACATTGGCAAGAAACTTCACATTCTCACCAACCACCACTACTTCTTAATCATCCGCAAGTTTCAACGAAACTCGCTTGCTTTCAAAGTCTACCACAGCTTGATGCTCAACAAGCCAATCCATACCAAGGATTACGTCAAACCCATAGAATGGCAACTCCATGAGATCAACAAGAAAAACATGGTTTTGCACTTTCAAGGGACATCTTCTATACAACTTTCGTGTCACAACCGTCTCACCAAAGGAACTAGTCACACGCATACCAACATCCAAAGACTTGACAGGTAAACCAAGCATTTGAGCATGTTCACACATTATGTCTGAGTGTGTAGATCCAGAATCAATCAAAGAAAGTAATGATAAGGATTGCAAAGTAAAGGTACCTTCGATCACATCCGTATCATTCCTTCCCTCACGTTGAGCATACACTCGAGCCTGGCCACCACCCTCAGGTTGAACGACCACAACATGCGCTACATTCCTGATGTGACCACAGCCAGAAAGAATTCCAATGAATTTCCTAGAGGGCCTATAACTCGTGCAAGAGCTAAAATGATTCAAGATGCTGTGGAAAGTTTGCTTTGCCAATGCTGGAAAATGAATGAAGAAATGACAGCAACAATTAGATCTTGCAACGTTTTGAGTTTGTTGGAAAGTTGAAATAAGTTGCATAAGAATTTGCATGAGTAGTTGCATAAGAATTTGCATGAGTAGTTGCATAATAGTTCATTCATTCCATGAGAATAAATATGCTTGTTGTTGCATTTATGCAAGCACTTCATTTATGAAAATACTTCACTTATGTATGTGTTTCATTTAGGCATGTAGGTTCGTTAATTAAACTAGTTCATTCATTGAAGTTGTTCAATTAATTCTTTAAGTTTGCATAATATTTTTATCATATTTTGATTAATATTTTATGTGTTTTTAGTGGCATTACGCGTTGGGATTAAGATGGAAACAATTGAAGACTTTTCATCTTCTTCAAGGAGACATACCATCTTTATCACCATTTAAAGAGAGAGTCTTTTTGAATTCCATGGAGGATGAAGCATTTAGAAGACTTTATTATGCTTTTATTCAGCCAATAAAGTTGAGAAATAAAGAAAGGAAGTGGAAGAGACACATACACTTACATGCAAACATGGGCAGATTCATTCCAAGTCATCTACATGCACTTTTAAGAGCCAAGCAAGGGGGAATATCAAAGGATTCATCACTTGGACGTGTATAAGTCTTCATTCAAGCCTTATTATGTCCATAATCATTCTAAATTACACAAATGGCCAGCCACACTTGATAGGATTGAAGACAAACCATTGAATGTCATAAATTGGAGCCTTAATGCATTGTTTTATCCATTCAAATTCTAGGCTGCCATGTACTATAAATAGGATGCTCATTTGCCTCTGTAAGGGACCTTTTTTTTGAGAAAAATATATGAGAGTGTTCTCTTCATTGTTCTTTAAGAACTTTATCGGCTTCCAAGCTAGTCTTGTGGCAAATTTTCTCTTTTCATTCCATTCTATTTATAGCGTTGGTTCCTAGCTTTCTAGTTAGCGGGTCACGTTCCACCATTCCACCATCACTTCCATTTGATTATATTGTTGGTTCTTAGCTCAATTATAGCTAAAGGGTCACAATCCAACCTTCTTCCATCATTTCACAAAGGGTAAGAATGTGTAAGGTTTGGGTCAACATTCACTATCTTGTTGGTTCTTCCTTGTTCCACACTGATTCTATTCCATATATCCATATCAACTTCTATCCATTTTCCCCCTTACATTTATCTTTCAAACCATAATCACCAACCATTCCAGCACATATTAAAACAACAACTTTCACCATCTTCATTCCATATACATCACTTCCACAGTCAAGTTTCAAGTTTGCAACTTCATACTAGAATCACGATCGGGCAACATCACATACGAATTCAGTCACCACACAACCGGATACGTATCATTTGGTATCAGAGCTATTTTGATTCTGTAAGTTAAGTGTTTCTCTCTCCCGGTTTGCATAAAAAATTGAAAAAAAAGAAAAAAAAAGAAAAAAAGGAAGTTTGGTTGTTGTTGGTATTACTCAATGCAGCAAATTATTATTTCCTATTGCCTTGTTATTTTCTAATCATTCTACTTTTCTACCTATAGCCTTTTTTTCTAAACCCTTTCTTCCAGCCAATTTCCACTAGCAAACTTGTTAAGCCTTGAGTAAGTTCTCTAAGGACTTTGATAGGAGAACAATAGCGGTAAAAGGCAAGAGTGCACATCAAGGGTAAAAGCCATCCCGAGTGAAACACGAGTGTGAGTGTTTTCCTTGGAGTGTAACGGTGAGAATTTGTGCTAGTGAGGTTTATTATTTAATCATGTCTCAAGATTCCGTGAGAAACACTATTGGTGCTAGTAATAATGTTAACGTAGATGCAACTAACTCCAATCTTCAAGATATTATCCGAGAGATGGACATGTTGTTGCAGCAAAGGTTGGGGCCGATGCAAGAACGATTAGATCATTTGAAGGAAAGATCTCAACGAAGGCATAATTCAGATCACGAGGAAGAGTATGAGAGAGAGGTGGATGAAGAACTCATAGACGAGCGAGCCTCCCAGCAAAGTTTGAGGCGTCGAGAACCTAGGTACCAAAGAGCTCGGCCAAGAGTTGATGATAATCTTAGCAACATCAAAATAACCATTCCTTCTTTCCAAGGAAGAACGGATCCTGAAGCTTATCTTGCATGGAAAAAAAAGTTGAGCACATCTTTGAGTGCCACAACTACTCCGAGCTTAAGGAGGTAAAACTTGCAGCCATTGAATTTACAGATTATGCACTAATATGGTGGGATCAGTTGACATCTAGCAGGAGACGCAATGGCGAACATCCAATTTCTACTTGGAATGAGATGAAGGCCGTTAGGCGTAGGAGGTTCGTTCCAACTCACTATCATAGTGAGTTGTTCAACAAGCTTCAAAATCTCACCCAAGGCAACCGTAGTGTTGAGGATTACTTTAAAGAGATGGAAGTAGCCATGATCCGAGCCAACATTGATGAGGAACGAGAAGCCACCATGGCAAGATTTATATCTGGCCTTGATCCTAATATTGCGGCCACTGTTGAGTTGCAACATTATGTGGAGATCGAAGACATGGTTCATATGGCCATGAAGGTCGAGAGGAAACTCAAAAGGAAGGGCACAACCCGTGCCTATGGAGGCTCTTCTCCTAAATGGGGGCAAGGTACCTACAAACAGAAGGCATCCTTTACGCCTAAAGAACGAAGCGTTCCAACAAAGAGTGCCAAACCCATTGCCAAAACTAGTATGGGAAAGAGCACTGTTATGCCAGTTCGATCCCTTGATGTGCAATGCTTCAAATGCTTGGTCATTATTGATGGAGGAAGTTGTACTAATGTTGCTAGTACTTTGATGGTAGAGAAGCTTAGATTGGCAACAACAAAGCATCCTCATCCTTACAAGCTACAATGGCTCAATGATGGGGGAGAACTCAAAGTCACCAAGCAAGTACTTGTGCCATTTTCCATTGGAAAATACAAAGAAGAGGTGTTGTGTGATGTTGTACCAATGCATGCTAGCCATATCTTGTTGGGGAGACCGTGGCAATTCGAAAAAAGGGCTATACATGATGGTTATACCAACCGTTACACTTTCACCCATCAAACCAAAAAGATCACTTTAGCCCCTCTTTCACCAAAACAAGTCCATAAACACCAAATCCACTTGAGAGAGAGTTTCAAAACAGCCAAAGAGAAAGAAAAAGAGTTTAAATCCAAAGAGAGTGACAAAAATGAGGGAAAACAAACCATTCTTTTTGCAAGAGAGAAAGAGATCAAAAAGTGTTTGCTTTCAGAGAAATGGGCACTTGTACTCATGTACAAGGAAAATCTTTTGAACGCTAATGATCTTGATCCTGGTTTGCCATCTTTTATTGTCTCTTTATTGCAGGAATTTGAAGATTTGTTTCCGGAGGAGATTCCGAATGGGCTTCCACCAATTCGAGGAACAGAGCATCAAATTGATTTCATTCCCGGAGCTATCATTCCAAATCGACCAGCATATAGAAGCAATCCGGAAGAAACTAAGGAGTTGCAAAGACAAGTATCCGAGTTAATGGAAAAAGGCTATGTGAGAGAGAGCCTTAGTCCATGTGCCATGCCGGTTTTACTTGTACCTAAGAAGGATGGAACTTGGCGTATGTGTGTGGACTGTCGAGCAGTGAACAAGATAACGGTAAAGTATCGTCATCCTATTCCTAGATTAGATGATATGCTTGATGAATTAAGTGTTTCTAACATCTTTTCTAAGATTGATCTTAAGAGTGGGTACAACCAAATAAGAATGCGAGAAGGAGATGAGTGGAAGACAACATTCAAAACCAAGCAAGGTTTGTATGAGTGGTTGGTTATGCCATTTGGCTTAACTAATGCACCAAGTACATTCATGAGGTTAATGAATCATATACTTCGACCATTCTTGGGTAAGTTTTGTGTGGTGTATTTTGATGACATACTTGTGTATAGCCAAACTTTGAATGATCATGCTCAACATTTAAGGGTAGTATTGGATGTTTTGCGAAAAGAAAAGTTGTATGCTAACCTACAAAAATGTACATTTTGCACTAACAAAGTTGTGTTCTTAGGTTTTGTTGTTAGTTCAAAGGGTTTGGAGGTTGATCAAGAAAAGATTAAAGCAATTGAGGAATGGCCGATACCTACTAACATTAGTCAAGTGAGGAGTTTTCATGGACTTGCTAGTTTCTATCGCCGATTTGTTCCCAATTTCAGCACCATAGCCGCACCTTTGACCGGAGTTATCAAAAAGAACTCTAGCTTCTTTTGGGGAGACGAACAAGAGAAGTCTTTTTGTTTGATTAAACAACTTTTAACCAATGCACCCTTATTATCTTTACCTGATTTTGATAAAGTTTTTGAAATTGAATGTGATGCATCAGGTTTAGGAGTTGGAGCTGTATTATCTCAAGAAGGACGTCCTATTGCATATTTCAGTGAGAAATTGAGTGGAGCAACTCTAAATTATTCAACTTATGACAAGGAGATGTATGCTCTCATAAGGGCATTAGAAACGTGGCAACACTATCTATGGCCTAAAGAGTTTATCATCCACACAGATCATGAGGCGCTGAAACACTTGAAGGGACAACACAAGCTAAATAAGAGACATGCCAAGTGGGTTGAATTCCTAGAAACATTCCCATATGTTATCAAATATAAGAAGGGTAAGGAAAATGTTGTTGATGATGCCTTATCAAGAAGGTATACTCTTCTTAACCTTTTGGATTCTAGATTGGTAGGTTTTGCCTTAATTAAAGAGCTTTATGAATCTGATTATGATTTTGGTGAAATTTACAAAGCTTGTGAAAAAGGAACATATGAGAAGTTTTGTAGGGCTGATGGGTATCTTTTCAAGGAAGGAAAGCTTTGTATCCCTCAAGGATCTATTAGAGAATCGCTTATCAAAGAGGCCCATTGTGGAGGACTAATGGGACACTTTGGAGTGGCCAAAACACACTATATATTACAAGAACATTTGCATTGGCCAAAGATGAAACGAGACGTGGAGAAGTGGTGTGAGCATTGCATCACATGTAAGAAGGCAAAATCCAAAGTCATGCCACATGGACTTTACACACCATTACCAATTCCAAATGCTCCATGGGAGGATATTTCCATGGATTTTGTGCTAGGACTTCCACGCACAAGGAATAACAAAGATTCCATTTTTGTTGTAGTAGATAGATTCTCAAAAATGGCTCATTTCATTCCATGCAACAAGATTAATGATGCTTCCCATATTGCTAATTTGTTTTTTAGGGAAGTTGTGAGATTACATGGAGTTCCAAGAACTATTGTGTCTGATCGAGATGTGAAGTGCTTGAGTCACTTTTGGAGGACGCTATGGAGTAAGATTGGAACAAAGCTGTTGTTTTCTACAACTTGTCATCCACAAACGGATGTCCAAACTGAAGTTGTCAATCGTGTATTGTCCATGCTTCTTAGGACAATTATACGCAAGAATCTAAGGACTTGGGAAGAGGACTAGCCACATGTTGAGTTTGCATACAATCGCTCCATGCATTCCGCCACTAAATGTTCTCGATTTGAAGTGGTATATGGTTTCAATCCTTTGACCCCAATTGATTTGCTTCCTTTGCCTATTGATCAATTCAAAAATAAGGATGGGCAAAATAGAGCTCAATTTGTGAAGAAGCTTCACCAACAAGTTCGGGAGAACATTGAGAGGAGAACAAAGCAATATGAGCAGCAAGCTAACAAAGGGAGGAAACGAATAACTTTTGAACCCGGAGATTGGGTTTGGTTGCACTTGAGGAAAGAGAGATTTCCAGCCCAACGCAAATCGAAACTTATGTCTCGAGGAGATGGTCCTTTCCAAGTAGTTAAGAGGATTAATGATAATGCTTATCAAATAGACCTTCCCGGTGAGTATAATGTGAGTGCTACTTTCAATGTTGTTGATTTATCTCCTTATGATGCAGGTGGCGATTTGGGGGCAAATCGCTTTCAAGAGGGAGGGAATGATGTGACCACAACCAGAAAGAATTCCAATGAATTTCCTAGAGGGCCTATGACATGTGCAAGAGCTAAAATGATTCAAGATGCTGTGGAATGTTTGCTTTGCCAATGATGGAAAATGAATGAAGAAATGATAGCAACAATTAGATCTTGCAACGTTTTGAGTTTGTTGGAAAGTTGAAATAAGTTGCATAAGAATTTGCATGAGTAGTTGCATAAGAATTTGCATGAGTAGTTGCATAAGAATTTGCATGAGTAGTTGCATAATAGTTCATTCATTCCATGAGAATAAATACGCTTGTTGTTGCATTTATGCAAGCACTTCATTTATGAAAATACTTCACTTATGTATGTGTTTCATTTAAGCATGTAGGTTCGTTAATTAAACTAGTTCATTCATTGAACTTGTTCAATTAATTCTTTAAGTTTGCATGACATTTTTATCATATTTTTATCATATTTTGATTAATATTTTATGTGTTTTTAGTGTCATTACACGTTGGGATTAAGATGGAAACAATTGAAGACTTTTCATCTTCTTCAAGGAGACATGTCATCTTTATCACCATTTAAAGAGAGAGTCTTTTTGAATTCCATGGAGGATGAAGCATTTAGAAGACTTTATTATGCTTTTATTCAGCCAATAAAGTTGAGAAATAAAGAAAGGAAGTGGAAGAGACACATACACTTAGATGCAAACATGGGCAGATTCATTCCAAGTCATCTACATGCACTTTTAAGAGCCAAGCAAGGGGGAATATGAAAGGATCCATCACTTGGACGTGTATAAGTCTTCATTCAATCCTTATTATGTCCAAAATCATTCTAAATTACACAAATGGCCACCCACACTTGATAGGATTGAAGACAAACCATTGAATGTCATAAATTGGAGCCTTAATGCATTGTTTTGTCCATTCAAATTCTAGGCTGCCATGTACTATAAATAGGATGCTCATTTGCCTTTGTAAGGGACCTTTTTTTGAGAAAAATATATGAGAGTGTTCTCTTCATTGTTCTTTAAGAACTTTATCAGCTTTCAAGCTAGTCTTGTGGCAAATTTTCCCTTTTCATTCCATTCTATTTATAGCGTTGGTTCCTAGCTTTCTAGCTAGCGGGTCACGTTCCACCATTCCACCATCACTTCCATTTGATTATATTGTTGGTTCTTAGCTCAATTATAGCTAAAGGGTCACAATCCAACCTTCTTCCATCATTTCACAAAGGGTAAAAACGTGTAAGGTTTGGGTCAACATTCACTATCTTGTTGGTTTTTCCTTGTTCCACACTGATTCTATTCCATATATCCATATCAACTTCTATCCATTTTCCCCCTTACATTTATCTTTCAAACCATAATCACCAACCATTCCAGCACCTATTAAAACAACAACTTTCACCATCTTCATTCCATATACATCACTTCCACACTCAAGTTTCAAGTTTGCAACTTCATACTAGAATCACGATCGGGCAACATCACATACGAATTCGGTCACCACACAACCAGATACGTATCAATTCCTCCCACCATCATCTCTACACTGAAAGTTACCACGGCCGCACCCACGGCCTATCTGAGGTGCAACTACCCCAGGAGCACGTCCCTGACCACCACCGGCCAACAAAGGACACTCTCTCCTCATGTGGTCTGCCGAACCACAATTCCAACATGAGTTACCTGTCACTGCAACAGGAACGTGAACCTCCCTCGCTGCCCGAGGACAATCTTACCTCAAATGACCACGAGATCCACACATCCAGTACGTGTTCTGCTCAACCCTCATCTTATCTCTCTGAACAACTATACCATGTCCTCCACCACCACGCCTAGCAGCAGGCTGATACCTCCTATCTCATCCTCTCTTGTTCCGTCCACCACTAGAACTATGATCAGCGACTCTTTTTCCCGAGCCAGAACTAACGCCTCTGGAAGAAAAACCCAAGTTCTGCTCGATGTCCTTCGCTCGACACACAAGCATATCAAATTCAGTATAATCAGTCGCAAGCATATATATCTTCATGTCCGTCACTAATACATAACGGAAATGTTCACACCTCTCCCGCTCATCAGGATCAGCTCAGGTGCATACTGACTAAGGCGAACAAACTGGATCTCATACTCGACTACCATCATGTTGCCTTGCACAAGATACATAAATTCTCTTTTCTTTTCATCTAGGTATCTCACACCCAGATACTTCCACTTGAACGCATTCAGGAAAAACGTCAAAGTTACATCATTGTTCTCCATTCCAGAGATAGTGGTCGTCCACCACGTATAAGCATCACCATGCAGCAGTGACACCAGACAACCCAACTTCTGCACATTATTGCAGTTCATTTGCCCCAAAATCCTCTTGGTGCTTTCCAACCAAGTCTCATATCCCTCTAGAGACAAACCATTGAACTCAGTCCCTCCCAGACTGCAGAGACGCTCCAAAGGCAATCTCACATTAGCATCATCCTGATGCGAAGCTCCATGAGCTCCAGCTACTGCTGCCTGAAAGGCTCCAACAATAGCCTGAATCAACGCAGTCATGTCAGGAGCAGCTTGCCCCTACACACCTTCAGGTCCAGAGACCCCAGCACCAGCTCTAGCATTACCAGCTCCAACACCACCATCACCACCAGGTGGTCCACCACCAGGAGAAGGAGGTAAATCCACAACATTCTCAGCATTCTCCTCATTTTCATTCTGAGCCAAAGCTCTTGTATTAATCATTGTTTCTCTATGTGTCCCCATTTACTAAGAAAACAATGCACTGACACAAATGCAATAAACACAATTAGGCTCAACAAGGCAAGTAATCCAAGTACTCAAGCTCATTTTCCAAAAAAAATTCCTTTCATTAGTTTTGATATGGCAATGGGTTCCCCTAACACACTTCAACATAGCATAACATCACAATTGCAACCATACATCACAATTCATAAAACATTCTTTCACTTAAAAGGCTCATCATGCAAGAACACATACATCACCCACATATCAATTCCCAATTACACGAGAACCAAGCTCTGATACCAACAAATGTAACCCCCTTAGCCCGGCCTAGACGGTTGACCCAAATTGCGTAGATTACACAAGGAAAACCAAAGTCAACCTTGATTCACAACCCATTTTTTTTCTTTTTAAACTTGTCTAGATGCATATTAACCCTAGGCGAGTTCCCATAAAACTTAATTGAAAAAGGAACAACGATCGGATAACAAACAGGGACTCAATTGCACTTAATACAATAATAGGGACCAAAATGTAAATTCTGTGAATTTGAGGGTCTTTACTGATTTTTATGTTACTGATATGAAATTAGTCGTGTTACATGCTTCCCTGTCAAATTTCACCTTGATTGGACATCTCAAACTCATACAATTGCAAACTCAAATTTCGGGACTAAATTGTAAAGCTTGCAAACTTCAGCACCATTCAAATCAGTGGCCAACGGTCACCTGTTTTGAAACACATAACATCTGTATCGAAACGCGGGGCATCACTCATCCGTTTCGATACTGGTTCCGAAACATGGCTCTCCAGTAGCCAAATCGTTTCGAAACAGCCTCCAGCCGTTTCGAAAGACGAAGGCCATTACACGCCCCCATTTCGAAACGCCAGAGAGTGTTTCGATACGGTCTGCCTAGAAACTGCAGATTTTGCTGGTTTTTTATGCACAAACCCATTCTAACTCATCCTAATGACTTCCCAAACATACCAACAGGTCATCAAACATATAAAGTGCATGTTTAGAACTCCTAAACACATTCATAGCATCAAACATGAAATATGACATGTCTAGAGGCATGCTTCCTATTATTCAAAACCAAGTAAGCAAACAAACTTCAAATAAAGCACTTAAAGGCCATTTACAAATTCAAACCAACAAAGGCAACATGCCAAAACCTAGGGAGTTCAACACATCTCCCAAAACACGTCTTAGGTTCCCATTGCCAATTTATCAAAACCAATAGTATATGAAAACATCACCATACATGAGCTTGGATTTCCTTGGATAGCTTCCTTGATGCCCAAAGCACCTCAATTATCTGCATTTTTGGCAAAAGAGAGCGTAAGAACAAATGCTTAGTGAGGCATGCTCTAAACAAACCATTACAATAATGCATTTTTAGAAAACACTTTTAACAAAGCTTTTAAACCACATGCACACCTCTTTCTTATGCTACCTTGCATCTTTTCATGCATCTCATGCTTCATTACATTCATTACAATATATTGGCCTTCAAGTGATAGTTCATAACCATTTCAACACAAAAACACAATCGGATATGCGGATTACAAGAGTTGTCCCACACGATGCATACACACTACCAGACTACACAAGGTTCACACTCAAGAGCAATCCCTCCATTGATGTGACACCCGTGGTGGAGTATAACGATACAATCACAACCCCTCAACACCACTCACCGATAGTTGTATAATTCCACTAACAATAGTAAGGGACACATGACACAAGATCCACACACGGACTTTACAACCACCATTGTGATCTTCCTCAATCGTTAGGGTACTTGGATGGAGTTTACGGTACAATCACAACCCCTCAATATCCAAGGCAACTTTACTTACGGTGCACCCAATCCTATAGCCGGCTAACTATATCTGATTCAAGTACTTTAAAACCATTACATCACTTGCCAATATACATCACATACCATCAACAATTCACTGTTTTAAAGTATTAATCAAAGCCATTTAACATCATGCATCACTATGCATCATAACCATATTAATAACATGTCAAACCAAGGATCTCTTTCCTTGAGCATCCTTCAATACAAAGGCTTTCAAAACCAGCATTAATCATGCTTCCAAAACAGTAAATAAACATGCATTTCATATCCAATGCATCAAACCACAATCTAGCACATCCGAGGGAGTTTTTTTCGAGAACTTACTCTTGAGCATAGCTAAGTTGTTTAGACTTAAACTAAGCTCCCAAAACCTCCAAATAATTGTTCCAAAGCTGGAAATCAACTCCACTCACCAATTTCGTTTCGCTTGCTTGCCGAAATGCCAATTAAGCTTCTGGATTAACTCCAAAAGTGTCCGAAGATGACTCCCCTGTTTTAAACACATCAAAGAAGAGGATTAATGCATCATCATGCATTGAAATCTTCAGCCAACACTCCTAAACTCGTTGCTCTACCAAAAACCAACATTTCGGCCACCAAACACAACCGAAAACACCTCCAAACTCTTCCAAAACTTAACTCAGCCACGATCCATCACTTCTAACCATTTCTAAACATCAATTAACATCCAAAATGAATCTAAACTCGTCCGTATACCTCCAGCTATAAAAAAACACCAAGAACACCTCAAAAACAACCATTTTCATAAGCAAAAACTTAGGAAATTCAACCTATTCCGGATTGGACTGATAAAACCTCATTTCTAACATCATTAGACATCCAAAATACATTCGAGAATCATCTCAAAACAGATCCCAGTCCATTACAACGAAAATCTTCAAGATATCTTCCAAATCTTGAGTTTTAAGCCAAAATCAAGTTTCTAACATTAAATCCATTTATAAAACTTTAATAAAGGATTGACAACTTGGAAATTTCAGTAAAGAACTGAGTAATTAGAGGAGAAGAACATCCTTACCTCTAAATGATGATTTCCCCTTGATTTGGGCCAAATTTCGCGAAAATTCAGTGTGGAAATCAAAAGGATTTGATGCAAGATTGATTAGGAATCAATAGATGATAGAAATCTCATCAATTGAAGTGTAAATCTATTCAAAAGTTGCTGGAGAAAAAGTGTTTGGATGATGGGATTTTGAGAGAAAAAGGAATGAGAGAAAATTAGAAAAAGATAGTTATGAAATCCAAAAAGTAGTTTCCCTTTTCTTTTTATTTAATTAAAGCATTAATTAAATCACCCAAATTAAGGAAAAATCTGGAGAATTTTTTTTGGGTAAATTAGCTCCTTAAAGATTCAAAGTTTCAATCCTTTACAAAACAGTCCCTACTAAACTTTGCAAAAATCGCATTTTGGTCACCACACCAAATTATAGTATTTCCAAACCGAATTTTGTAAAATTGATTTCACCACTGTCTTATATATATTAAAAGAGGATTTTTAGATATTTTTCTATATTTTTAAAACTTCCCGAACTAGGTTTCCCTAAAACCTTCTTTTATATTCGAACCACCACTCAGACCGGTCCGATTCAGACCCTAAATTTTAAGCCCAAAATTGGGGTGTTACAGTGACCGTAACCCTTTCCTGAGCCTTGTACTTTCATTCCCGACTAATAAATTCTCTTAAACGGCTGGTGTAGAAAGATTGAAAGAATGAAGAACAATGAATTAAGTAAACTTGGAATATTTTATTGAAGAAATAACTCAAAACCCTAAAACAATTGTTTCACTCTAGTTACAATATAACCATAACCCAATTGCGATTTAGAACATGGCGGCAGAGAAGAGCACAAGTAATGTCTATAGAAAACCTAATATGATTTAAACTAGAAGTACAATGGGTATTTATAGACTCAAAACTAGGTTAAGTCCTTCTCAAAGTAGAAGTCCTATAAAGTAGCTTTCCTTATTTAATCTAGCTTTAAATGTTGACTTCTTTGCTTGGAATATGGACTCTTCGTCGTTTGCCTTAGCCCGCAAGTAAGCTTGGGAATTTTTCTTCAGCAGCCTTAGCCGCTGCTATAGACATCAGAAAATCACATGACCACTGGCGATATATTCAAGAGTTTTAGCTCTACAGATCGCGCTCCGGTTCTCCTAACTTCCATAGTCAGCTACCGCGGGCAGCAAGGTCGGTAGCAGCTTTGCTCGACAGGTGCTCGGTAGGTGCTCGACAGCAGCTTACTTTTGTTGGAACTGCTTCAGTATAGCTCCTGGGTTTGCTTCTCAGCGTTGTGTCCTCCGTTCCTTGGTTCCCACGTTCAACGGTTAGTACCTACAAGCAAGAATACACTAAAACAATATCTCTTGTTCACCAAATGAATGATAAGTTATAAAAGCAAGGTAGAACAATAAAATATTGTAAAATGCTATGCATGAGCCTAATTATGCCTAAAATGAGCTTAAAATAGTAATAATAATAGTTGGAAAGTGCATGAAATATAAGACTTTTGGACACTTTACAGTAGTGCTATTGTGATGCGAGTGATATAGGTAGTGATATCTGCAACGGACAATGTGGGTAGTGGCATCTCGACCGAAGTGAGATAATGGTGAGGGTTGTCTCATCATGTGACTTGATGGGGGTAGTGTCATCAAGGTGTCTGTATATCTGAATTGTGAGTGATATGGGTAGTGCTATCACCAACGAGCAATATAGGTAATGGCATCTCGGATCACTTGTAGCCAATATACAATTTTGTTTATACCATGTTCTTTTTTTAGTTGGTATGATGATTTACACATGCTTTGGTTATTGTTTAATGCTTATGAGAACAAGCATAGTAAGTTGAGGTTTGTTATGTATTGATAATACATATGTTGCGAATTTGTGGTTTTCAATATTGATGGTATGGCTTGTGTTGTGGCTCAAGCATGAATTGAGATAAGCATGTTTTGATGAAACACTTCCTTTGAAATGATTTAAAGAATGGTTTTGTATTCATGATCGAATTATATGGTTTTAAAACTGCATTATTATTGCTTGGGTTCTGAGCGCCGCTCACTAAGCTTTCTAGCTTACGCTCTCTCTTCTAACAATGCAGATCCGTAGACCTTTCAGGAAAGAAAGCAAGCAAGGGAGGTGTCCAAGAGGTTACTCCAAGCTCAAGTATGGTTTTACATCAATAATATTGTATTAGTATGGGATAGGACCTTTATGCTTTAGGAGGTTTTGTTTTGAGACTCCCTATTTTGAGACATGTTTATGATGCCTTTTTAGATTGTAAAGTACCTTTACATGTTGAAGCATGGTTTGGTTTGAAGTTTGACCATTTTGTGGATTGGTTATGCTTAAATTGCTTTCATCTAGAATCTTTCCATGTTTGTTCTTGCTTTGTAGATGTTGTTGTCATGGTTGTTGGGGTTTGGTGGTATGTTTGAGTTGTATGCATGTTTATGTCTTGATTGAGGGTCTTTATGGGTTAAGATTGCAATAAACTAGCAAAATATGTCATTGCAGGTCGAGCGTATTGATACGGTCGAGCTAGTATCGATATAGGGTACCTGAAATGGCCTTGTGGTATTGAAACGCTAAAGGTCCATTCTGGTACATTTTGCTACTGGAAACCTTGGTTTCGAAACGCCCCCAAGGGTGTTTCGATACAGGCTAGTGTTTTGAGCCCTTTGAATCTGCTTCGATACGCCCGTATCAGTACAGGGCAACCTATGTCGATACAACCGACTGTTTCGTTAGTTATTGGAATCATCTAAAGTTCTGTTTTCTTACGTTTTAGTCCTTGTTTGTTATGTAACCATTGTAATGATTTCAGATGGTTGTTTTAAGCTGCATTTTGGCATATGGGCATGAAATTTGACTAATTGAACATTGGTAAGCCTAATTTCATGCTAGGTCCCTGTTGTATGCTAGATTTGCATTTTTGTCATTCGTTGTTCGATCGCCTAGTTAATGCTTGTTTTCTGCTGCGAGTCTTTTCACATAGGATTTAAATGTGCATCTAGAAAAGATAAGTTTAAAAAAATTATGGTTGTTAATCAGAGGGAATCCTTTTGGGTTTTCTTCAATTTTCGTCGTGTGACCTGTTCGGTCCGGCCTGGTGGCTAGGCCGGGCTGAAGGGGTTACACTTGTTGGTATCAAAGCTAGGTTATCGAGCAATGGAAAGGTAAGTGGGGTAAGTCTTGTTCCGTGTGGTTGTTGTTTGCGATGCACAGTGTTTGTGAGCATGTTCGTTGGTTTTGTCATTGCTTGTGTTGTAGATGAAGGCACCCATTTCTATATACTATTATGAAAAAATGGTTTAACTTAAAGGACTTGAGCGTCTTGGACCCTTGCTATTGCTAACCCAAATCATTTATGTGTTTATTTATTTGTTGTTGTTAGATAGCATATCTTGGAAAGATGAGACTGAGGCGTGGTCCTATAGTTTGAAATCCTGGTAATGGAAACGCTGAGAATGTGCGAGAGGAAAACTTGTCTCTTCCTCCATCGGGAGGTGGCAGGGCGGATAATGGAGGTGTTGGGCCTCAGGGTGGCCAAGGACATACCAATAGGGACATGACTCCCTTGATTCAGGCTATAGCTAGGGCATTTCAGACAACTATAGCCGGTATGCATGTTGTGGCACCACCTTAGAGTGTGGGGAGAGGTTTACCCCTTGAGAGACTCCGTAGTTTAGGTGGTGTTGAGTTCTGTGGCTTTTCGGCCGAGGGATTTTAAACTTGGCTTGAGAGTATTGTTCGTATCTTAGGTCAGATGGAGTGCACCGATGCACGAAAGTTGGGTTGTGTCACTGCTTTAGAGTGATGCTTATGTGTGGTGGACCACTATTACATTCGGTATGCCTGAAGCCGATGTCACTTGGGATTTCTTTTGAACTACCTTCTGGAAGAAGTATCTTGGTCCTAGATACCAAGATGAGAAAAAGAGAGAGTTCATGGCTTTAGTTCAGGGTAACATGATCCTATCCGAGTACGAGGTACAATTTGTCCGGTTGAGTCAGTATGCTTCCGAGTTGGTTCCCACTGAGAGGGAATGACGTGACAGTTTCCGTTATGGTTTGATCAAGGAAGTGAAGACATACATGTTGGCTTCGGATTACACAGATTTTGATGTCTTTGTCACCAGGGACAAGGACATTGAGTAGAGTTTGGGTTTGACATCTCGAGGCGTTGGGTCTAGTTTGGGGAAAAGAGCTACCGAGTGGGATAGTGATTGTGCCAAGAGACACAAGGATATGAGGTATGATTATGATCATAGGCGTGGTAGTGGTAACTCAGGGTGTGGCCACCATGGCCAAGGAGCTGCTAATCATTACCACGAGTGTGCTAAATGTGGAAGATGACATTTCGGTGAGTGTTGGTGTACTTATGGTTTTTGTTGGAACTATGGATCACGAGCACATCTGAAACGTGATTGTCCACATTCGGCTAGAGATGGACAGGCTCCGGTTCGAGCAATTAAGCATTAGAGAGGCTATGGGCGCGGTCGATGTAACTTTCAGCGTAGTGATGATGGTCAGAGAAATGTAGCTCCTGTGGTTGCTATACAGCCTGAGGGTGGTGGACCATGTAACACCCCAATTTTGGGCTTAGAAGTTTAGGGTCTGAACTGGACCAGTCTGATTTTCAGTTCGAATATAAAAGGAGGTTTAAGGGAAAGCCTAGTTCGGGATGCTTTAAAAATATGGAAAAAAATCTAAAAATCCTCTTTTAATATATATAAGAGAGTGGTGAAATCAATTTTACAAAATAAGGTTTGGAAGTATTACATTTTGGAATAGTGACTAAAATGCGATTTTTGAAAAGTTTAGTGGTGACCGTTTTGTAAGGATTGAAACTTTGAATCTTTAAGGACCTAATTTACCCAAAAATGATTTCTCCAGATTTTCCTTAATTTGGGTGGATTAATTAATGTTTTAATTAATTAAAAGAGAAGAGAAACTACTTTTTTGAATTTCATAACTACCTTTTCCTAAAATTTTCTCATTTCTTTTTCTCTCAAAATTCCATCATCCAAACACTTTTCTCCAGCAACTTTTTCATTGATCTTCACTTCAATTGATGAGATTTCTAACATCAATTAGTTCCTAATCAATCTTGCATCAAATCCTTTTCATTTCCTCATTGAATTTTCAAGAAAATTGGCTCAAATCAAGGAGAAATCACCATTTATAGGTAAGATTGTTCTTCTCCTCTAAATACTTAGTTCTTTACTGAAATTCCCAAGTTATCAATCCTTAATTTATGTTTTATAAATGGTTTTAATGTTAGAAACTTTATTTTGGCTTAAAGCTCAAGATTTGGAAGAAATCTTGAAGAATTTCGTTGAGCCTTGATTGGGCTCTGTTTGAGATGGTTCTGAAATGTATTTTGGATGTCTAATGATGTTAGAAATGAGGTTTTATCATTTCAATCCCGAATAGGTTGTATTTCCTAAGTTTTTACTTATGAAAATGGTGGTTTTTGAGGTGTTTTGGGTGTTCTGTTATAGCTGGAGGTATAAGGACGAGTTTATGTTTAATTTGGATGTTAATTGATGTTTATAAATGGTTAGAAGTGATGGATCTTGGCTGGGTTGAGTGTTGGAAGAGTTTGGAGGTGTTTTCGGTTGTGTTTGGTAGCCGAAATGTTGGTTTTGGTTAGAGCAGCGAGTTTAGGTGTGATGGCTGAAGATTTTAATGCATGATGATGCATTAATCCTCTGCTTTGGCGTGTTTAAAACATGAGAGGAATCTTTAGACACCTTTGGAGTTGATCCGGAGGCTTGATCGGTGTTTCGGCAAGCTTGTGAAACGTGATTGGTGAGTGGAGTTTGGTTTCCAGATTTGAAACGATTGTTTGAAGGTTTTGGGAGCATAGTTTAAGTCTAAACAACTTAGCTAAGCTCAAGAGAAAGTTTTCGGAAAAACTCCCTTGGATGAGCCATGAGGTGGTTTGATGCATTGGTTATAATTTGCATGTTTAAATTATGTTTTGAAAGCATATTTTAGCATGGTTAATGCTGGTTTTAAAAGTCATGTGTTGAAGGATGCTCAAGGTAAGAGGTCCTTGGTTTGACATATTGTTAATATGGTTTTGATGCATAGTGATGCATGATGATAAATGGCTTTGATTAAAGCTTTAAAACAGTGAATTGTTGATGGTAAATGATGTATATTGGCAAGTGATGTAATGATTTTAAAGTACTTGAATCGGATATAGTTAGCCAGCTATAGGATTGGGTGCACCGTGAATAAAGTCGCCTTGGATGTTGAGGGGTTGTGATTGTACCGTACACTCCATCCAAGTACACTAACGAGTAAGGTAAGATCACAACGGTGGTTAAAAGTCCGTGTGTGGATCTTGTGTTATGTGTCCCGTGTACTCGTTAGTGGAATTATACAACTACCGATGATTGATGTTGAGGGGTTGTGATTGTACAGTTAAACTCCATCACGGGTGTTGAGGGGTTGTGATTGTACCGGTAAACTCCATCACTTGAAGCATGAGATGCTTGTAAAGTATGCAAAGTTGCATGAAAAGAGATGGGCTTATGGTTTTAAGCTTTGTTTAAATATTTTTCTAAAAATGCATTATTGTGTTGGTTATTTAGAGCATGCCTCACTAAGCTATTGTGCTTACGCTCTCTCTTTTGTACCAATAATGCAGACAATTGAAGTGTGTGAGGGCAACAAGGAGGCTAGAGTGTCCAAGGGAAACCAAGCTCATGTATGGTGATATTTTCATACACTATTAGTTTTGGTATTTTGGCAATTGGAACCTAAGATGTGTTTTGGGAGATGTTTTGGACTCCCTAGGTTGTGGCATGTTGCGTTTGATGGTTTAAGATTGTAAATGGCCTTTTAATGCTTGTTTTGGAGTTTGGTTGATTGATTGGTTTGAATAATATGAAGCATGCCTATAGATATGTGATATTCCATGTTTGATGCTATGAATGTGTTTAGGAGTTACAAACATGCACCTCATATGTATGATGATTTGTTGGCATGGTTAGGGAGTCATTAGGATGTGTTTGAGTGGTTTTATGTCTGAAAAACCAGCAAAATCTGCAACTTCTGGGCAACCCGTATCGGAACATGCACTGGCGTTTCGAAACGGGGGCCTGTAATGGCCTTCGTGTTTCGAAATGGCTGGAGGCTGTTCCGAAACGATTTGGCTACTGGAAGGCCCTATTTCGGAACTAGTCTCGAAACAAACCCGTGTTTAGGAACGGTCAACACCGTTTCGAAACGGGTGACCGTTGGGCACTAATTTGAATGGTGTTGAAGTTTGAAAACTTATGTTTTAGTCCCGAAAATTGTAATTGCAATTGAATGAGAACAAGATGTCCGATTAATTTGAAATTTGACAAGGAAGCATGTAATATGACTAATTAAACATCGGTAACCTTTAAATCAGTTAAGACCTTCAAATTTTCAGAATTTACATTTTGGCCCCTAATATTTGTATATTGTGCATTTGAGTCCCTTATTGGAATCCGATTGTTGTGCTTTACACGTATATGTTTCTCAAGTATTCACTTAGGGTTAATGTGCATCTAGACAAGATTAAAAAGAAAAAAGGGTCGTTAATCAAGGTTGACTTTCGGGTTGACTTTGGTTTTCCCCGTGTAATCTTCGTAGTTCAGGTCAACCGCCTAGGCCGGGCTAAGGGGGTTACATTTGGTGGTATCAGAGCCGAGTTCTCGTGTAAATGGGAGTGGTTATGTGGGTGATGTATGTGTTTTGCTTGGTATGCCTTTTGGGTGAAAGCATGTTTAATGAATTGTGAAGTAGGGTTGCAATTGTGATGTTATGCTGTGTTGAAGCATGTTAGGGGAACCCATTGCCATATCAAAACTAATTAAATGAATTGTTTTGGAAAATGAGCTTGAGTACTTGGATTACTTACCTTGTTGAGCCTAATTATGTTTATTGCATTTGTGTCAGTGTATTGTTTTTGTGTAAATGGGGCCTCGTAGAGAGATGAGGATGAATACGAGAGCTATGGCTCAGAATGAGAACGAGGAGAACGCTGAGAATGTTGTGGATATACTTTCTCCCCCTGGTGGTGGACCACGCGGCGGTGGTGGTGCTGGAGGTGATAATGCTAGTATTGGTGCTGGTGATGGGGTCACTGGACCTGAAGGTGGGCAGGGGCAAGCTGCTCCTGACATGACTATATTGATTCAGGCTATTGCAGGAGCCTTTCAGGCAGCAGTAGCTGGAGCTCACGGAGCTGCGCATCAGGGTGATGCTAACGTGAGATTGCCTTTGGAACGTCTTCGCAGTCTGGGAGGGATTGAGTTCAGAGGTTTATCTCCTGAAGGTTCTAAATCTTGGTTGGAAAGCAACAAGAGGATTTTGGGGCAAATAAACTGCAGCAATGTGCAGAAGTTGGGTTGTGTGGTGTCACTGCTTCATGATGATGCTTATACGTGGTGGACGACCACTATCTCTTGAATGGAGGAGATTGATGTGACTTGGACGTTCTTCTTGAACGGGTTCAAGCGAAAGTATCTGGGTGTGCGATACCTAGATGAGAAGAAAAGATAATTTATGTCTCTTACGCAAGGAATTATGACGGTGACTGAGTATGAGATCCAGTTTGTCCGTCTTAGTCAGTACGCACCTGAGCTTTTCCCTAGTGAGCGGGAGAGGTGTGAACATTTCCGATATGGTTTGGTGACAGACCTGAAGACTTTCATGCTAGCGGCTGAGTATACAAATTTTGATGTGTTGGTGAGTAGAGCGAAGGACATTGAGCAGAACTTGGGTTTGTCTCCCAGAGGTGTTAGTTCTAGCTCGGGCAAAAGAGCTACTGAGTATAGTTCAAGTGGTGGACGGAACAAGAGAGGACGAGAGAAGAGGTATCAGTCTTCTACTAGGCGTGGTAATGGAGGGCATGGTGCGCCTGTTCATGGAGATAGGATGAGAGCTGATCAGAACACGTGATGGGCGTGTGGATCGCGTGGCCATTTGAGGCGAGATTGTCCTCGAGCGGCGAGAGAAGTTCAGGCTCCTATAGCAGTGACCGGTAATTCATGCTGGAATTATGGTTCAGCAGACCACATGAAGAGGGAGTGTCCTTTATTGGCCGGTGATGATCAGGGACGTGCTCCTGGGTTAGTTGCACCATAGAGAGGTCGTGGGCGCGGCCGTGGTAACTTCCAGCGTAGAGATGATGGTGGGAGGAATGTGGCGCATGTGGTGGTTGTTCAACCTGAGGGTGGTGGCTAGGCTCGAGTGTATGCTCAGCGTGAGGAGAGAAATGATACGGATGTGATCGCAGGTACCTTTACTTTGCAATCCTTATCATTACTTTCCTTGATTGATTTTGGATCTACGCACTCATACATATTGCGTGAACATGCTCAATTGCTTGGTTTACCTGTTGAGTCTTTGGATGTTGGCATGCGTGTAACTAGTTCCTTTGGTGAGACCGTTGTGACACGGAAGTTGTATAGAAGATGTCTTTTGGTAGTGCAAAACCATGTTTTTCTTGTTGATCTCATGGAATTTCCATTTTATGGTTTTGATGTAATCCGTGGTATGACTTGGCTTGCTGAACATCGAGCTGTAATGGATTTTGAGAACAAGCGAGTTTCGTTGAAGCTTGCGGATGATTACGAGGTAGTGGGTGTTGGTTAGAATGTGAAGTTTCTTGCCAATGTGGTGTCTTCGTTGGAAGCAAGCCGTATGCTGAGGCAAGGTTGTGAGGCTTATCTAGCCTTTGTTATGAATCCTAGCTCTAAGGAGTTGCAAGTTCAAGATATCAGGACTGTGCGAGAGTTTCTCGGAGTGTTTCCGGAGGAGTTACCTGGGTTGCCTCCTAATCGAGAGGTGGAGTTTGGAATTGAGTTGTATGAAAACACAACTCCTGTGTTCATTACTCCTTACCGAATGGCACCTAAGGAGTTGAAGGAGTTAAAGAAGCAACTTCAGGAGTTGCTTGATCGTGGTTTCATTCGGCCAAGTGTGTCACCTTGGGGTGCACCATTCTTGTTTATGAAGAAGAAGGATGGCACTATGAGAATGTGCATCGATTATCGTCAGCTGAACAAGTTGACTATCAAGAATCGGTATCCTTTGTCGAGGATTGATGATCTTTTTGATCAGTTTCGGGGAGCGGTTGTGTTCTCTAAGATTGACTTAAGGTCAGGTTATTACCAGCTCAAGGTGAAAGATGTGGATGTACCAAAAACAACCTTTAGGACAAGGTATGGGCATTATGAGTTCCTTGTGATGTCGTTTGGTTTGACGAATGCTCCTGCAGCTTTTATGGACAAGATGAATAGAGTGTTCCATGAATACTTGGACAAGTTTGTTGTGGTGTTCATTGATGATATCCTTGTGTACTCTCGTACTGAGGAGGAGCATGAAGGGCATTTGCGGATTGTGTTGCAGGCGTTGTTGGAGAATCAGCTTTATGCTAAGCTGAGCAAGTGCGAATTCTGGCTTAGGGAAGTTGTTTTCCTTGGTCATGTGGCTTCTGCTGAGGGGATTCGCGTTGATCCTCAAAAGATTGAGGCGGTGATGAATTGGAAGCCCCCAAAGATTGTTCATGAAGTTCGTAGTTTCCTTGGGTTGGAAGGATACTACCGGAGGTTTGTGGATGGATTTTCAAAGATTGCTGCACCTTTGACGAAGTTGTTGCAGAAGGATGTCAAGTATCAGTGGACAGAGGCAAGGCAATAGGCTTTTGAAAAGCTTAAGGCAGCTTTGACGCAAGCTCCTATCTTGGTTCAACCTGAATCAGGGAAAGAGTTTGTAGTGTACAGCGATGCATCCTATGTTGGATTGGGTGTGTGTTAATGCAAGAGGGCAAGGTGGTGGCTTATGCATCACGCCAGTTGAAGGTGCATGAGCCCAATTATCCTACGCATGATATTGAGTTAGCTGCGGTGGTCTTTGCTTTGAAGATTTGGAGACATTATCTGTATGGTGAGAAGTGTACGGTGTACACAGATCACAAAAGTTTGAAGTATCTGATGTCTCAAAAAGAGTTGAATCTTAGGCAGCTACGTTGGGTGGAGTTGCTTAAAGATTACGATCTGACGATTGAGTACCATCCGGGGAAAGCTAATGTTGTAGCGGATGCCTTGAGTAGAAAGGTGGCGGTGGAGTTGAGGGCTATGTTTGCCAACTTGAGTATTTCGCGAGATGGAGGTCTTGTGGCTGAATTGCAAGTGAAACCATCTTTGGTTCAGTTGATAAAGGATAGGCAATTGTTTGATGATTCTTTGGTGCCACATGTTCAGGATATTGCTGAGGGTAGACCATCGGATTTCTGTTTTAATGATGATGGGGTTCTATGTTTTGGGAGTCGAATAGTAGTGCCGAATGATGTGGAGTTGAGGCGTACTATTCTGACTGAAGCTCACAGTAGTCCTTTTGCTATACACCCTGGTTGTACAAAGATGTATCGTGATCTAAAGGATGAGTACTATTGGGTGGGATTAAAGAAAGATGTTGCGGAGTACGTGAGTAAGTGCATGGTTTGTCAGCGAGTTAAGGCTGAGCATCAGTTTCCTTCAGGGTTGTTGCAACCGTTGAGGATTATTTACACACTCAACACACCCCCAAACTCAAGTTTTTGCTTGCCCTCAAGCAACTAAGACCTAAAAGAAAAATGAAATATTTTTGTTTTGGCTTTCAAACAGTGAACTTTCCCTTACCCGTCGTTCGTTCCCTGTGACGGCAACAACCTGTCGGATAATTTAGGATCTGTCCGAAGTCTCACAATAGTCCTCGTGTAGTGTGTGCATGCTTGTGATCAGTTATATGCCAAGACTCTCTTCGTTTCACTAGAATATTTCAGCTCTTAACTCAATTTTTTATGCCAAATTTTATTTTTTGAAGGCACTTTTTCATGCTCCTTTGATTTTTTTTTTGTTTTGACTCGATTTCTCTATTTTTTAAGCTAAAGTTTCACTAGAGCCAGTTTTGGGCACCTCTAGCTAACTTCCTAGAGCCAGTTTCGGGTACCTCTTGGGCTGTGGAGTCTCTTTTGCTAAACTTCTTTCCTAGAGTCAGTGTTAGGCACCTCTAGGGGCTATTCAAGTGCTAAGCTTCCTATTCTAGTTAACTAGAAGAGTTCTAAGCAGTATAACAGTCACAAATGTGTTTAAGTTTTCAGAACTATAGAAAGGCTCTAAACTTCTCCTAAAAACTATCATAAAGTCACTGCCACGACAGGGCTGTCACAACAGGAAAGTTCAGTTCACAGTTTTCAGCCAAAATTTTCAATATTTTCATCATTTTTTAATAAAAAAAAACTAAGTAAAGACACCAATTTTAAAACTAAGATGTACTCCATTAATGGAGGGTTGCCCAAAAACTTGTTGCGTGTAAAAGAGTCTATCGCAATGGTAGTGCAAGTATACACGACGCAAGTAGTAAAGTGATACGAAGTATCGAATATCGTCTCCACAGGGATTGGGCTAATAGCTTCACCTTAATTAACTGTACGAAAGTAAAGAAAATATTTGTGAAGTTGTCACGAAAATAATAAAGTAAACGTAAATAAAAGAGTAGGAAAATCAAGATAGAGAGAATGGGCTGGTATTGAATTGCTCAGTAGTGCAGGTATTGCTAAGTTTCGGAACTCCAGTTCTGTCGTAGTCCCCATCGCGATAGCACCTGTCGCGGCAGCAGTCCGTTGCTTGTCGCGGCAGCGAATAATCAACTCAGTCCTTCAAGTTTGGCAAGAATCCCATATGTGCCTTGGCCTATCCCTAGGTCCAAGTCTGTCGATGATCACGTCTTTGATGATACCTCCCGGCGTGAATCGAAGAATGGACATCGATGTCGATGAATTCTTCTTTAGCCACTTAACCTCGTCATATCCCTAGGTCCGAGATAGTTCAACTATAAACTAGAGAACTTGCTCTTATTTCTTTCGTATACATAACTCTCCTGATGCTAAGTAAATTGATAACCTCACAATGCTCTCCCGATGCTCTTGCAAGATATTAATAACCAAAATAAGAGAACTTGAAGTTTATTTTATTGAACTGAAAATTCCTAAAACAAAACAACCCTTGCAACTACTTTACAAATCAAGTCGTGGCCCTAGGGGGAATTTAGAACATGTTGTGGGAATGAAAACAGCTAGAGTTTTGGGAAGGAAGCTAGGGAATCGGTTATGCCCTCCTTGTTCGAAATATATGCCCTTATATAAGCTTTGGGTCCAAGTTATCTAAAATAGCAAGAATACAACTTTAAATGAAATTATGATTCTAATAAAGACTAAATCTTCAAGGAATATACTTTCCTGCCGTCATCTTTCTTGCTTGGGATTTTCTCTCCTTGAACTTTGGGGTTGACATTCCTTTTGATCTGGGGCTCGGAAAAATATGGGGATTTCACACGACAGACGGGCTGAATTTTCTCTATCTGTCGAGGTCCACTTTGCTTCTTCTCCTCAAAACTGATGTCGTCCTCTGCTGTCATGGCGGCAACCATGGTAGCATCTTCCTCCTTGACTGCTCGTCCAGTTCCAGTTCTTCTGCTTCACTGCCCAGCACCTGCCCATTTCGTCTTCTATAGTAGCAACCTGGAAAAACAACTATTTTTAGTAGAAACTGTGCCTTTTAATATATTTGTGATGTTTTGTTGTAAACTGACCTAAATGCAATAAATAGTGCTTGAATGCAGCAGAAATATGGGTTAAATAGGGTGTAAATAATAGAACTTTTATACACTCAACACACCCCCAAACTCAAGTTTTTGCTTGCCCTCAAGCAACTAAGACTTAAAAAATGAAATATTTTTGTTTTGGCTTTCAAACAGTGAGCTTTCCCTTACCCGTCGTTCGTTCCATGTGACGGCAGCAACCTGTCAGATAATTTAGGATCTGTCCGGAGTCTCACTATAGTCTTTGTGCAATGTGTGCATGCTTGTGATCAGTTATATGCCAAGACTCTCTTAGTTTCACTAGAATATTTTAGCTCTTAACTCGAATTTCTATGCCAAAGTTTATTATTTGAAGGCACTTTTTCATGCTCCTTTGATTTTTTTTGTTTTAACTCGATTTCTCTATTTTTTTAGTTAAAGTTTCACTAGAGCTAGTTTTGGGCACCTCTAGCTAACTTCCTAGAGCCAGTTCTGGGCACCTCTAGGGCTGTTGAGTCTCTTTTGCTAAACTTCTTTCCTAGAGCCAGTGTTAGGCACCTCTAGGGGCTATTCAAGTGCTAAGCTTCCTATTCTAGTTTGGCTAAAAGAAGTCTAAGCAGTATAACAGTCACAATGGTGTTTAAGTTTTCAGAACTATAGAAAGGCTCTATGTAACCCCCTTAACCCGGTCTGGACGGTTGACCCGAATTAAGAAAGTCACACGGGGAAAACCAAAGTTAACCCGAAAGTCAACCATGATTAACGACCCTTCTTTTTTTTTTCTTTTAATCTTGTCTAGAAGCACATTAGCCCTAATTGTGATCACACAAACATCATACTCAAAGATCACAAACATCAGAGATCAAACAGGGACCCAATTGAACAAATTACAACTTTAGGGACCAAATTGTAATTTCTGAAAACTTTAAGGACTTAACCAGATTTTAAGTTACCAACTTAAAATTAATCAGGTTTCATGCTTCTCTGCCAAATTTCAGCTCAAACAGACATCCCGAACTCATACAATTGCACAAACAAGATTCAGGACCAAAATGCAAACATTCTGAAACATTTAACCGCCCATGTCAGCTCCCAACGGTCACCCGTTCCGAAACAGGCAAAGCCCGTTTCGAAACACGGGGCCGTTCCGCAACGCGTTCCGCAACGGGGGTCTGGCAGAATGCTTTCCGTTTCGGAACGGTGGCACCTGTTTCGGACGCCTGGGTTTATGCAGGGCACCCGTTCCGAAACGGTGTCATCTGTTCCGAAACGCTTAGCCCAGATTGCTGCATTTTGCTCACTCAAACACATCATTGACCCTCCAAACATGCTCCAAAAGCCACCAAACTTTACCAACATGCAATTCAACATAAATGAGACATACTTGCATCAACAATTCAACAGAAACACAACATATAAGAAAAGCCCCAAATCTATAGGCATGCTTCCTACACAAGCAACCATTTAGGCACAAACCTTCCAAATCAATCTCATTTAAGCCAATTCATGTTCCAACAACATTAGCAACAACATTAAAACATTCTTGATCAAACATATACGATCACACACACATAAACCCGAGAGATTCTGCCCCATTGCCTTTATTAACTATAGCTATTCACCGAGATATACATCTCCATTGGAGTCCACCTTGAATCCCTTGCTCCTTGCTGTCCAAACTTCAAGAATCTGCATTGATGGACAAAAAGGAGCGTAAGCACATAATGCTTAGTGAGGAATGCTCAAAACCAAAACACCATCAATGCAGCGGGTCATTAAACACTTTTAAAACAAACCCGATTTGTTTACAAAAGCCAAGTTTGGAAACCCTTTTCAACATCAAGCTCAAAACCATGCATTGCACATACATGAAAACCAACCCTTAGCTTAGCAAGCTAAGAAAACCTTTTCAAAGAACAACTCACAAAAAATCAACCATTTAGCCAATCCATGCTTAAACACCTTATGCAAAGCTTAAAACAAAACCATGGAAAACACTCCCATTTCACCACATACCTTTCTTAAACTTGAAAGCCATTTCAAGCAAGAAACCTTTTTAAAACCATAACTCAAATAATCCATCACATGCATTTAGCCAAGGCAACATAAGAACCATAACATCATCTTCGCATGCCTTTAAAAATAAGTCTTACAAGACTCCAATGCAATATAGATATTTCATGCTCACATGCATCATTTACCAAATGATAATCAACACTTGTTCAACTTAACAAGTAAACATGCATTCACAAGCATTATACACTTTACATGCAACCATGCATCCTTTCCAAGTATCTCATGCCTCACATGCAATTATGCATCATTTCAAGCATCCCATGCTTCTTTACAATCAAGAATATCATATTGGCATTCAAGTGATCAACCACATCCACTTTTCAACTCAACATCTAATCGGATACGCGGATTCCGAGCGTTGTCCCTACGCTCCCTACACCCTACCAATCCAAGGTCTCCCAAATGGACTTTTAACCACCATTTGACCTCAACATCCTAAGGTTCCCATGTATGGACTTTTAAACACCATACAACCTTAGCTTTTCCCCAAGGTTCCCATGTATGGACTTTTAACCACCATACAACCTTGACATGCACAAGATTCCCATGTATGGACTTTCAAACACCATACAACCTTTGCATCCACCGATTGGTAGTTGTAGAACATCACTAACGAGATCCGGGACACCCTACACAAGATCCACACATGGACTTAACACTGCCATTGTGATCTCAACAAGCACAAGGTTCTCACATATGGACTTTTAACCACCATATAACCTTTGCTCAACCAAGGTCCTCGAATGGGCAACACCTCCATTATGACCTCAATCATCTCGTTAGGATACTTGAAGGGAGCTTTTCCGGTCCACTCTTGACCACTCCACCTCCAAGGCGACTTAATTCACGGTGCACCCAATCCTATAGCCGGCTAACTATATCCGATCAACGAACCAAGAACCACATACATCACTTGCCAATATAACCATCTTACCACATTAGTCCAATGTTTCACATACATAACCAATATGCAAAACCATTCCACATTAATCCAATGATTCACATGCATAACCAATATGCAAAACCATTCCACATAAATCCAATGATTCACATGCATAACCAATATGCAAAACCATTCCACATTAATCCAATGATTCACATGCATAACCAATATGCAAAACCATCATTTATCATCATCAATTCACTGTTTTAAAGCATTTCACAAAGCCATGAAACACCATGCAACACCATGCATCAAAACCACATTTTCAATGTATAAAAATCAAGGATCTCTTACCTTGAGCATCCTTCACATACGGCTTTCAAAACCAGCATTAAACCATGCTAAAATATGCTTACAAAACAGAATTAAACCATGCAAAACACATGCATTTCAATCATCAACCACATTTGCTTTTAAGACCAAATCACAACACAATTCAAGAGCAAAAATCCATTCACTTACTCTTGAGCTTAGCAAAGTTGTTTAGACTTAAACTAAGCTCCCAAAAACCTTCAAACCTTGGTTTGAAAGCTGAAATCCCAACTTCACTCACCGATAACAAAAACAAGGCTAGCCAACAAGCCTTCCAAGCATCCGGAACCTTCCGCAACACCTCTAAAGCTCACGGATCAAACTCCCCTGTTTCAAGCACACATAAACAGAGCATTAATGCATCTTTACGCATTAAAACACCAGCAACAACAACACAACTCGCTGCTCATCACAAATCTAACAATTCGGCTACCAAACACAACCGAAATCACCTCCAAACACTTCCAAAACTTAACCCAGCCAAGATCCATCACTTCTAACCATTTTTAAACATCATTTAACATCCAAAATGATTACAAACACATCCTTATACCTCCAGGTATAACAGATCACCAAAAACACTCCAAAAACAACCAAAAACTCAAGCCAAACTTAGGAAATTCAACCTATCCGGGATTGCATTGATTAAACCTCAACTTCTAATCAATTTAGCATTCGTTTAACATCATTTTGACACTTCAAAACACTGCCCAAACAGATCACACGAAAATTTCACCAAAAATCACAAAATCTTGCATTTTAGCCAAAAATCAAGATTTCAATTGAAAAGCCATTAACAAAACATAAATCAAGGATTGAGAACTTAGGAATTTCAGTAAAGAACTGATAGTTTAGAGGAGAAGGACGTTCTTACCTCCAAACTTGAATTTCTCCTTTTTAGAGCCAAAAAGCTTGATGAAACAACTTGCAAATTGAGAGGTTTTGTTGATGAGATGATTAGGAATCAAATGAGAGTTGAAATGAGAGATTTAGATGCCAAAATCAGAGAAGGAAATCTGGAGAATTGTGTTTGGGTTGAGAGAAAATGAGAGAAAAGGAAAATTGAGAGAAAATGGAAAGTTAGTTAAGAAATGGTAAAAATGGTTTCCCTCCACTTTCATAATCTTTAAAATCAGAATAAAGCCTTAAAATATCTTAGAAAAATCTGGAGAAATCCTTTTTGGAATAATAGCTCCTTAAAGATTCAAAGTTTCAATCCTTTATAAAACTGTCACCAAACTTTCAAAAATTACATTTTGGTCACTAGCCAAAATGTCAACCTTCCGAACCTCATTTTCCAAAATTGATTTCATAGTTCACTTATATATATTAAAAGATGATTTTAGAACATTTTTCCATATTTTTAATGCAACCCGAACTAGGCTTTCCTAAATTCACTCTTATATATTCGATCAGCACTTTGACCGAACCGATCAACGCCCAAAACTTCTGAGCCCAAAACCAGGGCGTTACACTCTAAACTTCTCCTAAAAACTATCCTAAAGTCACTGCAACGACAGGGCTGTCACAGCAGGTAAGTTCAGTTCACAGTTTTCAGCCAAAATTTTCAATATTTTCATCATTTTTTTGAAAAAAAAATAAACTAAGTAAAGACACCAATTTTTAAACTAAGATGTACTCCATTAATGGAGGGTTGCCACCCCCAAGCTTGAGGGTTGCATTGCCCTCAATTCAACTGACAAAAAAAACAACAGATAAGGCAATACATCACAAAATATATAGCACGCAGCAAAATATAAGAGAAGAAACTTAAATTTAATCGTTGTCTTCGCTGCTGCTGCTGAGGCGGATCTGGCGGCGGGCTCTGGCTTTCGGAGCTGGCTGGGGCACGGGGGAGGCAGGTGTGTTCTTGGCCTTGGCCTCCCGTGGTGGCTGGATTCTGGTTGGGGAGATGTGAGGGGATTGCTCCACAACCTGAACTTCCGAGCTGCTGCTGCTGCTCTCCCCGCTGCTGCTGTCACTGCTGCTGCTGCTGCTGGCTTTTGGCATGTTGTTCTTATCTGCCATCCGCTTCAGCCTCTTCATTGGGGAGAATTCCTTTGACAGATTCCTCTTGATAGAGGGTTCAGTATCACTGGCAGCCCAAACCGAAGAGGAGGAGAACCCAACAACAAAGGCATCAAGATCCTCCGATGCTATACGACATTTTGTGCCTCAGGCAGATGGTTCAGCATGGGTGCTGCCTGTTGCTGTCGGGGCAGGCGATGGTGTTGAGGTGGCAGAAGGCGTTCGTGGGGTAGCAGCAGGTGTAGGGGTATGGGCAGGTGTAGTGACAGTAAAGTAATGGGCAGGAAAAGTAGGGAAGGCAGCATCAAGAAAATTTAAAGAATTTTGTATAAATGTTACCGTAGAGGCAACAAAGTCCCTGATGAAAGTCATTAAGCCCAGCTGTCGTTCCTCCAGTTTCTGAATGGCAGCTAATATCCGGGCGGAGGAGTCTATCACGGCAGCTGCTGCGGCAGCTGGTTCAGTGTGTTGCTGCTCTATCATTTCTGCTGTGGCGGCAGCGGGGTCGAATGACGACAGAGGGGTGGCAGCAGTCAGCTCCATAAGGCTGAGGATGTTATTTCCAGTCCACCCTCTTCCTTTGACTATCATATCAGTGCGCACTTAGGGGACATTATGGCCGCGGCAGAGCGAGGTGATGAGGTACGGCAGGTAGAGGGGACCCGTCGGTCTATGCGCACACTCTAAAATACTTTTTCGAATAAAGCTTCCCACATTAATGGGCTGTTCATGTAGAATAGAGTGTATCAACGCTAACTTTGGTTGGTCGATGGTGGTGTTGTGGGATGATGGCATGATCCTCTTCTTTATGAAGGCATTCCACAACTTTGCCTCCGGCGGCAACTGGGTCCTCCTCACAGTCCTTGGATTTTTCCTACTGGTGTTCCATTGTGTCCCAGCATTGGTCAACTCTGCCATGACAGTGTCGTAGGCAGCAGTGTCTAATGTATTCATGAATTGCTGGTGGGCGTCGTCATTGATTCCGATGTAGAAACCATATAAGGTATTAATGTATTCTGCTTCAAATGGTACCTCCTTCCCTCGAACGAACACTGTTTTCACTGTCCTGCTGCTGATGGCAGCATAAAACTCTCAAACCAGCGTGACATTCATTTCCTCCGGCTGCTCCGCAAAGGTTTGCCACTGTAAAGCTCTAACCTTCCGGGCTATGAATGGTTTGAGGCCCAGATTTTCCTCCGTTGGTGTATAGATGAAGCCTCTCTCTCCCCACATGTCTCTGCTAGCAAAAGAACGTGGGGGAGTTGCTGTCGGTGTGGAACTGAAGGCAGCATTGCGTCGGGTTTTCCTAGAAAACATATTTGTGTAAGGGTTGTAACAATAAAATGAAGGCAAATGAAAACTAAAGAGAGAGAGCAAGTAAGAAAGGTAGAAGTGAGTGAAAATGAAAATGAAATGGGGTTATATATAGAAGGGTTTGCTTCCCGTTGAAGCTGTAACGGCAGGCGCGAATAACGGGGCCAGCTGTTGTACGTTAGCATGTCTGACGCCTCTGACACACGTTTCCGCGTCTGTTACGCGTTTCCGTGTCTGTCGTGACAGCGTGATGACATCCTGTTTTTTCTGCGTTTGTCGCGGCAGCTGTAACGAAAGGCTTCAACATTTGGGCTTTGTTGGGCTGATTGATGGATGGTGGGCTGAGTTCACTTCTCATGTTCTTCTTGACTCCTTTATTTCCTAAAAACAAAAACATTATTCTGATAAAATAAATCTCATTTCCTAATAGATAATAAATAATAATAATAAAAATAAAATAAAAATAAAATTTAGGTTAAATTAGGGATGCCAGGTGGGGCATCTCATAAGGTAACCACTTCCTGCATTCCTGGGGCTTCAGTCCCCTGATAATGCTTGAGGCGCTGTCCGTGGACTTTGAATTGGTGCCCGTCTTTTAATGATCGGATTGTTATGGCACCATGGGAAAAAACATGTACGACTTGGAACGGGCCAGACCATCTAGATTTTAGCTTCCCTGGGAAGAGTTTCAGTCTAGAATTGAACACCAATACAAGTTGCCCTGGGCAGAACTGTCGTGGCAGCAACTTCTTATCATACCTCTTCTTAGTTTTATCCTTGTAGATTCTTGCATTGTCATAGGCCATTGTTCGGATTTCTTGAATTTCGTTCAGATCTAACATCCTTTTCTGCCCTGCCCTGTCCAAGTCCATATTCACTTCCTTGATTGCCCAGTATGCTCTGTGCTCTATCTCGACAGGTAGATGACACGTTTTCCCATAAATTAATCGGTACAGAGACATTCCTAATGGAGTTTTAAAAGTTGTCCTATATGCCCATAACGCATCATTGAGGAGTAAAGACCAGTCTTTCCTAGTTGGCTTGACCATCTTCTCAAGAATGTTCTTAACTTCCCTATTAGATATTTCAGCTTGTCCATTGGTCTGTGGGTGATATGTTGTCGCTATCCGATGCTTGACACCGTATTTCTTCAAGGCAGCAGCTATAACCCTGTTGTCGAAATGTCTCCCTTCATCACTGATAATCGCCTTAGGGATGCCAAACCTAGAAAAGATGTTTTTGTGTAAAAACCTTTTGACTGTTTTAGCATCATTCTTTTGAGTGGCGATGGCTTCAACCCACTTAGAGACATAATCTACTACTAGGAGGATGTATAGATTCCCACATGAAGATGGGAATGGTCCCATAAAATCAATCCCCCAAACGTCGAAGATCTCGACTTCTAGAATGTTCTGCAGTGGCATCTCATTTCTCCTTGAGATGTTTCCTGTCCTTTGGCAACTGTCACAACTCTTGTAGAAGATTTGCGCATCTTTATACAGCGACGACCAATAAAACCCTGACTGCAGCACCTTGGCAGCAGTTTTGTTGCCTCCTAAGTGACATCCCTACTGTGAAGCATGGCAGTGATGAAGTATGTCTTCTTGCTCTTCTTGTGGTACACACCTTCTTATAACCTGATCTGCACAGATTTTGAAAAGAAGATGTTCGTCCCAATAATAATTCTTTAACATCATTTTGGAACCTCTTCCTGGCTTGATAATTAAGATCAGAAGGAATTATTCCGCTAACTAAAAAATTAACGAAATCAGCATACCAGGGGAGTTCAGAAGTCTTACCTGCCGCCATGGCTGTCGCGGCAATGATTGCGGCAGCAAAGAGCTGCTCATCTGGGAAGGTCTCCAGTATGTTTGTCTCATCTGTTGGTAGACTTTGTTCCTTCTCCAACCTTGACAAGTGATCTGCCACCTGATTTTCTGTCCCTTTTTTGTCCTTGATTTCAAGGTCAAATTCTTGCAATAGCAGGATCCACCGTATCAATCTAGGCTTTGCATCCTTTTTCGCAAACAGATACTTAAGGGCAGAATGGTCTGTGTGCACTATTACTTTCGTTCCAAGTATGTAAGAACGAAACTTGTCAATGGAGAATACCACAACTAATAACTCCTTCTCTGTGGTGGTGTAATTCACTTGGGCGCCGTTCAATGTCTTGCTGGCATAATATATGACATGAAATAATTTGTCTCTCCGCTGCCCAAGTGCTGCCCCGACAGCATAGTCACTAGCATCACACATAATCTCGAATGGCTGTGTCCAGTCAGGTGGCTGTACTATTGGGGTTGTTACCAATTTTTCCTTCAGAACCTTGAATGCTTCAGTACATTCATCATTAAAGTCAAAGGGTCGGTTCTGTTCTAAAAGATGGCATAAGGGCTTGGTGATTTTTGAGAAATTTGCAATGAATCTCCGATAAAAACCAGCATGTCCCAAGAAGCTTCTAATACCGTTGATTGTGGTTGGTGGCGGCAACTTTTCGATCACTTCTATCTTGGCCCTGTCAACTTCTATGCCACGACAGCTAATCTTATGGCCAAGGAATATCCCTTCATCCACCATAAAGTGGCATTTTTCCCAATTTAAGACTAGGTTTGCTTTTTCACATCTTTCAAGTACCTTTTGTAGATTGCCTAGGTAGCTCTCAAAATCGTCCCCAAAGACTGAAAAATCATCCATAAAAATTTCAAGGAAGTCCTCCACCATATCAGAGAATATGGCCATCATGCACCTTTGGAAGGTGGCGGGTTCATTGCATAATCCAAACGGCATTCTCCTAAAATGCATATGTTCCGTAGGGGGATGTGAAGGTCGTCTTTTCTTGATCTTCCAGTGCGATAGCTATTTGATTATAACCTAAATAACCATCAAGAAAACAATAATAAGGTTTACCCGCTAATCTATCAAGCATTTGATCAATAAAGGGTAAAGGAAAATGGTCCTTTCGGGTAGCTTTGTTAAGCTTCTGATAGTCCATAAAAACCCTCCAACCGGTCACAGTCCTGGTTGGGATTAATTCATAGTTTTCATTGGTCACCACGGTCATTCCTCCTTTCTTGGGAACGCATTGCACCGGGCTCACCCATTTGCTGTCGGAGATGGCGTAAATTATACCCGCATCTAACCATTTCATTATCTCTTTACGCACCACCTCTTTCATCGCATGGTTTAGCCGCCTTTGAGCATCTATAGTCGGCTTATGATCTTCCTCTAAAAGGATTTTATGCATGCATAACGCCGTACTAATGCCTTGAATATCAGCTATCGTCCATCCAATTGCCTTTTTGTGCGGCTGCATCATCCGTATTAACTGTTGTTCCTGTTCTTGCATCAACATGGAAGAGATGATTACGGGCAACGTGTCATTTGAACCAAGAAAAGCATACTTTAGCTGCCCTGGTAGGGGTTTCAGTTCTAAAACAGGGGGCTCAACAGTAGATGGCTTTTGGATTGCATGGTTATCCGAAGTATAATTTAATGGTTCGAATAACTTACCTGGAAGATCGCCTATCCAGTTTACCTTCTCCTGATCTTTAGTATCAGATGTATCGGATTTTGAGGAGTTGCTGTCGTCAGTGTTGTCGTGACAGTCTTGTAAGTGGCTGCCGAGGCAGTGACCCAGGATGATTGGTGCGTTTTCATCTGCTTCACAATCTAAAACAAGAAAGTCAGCAGGAAAAATAAATTTATCCACTCTTACCAGAATATCTTCGATTTTTCCTTCCAGATGAACGTAAGAGCGGTCTGCCAGCTGCAGAATTACTGTCGTGGGCCGAGCTTTTCCAATACCTAATTTCTGAGAAATAGATTTTGGCATTAAATTAATACTAGCACCAAGATCACAAAGTGCCTTACACACATATTTATCTTCGATTACACAAAGTATGATGAAGCTCCCCGGATCCTTCTTTTTCTGGGGTAGCTGCCTATGAAGAATGCTCATGCAGCATTCTGTCATCTTCACCATTTCAAATTCCCCAAGTTTGGATTTCTTTGACATGACATCCTTGAGAAATTTGGCGTAACCGGGCATCTCCCTCACGGCATCCAACAGCGGAATGTTAATATGAACCTGCTTAAAAATATCATAAATCTTTTTGAGCTGAGATTCTTGCTTCGCTTGCTGTAACCGTTGAGGAAAAAGAGGTGGGGGACGATAATCAGCAATACGTCCTTTCCACTGCATACGAATCTGAGGAGGTTTGGGTTCATCATTTTTCTCCTCTGTCGCTTCTACTGTCGTAACAGGTTTATCGGCAGCAGTCTGTTTGTGACCTGTCGGGGCAGCTTCCTCGGCAGGTATGTCCAAGGCTGGTTTTTTCACTGTTTCAGCTTCCTTCTCTGGCCCTGGTAATTTCTTCCCACTCCTAGTAGTAATGGTCTTACACTGCTCATGTGTGGGCTGCCTAGAAATTTCAGTATTACTAGGAAATCCTCCAGTCTTCCTTGGCTTGATATGTCAGAGTAGCTTCATGATTTGTCATCTGCATCTCTGTTTTATCCATGAGCGTCTCTGTCTTCTTGACAAACTGATTCATATTCTCAATATAAGTACCTGTCTGAGACATAAAAGTAGCCAGAGTCTGTTCCAGTATACTGTTTGTGGCAGCTGGTGGCTGTTGTTGCTGCTGTTGCGGCTGCAGTTGCTGTCGAGTCAGCAATCTAGGTCCTCCCTGATTCTGATTATTGTGCGCTTGAGGATTTAGGGCATTATTAGGATTACTCAAAGAAAACTTGGGATCCTTTCTCCAGTTCGGATTATAGTTGTTGGAGTTGTAATTCGGCTTATAGTTTCCAACATACTTTCTCTCTTCCCACTGTATAGGACACTCATCCGAACTATGATTTCTCTCATAGATTTCACATACCTCCTCAACAGCAAATCCATGTTGTGCATCATCGTTCAAGAGCTTTTTCATTGCCTTAGTAAGGTATGCCACCTGTGATTTCATTGTGCTGTCGGCCTCATAATCCTTAACATCTAGTACCCGTTTACCCCCTCTTCTCGCTGTCGGCAACTGCTCCTCATTCTTAGCCAGATTTTTCAATACTTGCATTGCCTCGTCTGGGTCTTTGTCCAATAATAATCCGTTTGCTGCTGAATCAATACGAATACGAGTTTGTAAGTTGGCAGCATTATAAAACTTAGTTACCTGATTCCAGACGGGGAATCCATGCATTGGGCAGTTCCGTAGAAGAGTAGTAAATCTGTCCCAGGCCTCGTGCATCGGCTCGTCATCTTCCTGTTGAAAAGTAGAAATTTCATTACGTAATCGCTCAGATAAATGTGAAGGATTAAAACGAGATAAAAATTCACGAGACAAATCTGCTAAAGTTCTAATTGAACCCGGCGTAAGTTTATTCCACCAAGTCTTTGCTCTGTCCCTCAACGAATGGGGAAATAACCGAAGCCTCAGTATCTCTGGATTAACTCCTGCTAGTCTAAACGAACCACAAATCTCCTGGAACGTTTTGAGATGCTCCCTAGCATACTCTGTAACAGCACCACTGAATTGACCGGCATTGTTGATCATGCTAAACATAACAGGTTTCAGCTCGAAGTTGTCAACATCTATGTCCGGCAGCGTGGTTTCCAGTTCTACATGATCGTTCAACATGTAGTCACGTTAGGACCGTCGTCCGGCACCGGCAGCAGGATCGACGACAGGCTGTCTACCCTCTCCGTCTCCAACAGGAGGGTCGTCTCCTCGGTGTGCCATTGTCTCTAACTGTTCCTCAAGGTACTCGTTCCTCGCTAGAATGTGACGAAGTCGGTTCTTGAGATTGAATGAACGTTCGATTTCCGGATCTAATGGATACTGAGGATCTTCACCTCGTTTAGATCTGCGCATAAACAAGAAACCTTGTGATAAGAAAGAGTTGAACACACCAAAGAAAAACAGAAAAATAGAAATAAAAAAAATGAAAAGTGCAGTAAAAGAAAAGGTAGAGTTATGTTGCCAATCCCCAGCAACGGCGCCAAAAACTTGTTGCGTGTAAAAGAGTCTATCACAATGGTAGTGCAAGTATACACGACGCAAGTAGTAAAGTGATATGAAGTATCGGATATCGTCTCCACAGGGATTGGGCTAATAGCTTCACCTTAATTAACTGCACGAAAGTAAAGAAAATATTTGAGAAGTTGTCACGAAAATAATAAAGTAAACGTAAATAAAAGAGTCGGAAAATCAAGATAGAGAGAATGGGCTGGTATTGAAGTGCTCAGTAGTGCAGGTATTGCTATGTTTCGGAACTCCAGTTCTGTCGTCGTCCCCGTCGCCGCAGCACCTGTCGCGGCAGCAGTCTGTTGCTTGTCGCGGCAGCGAACAATCAACTCAGTGCTTCAAGTTTGGCAAGAATCCTAGATGTGCCTTGGCCTATCCCTAGGTCCAAGTCTTTCGATGATCACGTCTTTGATGATGCCTCCCGGCGTGAATCGAAGGATGAACACCGATGTCGATGAATTCTTCTTTAGCCACTTAACCTCGTCCTATCCCTAGGTCCGAGATAGTTCAACTATAAACTAGAGAACTTGCTCTTATTTCTTTCGTATACTTAACTCTCCCGATGCTAAGTAAATAGATAACCTCACAATGCTCTCCCGATTCTCTTGCAAGATATTAATAACCAAAATAAGAGAAATTGAAGTTTATTTTATTGAACTGAAAATTCCTAAAACAAAACAACACTTGCAACTACTTTACAAATCAACCCGTGGCCCTAGGGGGAATTTAGAACATGTTGTGGGAAGGAAACGACTAGAGTTTTGGGAAGGAAACTAGGGAATCGGTTATGCCCTCCTAGGTCGAAATATATGCCCTTATATAAGCTTTGGGTCCAAGTTATCTAAAATAGCAAGAATACAACTTTAAATGAAAGTATGATTCTAATAAAGACTAAATCTTCAGGGAATCTACTTTCCAGCCGTCATCTTTCTTGCTTGAGATTTTCTCTCCTTGAACTTTGGGCTTGACATTCCTTTTGATCTGGGGCTCGGAAAAATATGGGGATTTCACACGACAGACGGGCTGAATTTTCTCTATCTGTCGAGGTCCACTTTGCTTCTTCTCCTCAAAACTGCTGTCGTTCTCTACTGTCACGGCGGCAACCATGGCAGCATCGTCCTCCTTGACTGCTCGTCTAGTTCCAGTTCTTCTGCTTCACTACCCAGCACCTGCCCATTCCGTCTGCTACAACAGCAACCTGCAAAAACAACTATTTTTAGTAGAAACTGTGTCTTTTAATTTATTTGAGATGTTTTGTTGTAAAATGACCTAAATGCAATAAATAGTGCTTGATTGTAGCAGAAATATGGGTTAAATAGGGTGTAAATAATAGAACTTTTATACACTCAACAGGATTCCTGAGTGGAAGTGGGAAAGGATTACCATGGACTTTGTGTCTGGTTTGCCTTTGTCGCCATCGAAGAAGAATTTGGTGTAGGTGATTGTGGATCGTCTTACGAAGTGTGCGCATTTCTTACATGTGCATACTACGTATACTTTGGACAAGCTTGCAGAGTTGTACATTGCTGAGATTGTGCGACTACATGGTGTGCCAAAGTCTATAGTGTCGGATAGAGATCTGAGGTTTACATCGCGTTTCTGGGAGTGTTTGCATCAAGCTTTGGGTACACGAATGAAATTCAGTACATCTTATCATCCACAGTCGGATGGACAGTCTGAGCGTGTTATTCAAGTGTTGGAAGATATGTTGAGGTGCTGTGTGATTGAGTTTCAAGGCTCTTGGGAGAAGCATTTGCCTTTGGTGGAGTTTGCTTATAACAATAGCTACCAGGCAAGTATTCAAATGGCACCTTATGAAGCCTTGTATGGGAGGAAGTGCAGAACTCCTCTTTGCTCGACTGAAATAGGTCAGAAGTTGGTTTCGATGCCGGCTTTGTTGAAAGGAACCACCGAGAAGGTGAAGCTCATTTGTGAGCGATTGAAGGCAGCTTCTGATCGACAGAAGTCTTACGCAGATTTGAAGGGTAAGGAGGTTGAGTTTGCGGTAGGTGACCGTGTGTTCTTGAAGGTTTCGCCTTGGAAGAAGGTGATGAGGTTTTGTCGGAAGGGTAAGTTGAGCCCTAGGTACATTGGACCATACGAGGTGATTGAACGTGTGAGTCCTGTTGCGTACAAGCTGAGGTTACCGCAAGAGTTGGAAAAGATTCATGATGTGTTTCATGTCTCTATGCTAAGAGGTATAGATCAGATCCTTCGCATGTTATGCATGTGGAGGAAGTGGAGTTGAATCCAGACTTGACCTATGATGAGGAACCGATTAAAATTCTGGATTCAGATAGTAAAGTTCTTCGAGGCAGACCATTGAATTGGTTAAGGTGTTGTGGAAGTATCATGGTGTTGAGGAAGCCACGTGGGAAAGAAAGGATGATATGAAGAAGCAGTTTTCGTACCTTTTTCCTCCAGGTAAATTTTGAGGACGAAATTTCTTATGGGGGGAGAGTTGTAACACCCCAATTTTGGGCTTAGAAGTTTAGGGTCTGAACCGGACCGGTCTGATTTTTGGTTTGAATATAAAAGGAGGTTTAAGGGAAAGCCTAGTTCGAGATGCTTTAAAAATATGGAAAAATATCTAAAAATCCTCTTTTAATATATATAAGAGAATGGTGAAATCAATTTTACAAAATAAGGTTTGGAAGTATTACATTTTGGAATAGTGACTAAAATGCGATTTTTGAAAAGTTTAGTGGTGACTGTTTTGTAAGGATTGAAACTTTGAATCTTTAAGGAGCTAATTTACCCAAAAATGATTTCTCCAAATTTTCCTTAATTTGGGTGGATTAATTAATGTTTTAATTAATTAAAAGAAAAGAGAAACTACTTTTTGGAATTTCATAACTACCTTTTCCTAAAATTTTCTCATTTCTTTTTCTCTCAAAATTCCATCATCCAAACACTTTTCTCCAGCAACTTTTTCATTGATCTTCATTTCAAATGATGAGATTTTTAACATCAATTAGTTCCTAATCAATCTTGCATCAAATCCTTTTGATTTCCACATTGGATTTTTAAGAAAATTGGCTCAAATCAAGGAGAAATCACCATTTAGAGGTAAGATTGTTCTTCTCCTCTAAATACTTAGTTCTTTACTGAAATTCCCAAGTTATCAATCCTTAATTTAAGTCTTATAAATGGTTTTAATGTTAGAAACTTTATTTTGGCTTAAAACTCAAGATTTGGAAGAAATCTTGAAGAATTTCATTGAGCCTTGATTGGGCTCTGTCTGAGATGGTTCTTAAATGTATTTTGGATGTCTAATGATGTTAGAAATGAGGTTTTATCATTTCAATCCCGAATAGGTTGTATTTCATAAGTTTTTGCTTATGAAAATGGTGGTTTTTGAGGTGTTTTGGGTGTTCTGTTATAGCTGGAGGTATAAGGACGATTTTAGGTTTAATTCGGATGTTAATTGATGTTTAGAAATGGTTAGAAGTGATGGATCTTGGCTGGGTTAAGTTTTGGAAGAGTTTGGAGGTGTTTTCGGTTGTGTTTGGTAGCCGAAATGTTGGTTTTGGTTAGAGCAGCGAGTTTAGGTGTGATGACTGAAGATTTTAATGCTTGATGATGCATTAATCCTCTGCTTTGGCGTGTTTAAAACAGGGGAGGCATCTTCGGACACCTTTGGAGTTGATCCGGAGGCTTGATCGGCGTTTCGGCAAGCTTGCGAAACGTGATTGGTGAGTGGAGTTTGGTTTCCAGCTTTGAAACGATTGTTTGAAGGTTTTGTTAGCTTAGTTTAAGTCTAAACAACTTAGCTAAGCTCAAGAGTAATTTTTCGGAAAAACTCCCTTGGATGTGCCATGAGGTGGTTTGATGCATTGGTTATAATTTACATGTTTAAATTATGTTTTGAAAGCATATTTTAGCATGGTTAATGCTGGTCTTGAAATCCATGTGTTGAAGGATGCTCAAGGTAAGAGATCCTTGGTATGACATATTGTTAATATGGTTTTGATGCATAGTGATGCATGATGATCATTGGCTTTGATTAATGCTTTAAAACAGTGAATTGTTGATGGTAAATGATGTATATTGGCAAGTGATGTAATGGTTTTAAAGTACTTGAATCGGATATAGTTACCCGGCTATAGGATTGGGTGCACCGTGAATAAAGTCGCCTTGGATGTTGAGGGGTTGTGATTGTACCGTACACTCCATCCAAGTACACTAACGAGTAAGGTAAGATCACAACGGTGGTTAAAAGTCCGTGTGTGGATCTTGTGTTATGTGTCCCGTGTACTCGTTAGTGGAATTATACAACTACCGTTGAGTGATGTTGAGGGGTTGTGATTGTACCGTTAAACTCTATCACGGGTGTTGAGGGGTTGTGATTGTACCGGTAACTCCACCTTATGTTGTTCGGTAGTGTGTATGAAGCGTATGGGACAACACTTGTAATCTGCGTATCCGATTGTGTTTTGGATTGTAAATGGTTACGAACTATCACTTGAAAGCCAATATATTGTATTGAATGTATTGAAGCATGAGATGCTTGTAAAGTATGCAAAGTTGCATGAAAAGATATGGGCTTATGGTTTTAAGCTTTGTTTAAATGTTTTCTAAAAATGCATTATTGTGTTGGTTATTTAGAGCATGCCTCACTAAGCTATTGTGCTTACGCTCTCTCTTTTGTACCAGTAATGCAGACAATTGAAGTGTGTGAGGGCAACAAGGAGGCTAGAGTGTCCAAGGGAAACCAAGCTCATGTATGGTGATGTTTTCATACACTATTAATTTTGGTATTTTGGCAATGGGAACCTAAGATATGTTTTGGGAGATGTTTTGGACTCCCTAGGTTGTGACATGTTGCATTTGATGGTTTAAGATTGTAAATGGCCTTTTAATGCTTGTTTTGGAGTTTGGTTGATTGATTGGTTTGAATAATAGGAAGCATGCCTATAGATATTTGATATTCCATGTTTCATGCTATGAATGTGCTTAGGAGTTACAAACATGCACCTCATATGTATGATGATTTTTTGGCATGGTTAGAGAGTCATTAGGATGTGTTTGAGTGGTTTTATGTATGAAAAACCAGCAAAATCTGCAACTTCTGGGCAAACCGTATCGGAACAGGCACTGGCGTTTCGAAATGGGGGCCTGTAATGGCCTTCGTGTTTCGAAACGGCTGGAGGCTGTTCCGAAACGATTTGGCTACTAGAAGGCCCTGTTTCGGAACTACTCTCGAAACGAACCCGTGTTTCGGAACGGTCAACACCGTTTCGAAACGGTTGACCGTTGGGCACTGATTTTAATGGTGTTGAAGTTTGAAAACTTACGTTTTAGTCCCGAAAATTGTAATTGCAATTATATGAGTACGAGATGTCAGATTAAGGTGAAATTTGACAGGGAAGCATGTAATATGACTAATTAAATATTGGTAACCTTAAAATCAGTTAATACCTTCAAATTTTCAGAATTTACATTTTGGTCCCTAATATTTGTATATTGTGCATTTGAGTCCCTTATTGAAATCCGATCGCTGTGCTTTACACGTATATGTTTCTCAAGTATTCTCTTAGGGTTAATGTGCATCTAGACAAGATTAAATAGAAAAAAAAGGTCGTTAATCAAGGTTGACTTTCGGGTTGACTTTGGTTTTCATCGTGTAATCTTCGTAGTTCGGGTCAATCGTCTAGGCCGGGCTAAGGGGGTTATAGACCAGCTAGAGTGTATGCACATCGGGAGGGCAGGAATGATACATATGTGAATGTAGGTAACTTCTCATTATAGTCTTTGACTTTGATTTCTTTGATTGATTCTGGCTCTACACATTCGTACATTTTGTGTTAGCATGCAAAGTTGTTGGATATAATGTGTAAGATATTAGATGTGGGAATGAATGTTACAATTTCTTTTGGTGAAACTGTTGTGGTTAGGAAAGTATATTGAATATGTCTTTTGATTGTTCAGGGTCATGTGTTTCCAGTTGGTATGATGAAATTGTCATTTTATGATTTTTGATGTGATTTTGGGTATGAATTGGCTTGTAGAACATAAGGCTAAGGTAGATTTTGAGACAAAATGAGTTTCCTTAAGGCTTACAGATGATTATGAGTTAATAGTAGTGGGTGAGAACATTAAGTTCTTGTCCAATGTTATTTCAACTTTAGAGGCTCAGAGGTTGATGGATGTTTGTTGTTAGGCATATTTTTCTTACATTATGAATCCGACCATGAATGAGGAACGACCGCAAGACATCAGAACTGTTTGTGATTTTCCAGAGGTATTTCTGGAAAGAGTTTCCTGGTTTGCCACCTCATAGAGAGGTTGAGTTTGTTATAGAGACTTATATTGATTCTGCTCCAGTATCCATAGTTCAATATTGTATGGCCCCTAAGGAATTGAAAGAGTTGAAGACATAGCTTTAGGAACTGTTGGATCGAGGATTCATTCGTCCTAGTATCTCACCTTGGGGTGCACCAGTGTTGTTTGTGAAAAAGAAAGACGGTATCTTGAGAATGTGTCTAGATTATCGACAGTTGAATAAGTTGACAGTGGAGAATAAGTATCCTTTACCACAGATTGACAATCTATTTGATCAGTTGAAAGGTGCTTCCGTGTTTTCCAAGATAGATTTGAGATCCGGTTACTACCAGTTCAAGGTAAAAGATCAAGATGTACCGAAGACAGCTTTTTGCACTCGCTATGGACATTATGAATTCTTGGTGATGCTGTAACCCCCTCGTCTCGGTCCGGACGTTTGACCGGTTCGAGTAGGCTACACGGGAAAAACCGATGTGAAACCCGTTAAGGTCCCACCTCGGTTAGCAACCCTAAAAAATTTCTTTTAACTTTATCTTGTCTATAGGCATTATTATGTCCTATGTGGAGCACGACAGCGGAAACATATCAAATTAAAAACAACTATCCAAAACAGCACTTTAAAACAACCCATTTTTCCTTTTTAAGTAGGCCGTATCGATACACCTACAGAGGGTATCGATACGCCTTGACCAAGTCAACTGCCCAAGTCAAACCAGTGAGACCGTATTGATATAGCCCTTGGGAGTACCGATACGCCCTCATCGGTTAACATCTCACGGTCAACGATATTAGACCGTACCGATACACCCAGAGCCTGTACCGATACGGCAAAATCTCGTCAAAGTATCAGATTTCCATTGAAGTTCTGGCGTATATGTACACCCCCGCGTACCGATACGATAAGCCAAATTCGAGTCCCAAAGTATAGGACCGTATTGATACGGCTCTTGGGCGTACCTATATGCCCTACACTGCAATACCCAAATTTGCAGCAAGATGACTTAAGACTCGACTCTAGATGCGATTTACAACTCCCCTAGCCACAAACAACATACATACAACCTTTAACAACCAAGATATCAACATACAAGACATTCAAAACGAACAAGGATCATGCATCTAAAGGATTCATGCATTACCATAAAGAGGACATACTTTGCATTCAAGATTCATGCCTTAGAAACCGAAACATATAAGCATTCATGACATGCAACATAAACAAGGTTTACAATTCAAACAAAGCATCCGAAAGCCAAACCAACATCAACATACATCAAAGCTCAAATCAACAACACCTATCCCATTGCTTGACTATTACAATCTTTCAATTTGAAGTTCATACTTGAGCTAACCAAAAGCGACACTTGGAAGCCCTTCCTTGCCCTCGCCACCCACAAGCTACTAATCTACATTGTCGAACAAAAAAGGAGCATAAACATAAAAGCTTAGTGAGGGTAAGCTCATAAAACAAACCTCGACAATGCAGGATCCAAGCATGAGCAACAACCAAGATAGAATGCATGATCTTACCTCCGATCCACAAGAGCCAAATTATACATGATGTATAAACATATAATCAACACTATGCCATGATCAACAACTCATAAGCCCAACACACGAAGATACATATATCAATGTATTAACAACCACATATATCAATCCATATTGGCACCTAGCTATGACTCGAATATGCGGATAACCGTTGGAACTTACATCCAACCACAACCATTACCTTATAGTAGGATTACACTCATCACCATTTCTCGCGGAGGGGATTCCACTCATCCTCACGCCCTGTCGATGGGATTCCACTCATCACCGACTAATATATATATGAAGATTTCTGGGCGGACCCGTACTCCGTCCTGATGACTACCGTCACCAAGACCTTGCGCGCATTTGACTCTCGTGTGCACACTAAACATCCTAATGATCGATCATTGTACCCAAGCATACTAGTGCCAATATTAAACACAATCCATAACTTTCCACAACATCATTTCATATCAACTTCCGTGCTTAGCACGTACTCACCATGATCACCATCATGCACAATTCACAATCCAAACCACATGCATAACAATGCATCAAACCATGCCTCAACAACATGTATAACACAATATACATAACTACCATAAACACAAATAAACAAGAGGCGTAACAAGCAATTAGGAGTTCAACCAAAAGTTTCCTAAACTAAGCTTGTGATTAGGCTACCACTCTAATCCCAACTCTAGTTGGGTTTACCAAGCCCAACCTAGGTCCACATGCTTGAACCAATATTTAAAAACCATTTAAAAACAACAACCACTCACCGACCACTCCATTTAGCACAAGCCGACTAGGCTACCAAGCATCCAAGTCTCCGGATTCGAGCCTGAAGCTTCTCCATTGTTTTCTCTTGCTTCTAACAATTAAAAAACAATATATTAACCTCAAAATCGGTCACAAACCCAAAGTTTAACACCAACACACAAATCCACTACAATTCTCACAATTCAAATCCAAGTTCATTCTCCAAATTTTCATTTTCGTACTTCCACAAAAACCCAGCAAAAATCAGCAATATAACCATCCAAAGCACTCTTAAACATGTTCAAAACACTACCCAAACATAGTATAACCATCATCCAACAAATCCTCACCCAAAACAGCCCCAAAACCTTACCAAGCACACTCCAAAACCCCCATTAAACCTAAATCCGGGAATCCTTATAAAACCCTTTAAAATTCACATATGTTGGACCTCATGGTTCATAAACAACTTATCTATCAACAATAAATCAAAAGCTTTGATAAAGAATCATAAAGCTTCAGCCTTTGACCAAAAACTTGAAAAACCCAAATTACAAAATACATAGTTTTAATGAAATCTAATGGTACCAAAATGTAGAGGCTGGCAAGGCCAAGTCAAAAATATATTTACCTTTCAAAAATCACAAACAAAGGGCAAGGGAGGTGATGGAATAGTGATTTGGAGAGGGAAGGGGTTTTTGACATGAATAGTGAAAAGGAAGAAGAAGATGAAGTAAAAGTTGTCTTTTAATATAAAGGGGGTTTTAAATTGAAAGACCATTTAATTAAACTTTTACCGTTAATGAGATGGCATTCTCATAAACTCTAAAATCCATGGGATTTGATCTCCAAATCAATTTAGGTCCAACATAAAATGTTTGATTTGAAAATACGAAGCCCAAATATTAATTTATTACTTTAATTATAAAGCCGAGACCGGAAACATTATTTTAATATTATTTTCACCCGACCCCCAAACCCGGGTGTTACAACTCTCCCCCACTTAAGGAAATTTCGTCCCCGAAATTTAGCGGACAAGAAGAGTCACTGAAACTGCTCCTCAACACTTCCCTTTTCTTATGCCCACAACATTCTAACCAACTCGATAGACTTATGACGCAACATTAGCTATCTGATGCTAAGATCTCAACAGGCTTTTCATTGCACGTCAATTTTAAACTCAACTCAATCTCTTCAACAACATAACACGGGACATATTTGATTCACACTTCTGAATCATAGATACACGGAACACATCACAAACCCCTTTCTAACACTGGTGGTAACCGCAACAGATAAACAACATAACTAGTCCAATTCACAATCTCATACGACACCGTTTGAATACTTGACCGATAACTTTCTCTGACTGATCATCTGACTCCAACAAGTAACCAAGCACTATGCAGACGTCTTCAAAAATCTAGTTGAAATCTCGAATCCCTATCGGCCACTATCGATTTCAAGACATTGTACAACTCACACTCTTGCTAAGGCACGACTCCTCCATCTTACACAAGGTACATGTAACGTGAACATGTATGAAATGAGTACACTCTGTGCAACTACCATTGTTTACTTATCTAAGTTCTCTCGGAGGAAATCAAAGGCGAATAAGACACAAGGTCCCTCTGATGTGACCACAACCAGCAAGAATTCCAATGAATTTCCTAGAGGTCCTATGACTCGTTCAAGAGCTAAAATGATTCAAGATGCTGTGGAAAGTTTGCTTTGCCAATGCTGGAAAATGAATGAAGAAATGACAACAACAATTAGATCTTGCAACATTTTGAGTTTGTTGGAAAGTTGAAATAAGTTGCATAAGAATTTGCATGAGTAGTTGCATAAGAATTTGCATGAGTAGTTGCATAATAGTTCATTCATTCCATGAGAATAAATATGCTTGTTTATGCATTTATGCAAGCACTTCATTTATGAAAATACTTCACCTATGTATGTGTTTCATTTAAGCATGTAGGTTCATTAATTAAACTAGTTCATTCATTGAACTTGTCCAATTAATTCTTTAAGTTTGCATAACATTTTTATCATATTTTGATTAATATTTTATGTGTTTTTAGTGTCATTATACGTTGGGATTAAGATGGAAACAATTGAAGACTTTTCATCTTCTTCAAGGAGACATGCCATCTTTATCACCATTCAAAGAGAGTCTTTTTGAATTCCATGGGGGATGAAGCATTTAGAAGACTTTATTATGCTTTTATTCAGCCAATAAAGTTGAGAAATAAAGAAAGGAAGTGGAAGAGACACATACACTTAGATGCAAACATGGGCAGATTCATTCCAAGTCATCTACATGCACTTTTAAGAGCCAAGCAAGTGGAATATCAAAGGATGCATCACTTGGACGTGTATAAGTCTTCATTCAAGCCTTATTATGTCCAAATTCATTCTAAATTACACAAATGGCTAGCCACACTTGATAGGATTGAAGACAAACCATTGAATGTCATAAATTGGAGCCTTAATGCATTGTTTTGTCCATTCAAATTCTAGGCTACCATGTACAATAAATAGGATGCTCATTTGCCTTTTTAAGGGACCTTTTTTTTGGGAGAAAAATATATGAGAGTGTTCTCTTCATTGTTCTTTAAGAACTTTATCGGCTTTCAAGCTAGTCTTGTGGCAAATTTTCCCTTTTCATTCCATTCTATTTATAGCGTTGGTTCCTAGCTTTCTAGCTAGCGGGTCACGTTCCACCATTCCACCATCACTTCCATTTGATTATATTGTTGGTTCTTAGCTCAATTATAGCTAAAGGGTCACAATCCAACCTTCTTCCATCATTTCACAAAGGGTAAGAACGTGTAAGGTTTGGGTCAACATTCACTATCTTGTTGGTTCTTCCTTGTTCCACACCGATTTTATTCCATATATCCATATCAACTTCTATCCATTTTTCCCCTTACATTTATCTTTCAAACCATAATCACCAACCATTCCAGCACCTATTAAAACAACAACTTTCACCATCTTCATTCCATATACATCACTTCCACACTCAAGTTTCAAGTTTGCAACTTCATACTAGAATCACGATCGGGCAACATCACATACGAATTTGGTCATCACACAACCGGATACGTATCATTTGGCATCAGAGCTATTTTGTTTTAGTAAATTAAGTGTTTCTCTCTCCCGGTTTGCATAAAAAAAAGAAAAAAAGAAAAAAAAGAAAAAAAAAAAGAAAAAAAGAGGAAGTTTGGTTGTTGTTGGTGTTACTCATTTCGGCAAATTATTATTTCCTATTGCCTTGTTATTTTCTAATCATTCTACTTTTCTACCTATAGCCTTTTTTTTTCTAAACCCTTTCTTTCAGCCAATTTCCACAAGCAAACTTGTTAAGCCTTGAGTAAGTTCTCTAAGGACTTTGATAGGAGAACAAGAGCGGTAAAAGGCAAGAGTGCACATCAAGGGTAAAAGCCATCCCGAGTGAAACACGAGTGTGAGTGTTTTCCTTGGAGTGTAACGGTGAGAATTTGTGCTAGTGAGGTTTATTAGTTAATTATGTCTCAAGATTCCGTGAGAAACACTATTGGTGCTAGTAATAATGTTAACATAGATGCAACTAACTCCAATCTTCAAGATATTATCCGAGAGATGGACAGGTTGTTGCAACAAAGGTTGGGGCCGATGCAAGAACGATTAGATCATTTGGAGGAAAGATCTCAACGAAGGCATAATTCAGATCACGAGGAAGAGTATGAGGGAGAGTTGGATGAAGAACTCATAGACGAGCGAGCCTCCCAGCAAAGTTTGAGGCGTCGAGAACCTAGGTACCAAAGAGCTTGGCCAAGAGTTGATGATAATCTTAGCAACATCAAAATAACCATTCCTTCTTTCCAAGGAAGAACGGATCCTGAAGCTTATCTTGCATGGGAAAAAAAAGTTGACCACATCTTTGAGTGCCACAACTACTCCGAGCTTAAGAAGGTAAAACTTGCAGCCATTGAATTTACAGATTATGCACTAATATGGTGGGATCAGTTGAGATCTAGCAGGAGACGCAATGGCGAACATCCAATTTCTACTTGGAATGAGATGAAGGCTGTTATGCGTAGGAGGTTCGTTCCAACTCACTATCATAGGGAGTTGTTCAACAAGCTTCAAAATCTCACCCAAGGTAACCGTACTGTTGAGGATTACTTCAAAGAGATGGAAGTAGCCATGATCCGAGCCAACATTGATGAGGATCGAGAAGCCACCATGGCCAGATTTCTATCTGGCCTTGATCCTAATATTGCGGCCACTGTTGAGTTGCAACATTATGTGGAGATCGAAGACATGGTTCATATGGCCATGAAGGTCGAGAGGCAACTCAAAAGGAAGGGCACAACTCGTGCCTATGGAGGCTCTTCTTCTAAATGGGGGCAGGGTACCTACAAACAGAAGGCATCCTTTACGCCTAATGAACGAAACGTTCCAACAAAGAGTGCCAAGCCTATTGCCGAAACTAGTAAGGGAAAGAGCACCGCTATGCCAGTTCGATCTCGTGATGTGCAATGCTTCAAATGCTTGGGGCACGGTCACATTGCTAGCCAATGTCCAAATCGCAACACAATGCTCATTCGAGAAGATGGAGAGATCGAAACTGACCAAGAGGAGGAAGAAGATGATGTTCCTATCCAAGAAGAAGAAGAGATGGAACATGCTGTAGATGGTGAGGTTCTTGTTGTGAAAAGAAGCCTAAGCGTGCAAGCCATAGAAGGAGAAGATCAACGCGAGAACATCTTCCATACTCGCTGCCATGTAAACGAAAAGGTATGCTTTGTCATTATTGATGGAGGAAGTTGTACTAATGTTGCTAGTACTTTGATGGTAGAGAAGCTTAGATTGGCAACAACAAAGCATCCTCATCCTTACAAGCTACAATGGCTCAATGATGGGGGAGAACTCAAAGTCACCAAGCAAGTTCTTGTGCCATTTTCCATTGGAAAATACAAAGACGAGGTGTTGTGTGATGTTGTACCAATGCATGCTAGCCATATCTTGTTGGGGAGACCGTGGCAATTCGATAAAAAGGCTATACATGATGGTTATACCAATCGTTACACTTTCACCCATCAAACCAAAAAAAATCACTTTAGCCCCTCTTTCACCAAAACAAGTCCATAAAGACCAAATCCACTTGAGATAGAGTTTCAAAACAGCCAAAGAGAAAGAAAAAGAGTTGAAATCCAAAGAGAGTGACAAAAATGAGGGAAAACAAACCATTCTTTTTGCAAGAGAGAAAGAGATCAAAAAGTGTTTGCTTTCAGAGAAATGGGCACTTGTAGTCATGTACAAGGAAAATCTTTTGAACACTAATGATCTTGATCCTGGTTTGCCATCTTTTATTGTCTCTTTATTGCAGGAATTTGAAGATTTGTTTCCGGAAGAGATTCCAAATGGGCTTCCACCAATTCGAGGAATAGAGCATCAAATTGATTTCATTCCCGGAGCCATCATTCCAAATCGACCATCATATAGAAGCAATCCGGAAGAAACTAAGGAGTTGCAAAGACAAGTATCCGAGTTAATGGAAAAAGGCTATGTGAGAGAGAGCCTTAGTCCATGTGCCATGCCGGTTTTACTTGTACCTAAGAAGGATGGAACTTGGCGTATGTGTGTGCACTGTCGAGCAGTGAACAAGATAACGGTAAAGTATCGTCATCCTATTCCTAGATTTGATGATATGCTTGATGAATTAAGTGGTTCTAACATCTTTTCTAAGATTGATCTTAAGAGTGGGTGCCACCAAATAAGAATACGAGAAGGAGATGAGTGGAAGACAGCATTCAAAACCAAGCAAGGTTTGTATGAGTGGTTGGTTATGCCCTTTAGCTTAACTAATGCACCAAGTACATTCATGAGGTTAATGAATCATATACTTCAACCATTCTTGGGTAAGTTTTGTGTGGTGTATTTTGATGACATACTTGTGTATAGCCAAACTTTGAATGATCATGCTCAACATTTAAGGTTAGTATTAGATGTTTTGCGAAAAGAAAAGTTGTATGCTAACCTACAAAAATGTACATTTTGCACTAACAAAGTTGTGTTCTTAGGTTTTGTTGTTAGTTCAAAGGGTTTGGAGGTTGATCAAGAAAAGATTAAAGCAATTGAGGAATGGCCGAGACCTACTAACATTAGTCAAGTGAGGAGTTTTCATGGACTTGCTAGTTTCTATCGTCGGTTTGTTCCCAATTTCAGCACCATAGCCGCACCTTTGACCGGAGTTATAAAAAAGAACTCTAGCTTCTTTTGGGGAGATGAACAAGAGAAGTCTTTTTGTTTGATTAAACAACTTTTAACCAATGCACCCTTATTATCTTTACCTGATTTTGATAAAGTTTTTGAAATTGAATGTGATGCATCAGGTTTAGGAGTTGGAGCTGTATTATCTCAAGAAGGACGTCCTATTGCATATTTCAGTGAGAAATTGAGTGGAGCAACTCTAAATTATTCAACTTATGACAAGGAGATGTATGCTCTCATAAGGGCATTAGAAACGTGGCAACACTATCTATGGCCTAAGGAGTTTATCATCCACACAGATCATGAGGCGCTGAAACACTTGAAGGGACAACACAAGCTTAATAAGAGACATGCCAAGTGGGTTGAATTCCTAGAAACATTCCCATATGTTATCAAATATAAGAAGGGTAAGGAAAATGTTGTTGTTGATGCTTTATCAAGAAGGTATACTCTTCTTAACCTTTTGGATTCTAGATTGGTAGGTTTTGCCTTAATCAAAGAGCTTTATGAATCTAATTATGATTTTGGTGAAATTTACAAAGCATGTGAAAAAGGAACATATGAGAAGTTTTGTAGGGTTGATGGCTATCTTTACAAGGAAGGAAAGCTTTGTATCCCTCAAGGATCCATTAGAGAATCGCTTATTAAAGAGGCCCATTGTGGAGGACTAATGGGACACTTTGGAGTGGCCAAAACGCACTCTATATTGCAAGAACATTTGCATTGGCCAAAGATGAAACGAGACGTGGAGAAGTGGTGTGAGCATTGCATCACATGTAAGAAGGCAAAGTCCAAAGTCATGCCCCATGGACTTTACACACCATTACCAATTCCAAATGCTCCGTGGGAGGATATTTCCATGGATTTTGTGCTAGGACTTCCACGCACAAGGAATAACAAAGATTCCATTTTTGTTGTAGTAGATAGATTCTCAAAAATGGCTCATTTCATTCCATGCAACAAGACTAATGATGCTTCCCATATTGCTAATCTGTTTTTTAGGGAAGTTGTGAGATTACATGGAGTTCCAAGAACTATTGTGTCTGATCGAGATGTGAAGTTCTTGAGTCACTTTTGGAGGACGTTATGGAGTAAGATTGGAACAAAGCTGTTGTTTTCTACAACTTGTCATCCACAAACGGATGGCCAAACTGAAGTTGTCAATCGTGTATTGTCCATGCTTCTTAGGACAATTATACGCAAGAAACTAAGGACTTGGGAAGAGGACTTGCCACATGTTGAGTTTGCATACAATCGCTCCATGCATTCCGCCACTAAATGTTCTCCATTTGAAGTGGTATATGGTTTCAATCCTTTGACCCCAATTGATTTGCTTCCTTTGCCTATTGATCAATTCAAAAATAAGGATGGGCAAAATAGAGCTCAATTTGTGAAGAAGCTTCACCAACAAGTGCGGGAGAACATTGAGAGGAGAACAAAGCAATATGAGCAGCAAGCTAACAAAGGGAGGAAACGAATAACTTTTGAACCCGGAGATTGGGTTTGGTTGCACTTGAGGAAAGAGAGGTTTCCAGCCCAACGCAAATCGAAACTTATGCCTCGAGGAGATGGTCCTTTCCAAGTGGTCAAGAGGATTAATGATAATGCTTATCAAATAGACCTTCCCGGTGAGTATAATGTGAGTGCTACTTTCAATGTTGCTGATCTATCCCCTTATGATGCAGGTGACGATTTGGGGGCAAATCGCTTTCAAGAGGGAGGGAATGATGTGACCACAACCAGCAAGAATTCCAATGAATTTCCTAGAGGTCCTATGACTCGTTCAAGAGCTAAAATGATTCAAGATGCTGTGGGAAGTTTGCTTTGCCAATGCTGGAAAATAAATGAAGAAATGACAACAACAATTAGATCTTGCAACGTTTTGAGTTTGTTGGAAAGTTGAAATAAGTTGCATAAGAATTTGCATGAGTAGTTGCATAAGAATTTGCATGAGTAGTTGCATAATAGTTCATTCATTCCATTAGAATAAATATGCTTGTTTATGCATTTATGCAAGCACTTCATTTATGAAAATACTTACTTATGTATGTGTTTCATTTAAGCATGTAGGTTCATTAATTAAACTAGTTCATTCATTGAACTTGTCCAATTAATTCTTTAAGTTTGCATAACATTTTTATCATATTTTGATTAATATTTTATGTGTTTTTAGTGTCATTATACGTTGGGATTAAGATGGAAACAATTGAAGACTTTTCATCTTCTTCAAGGAGACATGCCATCTTTATCACCATTCAAAGAGAGTCTTTTTGAATTCCATGGGGGATGAAGCATTTAGAAGACTTTATTATGTTTTTATTCAGCCAATAAAGTTGAGAAATAAAGAAAGGAAGTGGAAGAGACACATACACTTAGATGCAAACATGGGCAGATTCATTCCAAGTCATCTACATGCACTTTTAAGATCCAAGCAAGTGGAATATCAAAGGATGCATCACTTGGACGTGTATAAGTCTTCATTCAAGCCTTATTATGTCCAAATTCATTCTAAATTACACAAATGGCTAGCCAAACTTGATAGGATTGAAGACAAACCATTGAATGTCATAAATTGGAGCCTTAATGCATTGTTTTGTCTATTCAAATTCTAGGCTACCATGTACAATAAATAGGATGCTCATTTGCCTTTGTAAGGGACCTTTTTTTTGGGAGAAAAATATATGAGAGTGTTCTCTTCATTGTTCTTTAAGAACTTTATCGGCTTTCAAGCTAGTCTTGTGGCAAATTTTCCCTTTTCATTCCATTCTATTTATAGCGTTGGTTCCTAGCTTTCTAGCTAGCGGGTCACGTTCCACCATTCCACCATCACTTCCATTTGATTATATTGTTGGTTCTTAGCTCAATTATAGCTAAAGGGTCACAATCCAACCTTCTTCCATCATTTCACAAAGGGTAAGAACGTGTAAGGTTTGGGTCAACATTCACTATCTTGTTGGTTCTTCCTTGTTCCACACCGATTCTATTCCATATATCCATATCAACTTCTATCCATTTTTCCCCTTAAATTTATCTTTCAAACCATAATCACCAACCATTCCAGCACCTATTAAAACAACAACTTTCACCATCTTCATTCCATATACATCACTTCCACACTCAAGTTTCAAGTTTGCAACTTCATACTAGAATCACGATCGGGCAACAACACATACGAATTCGGTCATCACACAACCGGATACGTATCACCCTCAAATATATTACCCACTTTCTTTAAGAATCTTCCATGGATGTAACAAACTAGAAGAAAACTGGTGCTCGGCCTTGACACGCTGGCAAACTACACACTTACTCTCATACTGAACCACATCATTAATCAACTCAATCAAGAAGTACCCATCTTTCAACCCACGATACATCTTCATACTACTTAGATGCAATACAAATGAATTGCCGTGTGCTTCGGCCAAAACAATACGTCTCAGAACACTATGTCATTCGGCACAACTATTCTATCTCTAAAATGCAAAACTCTATCATCTCTAAAATTGTATTCGGAAGGTCTTCCTTCTGCTATGTCTTGCAACTGTTTCTCTTTAAGTATTCTGACTCAATGTAGGTTTAACTCGATACTCGGCCATCGAACCATTATCATTTGATAAACTGAATTCGGCAGATATAGCTCGCAACTCAAATATAGCTCAGCAAAAACAACTCGAAGCATCGGTTACTACATTAACTCTCTTCGGATGGTACTCAATCTTTAGATTATGGTCTTCAAGCAGTTCTGACAACTTATGTTGTTCAAGTTTCAACCCTTCCTAAGTCGTCAAATATTTCAAGTTCTGATGATATGTATATACTGTGCATTTCTTACTATACATGCTTTGTCTCTAAGTCTTCGAAGCAATTACAACTGCAGTTAACTCTATGTCTCGCGTCAGATAATTCTTTTCATGTACTTCCTACTGCCTCGAGGAATAGGCCACAATCTTCTGTCTTGCATAAGCACACAACCTAACCCTACATGTAATGCATCATTATGGTTCACAAATTCTTTCTATGATATAGGTGTTGCGTGTAAAATAGTCTATCGCAATGGTAGTGCAAGTATACACGACGCAAGTAGTAAAGTGATACGAAGTATCGGATATCGTCTCCACAGGGATTGGGCTAATAGCTTCACCCTAATTCACTGCACGAAAGTAAAGAAAATATTTTAGAAAGTTGTCACGAAAATAATAAAGTAAACGTAAATAAAAGAGTAGAAATATCAAGATAGAGAGAATTGGCTGGTATTGAATTGCTTAGTAGTGCAGGTATTGTAGAGTTTAGGAAATCCAGTTCTGTCGTCGCGCCCGTCGCGGCAGCAGTCCGTTGATTATCGCGGCAGTAAACCCTCAACTCAGTACTTCAAGTTTGGCAAGAATCCCATATGTGCCTTGGCCTATCCCTAGGTCCAAGTCTGTCGATGATCACGTCTTTGATGATACCTCCCGGCGTGAATCGAACGATGAACACCGATGTGTATGAATTCTTCTTTAGCCACTTAACCTCGTCCTATCCCTAGGCTCGAGACAGTTCAACTATAAACTAGAGAACTTGCTCTTATTTCTTTCGTATACTTAACTCTCCCGATGCTAAGTAAATAGATAACCTCACAATGCTCTCCCGATGCTCTTGCAAGATATTAATAACCAAAATAAGAGAACTTGAAGTTTATTTTATTGAACTTGAAAATTCCTAAAACAAAACAACCCTTGCAACTACTTTACAAATCAACCCGTGGCCCTAGGAAGGATTTAGAACATGATGTGGGAGGAAAAACGACTAGAGTTTGGGAAGGAGGCTAGGGTAATCGGTTATGTCCCCTAGGTTAAAATACATGCCCTTATATAAGCTTTGGGCTCAAGTTATCTAAAATAGCAAGAATACAACTTTAAATAAAAGTATGATTCTAATAAAGACTAAATCTTCAAGGAATCTACTTTCCAGCCGTCATCTTCTTGCTTGGGATTTTCTCTCCTTGAACTTTGGGCTTGACATTCCTTTTGATCTGGGGCTTGGAAAAATATGCGGTTTTCACACGATAGACGGGCTGAATTTTCTCTATCTATCGAGGTCCACTTTGCTTCTTCTCCTCAAAATTGTTGTCGTCCTTTGCTGTCACGGCAGCACCGTGACAGCATCGTCCTCTTTGTCTACTTGTCCAGTTCAGCTCTTCTGCTTCACTTCCCCGCGCCTGCCCTTTCCGTCTGCTACGGCAGCAACCTGCAAAAACAGCCATTCTTAGTAGAATCTGTGCCTTTTAATATATTTGTGATGTTTTGCTGTAAACTAACCTAAATGCAATGAATAATGCTTGAATGCAGCAGAAATATGGGTTAAATAGGGTGTAAATAATAGAACTTTTACACACTCAACACACCCCCAAACTCAAGTTTTTGCTTGCCCTCAAGCAACTAAGACCTAAAAGAAAAAAGAAATATTTTTGTTTTGGCTTTCAAACAGTGAACTTTCCCTTACCCGTCGTCCGTTCCCTATGACGGCAGCAACCTGTCGGATAATTTAGGATCTGTCCGAAATCTCACTATAGTCCTCGTGCAGTGTTTGCATGCTTGTGAACAGTTATATGCCAAGACTCTCTTAGTTTCACTAGAATATTCAACTCTTAACTCGAATTTTTATGCCAAAGTTTATCTTTTGAATGCACTTTTTCATGCTTCTTTGATTTTTTTTGTTTTGACTCGATTTCTCTATTTTTTTAAGCTAAAGTTTTACTAGAGCCAGTTTTAGGCACCTCTAGTTAACTTCCTAGAGCCGGTTTCGGGCACCTCTAGGACTGTTGAGTCTCTTTTGCTAAACGTCTTTCCTAGAGCCAGTGTTAGGCACCTCTAGGGGCTATTCAAGTGCTAAGTTTCCTATTCTAGTTTGGCTAAAAGAAATCTAAGCAGTATAACAGTCACAAATGGTGTTTAAGTTTTCAGAACTATAGAAAGGCTCTAAACTTCTCCTTAAACTATCCTAAAGTTACTGCCACGACAGAGCTGTCACGACAGGTAAGTTCAGTTCACAGTTTTCAGCCAAAATTTTCAATATTTTCAGTTTTTTTAAGAGAAAAATAACTAAGTAAAAGACACAAAATTTAATTAAGATGTAATCCATTAAAATGGAGGGTTGCCACCCCCAAACTCGAGGGTTGCATTGCCCTAAATGCAAATGACAAAATAAAAATAAAAACATATGAAGGCAGTGCATCACAAAATATAAATGGCAAGCAGCAATAATAAGATAAGAAACTTAAATTTAGGCGTTGTCTTCGCTGCTGCTGCTGAGGCGGATCTGGCGGCGGATTTTGGCTCTTGGGGCGGGCTAGGGTGGTTGCTGGAGAACCTGAATATCAGAGCTGCTGCCGCTGCTGTCACTGCTGCTGCTGGCCTTTGGCAGAGTGTTCTTATCTGCCATTCTTTTCTACCTCTTTACCGGTACAGATTCCTCTGAATAGAGGGTTCATTTTCACTGTCTGCCCAAACAGAGGATGAGGAGAACCCAACAACAAAGGCAGCAAGGTCATCCGATGGCACTGGTCGCTTGGTTCCTCAAGCAGATGGTTCGGCATGAGTGCTGCCGGCTACTATCAGGGTAGGCGATGGTATGGAGGCGGCAGATGGTGTTTGTGGGGTAGCAGCATGTGTAGGTGTGTGGACAGGTGTGGTGGCAGTGAAGTAATGGGCAGGGAAAGTGGGGAAAACAGCATCAGGGAAATTTAAAGTATTTTGAATAAAATTTACCGTAGATGCGGTGAAGTCTCTGATGAATGTCATGAGGCCCAACTGTCTTTCCTCCATCTTTTGAATGGCATCTAGGATCTTATTGGAGGAGTCTGTCGGAGCAGCTGCTACGGTGGCAGGTTCAGGATTTTGATGCTCTGATGATTCAACTATGGCAGCAGCGGGGTTGACTGATGATAGAGGGGTGGCCACGGTCAGCTTCATGAGGCTGAGGATATTCTCTTCCATCCAACCTCGTCCTTTGACTATTGAATCAGTGTGGGCTTCTGGCACGTTGTGGCCGCGGCATAGGGACGTGATGAGGTAGGGAAGGAAAAGGAGGCCCGTCGATCGATGTGCACTTTCCAAAATACTCTCTCGAATATAACTACCCACATTAATGGGTCATTCATTTAAAATATAGTGTATTAAGGCTAACCTTTGCTGGTCGACGGTTGTATGATGTGAGGACGACATGATCCTCTTTTTGATGAAGGCATTCCATAGTTTTGCCTCCGGCAGCAGCTGACTCCGCTTCACCGTGTGTGGATTTTTCCGGCTGGTATTCCATTCAGTTCCCACTGCCATCAGTTCTGTCATGACAGCGTCATAGGCAGCATCATCCAATGTGTCGAGGAACTGCTGGTGTGCGTCATCATTGGGGCCTATGTAGAGCCATATAAGGAGTTGATGTGCTCAGCTGTAAACGGTACCTCTTTCCCTCTTTAGCCACTTAACCATGTCCTATCCCTAGGCCTGAGATAGTTCAACTATAAACTAGAGAACTTGCTCTTATTTCTTTCGTATACTTAACTCTCCCGATGCTAAGTAAATAGATAATCTCACAATGCTCTCTTGATGCTCTTGCAAGATATTAATAACCAAAATAAGAGAACTTGAATTTTATTTTATTGAACTGAAAATTCCTAAAACAAAAAAACCCTTGCAACTACTTTACAAATGAACCCGTGGCCCTAAGGGGAATTTAGAACATGATGAGAGGATGAAAACGGCTAGGGTTTTGGGAAGAAGGCTAGGGTGATCGGTTATCGGTTATCTAGCCCTGTAGGTTAAAATACATGCCCTTATATAAGCTTTGGGCTCAAGTTATCTAAATTAGCAAGAATACAACTTTAATTGAAAGTATGATTCAAATAAAGACTAAATCTTCAAGGAATCTACTTTCCAGCCGTCATCTCTTTGCTTGGGATTTTCTCTCCTTGAACTTTGGGCTTGACATATCTTTTGATCTGGGGCTTGGAAAAATATGAGGTTTTCACACGACAGACGGGCTGAATTTTCTCTATCTGTCGAGGTCTACTTTGCTTCTTCTCCTCAAAATTGCTGTCGTCCTCTGCTGTCACGGCAGCAACCATGGTAGCATCGTCCTCTTTGTTTGCTTGTCCAGTTCAGCTCTTCTACTTCACTGCCCAGCGCCTGCCCTTGCCGTCTGCTACGGTAGCAACCTGCAAAAACAGCCATTCTTAGTAGAATCTGTGCCTTTTAATATATTTGTGATGTTTTGCTGTAAACTAACCTAAATGCAATGAATAATGCTTGAATGCAGCAAAAATATGGGTTAAATAGGGTGTAAATAATAGAACTTTTACACATTCAACACACCCCCAAACTCAAGTTTTTGCTTGCCCTCAAGCAACTAAGACCTAAAAGAAAAAAGAAATATTTTTGTTTTGGCTTTCAAACAGTGAACTTTCCCTTACCCGTCGTTCGTTCCCTATGACGGCAACAACCTGTCGGATAATTTAGGATCTTTTCGGAATCTCACTATAGTCTTCGTGCAGTGTGTGCATGCTTGTGAACAGTTATATGCCAAGACTCTCTTAGTTTCACTAGAATATTCAACTCTTAACTCGAATTTTTATGCCAAACATTATCTTTTTGAAGGCACATTTTCATGCTTCTTTGATTTTTGTTTTGACTCGATTTTTCTATTTTTCAAGCTAAAGTTTTACTAGAGCCAGTTTTAGGCACCTCTAGTTAACTTCCTAGAGCCGGTTTCGGGCACCTCTAGGGCTGTTGAGTCTCTTTTGCTAAACTTCTTTCCTAGAGCCAGTGTTGGGCACCTCTAGGGGCTATTCAAGTGCTAAGTTTCCTATTCTAGTTTGGCTAAAAGAAATCTAAGCAGTATAACAGTCACAATGGTGTTTAAGTTTTCAGAACTATAAAAAGGCTCTAAACTTCTCCTTAAACTATCCTAAAGTTACTGCCACGACAGAGCTGCCACGACAGGTAAGTTCAATTCACAGTTTTTAGCCAAAGTTTTCAATTTTTTTTAGAAAAATAACTAAGTAAAAGACACAAAATTTAACTAAGATGTACTCCATTAATATGGAGGGTTGCCACCCACAAACTCGAGGGTTGCATCGTCCTCAATGCAAATGACAAAATAAAAATGAAAACAAATGAAGGCAGTACATTACAAAATATATATGGCAGGCAGCAATAAGAAGATAAGAAACTTAAATTTTAATCACTGTCTTCACTGCTGCTGCTGAGGCGGATCTGGCGGCGGGTTCTGGTTCGCGGGGCGGGCTGGGGTGGTTGCTAAAAAACCTGAATATCAGAGCTGCTGCCGCTACTGTCACTGCTGCTGCTGACCTTCGACAGGTTCCTCTAAATAGAGGGTTCATCGTCACTGTCTGCCCAAACGGAGGAGGAAGAGAACCCAGCAACAAAGGCAACAAGGTCATCTGATGGCACTGGTCGATTTGTGCCTCGAGCAGATGGTTCGACATGAGTGCTGGCGGCTGCTGTCGGGGCAGGCGATGGTATGGAGGCGGCAGATGGTGTTTATGGGGTAGCAGCATGTGTAGGTGTGTGGACATGGGTGGTGACAGTGAAGTAATGGGCAGGGAAAGTGGGGAAAACAACATCAGGGAAATTTAAAGTATTTTGAATAAAATTTACCGTAGATGCGGTGAAGTCCCTAATGAATGTCATAAGGCCCAATTGTCTTTCCTCCATCTTTTGAATGGCTGCTAGGATCTGATTGGAGGAGTCTGTCGGAGCAGCTGCTGTGGCGGCAGGTGCAGGATTTGGCTGCTCTGATGATTCAGCTGTTGCGGCAGCGGGGTTGAATGATGATAGAGGGGTGGCCACGGTCAGCTCCATGAGGCTAAGGATATTCTTTTCCGTCCAATCACGTCCTTTCTCTAATAAATCGGTGTCGGCTTCCGGCACATTATGGCCGCGACATATGGACGTGATGAGGTAGGGGAGGAAAAGGAGGCCCATTGGTCGATGTGCACTTTCCAAAATACTCTATCGAATATAACTACCCACATTAATGGGTCGTTCATTTAAAATAGAGTGTATTAAGGCTAACCTTTGCTGGTCGACGGTTGTATGGTGTGACAACGGCATGATCCTCTTTTTGATGAAGGCATTCCATAGTTCTGCCTCCGACAGCAGCTGACTCCGCTTCACCGTGTATGGATTTTTCCAGCTGGTATTCCATTCAGTTCCCTCTGCCGCCAGTTCTGCCATGACAGCGTCATAGGCAGCATCATCCAATGTGTCGAGGAACTGCTGGTGTGCATCATCATTGGGGCCTATGTAGAGGCCATATAAGGAGTTGATGTGCTCAGCTGTAAATGGCACCTCTTTCCCTCTAACACTCACTACTGTCGCCGTTTTGCTGCTGATGGCAGCATAAAATTCTCTCACCAGCGTCTCGTTCATCTCCTCTGGTTGCTCCACAAATGTTTGCCATAATAGAGCTCTAATCTTCCTGGCTATGAAAGGCTTGAGGCCCAGATTCTTTGCCTTTGGTGTATAGATGAAGCCTCGTTCTTCCCACAGGTCTCTGGTTGCAAAGGAATGTGGGGGAGTTGCTGCCGGCGAGGAAGTAGAGGCAGCACTGCGTCGGGTTTTTCTGGAAGACATATTAGTGCAAGGGTTGTGAAAAGTAAATGAAAGCAAATGAAAACTGAAGGGGGAGAGCAAGTAAGAAAGGTAAAAGTGAGTGAAAATGAAAATGAAATAGGGTTTTATAGAAGAGGAATTGCTGCCCGTTGAAACTGTAACGACATGCGCGAGTAACGGGGCGGCTGTTGAACTTTAGCTTGTCTGACGCTTCTGTTACGCGTCTGACACACGTTTCCGCGTCTGTTACGGGTCTGACACACGTTTCCGCGTCTATCGTGACAGTATGGTGACAACCTGTATTTTCCGCATCTGTCGCGACAGCTATAACAACAGGCTTCAATATTGGGCTTTGTTGGGCTGATGGATGGATGGTGGGCTGAGTTCACTTTTCCTGTTCTTCTTGATGCCAGGTGGGGCATCTCCTAAGGTAACCACTTCCTGCATTCTTGGGGCTTCAGTCCCCTGATAATGCTTGAGGCGCTGTCCGTTGACTTTGAATTGGTGCACGTCTTTTAATGATCGGATTGTGATGGCACCATGGGGAAAAACTTGTATGACTTGGAATAGGCCTGACCATCTAGATTTCAGTTTCCCTGGGAAAAGTTTCAGTCTAGAATTGAACAACAATACAAGTTGCCCTGGGCAGAACTGTCGTGGCAGCAACTTCCTGTCATGCCAGTTCTTAGTTTTCTCCTTGTAGATTCTTGCATTGTCGTAGGCCATTGTCCGTATTTCTTCAATTTCGTTCAGATCTAACAGCCTTTTCTGTCCTGCCCTGTCCAAGTCCATATTTACTGCCTTGATTGCCCAGTATGCTCTGTGCTCTATCTCGACAGGTAGATGACATGTTTTCCCATAAATCTATCGGTATGGAGACATGCCCAATGGAGTCTTAAAAGCTGTCCAATATGCCCATAATGCATCATTGAGGAGTAAAGACCAATCTTTCCTAGTTGGCTTAACCATCTTTTCAAGAATGTTCTTAACTTCCCTATAAGATATTTCAGCTTGTCCATTGGTTTGTGGGTGATATGCTGTCGCGATCCGATGCTTGACACCATATTTATTTCAAGGCGGCAGCAATAACCCTATTGTCGAAATGTCTCCCTTCATCACTGATAATCGCCTCAGGGATGCCAAACCTAGAAAAAAAATGTTTTTGTGTAAAAATCTTTGGACTGTCTTGGAATCATTCTTTTGAGTGGCGATAGCTTCAACCCACTTAGAGACATAATCTACTGCCAGGAGGATGTATAGATTTCCACATGAAGATGGAAAATGTCCCATAAAATCAATCCCCCAAACGTCGAAGATTTCGACTTCTAGAATGTTCTGCAGTGGCATCTCGTTTCTCCTTGAGATGTTTCCTGTCCTTTGGCACATGTCACAACTCTTGTAGAAGATTTGTGCATCTTTATACAGTGACGGCCAGTAAAACACTCACTGCAGCACCTTGGCAGCAGTTTTGTTACCTCCTAAGTGACCTCCATACTGTGAAGCATGGCAGTGATGAAGAATGTCTTCTTGCTCTTCTTGTGGTACACACCTCCTTATAACCTGATCTGCACAGATTTTGAAAAGAAGAGGTTCGTCCCAATAATAATGCCTAACATCATTTTGAAACCTCTTCCTGGCTTGATAATTAAGATCAGAAGGAATTATTCCTCTAACTAAGAAATTAACGAAATCTGCATACCAGGGGAGTTCAGAAGACTTACATGCCGCCATGGCTGTCGCGGCAGTGATTGCGGCAGCAAAGAGCTACTCATATGGGAAGGTCTCCAGTATGTTTGTCTCATCTATTGGTAGACTCTGTCCCTTCTCCAACCTTGACAAGTGATCTGCCACCTGATTTTCTATCCCTTTTTTGTCCTTGATTTCAAGGTCGAATTCTTGCAATAGCAGGATCCACCGTATCAATCGAGGTTTTGCATCCTTTTTCGCAAACAGATACATCAGTGCAGAATGGTCTGTGTGCACTATTACCTTCATCCCAAGTATGTAAGAACGAAACTTGTCAATGGAGAACACCACAGCTAATAACTCCTTTTCTGTGGTGGTATAATTTACTTGGGCGTCATTCAGTGTCTTGCTGGCATAGTATATGACATGAAATAACTTGTCTCTCCGCTGCCCAAGTGCCGCCCCGACAGCATAGTCACTAGCATCACACATGATCTCAAATGGCTGTGTCTAGTCTGGTGGCTGTACTATTGGGGCTATTACCAGTTTTTCCTTCAAAACCTTGAATGCTTCAGTATATTCTTCATTAAAGTCAAAGGGTCTGTTCTGCTCCAAAAGATGGCATAGAGGCTTGGTGATTTTTGAGAAATTTGTAATGAATCTATGATAAAAACCAGCATGTCCCAAGAAACTTCTAATACCCTTGACTGTGGTCGGCGGCGGCAGCTTCTCGATCACTTCTATTTTAGCCCTGTCGACTTCTATCCCACGGCAGCTAATCTTATAGCCAAGGACTATCCCTTCATCCACCATAAAGTGGCACTTTTCCCAATTAATGACTAGGTTTGCTTTTTCACATCTTTCAAGTACCTTTTGTAGATTGCCTTGGAAGCTCTCAAAATCGTCCCCAAAGACTGAAAAATCATCCATAAATATTTCAAGGAAGTCCTCTACCATATCAGAGAATATGGCCATCATGCACCTTTGGAAGGTGGCGGGTGCATTGCATAATCCAAATGGCATTCTCCTAAAAGCATACGTTCCGTAGGGGCATGTGAAGGTTGTATTTTCTTGATCCTCTGGTGCGATCACAATTTGATTATAACCTGAATAACCATCAAGAAAACAATAGTAAGGTTTACCCGCTAATCTATCAAGCATTTGATCAATAAAGGGTAAAGGAAAGTGGTCTTTTCAGGTGGCTTTGTTAAGCTTCCGATAGTCCATACAAACCCTCCAACCGGTCACAGTCCTAGTTGGGATTAACTCATTGTTTTCATTGGTCACCACGGTCATTCCTGCTTTCTTGGGAACGCATTGCACCGGGCTCACCCATTTGTTGTCGGAGATGGCGTAAATAATATCATCATCTAACCATTTGATTATCTCTTTACGAACCTCTTTCATCGCATGGTTTAGCCGCCTTTGAGCATCTATAGTCGGCTTATGATCTTCCTCTGAAAGGATTTTATGCATGCATAACGCCGGACTAATGCCTTGAATATCGGCTATCGTCCATCCAATTGCCATCTTGTGCTGCCGAAGCATCCCTATTAGCTGACGTTCCTGTTCCTGTGGTAGCTTAGAAGAGATAATTACGGGCAACGTATCATTTGAACCAAGAAAAGCATATTTTAGCTGCCCTGGCAGGGGCTTCAGTTCTAAGGCAGAGGGCTCAACAGTAGATGGCTTTTGAATTGCATGGTTATCCGAAGTATAATTTAAAGGTTCGAATAACTTATCTGGACGATCGCCTATCCAGTTTACCTCCTCTTGATCTTTAGTATCAGATGTATCGGAGTTAGAGGAGTTGTTGTCGTCGGTGCTGTCGTGATAGCCCTATAGGTGGCTGCCGAGGCAGTGACCAATTTTGATGTCGTGACAGCCCGACCTGATGCAGGGTTGATCAAGGGTAACTTCAGTGATAGCCTTGCATTCCTCGTCTGCATCAGAATGCTTCATAGCTTGGAGAACATTCAACTTAATTTCTTGATCGTTTACTCTCATGGTGAGTTCTCCTTTTTCCACATCAATCAATGATCTTCCCGTGGCTAAGAAGGGTCGCCCGAGGATGATTGGTGCGTTTTCATCTGCTTCACAATCTAAAACAAGAAAGTCAGCAGGAAAAATAAATTTATCCACTCTTACAAGAATATCTTCGATTTTTCCTTCCGGATGCACGTAAGAGCGGTCTGCCAGCTGCAGAATTACTGTCGTGAGCCGCACCTTTCCAATACCTAATTTTTGAAAAACAGATTTTGGCATTAAATTAATACTAGCACCAAGATCACAAAGTGCCTTACCCACATATTTGTCTCCGATTACACAAGGTATGATGAAGCTCCCAGGATCCTTCTTTTTCTGGGGTGGCTGCCGATGAAGAATACTCATGCAACCTTCTGTCATCTTTACCGTTTCAAACTCCCCAAGTTTAGATTTCTTGGACATGACATCCTTGAGAAATTTGGCATAACCGGGCATCTCCCTAATGGCATCCAACAGCGGAATATTAATATGAACCTGTTTAAAAATATCATAATTCTTTTTGAGCTGAGATTCTTGTTTTGCTTGTTGTAACCGTTGAGGAAAAGGAGGTGGGGACGATAATCAGCAATACGTCCTTCCCACTGCATACGAATCTGAGGAGGTTTAGGTTCATCATTTTGCTCCTCTGTCGCTTCTGCTGTCGTGACAGGCTCATCGGCAGCAGTCTGTTTGTTACCTGTCGAGGCAGCTTCCTCGGCAGGTTTGTCCAAGGCTGGTTTCCTTACTGTTTCAGCTTCCTTTTTCGGCCCTGGTAATTTCTTCCCACTCCTAGTAGTAATGGCCTTACATTGCTCATGTGTGGGCTGCCTAGAATTTTTAGTATTACTAGGGAATCCTCCAGTCTGCCTTGGTTTGATGTGTTGGGAAACCTGACCCATTTGTGTCTCCAAAGATTTCAGAGTAGCTTCATGATTTTTCATCCGCATCTCTGTTTTATCCATGAATGTCTCTGTTTTCTTGACAAACTGATTCATATTCTCAATATAAGTACCTGTCTGAGACATAAAAGTGGCCAGAGTCGGTTCTAGTATACTGCTCGTGGCAGCTGGTGGCCGTTGTTGCGGCGGCAGTTGCGGTGGCAGTTGCGGCGGCAGTTGCTGTCGCGTCAGCAATCTAGGTCCTCCCTGATTCTGATTGTGTGCTTGAGGATTCAGGGCATTATTAGGATTACTCCAAGAAAACTTGGGATCCTTTCTTCAGTTGGGATTATAGTTGTTGGAGTTGTAATTCGGCTTATAGTTTCCAACATATTTTCCCTCTTCTAACTGTATAGGACACTCATCCGAACTATGATTTCCCTCACAGATTTCACATACCTCCTCAACAGCAAACCCATGTTGTGCATCATCATTCAATAACCTTTCCATTGCTTTAGTAAGGAATGCTACATGTGATTTCATCCTGCTGTCGGCTTCATAATCCTTGACAGCTAATACCCGTTTACCCCCTCTTCTTGCTGTCGGAAACTGCTCCTCATTCTTAGCCAGATTTTTCAATACTTGCATTGCCTCGTCCGGATCTTTATCCAATAATAGTCCATTTGCTGCTGAATCAATTCGAATACGAGTTTGTAAGTTGGCAGCATTATAAAACTTAGTTACCTGATTCTAGACGGGGAATCCATGCATTGGGCAGTTCCGTAGAAGAGTAGTAAATCTGTCCCAGGCTTCGTGCATCGGCTCGTCATCTTCCTGTTGAAAAGTAGCAATTTCATTACGTAATCGCTCAGATAAATACGAAGGATTAAAACGAGATAAAAATTCACGAGATAAATTTGCCCAAGTTCTAATTGAACCCGGCGTAAGTTTATTCCACCAAGTCTTTGCTCTGTCCCTTAATGAATGGGGAAATAACCGAAGCATCAGTATCTCAGGATTAACTCCTGGCAGTCTAAACGAACCACAAATCTCCTGGAATGTTTTTAGATGCTCCCTAGCATCCTCTATAACAGCACCCCTGAATTGACCAATATTGTTGATCATACTAAACATAACAGGTTTTAGCTCGAAGTTGTCAACATCTATGTCCGGCAGCGTGGTTTCCAGTTCTATATGATTGTGCAACATGTAGTCACGACAGGACCGTCGTCCGGCAGCGACAGTAGGGTTGCCGGCGGGCGGTATAATATCGCCGACAGGCGGGTCGTTACCATTGTGGGCCATCTTCTCTAGCTGTTCCTCAAGATACTCGTTCCTGGCTAGTAAGTGACGAATTTGTTTCTTGAGATTGAATGAACGTTCGATTTCCGGATCTAATTGATACTCAGGATCTTTACCTCGATTCGATCTGCGCATAAAGAAGAAACCTTGTGAAAAGCAAGAGTTGAATGCACCAAAGAAAAACAGAAAAATAAAAAATAAAAATAAAAACAAAAATAAAAACGAAAAGTGCAATAAAAAAAGGTTGAGTTATGTTGCCAATCCCTGGCAACAGAGCCAAAAACTTGTTGCGTGTAAAATAGTCTATCGCAATGGTAGTGCAAGTGTACACGACGCAAGTAGTAAAGTGATACGAAGTATCGGATATCCTCTCCACAGGGATTGGGCTAATAGCTTCACCTTAATTCACTACACGAAAGTAAAGAAAATAATTGAGAAGTTGTCACGAAAATAATAAAGAGTACGTAAATAAAAGAGTAAAGATATCAAGATAGAGAGAATGGGCTGGTCTTGAATTGCTTAGTAGTGCAGGTATTGCAGAGTTTAGGAAATCCAGTTCTGTCGTCGCGCCCGTCACAGCAGCACCTGTCGCGGCAGCAGTCCGTTGATTGTCGCAGCAGCAGACCCTCAACTCAGTACTTCAAGTTTGGCAAGAATCCCAGATATGCCTTGGCCTATCCCTAGGTCCAAGTCTGTCGATGATCACGTCTTTGATGATACCTCACGGCGTGAATCGAAGGATGAACACCGATGTGGATGAATTCTTCTTTAGCCACTTAACCTCGTCCTATCCCTAGGCCCGAGATAGTTCAACTATAAATTAGAGAACTTGCTCTTATTTCTTTCGTATACTTAACTCTCCCGATGCTAAGTAAATAGATAACCTCACAATGCTCTCCCGATGCTCTTGCAAGATATTAATAACCAAAATAAGAGAACTTGAAGTTTATTTTATTGAACTGAAAATTCCTAAAACAAAACAACCCTTGCAACTACTTTACAAATCAACCCGTGGCCCTAAGGGGAATTTAGAACATGATGAGAGGATGAAAACGGCTAGGGTTTTGGGAAGAAGGCTAGGGTGAGCGGTTATCGGTTATCTGCCCTCTAGGTTAAAATACATGCCCTTATATAAGCTTTGGGCTCAAGTTATCTAAATTAGCAAGAATACAACTTTAATTGAAAGTATGATTCTAATAAAGACTAAATCTTCAAGGAATCTACTTTCCAGCTGTCATCTCCTTGCTTGGGATTTTCTCTCCTTGAACTTTGGGCTTGACATATCTTTTGATCTGGGGCTTGGAAAATATGAGGTTTTCACACGACAGACGGGCTGAATTTTCTCCATCTGTCGAGGTCCACTTTGCTTCTTCTCCTCAAAATTGCTGCCGTCCTCTGCTGTCACGGCAGCAACCATGGCAGCATCGTCCTCTTTGTTTGCTTGTCCAGTTCAGCTCTTCTGCTTCACTGCCCAGCGCCTGCCCTTGCCGTCTGCTACGGCAGCAACCTGCAAAAACAACCATTCTTAGTAGAATCTGTGCCTTTTAATATATTTGTGATGTTTTGCTGTAAACTAACCTAAATGCAATGAATAATGCTTGAATGCAGCAAAAATATGGGTTAAATAGGGTGTAAATAATAGAACTTTTACACACTCAACACATATTAAGCCTAAGTGAGCACTCACATATCATGTAAGATAAAGGACCAGCGATCGATAACATCTACGGACTCAATTGCTTAAATTACGCATTTAGGGACCAAAATGTAATTTTTTAAATTAAAGGGACTTCACTAATTTTAGGATTACCAATCTGAAATTAATCATGTTACATGCTTCTCTATCAAGTTTCAGCTTAAAAAGACATTCCAAGCTCAAGCAATTGCATCCACAACATTTAGGATTAAAACGTAAAGCATGAAAACTCAAAGCAATTCAAATCAGCATCCAACGGTCAACTATATCGTAACACCTACTCACCAAACAGAAACGTGCATATCGAAACGGTGTTGACCGTTTCGGTACGCGGGTACGTTCCGAGACCAGTACCGAAACAAGGCACTCCAGTAGTCAAACTGTTTCGAAACAACTTCAACCGTTTCGAAACACTAAGACTATTACAGGCCCCCGTTTCGAAACAATTGAGGGTGTTTCGATACACCTTGCCCGGAAACAATAGATATAGCTAGTTTTTCACCCTTTAACCCATTCAAACATGCGTCAAAGATTCCCAAATCATACCAGCAAACCATTTTACAATTAAGGAACATATTTAGGACTCTCTAGCACAAGCATGAGATAAAACGCAAAATCACATAGTCTAAAGGCATGCTCCCTAATCTCAAAACCAATATAAACAATACAACCTCAAACCAAACATTTAAGGAAACTTACAACCCAAAAAAGCCAACATAAACAAGCCACAAACTTAGGGAGTTCAAACATATCTCCCAAATACAACCTTGGTTTCCCATTGCCATTATATCAAAACTAAAGTGCATGAAAACATCACCATACATGAGCTTGTACTTCCTTTGATGTTCTTATCCTCCTTGATGCCCGGAAACACTTCAATTATCTGCATTATTGGTAAAAGAGAGCGTAAGCACAAATGCTTAGTGAGGCATGCTCTAAAGAAAACAACCACAATAATGCATATCTCGAAAACACTTTCTCAAAAGATTTTTAACAACATGCTCATTCTATCTCATGCTTGAAAACCATTCAAAGCAACTGCTCATTAAAAACACATGTACCTTCATTCTATCTCAGGCATTTAAACCAATGCAAAACTCATGGCAAAGCCATACTCATGCTTATAACACCAAAGCATTTCATATACAAATCTCATATGCATTTCTCATAGCATAAATCATTTCATCAAAGGTACATGTGAATCAAAAACCATTTCATATTTTATATTGCATTTCACATCTCATTATTACTCAGATATGCAGACAATTCACTAGACACTTCTGGTTGCATCTACCATCACCGTACTCACTTGTCTAGTAACATAATTTTCGGTGGAATCTCACATCACCGTACTCACATGCCAGAATCTCTCATCGCCACAAAGCTTGGGTATTTCACCAAGTCCTACCTGATGGAATGCCCATCATCGGTTCTCTCCCTTTGGATTAACCAAAGAGCACGTACGAATTTTTAGTTTATGGTGCACTCTCATCCTATTGATCAATCAATTATATCCAGTAAGTATCTCAACATCTATGCCAATATATTATATCAAAACATCATCTCACCTACTGTTTTTCATGCAATAATTCTCAAAACATTCTAATCTCATTTCAAAACCATAACATTTGCCATGCTTTAAACAAAAGCTCAAATATCAACCATGCAACATGTTACTTCAAGAAATCATTTCAAGCATCATCTCATGCTATAAAACATGCATAAAACAGTAGGAATTTATCTATCTCAAACCATGAGCATGTAAAAGCATTTTAGGGGAATTCACCACATTCAAGAGAGCAATCTAGCCAATACTTACTTTCGTACTTAGAAAGGTGTTTGAAACCTTTCCTAAACCCCCAAACCTTGATTCTTTGTCCCTCAAGGACTTCTAAAACCATACGCACTCACCGATTACGTTTCGCTTTCTTGCCAAAACGCTATCTAGGCTTCCGGATCAACACCAAAGATGTCCGAAGTTGTCTCCCCTCTTTTAAAGACATAAGAGCAGAGGAATAATGCATCATCATGCATTGAAATCATCAGCCACACACCTAAACTCGCTGCTCTACTCAAAAACCACATTTCGGCTATCAAACACAACCGAAATCTCCTCCAAACTCTTCCAAAACAAAACCCAGCCAAGGTGTATCACTTCTAATAATTTCTAAACATTAATTAACATCAAAAACCACCACAAACCCGTCCCTATACCTCCAGCTATGACATAACACCAAAATCACCCCAAAAACCATCATTATAACAAGCAAAACTTAGGAAACCAAACCTATTCGGGATTTGATTGATAAAACATCATTTGTAACATCAAATAACATCCAAAATACATTAGAAAACCACCTCAAAACAGAGCCCATCATTTACCACGAAAATCTTCAAGATCTCTTCCAAAATCTTGAGTTTTAAGAAAATTTCTTGTTTCTAACATTAAAACCACTCAAAAATCATTAACAAATGATTGATAACTTGTGAATTTCAGTAAAGAACTGATCATTAGAGGAGAAAGACGAAGCTTACCTTTAATGGATGATTTCTCTTTGATTTGGGCAAGTTTTCTTGAAAATTCAATGTAGAAATCAAGAGGATTTGATGAGGAATTGACTAAGAATCAAAGGAAGATTGAAATCTCATCAAATAAAGTAAAAATCAAAGTATAATTGTTGGAGAGAATGTGTTTGGCTGAAAAGAATTTGAGAGAAAATGAAATGAGGGAAAATTTGTGAAAAGTAGTTCTGAATAGTTAAAGGTAGTTTCTAAATTAATTAGCCTTCATTTCCTTTAGTTAAAACATTGATAAAATCACCCAAATTAACGAAAAATCTGATAAAAACATTTTAGTAAAATTAGCTCCTTAAAGATTCAAAGTTTCAATCCTTTACAAAACAGTCACTATTTAACTTTTGCAAAAACTACGATTTGGTCACCACACCGAAATGTAGTATTTCCAAACCTTATTTTGGAAAATTGATTTCACCATAATCTTTCATATATTAAATGAGGATTTTTAGATATTTTTCTATATTTTTAAAGCATTCTAAATTAGGTGTTCCCTAAAGCTCCCTTTAAGATTCGAACCATTTTCTGACCGGTCCGATTCAGACTCTAAAACATCTAGGCCCAAATTTGGGGTGTTACAACTCTCCCCCTCTTAAGAAATTTCGTCCTCGAAATTTACCTAGAGGAAAAAGGTAAGGAAAGTACTTTTTCTTATCTTCCTTTCTTTCCCACGTGGCTTCCTCAACACCACGATGCCTCCACAAAACCTTAACCAGCTCAATGGTCTTACCACGGAGAACCTTACTGTCCGAATCCAAAATCTCAACTGGTTCTTCATCATATGTCAAATATGGATTCAACTCAACTTCCTCCACAGGCATAACATGCGAAGGATCCGATCTATACCTCCGAAGCATGGATACATGAAACACATTATGTATCTTTTCTAGCTATTGTGGTAGTCTCAGCTTATAAGAAAGAGGACCCACACGTTCTATCACCTCATATGGTCCAATGTATCTCGGGCTTAGCTTGCCCTTCCGGCCAAATCTCATCACCTTCTTCCAAGGTGAAACTTTCAAGAACACACGATCACCCACAACAAATTCTATCTCCTTACGCTTCAAATCCGTGTAAGACTTTTGTCGATCCAATGCTACCTTTAACCGCTCACAAATGAGCTTCACCATCTCTGTGGTTCCTTTCAACAAAGTCGGCATCGAGACCAACTTTTGTCCCATTTCAGCCCAGCAAAGAGGAGTTCTCCACTTCCTCGCATACAAAGCCTCATAAGGTGTCATTTGAATACTCGCTTGATAGCTATTATTATAAGCAAACTCCACCAAAGGCAAGTGCTTCTCCCAAGTGCCTTGAAACTCAATCACACAACACCTCAACATATTCTTAAGCACTTGGATAACACGCTCTAACTGTCCATCCGTCTGCGGATGATAAGAAGTACTGAAATTCTGATGCGTACCCAACGCTTGATGTAAACACTCCCCAAATCTCGCAGTGAACCTCGAATCTCTATCTGAAACTATAGATTTTGATACACCATGCAGACGTACAATCTCAGCAATGTACAGCTCTGCAAGCTTATCCAAGGTATATGTAGTATGCACAGGTAAGAAATGCGCACACTTCGTAAGGCGATCCACAATCACCCACACAGAATTCTTCTTTGACGGCGATAATGGCAAACCAGACACAAAGTCTATGGTTATCCTTTCCCATTTCCATTCAGGGATCCTCAACGGTTGCAACAACCCCAAAGGAAACTGATGCTCAGCCTTAACCCGCTGATAAACCATGCACTTGCTCACATACTCAGCAACATCTTTCTTTAAACCCACCCAATACTACTCATCCTTCAGATCACGGTACATCTTTGTACTACCAGGGTGCATAGCAAATGGACTACTATGAGCTTCGGTCAGAATAGTACGCCTCAACTCCACATCATTCAGCACCACTATCCAACTTCCAAAACATAAAACACCATCATCATTAAAACAGAAATCCGATGGTCTATCCTCAACAATATCATGAACATGTGACACCAAAGAATCATCCAGCAACTGCTTATCCTTTATCAACTGAACTAGAGAGTGTTTCACTTGCAATTCATCAACAAGACCTCCATCTCTCGATATGCTCAAGCTAGCAAACATCACCCTTAACTCCACCGCCACTTTTCTGCTCAAGGCGTCGGCCACAACATTGGCCTTTCCCGGATGATACTCGATTGCTAGTTCGTAATCCTTAAGCAACTCCACCCATCGTCGTTGCCTAAGATTCAACTCTTTTTGAGACATCAAATACTTCAAACTCTTGTGATCTGTGTACACAATACACTTCTCACCATAAAGATAATGTCTCTAGATCTTCAAAGCAAAAACCACCGCTGCTAACTCAATATCATGCGTAGGATAATTACACTCATACACTTTCAACTGCCGCGATGCATAAGCCACCACCTTACACTCTTTCATTAACACACACCCCAAACCAACGTAGGATGCATCACTATACACCACAAACTCTTTCCCTGATTCAGGTTGAACCAAGATAGGAGCTTGCGTTAAAGCTGCTTTAAGCTTCTCAAAAGCTTGTGTTCTCGCTTCCGTCCACTCATACTTAACATCTTTTTGCAACAAATTCGTTAAAGGGGCATCAATCTTAGAAAATCCATCCATGAACCTCCAGTAGTATCCTGCCAACCCAAGGAAACTACGGACTTCATGAACAAACTTAGGAGACTTCCAATTCTTCACCGCCTCAACCTTCTGGGGATTAACTCGAATCCCTTCTGCCGAAACCACATGACCAAGGAAAACAACTTCCTTTAGCCAAAACTCAGATTTGTTCAACTTAGCATAAAGCTGATTTTCCAATAGCGCTTGCAAAACAGTTCTCAAATGGCCTTCATGCTCCTCCTCAGTACGAGAGTACACAAGGATATCGTCGATGAACACCACAACGAACTTGTCCAAGTATTCATGGAACACCCTATTCATCATGTCCATGAAAGCAGCAGGAGCATTCGTCAAGCCAAAGGACATTACAAGGAACTCATAATGTCCATACCTCCTTCTAAAGGTTGTTTTCGGCACATCCACATCTTTCACCTTTAGCTGATAGTACCCCGACCTCAAGTCAATCTTTGAAAACACAGTCGCTCCCCAAAACTGATAAAAAAGATCATCAATCCTCGGCAAAGGATACTTGTTCTTGACGGTCAACTTGTTCAGCTGACGATAATCGATGCACATTCTCATCGTGCCATCTTTCTTTTTTAGAAACAAGACCGGTGCACCCCAAGGTGACACACTAGGCCGAATGAAGCCACGGTCAAGCAACTTCTGAAGCTGCGTCTTCAACTCCTTCAACTATTTGGGTGCCATGCGATAGGGAGTAATGGACACCGGAGTTGTGTTCTCATACAGCTCAATCCCAAACTCCACCTCCCGACTAGGCGGCAAACCAGGTAATTCCTCCAGAAGCATTTTGGGAAATTCACACACGATTCTTATATCCTGAACCCGCACCTCCTTTGAACTAGGATTCATAACAAAGGCTAGGTAAGCCTCACAACCTTGCCGCATCATCCGGCTCGCTTCCAATGTCGACACCACATTGGCAAGAAACTTCACATTCTCACCCACCACCACCACCTCATAATCATCCGCAAGTTTCAACGAAACTCGCTTGCTTTCGAAATCCACAACAGCTCTATGCTCAACAAGACAATCCATGCCAAGGATTACACCAAAACCATAGAATGGCAATTCCACGAGATCAACAAGAAAAACATGATTTTGCACCTTCAAGGGACATCTCCTATACAACTTTCTTGTTACAACCGTCTCACCTAAAGAACTAGTCACACACATACCCACATCCAAAGACTCAACAGGTAAACCAAGCATTTGAGCATGTTCACGCAATATGTACGAGTGTATAGATCCAGAATCAATCAAAGAAAGTAAAGACAAGGATTGCAAAGTAAAGGTACCTGCGATCACATTCGTATCATTCCTTCCCTCACAATGGGCATACACTCGAGCTTGACTGCCACCCTCAGGTTGAACAACCACAACATGTACCACGTTCCTTCCACCATCATCCTTACGCTGAAAATTACCACAGTCACGCCCACGACCTCTCTGTGGCTCAGCTACTCTCACCGGAGCATGTCCCTCTCCCAGCTGCTGAGGACAAGCTTTCTTCAAATGTCCTCGTTTTCCACAATTCAAGCATGTCCCAAGGTTACCCAACACTCACCACCATGTCTTCTACCACAATGATTACACTCAAGAGTCCTTAGGAAAGCATTAGGTCCTTTTTGACCTCTACTAGGGTTACCACCCCCACGTCTAGCATCATAGTGTGGCTTCCTACCCTTCTGTCTCTTGTTGCGATCTCTACTACAATCGCGTTCTGCAGCTCGCTTTGCCGAGCTAGAGCCACCTGCTCAGCTCGCCAAAACAAGATTCGATTCAATGTCCTTAGCTCTAGTGACCAAGACATCGAAATCAGGGTAATCAGCTGCAAGCATATAGGTCTTGACATCCGCCACCAGCCCATAACGGAATCGTTCGCACCTCTCCCGCTCATTATGTAACGCCCCGGTTTTGGGCTTGGAAGTTTGAGCGTTGACCGGTTTGGTCAAAGTGCTGTTCGAATCTAAAAGGGTGAAATTAGGAAAGCCTAGTTCGGGTTGCATTAAAAATATGGAAAAATGTTCTAAAATCATCTTTTATTATATATAAGTGAACTGTGAAATCAATTTTACAAAATGAGTTTTGGAAGGGTGACATTTTGGCTAGTGACCAAAATGTAATTTTTGAAAGTTGCGTGACTGTTTTAGAAAGGATTGAAACTTTGAAGCTTTAAGGAGCTATTTACCCAAAGGGAGTTTCTCTAGATTTTTCTAAGATATTTTAAGGTTTAATTCTGATTTTAAAGCTATAGAAAAGAGGAGGGAAATCATTTTGGCTATTTTGTAACTAACTTTCTATTTTCTCAATTTTCCTTTCTCTCATTTTCTCTCAACCCAAACACTTTCTCTCCAGAGATTTCTTTCTGATTTTGTCACCTAAATCTCTCCTTTCAACTCTCTTTTGATTCCTAATCATCATATCTACAAAACCTCACCATTTGCTACTTGATTCACCAAGGTTTTTGGCTCTAAAAGAGGAGAAACTCAAGTTTGGAGGTAAGAACGTCCTTCTCCTCTAAACTATCAGTTCTTTACTGAAATTCCTAAGTTCTCAATCCTAAATTGATGTGTTATTAAAGGTTTTTAAGTTGTGAAATTGGATCTTGGCTTAAAATGCAAGATTTGGTGGTTTTTGGTGGTTTTTTGTTTGATCTGTTAAAGCTGTGATTTGAGATGTGTTTTTGATGATTATTGAATGTTAATTTGATAAGGAAGTGAGTTTTGATTAATGCAATCCCGGATAGGTTGAGTTTCCTAAGTTTAGCTTGTGATTCTTGGTTGTTTTTGAGGTGATCTTGTGGATCTGATGTTGCTGGAGGTATAAGGATGTTATTAGGCTCTTTTTAGATGTTAAATGATGTTGAAGGATGTTTAGTTTTGATGGTTTATGGCTGGGCTTTGTTGAGGAGTGGTTTGGATGCATTTTCGGTTGTGGTTGGTGGCCGAAAATGGAGTGTGGATGAGAGCAGCGAGTTTAGGTGCTTTCATTGAAGCTATTAATGCATGATGATGCATTAATCCTCTGCTTTGATGTGTTTAAAACAGGGGAGGCATCTTTGGATCCAAGTGGAGGTGATCCGGTAGCTTGATTTGTGCTTCGGCAAGAGGCGAAGTGGAATCGGTGAGTGAAAATGGGTTTTCAGCTTTGAAACCAAAGTCTTGGGAGCTTAGTTTTAAGTCTAAACAACTTTGCTAAGCTCAAGTGTAAGTTTTCGGAAATACTCTCTAGTGGTGGCCATGGTTTGGTTGTGATGCAATGTGGTTTATTGCATGATTTAAATTCTGTTTTGAAAGCATGATTTAGCATGGTTATTGCTGATTTTGTAAGCCATATGTTGAAGGAAGCTCAAGGTAAGAGTTCCTTGTTTTTGAGCATGGTTAAAATGTGGTTTGATGCTTATAAATGCATGATGTTTATGGCTTGGTTTAATGCTTTAAAACAGTGGATTATTTGAGGATAATGATGTATATTGACAAGTGATGTTTTGAAAATGTTAAGGTCACTAAGGTGGTTAAAAGTCCTTGAGTGAGCCTTGTGGATTCTAAGAACTTCATGGTAGTTAAAAGTCCATGATGATTCTTGTTAAGGTCACTAAGGTGGTTAAAAGTCCTTGAGTGAGCCTTGTTACTTAAGAACATCAAGGTGGTTAAAAGTCCTTGGATGATTCTTGTTAAGGACACAAAGGTGGTTAAAATTCCTTGTGTGGTCCTTGCCATGGTGTTTAAAAGTCCATGGGCCAAGGTGTTTAAAAGTCCTTGGGGCCAAGGTGTTTAAAAGTCCTTGGGAAGAACACTAAGGTGGTTAAAAGTCCTTATGTGGTTCTTGGATGTTATAAGATCACAATGGTGTTTAAAAGTCCATGTGTGAGTCTTATGTTGATCATGTTTTAAAATGATGGAACTTATCACTTGTGGCCAATATGACATGAATTGATATGGAAGCATGTTTTGCTTGTTTAAGAATGCTAGTGAGCATGTATATATGATGTTTTGGAAGTATGATTTATAAAGTGTTTTATAAATGCATTATTGAATGGTTTTAATGAGCATTCCTCACTAAGCTTTTGCTTACGCTCTCTTTCGTTTTCTTAAACCAATAATGCAGATCATTAAGGTACTTTGAGGGCAGCAAGGAAGGCAAGCAAACAAGTGGGATTAAGCTCAAAGTATGGAAGGTTTTCTTAAACACATTTTAGCTTTTGGTAATTTGGCAATGGGGGACCTATGTGTATGTTTTGGGAGATGTTTGAACTCCCTAAGTATGTTGAATGTTGTTGAATTTGCTGGTATTTGTAATTGGCCTCTAAATGCTTGTTTTGGAAGTTTATGCTTGAATGGTTTGCTTGTGTAGGAAGCATGCCATTAGAATTGGGGCTTTTCATATATGATGTTAATATGTTGAATTGTTGATGCAAATATGTCTCTTGTATGTTGAATTTGTTGCTGGTAAGGTTTGGTAGCATTTGGAACATGATTGGTTGATCAATTGCATGTTTTAGGAAGCCTTTTGCTGCAATCTGTGCAGGGTGTTTCGGAACAGAGGCTACCGTTTCGGAACGGGTGCCTTAAATGAGCCCAGGCGTCCGAAACGGTAGGCACCGTTCCGAAACGGAAAGGCCACTGCCAGCCCGTGTTCTGATACGCGTTGCGGAACGGCCCCGTGTTTCGAAACGGGCTCTACCTGTTTCGAAACACGTGACCGTTGGGGCTGACATTGGCAGTTAAATGTTTTGGAAAGTTTGCATTTTGGTCCTGAATCTTGTTTGTGCAATTGTATGAGTTTGGGATGTCCTTTTTAGCTGAAAATTTACAGAGAAGCATGAAACCTGATAAATTTCAAGATGGTAGTTTTAATTTGGATGAAGTCCTTGTAATTCGCAGAATTTACAGTTTGGTCCCTAAAGTTGTGAATTGTTCAATTGGGTCCCTGTTTGATCTTTGATGTTTATGATCTTTTAGTATGCTGTTTGTGTGATCATAACTAGGGTTAATGAGCATCTAGACAAGAGTAAAAAGAAAAAAAGGGTCGTTAATCAAGGTTGACTTTCGGGTTGACTTTGGTTTTCCCCGTGTGACTTTCTTAATTCGGGTCAACCGTCTAGGCCGGGTTAAGGGGGTTACACATTAGGGATTAGCTCAGGTGCATAAGGGCTAAGGCTAACAAATTGAATCTCTAGCAAACTTAGGGAGTTCAAAAATATCTCCCAAATACAACCTTGGTTTCTCATTGCCATTAAATCAAAACTAAAGTGTATGAAAACATCACCATACATGAGTTTGTACTCCCTTGGATGTTCTTATCCTCCTTGATGTTTGAAAACACTTCAATTATCTGCATTATTGGTAAAAGAGAGCGTAAGCACAAATGCTTAGTGAGACATGCTCTAAAGAAAACCAACACAATAATGCATATCTCGAAAACACTTTCTCAAAAGCTTTTTAACAACATGCTCATTCTATCTCATGCTTGAAAACCACTAAAAGCAACTTCTCATTGAAAACACATGTACCTTCATTCTATCTCATGCATTTAAACCAATGCAAAACTCATGGCAATGTCATACTCATGCTTGTAACACCAAAGTATTTCATATACAAATCTCATATGCATTTGTCATAGCATAAATCATTTCATCAAAGGTACATGTGAATCAAAAACCATTACATATTTTATATTGGCATTTCACATCTCATTATTACTCGGATATGCGGACAACTCACTAGACACTTCCGGTGGCATCTACCATCACCGTACTCACTCGTCTAGTAACATAATTTCCGGTGAAATCTCACATCACCGTACTCACATGGCGGAATCTCTCATCACCATAAAGCTTGGGTATTTCACCAAGTCCTACCCGATGGAATGCCCATCATCGGTTCTCTCCCTTTGGATTAACCAAAGAGCACGTACAAATTTTTAGTTTATAGTGCACTCTCATCCTACTGATCGATCAATTATATCCGGTAAGTATCTCAACATCTATGCCAATATATTATGTCAAAACATCATCTCACCTACTGTTTTTCATGCAACAATTCTCAAAACATTCTCATCTCATTTCAAAACCATAACATTTGCCATGCTTTAAACAAAAGCTCAAATCTCAACCATGCAGCATGTTACTTCATGAAATCATTTCAAGCATCATCTCATGCTATAAAACATGTATAAAAATAGTAGGAATTTATCTATCTCAAACCATGAGCATGTAAAAGCATTTTAGGGGCAATCACGACATTCAAAAGAGCAATCTACCCAATACTTACTTCCGGACATAGGAAGGTGTTTCAAACCTTTCCTAAATCCCCAAACCTTGATTCTTTGTCCCTTAAGGACTTCTGAAACCATACACACTCACCGATTACGTTTCGCTTGCTTGTCGAAACGCCATCTAGGCTTCCGGATCAACACCAAAGGCGTCCGAACCTGTCTCCCTTGTTTTAAACACACAAGAGCAGAGGATTAATGCATCATCATGCATTGAAATCATCAGCCACACACCTAAACTCGATGCTCTACTGAAAAACCACATTTCGGCTATCTAACACAACCGAAATCACCTCCAAACTCTTCCAAAACAAAACCCAGCCAAGGTCTATAACTTCTAATCATTTGTAAAGATCAATTAACATCAAAAACCACCACAAACTCGTCCTTATACCGCTAGCTATGACAGAACATCAAAATCACCCCAAAACCATCATTCTAACAAGCAAAACTTAGGAAACCAAACCTATTCGGGATTTGATTGATAAAAACTCATTTGTAGAATCAATTAACATCCAAAATAAATTAAAAAAACCACCTCAAAACAGAGCCCAATCATTTACCACGAAAATCTTCAAGATCTCTTCCAAAATCTTGAGTTTTAAGACAATTTCTTGTTTCTAACATTAAAACCACTCAAAAATCATTAACAAATGATTGATAACTTGGGAATTTCAGTAAAGAACTGATCATTAGAGGAGAAGGACGAAGCTTACCTCTAATGGATGATTTCTCCTTGATTTGGGATAGTTTTCTTGAAAAATTCAATGTAGAAATCAAGAGGATTTGATGAGGAATTGATTAAGAATCAAAGGAAGATTGAAATCTCATCAAATGAAGTGAAAATCAAAGAATAATTGCTGGAGAGAATGTGTTTGGGTGAAAAAAAATTTGAGAGAAAATGAAATGAGGGAAAATTTGTGAAAAGTAGTTATGAATAGTCAAAGGTAGTTTCTAAATTAATTAGCCTTCATTTCCTTTTATTAAAACATTAATAAAATCACCCAAATTAAGGAAAAATCTGATGAAAACATTTTTGGTAAATTTAGCTCCTTAAAGATTCAAAGTTTCAATCCTTTACAAAACAATCACTATTTAACTTTTGCAAAAACTACGATTTGGTCACTACACTGAAATGTAGTATTTCCAAACCTTATTTTGGAAAATTGATTTCACCATAATCTTTCATATATTAAATGAGGATTTTTAGATATTTTTCTATATTTTTAAAGCATCCCGATCTAGGTGTTCCCTAAAGCTCCCTTTACGATTCGAACCGTTTTTGACCGGTCCGATTCGGACTCTAAAACAAATAGGCCCAAATTTGGGGTGTTACAGCCATATTTTATTTTCAGTTATACAATTTTTATTTAGTCCGTCTCACAACTACTTATCTACATTTAGACCCCACTATAAAAGGCAAGCCGCCAAGAAATATGAGGAGTAAACAAGGAAAGCCGCCCAAGCGACAAAGACAGCAGCAGGAGGTGTCTAATTCCTCCAATAATACAGAGCCAGCTGAGGCAACAAAGAAAAGAAAAGAGTCACGTGATAGCGGCCGAACCAGAGGATAAAAGGCCAGAGACTAAGCTGGATCATCAACCAAAGAGACCCAATCCAATCATAGTCCAGCCAGCTCGCGACCAGAAGCAGAGCCTCACCGCCAAATCACCCGCCACCTGCCGCCTAGTCCTCTCATCTTCCTCCAAGTCCACTGAGTTAAAAGACAACTTAGACAGCTTCTAGCACCATTATTTTCTTTTTTTCTCTTTCCTGCTTTATTTTATGTTTTTCTGTTTAGATTTTATTTTGTCTAAGGCATTGAGGGCAATGCCCGCCTTGAGTTTGGGGGGGTAGTCCTCATGTTATTTTGTTAAGCATGTAGTTGCATATAGTTGCATTGTAAATCCTGCCTAGTACTTAATGGAAATTGGAAATTTGGGTTAAATAACTTGTGCCTATGATAGTTAGCCGATTCTATTTTTGCACCACATTTCAAATGGAACTTAATCTTGGGAAGAAGCATGAAAAACACCTTAGAAATTTTTTTTAGTTGCCAAACTTATTACATTTCTGTTAAGTGCTGAATATTGTTTGAGTTCTAAGTGTACATTGCCTGCTTAAACTTAATGAAAATTCTTATATTGGATGCAAGTATGCTTCCGTGGCAGCAAAGTAAAATAAAAAGCAATGCCACCACGACCGCAAAATAAAGAAAAGTCTGAATGTCCTAGAGGTGCTCGAAATAGGCTTTAGAAAGGATCATGACCAAGGAAACTTCGCTTCTATAAAAGTCTATGTATCTGAAATTCTTTGAAGTGACAGACAAATTAGCATGAGTGAATGTAAGCCTTCACGGGATGACTCTACTCAAAGGGTTCAGAGTTTCATAGTATGCTCCTATCTTAGCTTCAGACCTTGATTAGTAGTTGTGATGAGCTGAAGCCCTTAAAAGCCATGATCAGAAAAAGGAAGAAAAGAAGTTCTTAACTGTGCTTCCAAACCAACAACTCTATATCCATTTTCTTTAACTTTTACAACATTCTTTGTTTACTTAGTATACTTTGCATATTCAACATGTACATAGACCTGCACACACTGCACTGGCAGTAGAATTAAAATTCTAAGTTATTTCATGTTATTCCCTCTCACTAAACTAATATAGGTGCCATGACTTTGAGGTATGAAACCAAGTTAAAAACTAGGTTTCCTTTTTGATTTATGTACTAGGGCAGGTTTACTAGTTAGGTTGCATTGCTTGAGGACAAGCAATAGTTCGAGTTTGGGGGTGTGTGGAGTGTCTAGAAGTTCTATATTTTATGCACATTCATGCCCGCATTATTATTGTTCTTAAGCTTAGTTAGGCATAATTAGCTGCATATCATGCATTATAACAATATTTCTTCTTTTACCACACTTTTATTGAATATCTTATATTTGGTAGAGAAAATGTACTATTTTAGTTAGTTTTCTATTTTAGGTGTTGGTTGCTGATCAGAGAAGGAGAGGACAGAAAAGCAGGGAGCAGAAGGAGCTGTACTGAAGCAGTTCCAGTTGCCACCAAAGACGCCACCGCTGTAGAATGCTGCCGCCAAGGCCGTCGCCGCTATAGAATGCTGCAAAAACAGAAATACGTCGTCATGGTCAAGATGGGTCTCGTTTGGTAGAGGACATTTTTCTAATTCCATTGAGCCCAATCTTGCATTTTTCTAAGGCTTGGAGCAGTTTATAGAGCTGATTGAAGATCGATAAGCAAGGTGGCTTATGCTTACTTGCTGAAGAAGTAAACATCCAAAGGCGTCCACATTTAAGTCAGAATTGAATGAAGCATTAAATATTAAAACTATTTTATCATCAAGGAAGACTTCTACTCCAAGGATGACTTAACCTTAGGCCAAGCCCTATATATACCCATGTGTGTGAAAGTATAGGGGCGTTGAGATCGATAGAGAGAAGGAGTCAGCTATGTTCTAAACTTCCTAGGGTTTAGGTTTTTGCTTGTAAAGTAGTTGTGAGAAACGGTTGTAAAGTCTGTGAGTTTATTTTTTCAATAACATATTCCATGTTTGCTTAATATGCGCACTTCATTCTTTCAATTATTCTACACCAGTCAGTTGAGAGAATCAATTTGTTGGGCACAAAAGTGCAAGGCTCATGAAAGGGTTAAGTACGGTAACAACTTGCTGAGGCGTGACTAACTTGGTTCTACACCAGTCTACAAGTTTCAACGGCTAAGAGGGATTACAAACCGAGTTGACTAGCATGTGTTAGGTTTACGCTGAGATTTCTAGGTATTGCCTACGTCACGTTAGCTCTCGAGCATCGTAACCTAGAAATACGAGGGATTATTGTCGACTATCCTCCCGAACTTGGAGTATCTGCTAGACTTGTCGCGAGCACGTCTTTCTACTCCACTTGCCGAGACAATACACTTCTACAGTGGTAGTGGCCCGCTGCGGCCGCGTGACAGGGTTGTAGTTGCCCCCCACCATACTCGCCGAGGCCGTAATCGAGGCAGCACATGAATAACTTTACTTCTTCACAACGCAGTCAACACACTACTGAGCAGCAATAACCTGGCCCATTCTATCACTCTAATCTCCTCTTCTCTAATTAATTGTGATGCCCCCATTCAAATTGATGTTCAATTGTTTTCTAAAGTGATGAAAACGTTCATTCATGGTCTCCTACGGTTAGGATCAATAACAAGAAATCATTTGCTTTTTCTAAATCTATGTCAGACTACTTGTAAGATGCAAGAAAATGCTAGAATTGAATTATGAGATTGGAAGAAAAAAGTCATGGCAAACACAATAATAGGGCAAAGTTCGATGCCCCAAAATTTAAAACATGAATGATTCATAAATCCATCAACCGGATAGTGCCCCACTTTTTGGTGGCTCTTTCCTTTTCTGGCACACATCTCATTTGAAGGATTTACATAAAATTTTCCTTCGCATTCTTCTTTCCTTTTCCTCTTTTTCTTTTTCTTTTTTCTCTTTTTCTTTTTCCTATTCTTTTTCCCTTTTTTTTACTTTTTATGTCCTTTTCATTTTCAGTTTAGGACATTTAATTTTTGTGTTCCTTTGCTTGTAATTTTCATCTTTTTGGCCCCTAGTGAGGGGAGTGATCCTTGGTTAGGGTTAAATCTAAAGAAAAATAATATTAAGCTCAAAGGGGGACAACAAATTAATTTTTTCATTTTCTTATTCATGAAGGGAAATGAAGGAATCCCAATTGTCATTTCACACACAAATACCATCGAAGAAAATCAGTCTTCAGTTGGTAGTTGTTTTATAGTTATCACTTCATTTAAGGACACTAACAACAATGTCTGGGAGGAAAATACTCTCACAATCTATATATGGGATTTCCCCATTAATCTTGAACTCACATTTTGGCCCTCTATCTCGGGATTAGATTCAAGGATCATTCATACAATCAATAATAGAGACTCTACAAAGAAAATGTATCCTTGTAAAGAAATGGATGAAGAATGAAAAGAAGGGAAAATGAAGAAACAAAAATGAGAAACATTTTCCACTTAAAAAATGCATCTTTAAACAAGTAAATTGACATAGATACCCTTACAAAAGATTCCTAATGCTCGCGGGCAAAAGCAAAAGGGTTGGTTCTAAGCATGATCCCAACTGTCTAGAGAAAACTAAGAATTATTCCATGAAAGCATGAATTCCGGCCAATCTTGCGTCCATTGACTTCGTGACAAAACTCTAAACGCCTTCACCATTTTCTTCTCTCTCGAGTCTTCCACTTCTGATGGTTGTCAATATCAACTCTCCATTCATGACCATGTCTGCAAAACCTTCGGTGGCGTGATATAACATGTAGTAATAGAAAGGTCCATTTAGAGTCTCCATAAACATTGGAGTAACCTCATTTTTTGATAGTGGAAGTTAAACTTGGGCTGCCACATCTCGCCATGTAACGCCCCGGTTTTGGGCTTAGAAGTTTTGGGTTTGGACCGGTTCGGTCAAAGTGCGGTTCGAATATAAAAGGGTGAATTTAGGAAAGCCTAGTTCGGGTTGCATTAAAAATATGCAAAAATGTCCTAAAATCCTCTTTTAATATATATAAGTGAACTGTGAAATCAATTTTACAAAATGAGGTTTGGGAGGGTGACATTTTGGCTAGTGACCAAAATGTAATTTTTGAAAACTGCGTGACTGTTTTAAAAAGGATTGAAACTTTGAATCTTTAAGGAGCTATTTACCCAAAGGGAGTTTCTCCAGATTTTTCTAAGATATTAAATGATTTATTAAAGGTTTTTAAATAAAACTAAAAAGGAGGGAAGATATTTTGTCATTTCCAACTAACTTTCCATATTTTTCCATTTTTCCTTTTCTCTCATTTTCTCTCAAACCAAACATCTTTCTCCAGAGCTTTTTCCTCTGGTTTTGCTACCTAAATACCTCTTTTCAATTCTCTTTTGATTGCTAATCATCTCTTCAACAAAACCTCACCATTTGCTAATTGGATTTTCAAGATTTTTGTTCCAAAAAGGGAGAAAACTCAAGTTTGGAGGTAAGAACGTCCTTCTCCTCTAAACTCTCAGTTCTTTACTGAAATTCCCAAGTTCTCAATCCTTAATTGATGATTTATAAAAGGTTTTATAGTTGTATCCTTGATCTTGGCTTAAAATGCAAGATTTGCTTGATTTTGATGAAAATTCGTATGATCTGTTAAAGCAGTAATTTGAGGTGTATTTTTGATGTTAAATGAATGCTAAATTGATTAGAAGTTGAGGTTTAATTAATGCAATCCCGGATAGGTTGAATTTCCTAAGTTTGGCTTGTGTTCTTGATGGTTTTTGGAGTGATTTTGTTGATCTGTTATGGCTGGAGGTATAAGGATGTGTTGAGATCCATTTTGGATGTTAATTGATGTTTAAGAATGTTTAGTTTTGATGGATCATGGCTGGGTAGTGTTGTGAAGTTGTTTGGATGCATTTTCGGTTGTGTTTGGTAGCCGAAAATGGAGTGTGGATGAGAGCAGCGGGTTTAGGTGCTTTCACTGAAGCTATTAATGCATGATGATGCATTAATCCTCTGCTTTGATGTGTTAAAAACAGGGGAATCATCTTTGGATCCAAGTGGTGGTGATCCGGAAGCTTGATTGGTGTTTCGGCAAGAGGCGAAACGGAATCGGTGAGTGGACTTTGGTTTTCAGCTTTGAAACCAGTGTTTTGAAGGTTTGGGAGCTTAGTTTAAGTCTAAGCAACTTAGCTAAGCTCAAGAGTAAGTTTTCGGAAAAACTCTCTTGATGATGAACCATGGATTGGTTGTATGCAATGTGGTTGTTTGCATGTTTTAAATTCTGTTTTGAAAGCATATTTTAGCATGTTAGTTGCTGGTTATTTAAGCCATGTGTTGAGGATGCTCAAGGTAAGAGATCCTTGTGTTTGAACATTGTTTAAATGTTGTTTGATGCTTCAAGATGCATGATGTTTATGGCTTTGATAAATGCTTTAAAACAGTGGAATATGGTTGATCAATGATGCATATTGGCAAGTGATGTTTAAGGTCACAAAGGTGTTTAAAAGTCCTTGTGTGAGCCTTGTTTATTTAAGAACAACATGGTGGTTAAAAGTCCATGGTTGGTTCTTGGTTAAGATCATCAAGGTGGTTAAAATTCCTTGGATGAGTCTTGTTTATTTAAGGACAATATGGTGTTTAAAAGTCCATGATTGGTCCTTGGTTAAGGTTACAAAGGTGGTTAAAATTCCTTGTGTAAGCCTTGTTATTTAAGAACATCAAGGTGTTTAAAAGTCCTTGGATGGTTCTTGTTAAGGACACAAAGGTGTTTAAAAGTCCTTGTGTGGTCCTTGCCATGGTGTTTAAAAGTCCATGGGCCATGGTGTTTAAAAGTCCATGGGGTTAAGGACACAATGGTGTTTAAAAGTCCATGTGTGGTCCTTGGAATCTATAAGATCACAATGGTGTTTAAAAGTCCATGTGTGGATCTTATGTGAAACGTATCACTTGTTGCCAATATGACATGATATGAACTTGAAGCATGTATTGCTTGTTTTTAAATGCTTATGAGCATGTGCAAATGATGATTGAAGTCAAGGTTTATAAATGTGTTTTGTAAATGCATTATTGTGTGGTTTTAACGAGCATTCCTCACTAAGCTTTTGCTTACGCTCTCCCTCTTTTCTTAAACCAATAATGCAGAGCATTAGAGTACATTGAGGGCAGCAAGGGGAACAAGAATCCAAGTGGTGAACAAAGCTCAAGTATGGTGATGGTTTCTTAAACACTATTAGCTTTTGGCATTTGGCAATGGGGGACCTATGTTGTTGTTTTGGGAGATGTTTTGGACTCCCTAAGTTGGATTTATGTTGTTAATAATGTTGGAACATGTAATTGGTCTTTATGAGTTGGTTTTATCAAATTGATGCTTGAATGGTTTGCTAAGTAGGAAGCATGCCTATAGAATTGGGGCTTTTCATAATTGATGCCATGTCGATGTTTGGTTGATGCAATTATGTTCCTTGTATGTTGTATGACTTGCTGGTAAAGTTTGGTGGCTTTTGGAGCATGATTGGTTGGTCAATTGCATGATAAACCAGCTAAATTTCTGCAATCTGGGCAGCCTGTTTCGGAACAGGTGCTACCGTATCGGAACGGGGGCCTGAAATGGCATGGGCGTTCCGAAACGGGAGGCACTGTTTCGGAACAGTTTGGCCACTGCCAGGCACTGTTTCGGAACCAGTTGCGGAACGGTCCCGCGTTTCGGAACGGGTCTTCCCTGTTTCGAAACACTCGACCGTTGGGCACTGAAATTGATGGTTAAATGTTTTGCAATGTTTGCATTATGGTCCCGAATCTTGTTTATGCAATTGTATGAGTTTGGAATGTCCGTTTGAGCTGAAATTTGGCAGAGAAGCATGAAACCTGACTAATTTCAAGTTGGTAACTTTAAATTGGGATAAGTCCTTATAATTTTCAGAATTTACAATTTGGTTTCTAAAGTTGTAGTTTGTGCAATTGAGTCCCTGAATGTTCTCTGATGGTTATGATCTTTGAGTGTGCTGTTTGTATGATCATATCTAGGGATAATGTGCATCTAGACAAGAGTAAAAAGAAAAAAAGGGTCATTAATCAAGGTTGACTTTCGGGTTGACTTTGATTTTCCCCGTGTAATCTTCTTAATTCGGGTCAACCGTCTAGGCCGGGTTAAGGGGGTTACACGCCATCTCTGGGCGTACTGGCAGAAGCTCTCATTGGGCTTTTGTTCCATATTTTGCAGTACGATCCCGCTTGGGGCCATGTGTGTTTCATACTTGTATTGTTTGAGGAAAGCTTTTGACAGATCTCTCCAAGTGCGTATGTTGAACCGACTTAGTTGAGCATACCATCGGATAGTAGTCCCAGATAGACTATCTTAGAAATAGTGGATCAGCAACTTCTCGTTTTCTAAATGTGGTGACATTTTTTGATAGTACATGGTCAAATATGCTAGTGGGCATGTAGTTCCATTATACTTTTCAAAGTCAAGGGCCTTGAACTTTGGAGGAGCCACCAAGTTAGAAACTAGACTCAAATCTTGTAATGCCTTGGTTTTGAGGCTAGTTGTTTTAGACATCGGATCGGACCGGTCGAGAACGGTTCGAATCGCTTAAGGTGATTTAAGGAAACCAATGATCGAGATAAGATAGAAATGTGGTAAAACTTTCTAAAATCATCTAAAAGTATGTTTAAGAGGTAGGTCAAGTCAATTTTATAAAATGGATTTTGGAAATGGGACATTTTGAGTAGTGACCAAATTGTAAAGTTTCAAAACTAGGAAAAATGTGATTTTTAATGTAGAGGCCAAAATCTTAGAATCTTTAGGGGGGTTTAAGTCAATTTGACCTTTCCTCAATATGACATGTGTTTTAAAAGGTTTTTTAATTAAATGACTTTAATTGGATTTATATTAATTAATTAAAAGGTAGTTAATGTGATATTTTCAATTACGTAACTAACAACTCTTTCTCATTTTCAGGCAAACAATAATTCACTCATCATTCTCCAGAATTCTTTCTCCCAAAAACTCTCTCAACATTTCCTAAATCATTTTCAAGAAATCTTTCCTAGTTCTTCAAGATTTTGCTAAGGAAAACTTATCATTCATTGAGGGAAGCAATGATTGGAGGTAAATCATGTTCTCAACCTCTAATCAAAGTTCTTTATTGAAATTCCCAAGATATTTGGCGTCTGAATACTATTTTTGGCTGAGTTTTCATTATAGTGTTGATTGGAGATCAAAATCTTGTGAAATTGTGGTTGAAATCTTAATTTTCGGACTTGATGAGTTAAGCTCTGTTTTGTGTTGATTTTTAATGAGTTCTAAGTTGATTTATATGTTAAAATGAAGTGTTGATATCATAGATCCCGAAATCCTTGAGATCCTTGAGTTTCTTGTTTGTTTAAGGTGGGTTTTTGAGGTGAAATGGTGGAATCTTGATTGCTGGAGGTATAAGGTTGGGTTAGGTTGTTTGTTAAAATATGTTTTGGTGTTTATTATGGGTTGGAAGTGATGTATGTTGGCTGGGCTTGGTTTATGAAGCAATCGATTGAGTTTTCGGTTGTTTTGGATGGGTATTTTGGTGTAGTTTGGGTGAGCAACGAGTTTGTGAATTGTTGCTGGTGTTAGAATACATTATAATGCCTTTAGATCTCTGTTTTGATGATGTGATAACAAGGGATCTTGATCCGGAAGCAAACAAGGTGTTGTTGGGGGCTCCAGAAGGGTAATTTTTGTGTCGGCGAGCAAGTCTTCGCGTATCGGTGAGTGGAAATGCAATTTCCTGCTTTGTAACGCTTTGAGCGTGGTCTTGGGAGCTTAGTGTAAGTTTGATACACTTAGCTAAGATCAAGAATAATGTTGCTGGATTTTAATGCCAATATGTTAAGGATGCACTAGGTAAGTGATCTTTGGTTTTCATGTGTTGAATGCATATGATGTAAGCATGTTATGCATGTGGAAATGGCATTGTGTTTGTGCTTGTAAAACAGTGAATTAATATGGTTAAATGATTATATTGGCAAGTGATGTAAATGGTTTTTGGTTGTGTTAATCGGATATAATTAGGCGGCTATAGGATTAGGTGCATCGTGAATAAATTCACCTTGGATGTCGAGGGGTTGTGATTGTGCCGTAATCTCCATCCAAGTACCCTAACGATTGAGGTTAAGACCACAAGGTAGATGGTTTAGTCCTGTGTGTGAGTCTTGTGTATGTGTCTCGTACTCTCGTTAGTGGAATTATACAACTACCGATGAGTGATGTTGATGGGTTGTTATTGTGCCATTAATCTCCATCACGGATGTTGAGGGTTGTGATTGTGCCATTGATCTCCACCTTGTGTAGTCCGGTAGTATGTATGAAGCGTGTGGGACAATGCTTGTAATCCGCGTATCCGATTGTGTCTTGTGTTGAAACGGTTTATGGATTATCACTTGCGAGCCAATATAATGTAAATTATTAATGATAAGCATGAGATGCTTGTAAATGATGCAAGGATAAATGAGATGTTTGGTAAAGCATGAGCAAAGGATTATTTGTTGATTTTAATGTTGCATATAAGCATGGTTTTGAAAGTGCATTGATTTTCTTGAATGAACATGTTTTATGTAAAGGCATGAGATATGAAATGGTGGTTTAGCCATTGGCGTGAAATGCATTGATGAATGTTGCATAGCGGTCCTCACTAAGCTTTATGCTTACGCTCTTTTGTTTCATCAATCCAGAAAACTAGGCATTTGAGGCAGCAAGTAAGCAAGAGGAATCGAAGCTTTTAACCTTGCAAAGTATGTGGATTTACTTCGGTGTAATAAATGGAAATGGGTGGGATTTATGCTTTTGAATGGTTGAGGATGTTTGCCTTTACTTTTGAGCATGATTGATGGTTTATCCTTGAGTTGTAATTGGCCATTATGGGTTGTTTTTGGATGTGAATGTTGGTTTTAGCTTGTTATGGTTTTGGTGAACTAGGGAGCATGCCTTTAGTGTCTACGTTTGCATGTAGGATGCCATGTCGTTGCTAATGCCTCTAAATGATGATCATTGGTATGTATCTATGTTGTATGTATGTTGTGGCATGTTTTGGTAATGTTTCGAATATGATTATACATGAAAACCCAGAAAAATATGCTATTACAGGGCAAGGCGTATCGGAACGCCCTTGCCTGTTCTGGAATAGAGGCCTGAAATGGCTAAGAGGTTTCGGAACGGGTGGGAACATATCGAAACAGTTTTGCTACTGGGAAAGGGTGTTTCGATACGGGTCTCGGAACGCACCCGAATATCGAAACAGTCAACCAAGTTTCGAAACGACCGTTTCGGTACAGGGCCATCCGTTTCAAAACACCTGACCGTTGAGTTTGAATTTAAACTTTTTCAGGATTTCTGTTTCTTACATTTTGGTCCCTGAGATTTGGTTGCTTAATTTTTAATGAGTTTGAATGATCCGTTTGAGATGAAATTTGACTTGATGGCATGTTATATGATTAATTATGGATTGGTAACACTAAACCTTGTTTAGTCCTTATAATTCAACAAATTTTCGTTTTAGTCCCTAAAAGACGTTTCTATGCAATTGAACCCCTGTTTGGGCTCTATTCGTTGTGCCGCTTCCGTTGTAATGTTTTGCTTGATATACCTGTTGAGTTGCTTGAAGTAGGAATGCGAGTGACTAGTTCTTTTTGTGAGACTGTAGTCACTAGGAAGTTGTATAAGAGATGCCCTTTATATGTACAAGGACATGTTTTTCTTGTGGATTTGATGGAGTTACCTTTTTACGGATTTGATGTAATCCTTGGCATGAATTGGTTATCGGAGCATAGGGCGGTGGTTGACTTTGATGTCAAGCGAGTCACCTTAAAGCTGGCCGATGATTATGAAGTAGTAGTAGTGGGAGAAAATGTGAAATTCTTGTTGAATGTGATTTCGGCTTTGGAAGAAAATCGTATGACGAGGTTGGGTAGCGAAGCTTACCTTGCCTATGTGATGAATCCTGGCACCAAAGACGTGCGTGTGAAGGACATCTGAATTGTTCGTGATTTTTTGAGTGTCTTTTCGGAAGAATTACATGGATTGCCACCAAACAGGGAAGTGGACTTTGGTATTGAGTTGTATGAGAATACAACTCCGATGTCCATTGCTCCTTATCGCGTGGCACCTAAAGAGCTGAAGGAGTGTGTCACCTTGGGGTGCACCGGTCTTGTTTGTAAAGAAGAAGGATGGGACAATACGGATGTGCATAGACTATCGACAACTGAACAATTTGATGATCAAGAACAAGTATCCCTTGCCTAGAATTGATGATCTCTTTGATCAGTTTCGGGGAGCCTCAATGTTTTCTAAGATAGATTTGAGATCGGGGCATTATCAGCTGAAGGTGAAGGATGTGGACGTACCTAAGACAACTTTTCGGACAAGGTACGGGCATTATGAATTCTTGGTGATGCCGTTTTGTTTGACCAATGCGCCTGCTGCTTTCATGGACATGATGAATCGCGTATTCCATGAATTCTTGGATCAGTTTGTGGTGGTGTTCATCGATAATATCCTTGTGTATTCGCGTACCGAAGAGGATCATGATAGACACTTGAAAATTGCTTTGCAAGCGTTATTGGAAAATCAGTTGTATGCCAAGCTGAGTAAGTATGAGTTCTGGCTTAAGGAGGTGGTCTTCCTTGGACATGCTGTGTCAGTTGAGGGTATTCGCATTGATTCGCACAAGGTACAGGATGTGATGAGTTGGAAAGTACCTAAGTCAGTGATGGAGGTGCGGAGTTTCCTTGGTCTAGCTAGGTATTACCGTAGGTTTGTCGAGGGTTTCTCGAAGATAGCAGCACTTTTGACCAAGTTGTTGCAGAAGAATGTTCGCTTTGAGTGGACTGATGCGAGACAACAAGCTTTTGAGAAGCTGAAAGAAGCTTTGACGCAAGCTCCTGTTCTGATTCAACCTGAGTCTGGTAAGGAGTTTGTGGTCTATAGTGATGCGTCCATTGTTGGTTTGGGTTGCGTGTTGATGCAGGAAGGTAAGATAGTCGCCTATGCATCTACGCAGTTAAAGGTGCATGAGCACAACTACCCTACTCATGATATTGAGCTTGTAGTTGTGGTGTTTGCCTTGAAGATTTGGAGGCATTTCCTGTACGGTGAGAAGTGTGTTGTGTTTACATATCATAAGAGCTTGAAGTATTTTATTTCCGAAAAGGAGTTGAATCTTAGGCAGCGTTGTTGGGTAGAGTTGCTTAAAGATTATGATCTGACCATTGAGTATCACTCGAGCAAGGCTAATGTTGTGGCTGATGCTTTGAGCCGGAAAGTGGCTGTGGAGTTGAGGGTGATGTTTTCTCGCTTGAGCATATCGCGTGATGGTGGTCTTATTGTAGAATTGCAAGTGAAATCATCTCTGATTCAGTTGATCAAAGATAAGTAGTTGCTTGATGATTCTCTTGTTTCGCATGTTCAGGACATTACGGAGGGTAGACCTTCGGATTTCAGCTTTAGTGATGATAGTGTTTTGTGCTTTGGGAGTCGAATAGTGGTGTCGAATGATGTTGAGTTGAGGTGCACTATTCTGACTGAAGCTCATAGTAGCCCTTTTTCTATGCACCCTTGTAGTACAAAGATGTAACGTAATTTGAAAGATGAGTACTGCTGGGTGAGGTTGAAAAAGGACGTGGCTGAGTTCGTTAGTAAGTGCATGGTGTGTCAGTGAGTGAAGGCTGAACATCAGGTTCCTTCTGGGTTGCTGCAGCCCTTGAGAATCCCATAATGGAAGTGGGAGAGAATCACCATGGATTTTGTGTCTAGAGTACCTTTGTCACAATCAAAGTAAAATTCGGTTTGGGTGATTGTAGATTGGCTCACGAAGTGTGCACAGTTTCTGTCTGTGCATACTACGTATACCTTGAATAAGTTGGCGGAGTTGTACATAGCTGAGATTGTGCGGTTGCACGGTGTGCCAAAGTCCATTGTGTCGGATAGAGATCTGAGGTTTACAGCATGATTTTTGGAATGTTTACATCAAGCCTTGGGTACACGATTGAATTTCAGTACTTCTTATCATCCTCAGACGGATGGACAGTCGGAACATGTGATCCAAGTGCTTGAGGACATGTTGAGATGTTGTGTGATAGATTTTTAGGGTTCTTGGGAGAAGCACTTGTCGTTGGTTGAGTTTGCGTATAATAACAGTTACCAGGCAAGTATTCAAATGGCTCCATACGAGGCTTTGTATGGGAGAAGATGTAGAACCCCTCTCTGTTGGGCAGAAGCTAGTCAAAGGTTGATTTCGATGCCAACTATGCTAAAGGGAACCACCGAGAAGGTGAAGCTCATTTGTGAGCGTTTAAAGGCAGCATTGGATAGACAAAAGTCTTACGCAGACATGAAGTGTAAGGAGATTGAGTTTGCGGTTGGCGAACGTGTGTTCCTGAAAGTATCGCCTTGGAAAAAGGTGATGAGATTTGGGCATAAGGGTAAGCTTAGCCCAAGGTTCATTGGACCTTACGAGACTGTGGAGCGTATTGGTCCTGTGGCATATCGGTTGAGATTGCCTCCGGATTTGGATAAGATACATGATGTGTTTCGTGTCTCTATGTTACGAGGTACAGATCGGATCCTTCGCATGTGATGCCTTTTGAAGAGACAGAGTTGAATCTGGATCTGTCATATGATGAGGAACCAATGAAGGTTCTGGATGTGAGTAACAAAGTTCTTCGTGGCAAGACGATAGAGCTTGTGAAGGTGTTGTGGCGACACCGAGGAGTTGAGGAGGCCACGTGGGAAAGCAAGGCGGACATGCTGAAGCAGTTTCCGCATCTCTTTCCATCAGGTAAGAATTTTGAGGACGAAATTTCCTAAGTGGGGGAGAGTTGTAACGCCTTGGTTTTAGGCCTAGATGTTTTAGACATCGGATCGGACCAGTTGAGAACGATTCGAATCGTGTAAGGTGATTTAAGAAAATCAAGGATCGAGATAAGATAAAAATGTGGTAAAAATTGCTAAAATCCTTTAAAATATGTTTAAGAGGTAGGTCAAGTCAATTTTACAAAACGAATTTTGGAAATGGGACATTTTGAGTAGTGACCAGATTGTAAAGTTTCAAAACTGGGAAATTGTGATTTTTAATGTATGATAAAAGGGGTACGTTGCTTCAGAAACAACGCTCCTTGTTCGTAAACAGATCTAGGATCGTAGAAAATATTTCTCTGCAATAAAACACAAGAATGGACGTTTTTACATAATTAAAATAATCAAGAAAAAATATAAAGAAATGAAAAGAAACAAAGAAAAAGGGTGTAGGAATTTCTGGACGAAGTTGGAATCGAACAAAGATGAAGGCTTGAACGGGCTTTCACGGCTGATTCGATGACCAAATTGTGGCAGAAACGTTGCTGGAAAATCAGCGAAAGTTTGGCAACGTTAAACTCGAAAAGAACTCGAACAATCTACTGAACAAACTCGAATCGAATCTGTCTAACGTCAAAGACGAAAAGCTCGAAAGAACCTACACAATCTACTGATCAAACCCGAATCGAATATGCTTTACGTTGGAGAACTTGGACCCACTAGATAGTGATCTAGGAACCCGAAGTATCATGTAAAATTGACAAATCAAAACAAAGCCTGAAATGTCAAAATATAGTTCTAAAAAGAACCGAACAAGAGAAACTCTCTCAAACAAATTTTATTTCTAAAATGTCTAACCTTTTTTACAATTATGTTCGACCAGATTTATAATTACAAGGGTGGTTCTTGAGTTTACAAACATGTAGCTATTATTAAGCCATTTAAAATTCAAAAATAATAAACTAAAAAGGGGTGGCATTTGGGAAATTATGCACATGCAAAATGTGCATGGCAATTTGAATTCAAAGACTGAAGCTCTATGGTCGTGCATTTGGAGCAAGTGGGCGTCAAGTGATTTAGCACATGTAAAATGTGCAAGCTTCTTTGAATTTTTAAATTCAAATGGCAGAAACCACTTGAGCTTATCCTATTCTCTACTGGTCATTGTGAGATCAAAAGAATTCTACTGCATGTGTCTCCACGTGCTAAACGCTACTTGAAATTCATTCCCTTGCCGCACATGGTGAAAACGTCCAACAAATGTCACTCGGCTGGCTCTTATTTAATGTGCATGTTTTTTTTTATAAATTAAAGGCACACAATTTGCACCCTGGTTGCTCCTCCTTGCGGCATTAATTCATGATGTGCATGGGATACGTAATTTGGTGAAGGGTTGATCGCACATGACACATGCACACACATACTCGAGACAACGTCAATTCGGCCCACACTTGTTGTACTGGCTGCCACACACTTGTAGTACACTTATTCAGCCGCTACAGGACTTGTCAGCTGTAATTGAGCTAGTGGAGCTAAAGTTGAGCTGACTGAAAATGAGTTGAGCTGAAACGAACTAGCTGAAAGTGTGATGAGCTGAAAGTGAGCTGGTTACACTCTCCTGAGCTGGGACCGAGCTGCATATGCTCACTTGAGCTAGTGTCCTCCTACGTACCTACGTCAAAAGGTAATAAACTTCCATCAAAGTATTGTAAGCTTAATGCAAACACTAATACAAGTCGTAAACACTTGCAACCTTATTCATTAGCTCACAAACAAATATAAACACACCATAAGTTATATCAAACTTATTCAAAACACACCAAACATACTATATACATAGTAACACACTAATATAAATAATATAAGGAATGTTACACATCAGTATGTAACAAATGAAAAAGCAAACTTCCCTGAAAGTTTGAAGTTGCATTTGTTAGGTGGCATAATCGTGCTCACATCAGTAGAGGCCAAAATCATAGAATCTTTAGGGGGTTTAGGTCAATTTGAACTTTCCTCAATATAACATGTGTTTTAAAAGGTTTTTAATTAAATGACTTTAATTGAATTTATATTAATTAATTAAACGGTAGTTAATGTGAGATTTTCAATTACGTAACTACCAACTCATTCTCATTTTCAGCCAAACACTAATTCACTCATCTTTCTCAAGAATTCTTTCTCCCAAAAACTCTCTCAACATTTCCTAAATTATTTTCAAGATTTTGCTAAGGAAAACTTGTCATTCATTGAGGGAAGCAAGGATTGGAGGTAAATCCCGTTCTCAACCTCTAATCAAAGTTCTTTATTGAAATTCCCAAGATATTTGGCTTCTAAATTCTATTTTTGGTTGAGTTTTTTCTATAGTATTGATTGGAGATCAAAATCTTCTGAAATTGTGGTTGAAATCTTAATTTTCAGACTTGATGAGTTAAGCTTTGTTTTGTGTTGATTTTTAATGAGTTCTATGTTGATTTATATGTTAAAATGAAGTGTTGATATCATAGTGTTGGAGTATGCCCAAAGACCAATCATATGATGATTGAATAGACATACTATTTTACTATATTTATCAAGTAATGGCATTGCCGTTATTATCATTTGGTATGTTTCTGTGCATCAAACTAACCATTGGATAATAATGTCCACACAATAATATGATTATTGTTAAATATGATCCTTAGTCGAATATTATTACCGATATGGACAGTGATAATATATAAAGACTAATATGTGGTTCATGAGAAGCGTTGTCATTGACATTGAGATGTCAAAATCAACACATAAGTATTTGTTAGAGAACAACATACTGGATTGACCCGCTATGAGCATGTTTCTTGGGTAATTATGTGATAGTCACAACATTGCTCATGATAAACATATGTATAATCCTCATACTTGATATCAACATGATTTCAACATAAAGATTTACATATTTTGACATAGTCAAACGTGTGTCGTAACTGACTACATTATAAAGACTGATGATTGGATACATGATGACCTATGTAGTGAAATATGGTTGATTAAGAAAGGATTTGTCCCTCCTACATAATGGGAGAAATATCTTCGGCCACTTGAATGAATGAGATTAGAAAATGCATGGCCATGCTCGAATATTATGATATGAGATATCATAGAGATTCGTTTATCATAATCTACTCAAGACATCAAGAAACACTAGATGGACAACGCAAGTGTGACTAACCCATGACTTGTGTTCATCTAAGATATAAAGGACAAAGGGATGAAATACATAAAGGAAGTTTATTCAGGAATTAGGAAAGTAAAACCATGAATTCATGCAACTTAGCTAGCAACGATGTATTGCTAGATGCCACTCATTGTTTGTAAACTTAGAACAGTTCTAATTTTGCTACTAACATTGCATGAACCTACAAGGGTCACACCCTTCGAATGAAACGAACAAAAATTGGAAACCATACTCCCTATTTTAGGGAGGTTGCCGAAAATCCCCTATGGGATAGAGGAAATCGGCAACTCCCTTAAATGGGAATAATATTGGATAAATATTGTATTTAGCAAATTTTATTTAGAGTATGGAAAATATTTAGAGACTTTAATATTATAGAATAAGATTCTAGAAATTTAAATATATATTTGGAATTTATATAATGTATATTTAATTCCAAGTTTATGTAGAATTAGATTCCACATAATTAAAAATAAATAATTAAATATATTTAAATCCAAGTAAAGATATAATGAGATTCTATATAATATATATATATGGATTAAATATAATGTATATTTAAATCCATGTTTTATGTAGAATAAGACTCTACATAATTAAATATATATATTTCATTTAATATTATTAAATTTAATGTATATTTAATATAAACCAATGTCAAGTAGAATTAGATTCTATGAATTTTGGTTGAACTTGGATTTAAGGAATTCAACTAGAATTAAGTCTCTGAATACTATTTAAAGGGATAAGGGCTAGCAACCAAATCCTCCCTCTTTCTCCTCTTGATGATTTCGACAACACCCCTAGGGATTCCCCACTAGAATTCGACATATCCCAGAAAGCTCTTTGAGAAGCTGTTCGATATTTTTCTGGTGTTCTACTTGCCCCCTGGCAAATCCCTGAAGGTTCCCTTGCTCGATTGCAAGTCCCGGTTGAACTCCTGGTCGATTTCAGACTCCCTCAGGAATCCCTGGAGGGATTTTGACTTCTCCTTGGAAGGTGTTCAAACCTGTCGAAATTTATCCCTAAGTGTTAGGGAGGCAGAAACTTTGTTCGTTTTGTTCGGGTGGACCCCGTAGATGTAACCCCCTTAGCCCAGCCTAGACGCTTGGCCTGAACTACGAAGATTACACGGGGAAAACCAAAGTCAACCCGAAAGTCAACCTTGATTAACGACCCTTTTTTCATTTTAATCTTGTCTAGATGCTCATTAAGTCTATGTGAAAACTCAAGAACCTCGGAAGAGCAAAACACAACGATCGGAAAACATTTAAGGACTCAATTGCAAGAATTACACATTTAGGGACCAAAATGTAAATTTTAGAAAACATAAGGACTTTGTAGATTTTAGTTTTACCGAACCTTAAATAATCATTTTACAAGCCTCTCTGCCAAATTTCATCTTAAGAAGACATCTCAAGCTCAAGCAATTGCAATTACAACTTTCAGGACTAAAATGTAAAGCATGCAAACTATATCTATTTCGAAACACTGACAACCGTGTCGAACGCTCGTATCGAAATAGTGTTGACCGTTTCGGTACGCGGGTACGTTCCGAAACCAGTTCCGAAATAGACACTTCCAGTAGCCAAAGTGTTTCGAAACACTTCTAGCCGTTCCACATATGGAGAAGAAGATCCAAATATCACAAAACGATCATCAACAAGTATCAAACAAAAAACCGAACTTGCTCAAGATAAACAATCTCATTACACGTCAATGTAAAAGACTCTCCCTCCATTGCCTTTATTATCTATAGCTATAAACCAACACATACTTCTCAAGTGGAGCTCTTCTTGAATCCCTTGCTTCTTGTTGTCCCAAATTCATTTATCTGCATTGATGGACAAAAAATAGCGTAAGCACATAATGCTTAGTAAGAAATGCTCAAAACTAAAACACCATCAATGCAGCAAACCATAAAACCCTCTTTAAAGGCAATGACACCTCAATAAACCAAAGAATTGTTTGAAAACCTCATTTGAAACACCAATACCTTAAATTATGCATTGCTTAATATAAAGACCAACATTAAACTCAAATGCATTTAGCAACTCAACCCCAAATAACATTCTTACAACAACTTCCATTAAACCTTTTCATGCATAAATTCTTTGTGCAAAGTTTAAACAAATTTCCTTGGAAACAATTTCCACTCCACACTTTTCCTTTCTTATGCTTGAAAACCATTTCAAAGCAAAACACCATTTGAAAACTCATGTATCAAATATCTATCTCATGCATCCTACCAATGCAAAACTCATGGAAAAGCCACACATGCTTGTACTCAAAAGCATTTCATAAATTTAAGATCTCCATTTGAAAACCACATGTACCATCTAGCTATCTCATGTATACAACCTATGCAAAACTCATGGCAAAGCCACTCATGCTTGTTACACAAAAGCATTTCATAATCTCACTATCTCAATGCAATTCTCATAGCATAACACATTTCAAGCATTGGTACATGTGACATACATTCCCATATAGTGGCATTTACATACTCTATTGTACACGAATATACGGACAACTCACTAGACACTTCCAGTGGCATCTACCATCACCGTACTCACCCGTCTAGAACATAATTTTCTGGTGGCTTCTACCAACACCGTACTCACATGGCGGTTTCTACTTCCGCCCAAAATCTTGAGTGTTTCATCTAGTCCTACCCTGATGGTATGCCCCTCATCGGTCTCATGGAAATAACTCTTGTTGCCAAAAAGTTCAGATGTTTCACCGAGTCCTACTCCGATGGAATGCCCATCATCGGTCTCATGGCAATAACTCTTGTTGCAAAAAAGCTTGGATATTTCACCAAGTCCCACTCCAATGGAATGCCCATCATTGGTTTCTCATTTTGGAACGAATCCCAAGAGCACGTACGAATTTCAGTTTATAGTGCACTCTACATCCTATTGATTGATCAATATATTCGGTAATCTTTACATCATCTATGCCAATATATCATGTTAAAATCATCAACACACTCACTGTTTTTAAAGCATGCAACACCTTCAAGGCCAAAATGTCGAACATTGCCTTAAGAGACAAATTAACAACACATACTCTCAAGGAATATTAATTTCATGCATCTTTCTTCAAACCAAGTTTAACAACCAACTCACATGCTTTAAAACCATGCTCAAACTACAAATTAAACCAAATTGTCAAATCAATCACATCAAAACCCATTTTGATAGTTTTCAAAACAATAATAGCACAATTGTGAGAGAATTCCACTTTACTTACTTTCGAACTTAAACCAGCGTTTCAAGCCTAAATTTAATTTCCCAAACCTCTTTTCAAAATCATTCCACAGCTGGAAAACACGATCTCACTCACCGATACACAACACTATGATAGCCGACAAGCCTCCCAAGCGTCTGAAACCTCCAACGCTACCTCAATCGCTTCCGAATCACTCTCCCCTGTTTTTAACACATAAGAGCAGAGGATTAATGCACCATCATGCATTAAATCACCAGCCATACAACCCAACTCGCTGCTCTACTCAAGAACCTCATTTCGGCTACCAAAAACAACCGAAATCAACTTCAAACTCTCCCAAAACAAAGCATAGCCAAGATCGATCAATTCTAACCTTTTATAAACCTCAATTAACATTAAAAAGCAACATAAACATGACCTTATACCTCCAGCAACAGCAGATCACCAAAACCACCCCAAAAACCACCATTCTAGCAAGCAAAACTTAGAAAAACAAACCTATTCGGGATTTGATTGATAAAACCACATTTGTAACATCAATTAACATCCAAAATACATTAGAAAACAATCTCAAAACAGAGCCTAACCAAGATCCACGAAAATCATCAAGATATCTTCCAAAATCTTGAGTTTTAAGCCAAATTCTTGTTCTAATATTATAACCACTTAAAAATCCTTAACAAAGGATTGAGAACTTGAGAATTTCAGTAAAGAACTGATCATTAGAGGAGAAGGGCGAAGCTTACCTCTAATGGATGATTTCTCCTTGATTTGGGAAAGTTTTCTTGAAAATTCAATGTAGAAATCAATTGGATTTGATGAGGAATTGATTAAGAATCAAAGAGAGATTGAAATCTCAACAAATGAATTGAAAATCAAAGTAAATTTGCTGGAGAGAAAGTGTTTGGTTGAAAGGAAATTGGGAGAAAATGGGAGAAAAGAAATTTGACGTAAAATGGTTATAAAAAGTCAATGGTAGTTTTTATTTTAATTAACCACCATTTCATTTAATTAAAACATTAATTAAATCACCCAAATTAAGGAAAAACCTGGTGGAAAAGTTTTTGGTAAAATTAGCTCCTTAAAGATTCAAAGTTTCAATCCTTTACAAAACAGTCACTAACTAACTTGTAAACACTGCGATTTGGTCACTAGACCAAAATGTAGCATTCCCAAACCTTATTTTGTAAAATTGATTTCACCATTCTCTTTTATATATTAAATGAGATTTTTAGATATTTTTCTATATTTTTAAAGTATCTCAAACTAAGTGTTCCCTAAAACTCCCTTTTATATTCGAACCATTTCTCAGACCGGTCCAGTTCAGACCCTAAACTTCTAAGCCCAAATTTTGGGTGTTACAACTCTCCCCCTTTTAGGAAATTTCGTCCTCGAAATTTCTACCTGCGAAAAGAGCACGATACCAAACTTCCCAAAGCAACACACAATGTAACAGAGGAGACTTAACCACCACAGAAACATCCTCAACCCAAAACACCACGAAACCAACACATCCTCAAATCAAACTTACACTATACCCAAATCCAACACAACTACTTACGATGCAAGACTTCCAGAACACTCGGTTATTAGTCTCAGCTTAACTTTTCACACTTTCGAACCGTATAAGACCCTCAACAACCCGAAGGACTCTTAACTTTTACATCTTACTCCGCCTTCCCTCATAACTCCCTCAAAAAAACTCACTCACACGGTGACACCAACCCATCCATTTTTCAGTCACCATGTGACCCACAACCTTCTCTGCTTCTAAAACCTCTTGCAAACCGCTCAACTCTTGCTCAACGATTACCATGACAAGCAAAGATTTCCTCAGCAACAACTGCTTACTCAAACCTCTCAATGTATTGACAACATTCTTCCACATCTGTTACCATCCACGCTCATGACTTAATAGCCCACCAAAATCTACCTACACAACACCCAAAACCCACATTACGAGACTCCAACCTTAACTTCAACAGTCGTTTCACTTACCCCAACTGTCTTAGGAAAGATTTACTTAAATTCGACTAACCAACCACCTTCTCACAAGAACCCAACCAACCAATAATGGCCCTTGAACTTGCATTGCCTTTCCACATCAAACTTTGACTATGACACTAATCTTATCGGGATGCCACTCACTCCATCAACATGCAAACATACCGAGACCCTGAAACCTCCTCTCACCTCAAACCAAACCTCATCTAAAGCTCTCATCACAACCTCCTCCCAACTCCTCTAAGGTTACTACGAACCGTCACCTACACAAAACAACCCTCCTATTACAACCATCAACGCCAAGATACCTCAACACTCAGGAAACACATCCACTATCCTACAACAATCACCTAACACAGAGAAACTACAACACTTATCTGTTATTCGCAACCACCTCAACCGATTCTAACTCCAAACGATCACCTCCTTATCACCTCACCGCTAAACTCTTTAAGCACCTAAACACCTTCCTTCTGCCAACATGCTAGATCGCACTCACTATTACTGACAACTTGTTTACTACCCACTTACTACTTCTAGAATCCACATGGTACCAAAACAACACTTTAAACCCACAAACCAAACTAATCCTAACACAACACTATCGGACCCAGTTAGCTATTAGCAAGTGTGAACGTTCGTATGCATGGTCACCAACATGCCCTATCAATGCTTGTGCACATGTATGAAAAACCTCTAATGTCATGTCACATGTATGCATGCACCAACATATATACAATATATAAACAAATGATTTTAAGTGTGCATGTATGTCGGTTCACACTTACCAATAACATCCTCAGAATCCGCCTAAAACCCATCTCTTACCTCATTTCCAACTTTTCCAGTCCTACCACTCTAACAATTTGCTAACTACAAAATACTCCACTAATTCCCTCTTCACACAAAAGTTGTTTTCACAACAACACCGGCTACTACCCAAACTTGCTAGTTATAAGACTTTACTCACTACACAAAGAAATCCAAACCAGAACCAAACAAATATAACTAGGGCAAAGATTACTTAACAAAATTACTTGTAATTACCTCATTGCCCCGGAGTTCTAACAGTCAAACTCCCTTCCCCGCAAAACCATTATTCTCTGGCTGAACCGTCGCAGCATCAACCAACACCCTAAGGTCTTCACCAACTCCCTGCTGCAAAGAACCCCATCCACCCCGAGCTAACTTCAGACAATTTTGTCTCACATGTTCAACGGACCCACAATTCAACCAAGATCCATCCTCCAAACACCTCACACCTCTCTGCCCTTCTTGCCACCTCCGTACTCTGTCTAGGCCGCGCTCACGACCCTTCTGAGACCCTTTTTCATGCACAAAAGCTGATCTCACTACTTGAGGACAATCCTGCTTCACATGCTCCTTAGAACCACAGTTCCAACAAACTCCAACACCCCAACAACCTCCAACATGATGCCTTTTACAACGGTCACACTTTGGCAAGCGAACCACCACTCCTTGGTCATATTGCACTTGACCCACATCAGCACCACCACCAAAACCTTGGTTCAGACGAACCCTTCAATCACGTAACCTCTTACACTGACCACTCTCAAGGTCGGTACTCACAGCTCTTTTGCTTTTATTTCTCTCACCATCACAAACTAAAACTACACCCCCATATTGCTTAACCCCTAGGAACCTATCTCCAAGGTATCTTCTATTAAAGGCAAACACGAAGAACTCCCAATCTATATCACGGATATTCGTGGCCACCGACACCGATGTCCACCAAGCACAAGCATCCTCCAACATTAGTGAGTCAACACTTCTCAACTTACAGGCGTTGTCACACCATTCCTGATCCAGAATCGAAATTATACTGGCTAACCAAGCCTCGAACACCTCAAGCGTCGAACCATGATACTCCACAGCTCCCAAATCATGCAAGCGCTGCTTTGACAAACTCTCATGTCACATAGATGACAAATCCTTCATCACAGAACCAACTCTCTCATTCTGCCTTACCACCTCAACTCCAAGCACAGTTGGCTGAAACGAAACACATCCACCAAAAGGTGAATTCCACACCTTAACAACTTGCTCTAAAGCAACAACCATCATACCTAGTTTCCACTCTCTCATCGATTCCATTGTGCTATTATTAACAAAGCAACAATAACAAAACAAACAAAACGATCAGACCAGCTTCGAGCAAGGATTCAAGACTCCAACTCCAAATTAACACATTGCTATAATAATAAGGCAATGGGTATCCCAAATTTTCCCCCTTTTATGACATAACAATCCATAAAAACATTGATATCACAACATCGCCATATCAATCAGCAAAACTTCAATCATGCTCTCTCACCAAACAACATTCACCCTCAACAGCATAATATCAACACATGTTCACACTAGCTCATAGAAAATTCATAACCAAAAAGCATGATAAAAACATTAATAATTCACTCAAAGTCATATTCTTCAACCAACTTTCAACCACGCATTAGATTTAACATCAAACACTTACCATAACAACATACCACAAACTTACCGTCGCCCAAAAAGTTCGCAACCTGGCTCTGATACCAACAAATATAACCCCCTTAGCCCGACCTAGACGCTTGGCCTAAACTACGAAGATTACATGGGGGAAACCAAAGTCAACCCAAAAGTCAACATTGATTAACGACCCTTTTTTCATTATAATCTTGTCTAGATGCGCATTAAGCCTATGTTAAAGCTAAAGAACCTTAGAAGAGAAAAACACAGCGATCGGAAAACATTTAAGGACTCAATTGCAAGAATTACACATTTATGGACCAAAATGTAAATTTTGGAAGGACTTTGTAGATTTTAGTTTTACCGAACCCTAAATAATGATTTTACAAGCCTCTCTGCCAAATTTCATCTTAAGAAGACATCTCAAGCTCAAGCAATTGCAATTAAAACTTTCAGGACTAAAATGTAAAGCATGCAGACTTCATCCGTTTCGAAACACTGACAACTGTATCGAAACACCCGTGTCGAACGCCCGTATCGAAACGGTGTTGATCATTTCGCTACGCGGGTATGTTCCGAAACCAGTTCCGAAACAGACACTTCTAGTTGCCAAAGTGTTTCGAAACACTTCTAGCCGTTCTGAAACGCCCAGGCCATTTCAGGCATCCGTTTTGAAACAGCTAAGGGTGTTTCGATACACCCTGCCCAGAAACAGCAGAAACTTCTGGTTTTCACTTCAAAACACCATCAAACATACTTAAAATCATTCCATAACATATCAGCAACATGCTAAGCATTAAAACCATCATATTGCATCAAAGGCTAGATACATTACAAGCATTAAGCACACCTACTCATTTATCACATTCAACACATGATCTTACTTTTAAACCAAGAACATAGATATATCAAAATATGGAGAAGAAGATCCAAATATCACAAAACGATCATCAACAATTATCAAACCAAAAACCAAACTTGCTCACGATAAACAATCTCATTACACATCAATGTAAAAGACTTTCCCCTATTGCCTTTATTATCTATAGCTATAAACCAAAACATACTTCTCAAGTGGAGCTCTTCTTGAATCCCTTGCTTCTTGCGGTCCCAAATTCATTTATCTGCATTGATGGACAAAAAATAGCGTAAGCACATAATGCTTAGTAAGAAATGCTCAAAACTAAAACACCATCAATGCAGCAAACCATAAAACCCTCTTTAAAGGCAATCACACCTCAATAAACCAAAGTATTATTTGAAAACCTCATTTGAAACACCAATACCTTAAATTGTGCATTGCTCAATATAAAGACCAACATTAAACTCAAATGCATTTAGCAACTCAACCCCAAATAACATTCTTACAATAACTTCCATTAAACCCCTTTCATGCATAAATGCTTTGTGCAAAGTTTAAACCAATTTCCTTGGAAACCATTTCCACTCCACACTTTTCCTTTCTCATGCTTGAAAACCATTTCAAAGCAAAACACCATTTGAAAACTCATGTATCAAATATCTATCTCATGCATCCTACCAATGCAAAACTCATGGCAAAGCCGCACATGCTTGTTACTCAAAATCATTTCATAAACTCAAGATCTCAATTTGAAAACCACATGTACCATCTAGCTATCTCATGCGTACAACCTATGAAAAACTCATGGCAAAGCCACTCATGCTTGTTACACAAAAGCATTTCATAATCTCACTATCTCAATGCAATTCTCATAGCATAACACATTTCAAGCATTGGTACATGTGACATACATTCTCATATATTGGCATTTACATACTCTATTGTACACGGATATGCGGACAACTCACTAGACACTTCTGGTGGCATCTACCATTACCGTACTCACCCGTCTAGAACATAATTTTCCTGTGGCTTCTACCAACACCATACTCACATGGCGGTTTCTACTTCCGCCCAAAAGCTTGAGTGTTTCATCAAGTCCTACCCCGATGTTATGCCCCTCATCAGTCTCATTGCAATAATTCTTGTTGCCAAAAAGCTCGGATGTTTCCCCGAGTCCTACTCCGATGGAATGCCCATCATCGGTCTTATGAAAATAACTCTTGTTGCCAAAAAGCTTGGATATTTCACCAAGTCCCACTCCAATGGAAGTCCCATCATTGGGCTCTCTCTTTGGAACGAATTCCAAGAGCACGTACGAATTTCAGTTTATAGAGCACTCTACATCCTATTGATCGATCAATATATCCGCTAATCTTTACATCATCTATGTCAATATATCATGTTAAAATCATCAACACACTCACTGTTTTTAAAGCATGCAACACCTTCAAGGCCAAAATGTCGAACATTGCCTTAAGAGACAAATTAACAACACATACTCTCAAGGAACAATAATTTCATGCATCTTTCTTCAAACCAAGTTTAACAACCAACTCACATGCTTTAAAACCATGCTCAAACTACAAATTAAACCACATTGTCAAATCAATCACATCAAAACCCATTTTGATAGTTTTCAACATAATAATAGCACGGTAGTGAGAGAATTCCACTTTACTTACTTCCAAACTTAAACCAGCATTTCAAGCATAAATTTAAGTTCCCAAACCTATTTTCAAAATCATTCCAAAAATGGAAAACACGATCTCACTCACCGATATACAACAATATGATAGCCGACAAGCCTCCCAAGCGTCCGAAACCTCCAACGCTACCTCAATCGATTACGGATCACTCTCCCCTGTTTTTAACACATAAGAGCAGAGGATTAATGCACCATCATGCATTAAAATCACCAGTCATACAACCCAACTCGCTGTTCTACTCAAGAACCTCATTTCGGCTACTAAAAACAACCGAAATCACCTCCAAACTCTCCCAAAAAAAGCCCAGCCATGATCTATCAATTCTAACCTTTTATAAACATCAATTAACATCAAAAAGCAACACAAACATGACCTTATACCTTCAGCAACAACAGATCACCAAAACCACCCCAAAAACCACCAATCTAGAAAGCAAAACTTAGGAAAACAAACCTATTCAGGATTTGATTGATAAAACCTCATTTGTAACATCAATTAACATCCAAAATACATTAGAAAACAACCTCAAAAGAGAGCCTAACCAAGATCCTTTAAAATCATCAAGATATCTTCCAAAATCTTGAGTTTTAAGCCAATTTCTTGTTTCTAATATTAAAACCACTTAATAATCATTAATAAAGGATTGATAACTTGGGAATTTCAGTAAAGAACTGATCAATAGAGGAGAAGGACGAAGCTTACCCCTAACAGATGATTTCTCCTTGATTTGGGCAAGTTTTCTTGAAAATTCAATGTAGAAATCAAGTGGATTTGATGAGGAACTGATTAAGAATCAAAGAGAGATTGAAATCTCAACAAATGAATTAAAAATCAAAGTAAATTTGCTGGAGAGAAAGTGTTTGGTTGAAAGGAAATTGAGAGAAAATGGGAGAAGAGAAATTTGACGTAAAATGGTTATAAAAAGTCAATGGTAGTTTTTATTTTAATTAACCACCATTTCATTTAATTAAAACATTAATTAAATCACCCAAATTAAGGAAAAATCTGGTGGAAAAGTTTTTGGTAAAATTAGCTCCTTAAAGATTCAAAGTTTCAATCCTTTACAAAACAGTCACTAACTAACTTGTAAACACTGCGATTTGGTCACTAGACCAAAATGTAGCATTCCCAAACCTTATTTTGCAAAATTGATTTCACCATTCTCTTTTATATATTAAATGAGATTTTTAGATATTTTTCTATATTTTTAAAGTATCTCGAACTAAGTGTTCCCTAAAACTCCCTTTTATATTCGAACCATTTCTCAGACCGGTCCAGTTCAGACCCTAAACTTCTAAGCCCAAATTTGGGGTGTTACAGTAGAGGTCGTTGTGAACCTATGACGATTCCGGTTTTACTTGACGTGGTTATTCCGTCATACCGTCGGTTTTCCAGTTTCCAGAGTTTTAAAAGGTAACTCTTCATCTTTTCACCCCGGATTCATTCCTGTACATCGATCCTGGCTGGATTACGTCAGATTAATTTTTCCGACGCGCCACAGGGCGTGCCGACGTGACCCAACAGTTGTATCAGAGCCACTTTTATCATACGATTTAGATATTTATCGTTTATCGTAACACACCTAATAAAGACTTATTTCGATTTTTACTGAATGATTAAGAGTTAATCATAACTATGTTAGGTTGCTTCAATGTTAAATGTTAACATGTTGAGACTAATAGTTAGTCTAGAGAACAAGTAGTTGTTCCTAGTTTCATAGATTTATGAAATATCTGAAAGGGCTTCTAATTTGATAAAAGTTATCAAACTATCTTTCACGGTGAATCCATAAGAGTTATGGTTAGACGTTATGAAAAATGCATGTCTAGGATTGACATCATCAAAGACCTGGTACTTAAGTGTGCCTAGTGCGCCACCTTTCTTTCATGTTGACCTACATGGTGCATTTTTTCGTTAACGCAAATGGTTTATGAAACCTCGTGATCCTTCTTTGGCCCATTAACCGCAACATAGGGATAATCGGTTTAAAACTCTATAAACACGTCGTTACTTTGTTCGCACGATGTTTGAAATGCATGTTAGATTGCACAGTGTTTGTTTTGCATGGTTATAGCCCATAGCCTTTATAGTTTTGGTTTTTATAAATACGACCTACGTGTCGTGCCTTTCTCTATCTTCTATTGTACTTCTCTTCTCATCTCACTCCCTCGCATGTAACGCGAGTTTTTGAAAATTGTAAATACTCATGGAGATAAAGCAAGAACCAAGGTAGCAACGTGGTGGGCCTTCCCTGGTGGACCGGGCGTTTCAGAAGCAAAATTTATCTTCAGTGGAATGGTCCTCCCATTGGCTTGGGACGGGTCGCCTTAGGTTAAGAAGGGCTATAATCATTGCATATTTATTTACCGCTTATATTTACCTTGTATGTGATGCAATGGATGTTTTATAAGCATGATTAAACATAGTTCTATTGATAGGATCAATGTTAAAATGATGAGATAATTAAGTAAATCCCTCACTATAATTCTAAGTGTGTTTTAACCATCCAATATTTACCCTCGTTAAAGCTTTGATCGATATAATGCGAGCTTTGCCAAAGCAATGTCACATTTATCTATCTTAGTTAAATGCGAAGAATAAGCTAGTGATATTCGCCGGTTGAGATATTGGTATTGACTTAGCTGGGTTGTTCTAATAGGATTAGAAAACCTAGTGGTTAAAAGTTTTGGATAATCATAAGATGATTTAAAGAACAAGAGTTGTTCGCCAAAAGATGAAGAATTACATGAGATGTAATTAGTAAGTTGTTACTTACCTAAATAACCATTTCCTAAAAGACTGGCCAAAGCTAATTTAGGAATGGTGAAATACGGATCCTCACTCACTAGAAAAGCTATCGAAACGTTTTTCCGAAATTAAAACTAGAGGGTTTTTAATTTGTAGAAAATAGTGGGAGTAAATTTATAGTAAAGACCTATCTATAAATTTTAAAATTTAGTAAAACTTATGTAGCATATTTTCTTTGTTGTAGAATTAATGGCAAATAATACTCTATCTCTGCGATCTATCCTTAAGAAGGATAAGCTCAATGGCATAAACTTCCTTGACTGGTTCAGCAATTTGAGAATTGTTCTCAAACAGGATAAGAAGGAATATGTCATTGAAGAACCTGTTCCTGATGAACCGGTTGCCACTGCTTCCAGAGCTGATAAAGACAAGTTTAAGAAACACATGGACGACATGATGGATGTCGGTTGTCTTATGCTTGCCTCCATGACCCCTAAGCTTCAGAAGCAACATGAGGACATGGTAGCTTATGATATGATTCAAAATCTCAAGGAGATTTATGAAGGGCAAGCTTGTCAAGAGAGGTACGAGACCTCTAAAGCTTTGTTTCAATGCAAGATGAGTGAGGGATCTCCCGTAAGAGCTCACGTCATCAAAATGATGGGCTACATCCAAACGTTGGAGAAGCTCGACTTTCCGTTGAAAGACGTATTAGCTACTGATGTCATCCTGCAATCGTTGCCGGATAGTTTTAATCAGTTCGTCCTGAATTTCAATATGAATGAAATTAAGAACACGCTGCCACAGTTGCTCGGCATGTTGAGAACTGCTGAAATCAACCTGAAGAAGGTAGGACCTAAACCTGTTCTGATGGTCCGCAAGGGCAAGAAGAAAGGTAAGTCGGTAGCAAAGTCTAAAGGTGATGGTAAGACCAAAACCGATGGAAAGGAGACATTGAAACCTAAGAAGGGAATAAAGAAGGATGGAAAATGTTTCCATTGCAGCAAGAGCGGACATTGAAAGAGAAACTGCCCCATACACCTACAAGAAGTGAAGAAAGCAAAAATGAGTGAGGCATCAACCTCAAAGGCTTCTAAAGAGAAGGCATCATATAGACATGGACCTGCGAATGGAAATAAAGCAAGAGTTGCTACATCATCCATTAGGACATGTGTTTTTGCTTAAATAGATTTGTTTTAGTTTTTAAGATTATTATTTTGTGCCTAAGTTTTAGTTATCTTGTAAGGACAAGATATTTTAATTTTGAGATTACTTAAATAAATGATATTCTTTTAATCTCTTATGGCACAACGAATCAATGATCTTTAAACTAATCAAATCAATAATATTTATAAGATAAATAAAACAAATGACTAATCTCTAACTCATAAAAAGTATTAAGGTAATTTGATGAGATCAAATTCAAGAATATTTAAAGTTTGATAAACTTTCAAAGAATATGGGATTGTCCCATAATTAAATCCCGCAAGTGGAACAAAAAGTCTTTGAAAGAGGATATGTTAGACATGTTTTGATTCAGAACAAGTTATTTTCGACTTCTTTACACACTAGAAAAACAACTCTCATACTTAATCATGTTTTTTTTCTTCGAAATGTCATATAAGATATGGACTAAGAATTGTTCTAGAATACCTTTGAAGTTTTAAGGTTACTTACATGTTAAAATGTTTACAAAGTTTGAACCTTAAAAACTCCATTTATTGTTTATCCTAACGAGAACAAAGCGTTTGTTTCTCAAACGAGAGTTTATCTTGAAAGAGATTAATTCTCACAAAGGGATATTATTTCTTCAACTTTAATGAGAACAAAACATTTGTTGCTCAAATGATAGTTTATCTCGAAAGAGAATACTTATCACTAAGGGATTTCATTTTTCAACGAGAACAAAATGTTTGTTGCTCAAACGAGAGTTTCTCTCGAAAGAGATTACCTCTAACAAAAGAAAAAAAAATGGAATTTGGGATGTGAAGAAATTTTAGACAACAAATTTATGAACCAAAGATTGAGAATGTTCCACAAATGATCAAGGAACATTGGAACAAAACATAACCATTGTGTTGATCCTTAAGAGAATACCATATACTTGAGAAATATGAATTTCTCACTATCCGTACATGGAAACACTCTTCTTTTCGGATCAAGATAAAGACTAGGTCTTATCAGAAAGCAATGGTGAGCCCAAAATTTGAGAAATGGCTTAAGAGACATGACATATGAGATGGAATCCATGTCTAAAACCAAGTATAGACTTTGGTTACCTAAATGGGTAAAACCTATGAGGTATGGATGAGTTTTTTCAAAAAAAGGAAAACCGACATGGATGATAAAACATACAAAGGATGATTCGTCGCTAAAGGTTTTTGACAAACTTCATAGTATAGACTATGATAAAGCATCTTCCTTGTAGCTACGTTTAATCCATCTTAATCTCACTTGCAAGTAGTTACATACGATGATTATGGAATCAAATAAACGAATGTCAAAACCACTTTCCTAAGGGAAAACTTGAAACAGATGTGTACATGACACATCCAGAAGGTTTTGTCACTCCAGTAAACACTTGGAAGGTATGTAAGCTACAAAGGTCTATCCGTAGACTAAGGCAAGCTTCTCAAAGTTGGGATATTCATTTCAGAAGATACAATCAAAAGGTTTGGTTTATCTAGAAACAAAGAGGAGTCTTGTTTTCAAAAGAGCCATTGGGAGCATTGTTACTTTCCTAAGTATTGTAGATGACATACTCATCAAAAGGAACTAAAGATCGCAATCCGTTTTGCATTAATAAAAGATACTGCTAGTTGGCAACATGAGACAGTATCTAACTCTACAACATAGGCTGAATGTATTATAGTCGACATAGCAATAAAGAAGGATGTTTGGATCTAAAGGGTTCACTTCTGAACTAAGGGTTGTTCCCAGCATATTAGATGCTACATAACTCTGTTATGATGGAACCTTTGCGTAAGCAAATAAAACCTAGATCTCATCAATAAATCCAAACATATTATAAAGTACTTACATCTTGGAGATGTGAAAGTATGCAACATACGCACAAAGTTGATAACTTTGTCAACTCCCTGGAAAAGCTTTTGACACAGCATAAGCATGTCAGTTACACTAAGCCATATCGTATTAGATACGTGAATGATTGGTCTTAGTGCTAGTGGGAGATTGTTGGAGTATGCCCAAAGACCAATCATATGATGATTGAATAGACATACTATTTTACTATATTTATCAAGTAATGGCATTGTCGTTATTATCATTTTGGTATGTTTTTGTGCATCAAACTAACCATTGGATAATAATTTCCATACAATAGTAAGATTATTGTTAAATATGTCCTTAGTCGAATATTATTACGGGTATGGACAATGATAATATATAAAGACTAATATGTGGTTGATGACAAGCGTTGTCATTGACATAGAGATGTCAAAATCAACACATAAGTATTTGTTAGAGAACAACATAATGGATTGACCTGCTATGAGTGTGTTTCTTGGGTAATTATGTGACAGTCACAACATTGCTCATGATAAACATATGTATAATCCTCAGACTTGAGATCAACATGATTTCAACATAAAGATTTACGTATTTTGACATAGTCAAACATGTGTTGTAACTGACTACATTATAAAGACTGATGATTGGATACGTGATGACCTATGTAGTGAAATATGGTTGATCAAGAAAGGATTTGTCCCTCCTACATAATGGGAGAAATATCTTCGGCCACTTGATTGAGTGAGATTAGAAAATGCATGGCCATGCTCGAATTTTATTATATGAGATATCATAGAGATCTGTTTATCATAATCTACTAAAGACATCAAGAAACACTAGATGTACAACTCAAGTGTGACTATCCCATGACTTGTGTTCATCTAAGATATAAAGGACAAAAGGATGAAATACATAAAGGAAGTTTATTCAAGAATTAGGAAAGTCAAACCATGACTTCATGCAACTTAGGTAGCAATGATGTATTGCTAGATGCCACTCATTGTTTGTAAAATTAGAACAGTTCTAATTTTGCTTCTAACGTTGCATGAACCTACAAGGGTCACACCCTTCGAATGAAACGAACAAAAATTGGAAACCATACTCCCTATTTTAGGGAGGTTGCCGAAAATCCCCCATGGGATAGGGGAAATCGGCAACTCCCTTAAATGAGAATAATATTGGATAAATATTGTATTTATCAAATATTATATAGAGTATGGAAAATATTTAGACTTAAATATTATAGAATAAGATTCTAGAAATTTAAATATATATTTGGAATTTATATAATGTATATTTAATTTCAAGTTTATGTAGAATTAGATTCCACATAATTAAAAATATATATTTAAATATATTTAAATCCAAGTAAAGATAGAATGAGATTCTATATAATAAATATATATATATATATGGATTAACTATAATGTATATTTAAATCCATGTTTTATGTAGAATAAGATTCTACATAATTAAATATATATATTTCATTTAATATTATTAAATATATATATTTCATTTAATATTATTAAATATAATGTATATTTAATATAAACCAATTTCAAGTAGAATTAGATTCTATGAATTTTGGTTGAACTTGGATTTAAGGAATTCAACTAGAATTAAGTCTCTGAATATTATTTAAAGGGACAAGGGTTAGCAATGAAATCATTCCTCTTCCTCCTCTTGATGATTTCGACAACACCCCTAGAGATTCCCCAATGGAATTTGACATATCCCAAAAAGCTCTCTGAGAAGTTGTTCGATATTTTCTGGTGTTCTACTTGCCCCTGGAAAATCCCTAAAGGTTCCCTTGCTCGATTGCAAGTCCCAGTTGAAATCCTGGTCGATTTCAGACTCCCTCGGGAATCCCTGGAGGGATTTCGACTTCTCCCTGGAAGGTGTTCAAACCTGTCGAAATTTATCCCTCAGTGTTAGGCAGACAGAAACTTTGTTTCTTTTGTTTCAGGTGGACTCCGTAGAGGTTGTTGCGAACCTGTGACGATTCCGGTTTTACTTGACGTGGTTATTCCGACATACCGTCGGTTTTCTAGTTTCTAGAGTTTTAAAAGGTAACTCTTCATCTTTTCACCCCGGATTCATTCATGTACATGGATCCTGGCTGGATTACGTTGGATTAATTTTTCCACAGCGCCACGGGGCGTGCCGACGTGACCCAACACATAGATCCCGAAATCCTTGAGATCCTTGAGTTTCTTGTTTGTTTAAAGTGGATTTTTGAGGTGAAATGGTGTAATCTTGATTGCTGGAGGTATAAGGTTGGAATAGGTTGTTTGTTAGATGTGTTTTGGTGTTTATTATGGGTTGGAAGTGATGTACGTTGGTTGAGCTTGGTTTAGGAAGCAATCGATTGAGTTTTCGGTTGTTTTGGATGGGTATTTTGGTGTAGTTTGGGTGAGCAACGAGTTTTTGAATTGTTTCTAGTGTTGGAATGCATTTTAATGCATTTAGATCTCTGTTTTGATGATGTGAAAACAAGGGATCTTGATCTTGAAGCAAACGAGGTGTTGTTGGAGGCTTCAGAAAGGTAATTTTCATGTTGGCGAGCAAGGCTTCGCGTTCGGTGAGTGGAAATGCAATTTCCTGCTTTGTAACACTTTGAGTGTGGTCTTGGGAGCTTAGTGTAAGTTTGATACACTTAGCTAAGCTCAAGAATAAATGATTCAGAAATCCCTCTCTTGGAAATGTGCTATGTTTGATGAAAATGCACTTGAGTTAAGTGTGAATTTGTTTACTGTTTTTAATCATGTTTAAAGCTTGAATGTTGCTGGATTTTAATGTCATTATGTTAAGGATGCACTAGGTAAGTGATCCTTGGTTTTCATGTGTTGAATGCATATGATGTAAGCATGTTATGCTTGTGGAAAAGGCATTGTGTTTTTGCTTGTAAAAAAATGAATTAATGTGGTTAAATGATTATATTGGCAAGTGATGTAAATGGTTTTTGGTTGTGTTTATCAGATATAGTTAGCCGACTATAGGATTGGGTGCATCGTGAATAAAGTCGCCTTGGATGTCTAGGGGTTGTGATTGTGCCGTAATCTCCATCCAAGTACCCTAACGATTGAGGATAAGACTACAACGGTAGATGGTTTAGTTCCGTGTGTGAGTCTTGTGTATGTTTCTCGTACTCTCGTTAGTGGAATTATACATCTATCGATGAGTGATGTTGAGGGGTTGTGATTGTGCCATTAATCTCCATCACGGGTGTTGAGGGGTTGTGATTATGCCATTGATCTCCACCTTGTGTAGTCCGGTAGTATGTATGAAGCGTGTGGGACAACGCTTGTAATCCCCGTATCCGATTGTGTCTTGTGTTGAAATGGTTTATGGATTATCACTTGCGAGCCAATATAATGTAAATTATTAATGTTAAGCATGAGATGCTTGTAAATGATGCAAGGATGCAATGATGCATGAGATGTTTGGTAAAGCATGAGAAAAGGTTTATTTGCTGATTTTAATGTTGCATATGAGCATGTTTTTGAAAGTGCATTGATGTTCTTGAATGAACATGTTTTATGTAAAGGCATGAGATATGAAATGGTGGTTTTTCCATTGGCGTGAAATGCATTGATGAATGTTGCATAGCGGTCCTCACTAAGCTTTGTGCTTACGCTCTTTTGTTTCATCAATGCAGAAAACTAGGCATTTTAGGCAGCAAGTAAGTAAGAGGAATCGAAGCTTTTAACCTTGCAAAGTATGTGGCTTTACTTCGGTGTAATAAAAGGAAATGGGTGGGACTTATGCTTTTGAATGGTTGAGGATGTTTCCCTTTCCTTTGAGCATGATTGATTGTTTATCCTTGAGTTGTAATTGGCCATTATGGGTTGTTTTTGGAAGTGAATGTTGGTTTTAGCTTGTTATGGTTTTGTTGGACTAGGGAGCATGCCTTTAGTATCTACATTTGCATGTAGGATGCCATGTCGTAGCTAATGCCTCCAAATGATGATCATTGGTGTGTATATACGTTGTATGTATGTTGTGGCATGTTTCGGGAATGTTTCGAATATGATTTGACGTGAAAACCAGCAAAATTTGTTGTTGCAGGGCAAGGCGTATCAGATCGCCCTTGCCTGTTTTGGAACAGAGGCCTGAAATGGCTAAGAGGTTTCGGAACGGGTGGGGACGTATCGAAACGATTTTGCTACTGGAAAGGGGTGTTTCGATACGGGTCTCGAAATGCACCCGAGTATCGAAATGGTCAACCAAGTTTTGAAACGACCATTTTGGTACAGGGCTATCCGTTTCGAAACAACTGACCGTTGAGTTTGAATTTGAACTGTTTCAGGTTTCTATTTCTTACATTTTGGTCCCTGAGATTTGGTTGCTTAATTTAATGAGTTTGAATGATTCGTTTGAGATGAAATTTTACCTGATGGCATGTTATATGATTAATTTTGAATTGGTAACACTGTTGAGTGTGTAAAAGTTCTATCATTTACACCTTTTTAAACCCATATTTCTGCTGCATTCAAGCATCATTGCATTGTATTTAGGTTAGTTTTCAATAAAACATCACAATTATATAAAAGGCACGGATTCTACTAAAAGATGGTTATTTTTGCAGGTATCTGTCACAGTAGATGTCAAAGGCAGGCGCAGGGCAGATAAGCAGGAAAGCTGAACTGGACAAGCAGCTGAAGAATACGAACCTGTCATGGACCTGTCGTGACAGCATGATGACAGCAGATTTATGAAGAGGAAAAGTGAAGTGGACCTCGATAGATAGAGAAAAATCTGCTCGTCTGTCGTGTGGAAGCCGAATATTTTTCCAAGCCCTGGATCAAAAGATATGACAAGCCAAAGCTCAAAGAGAAGAATTCCCATGAAACAAGGAGGCGGCTGAAAAGTAGGAATCCTTAGAGATTTAATCTTTATTAGAATCTTACTTTTAATTAAAGTTGTAATCCTTGTTACCTTAGATAACTTGAGCCCAAAGCTTATATAAAGGGCATAGATTAAACCTAGGGCATAGCCGACTACCCCATAACCGAAACCAAAACCCTGCCGTTTACCTGTCATCGATATGTTCTAAATTCCCCCTAGGGCTACGGGTTGTTTTGTAAAATAGTTGCAAGGGTTGCTTTGTTTTAGGATTTTTCAAGTTCAATAAAATAAACTTCAAGTTCTTTTATCTTGGTTTTATTATCTTGCAAGAGCATTGTGAGGTTATCCATTTACTTAGCATCGGGAGAGTTAAGTATACGAAAGAGATAAAAGCGCGTTCTCTAGTTTATAGTTGAACCATCTCGTGCTTAGGGATAAGGCGAGGTTAAGTGGCTAAGGAAGAATTCATACACATCGGTGTTCATCCTTCGATTCACGCCGGGAGGTATCATCAAAGACGTGATCATCGACAGACTTGTGCCTAGGGATAGGGCAAGGCAGATCAAGGATTCTTGCCAAGATTGAAGTACGGAGTTAGTGTTCGTTGCCGCGACATCTAACGGACAGACGCCGCGATAGGTGCTGTCGGCGACGGGTGCTACGACAGAACTGGAGATCCTAAGCAATTCAATACATGCACTATTGAGCAACTCAATACCAGCCCATTCTCTCTTGATATCTCAATCTTTTATTTACATTTTTACTTTATTATTCTCGTGACAACTCTTAATTATTTCCTTTACTTTCGTGCAGTGAATTTAGGTGAAGCTATTAGCCCAATCCCTGTGGAGACGATATCCGATACTTTGTATCACTTTACTACTTGCGTCGTGTATACTTGCACTACAATTGCGATAGACTATTTTACACGCAACAAGTTTTTGGCGCCGTTGTCGGGGATTGGCAACATAACTACACCTTTCTTTCCTTGCACTTTTTGTTTTTATTTTCGTTTTTGTTTTTGTTTTTATTTTTACTTTTCTTTAATTTTTCTTTTGTGTTTTAAACTCTTGCTTTTCACAAGGTTTTCCTGTTTATGCGCAGATCGAAAAGAGGTGAAGATCCTGAGTATAAATTAGATCCGGAGATTGAACGTTCCTTTAATCTCAAGAAACAGATTCGCCACCTTTTAGACCGAAACGAATACCTTGAAGAACAGCTAGAGCAGATGGCCCGTAATCAGCCTGTCGGTGAAGAGATCCCGCCTGTCGGTGATCCACCCGCGGCAGGTGGACGACGGTCATGTCGTGACTACATGCTGAACGATCATGTAGAGCTGGAGACCACGCTGTCGGATATTGATGTTGACAACTTCGAGCTTAAACCTGTCATGTTTAGTATGATCAACAATGCCGGGCAGTTTGGTGGTTCTGCGACAGAAGATGCTAGGGAGCATCTCAAAACGTTCCAGGAGATCTGTGGTTCGTTTAGACTACCAGGAGTTAGTCCGGAGATACTGAGGCTTCGGTTATTCCCCCATTCATTGAGGGATAGAGCTAAAACTTGGTGGAATAAACTTACACCGGGTTCTATTATGACTTGGGCAGATTTAACTCGTGAATTTTTGTCTCGTTTTAATCCTTCACATTTAGCTGAGCGATTACGTAACGAAATTGCTACTTTTCAACAGGAAGATGACGAGCCAATGCACGAGGCCTGGGACAGATTCACAACTCTTCTTCGAAACTGCCCAATGCATGGATTCCCCGTCTGGAATCAGGTAACTAAGTTTTATAATGCTGCTAACTTACAAACTCGCATTCGAATTGATTCTGCAGCAAATGGACTATTATTGGATAAAGATCCGGACGAGGCCCTGCAAGTTTTGAAACATCTGGCTAAGAATGAGGAACAGTTTCCAACCGCTAGAAGAGGGGGTAAACGGGTACTTGCTGTCAAGGATTATGAGGCCGACAGCACTATGAAATCACAGGTAGCATTCCTCACTAAAGCCATGAAACACTTATTGAGTGAAGAGGAAGTACGAGGGTTTGCTGTCGAGGAAGTTTGTGCTACATGTGAGGGAAATCATAGTAGGGATGAGTGCCCTATAAATATAGAAGAAGGAAAATATGTTGGAAATTACAAGCCTAACTACAATTCCAACAATTACAACCCTAATTGGAGGAAAGATCCCAAATTTTCCTGGAGTAACCCTAACAATGCCCTAAATCCGCAAGCCTATAATCAGAATCAAGGGGGTCCTAGATTGTTGACGCGACAGCAGCCACAGCCGCAGAACCTGCCGCCTCAGCAACAACAGCAGCCACCACCTGCCACGAGTAGTGTATTGGAGCAGACTCTGGCCACCTTTATGTCTCAGACCGGCACGTATATGGATAACATCAATAAGTTTGTCAAGAAAACGGAAGATTTTATGGATGAAACTAAGATGAGAATGACAAACCATGAGGCCACCTTGAAATCTCTAGAGACACAAATGGGTCAGGTGTCGCAGCATATTAAACCGAGGCAGAATGGAGGTTTCCCTAGCAATACTAAAAATGCTAGACCGCCCCCACACGAGCAATGTAAGGCAAGCACTACTAGGAGTGGGAAAAAGTTACCAGGGCCGGAAAAAGAAGCTGAAACAGAAAAGAAACCTGCCTTGGATAAGCCTGCCGAGGAAGCTGCCCCGACATGTGAGAAACAGACTGCTGCCGATGAGCCTGGTACGACAGCAGAAGCGACAGAGGAGAAAAAAGATGAGTATTGACCTCAGATTCGCATGCAGTGGGAAGGACGCATTGCTGATTACCGTCCTCCACCACCTTTTCCGCAACGGATACAGCAAGCTAAGCATGAATCTCAACTTAAAAAAATTTATGATATTTTTAAACAGGTTCATATTAACATTCCGTTGTTAGATGCTGTTAGGGAAATGCCCGGTTATGCTAAATTTCTCAAGGATGTCATGTCTAAAAAATCTAAACTTGGGGAATTTGAAACGGTAAGGATGCAAGAAGGTTGCATGAGTATTCTTCATCGACAACCACCCCAGAAAAAGAAGGATCCGGGGAGCTTCCTCATACCTTGCGTAATCGGCGATAAATTTGTGGGTAAGGCATTATGTGATCTTGGTGCTAGTGTTAATCTAATGCCCAAATCTGTTTTTCAGAAATTAGGTATTGGCAAGGCGCGGCCCACGACAGTTACCTTACAGCTAGCCGACCGCTCTTACGTTCACCCCGAGGGAAAAATTGAAGATATTTTGGTAAGAGTGGATAAACTTATTTTTCCTGCTGACTTTCTTATTTTAGATTGTGAGGCAGATGAGAACGCACCAGTCATCCTAGGGCGACCCTTCTTAGCCACGGGAAGATCATTGATTGATGTGGAGAAAGGAGAACTCACCATGCGTGTAAACGATCAAGAAATTAAGTTGAATGTTCTCCAAGCAATGAAACATGCTGATGTGGATGAAGAATGCAAGGCCATCATCGAGGTGACCTTTGATCAACCCTGCATCAGGTCGGGCTGCCGGGATATAAAATTTGGTCACTGCTGCGACAGCCATTTACAAGCCTGTCACGACAGCAACGACGACAGCACCGACGACAGCAACTCCTCTGAATCCGATACATCTGATACTGAAGGTCATGAGGAGGTAGACTGGTTAGACCATCGCCCAGGTAAGTTATTCGAACCCTTGAATTACACTTCGGATAACCATTTAATCCAAAAGCCATCTACTGTTGAACCACCTGTCTTAGAACTTAAGCCCCTACCAGGGCAGCTTAAATATGCTTATCTTGGTAGTGATAAAACACTGCCCGTAATCATCTCTGCTAAGCTGCCGCAGGAACAGGAACGACAGCTGATCGACATGTTGAGGCAGCATAAAAGGGCGATAGGATGGACTATAGCAGACATTCAGGGCATTAGTCCGGCAATCTGTATGCACAAAATCCTCCTAGAGGAAGATCATAAGCCGACTATTGATGCCCAAAGGCGGTTAAACCTTGCAATGAAGGAGGTAGTGCGTAAAGAAATAATTAAATGGTTAGATGCTGGTATTATTTACGCCATCTCTGATAGCAAATGGGTAAGCCCGGTGCAATGTGTTCCCAAGAAAGGAGGCATGACTGTGATAACCAACGAAAACAATGAGTTAATCCCAACCAGGACTGTGACCGGTTGGAGGGTTTGTATGGACTATCGGAAGCTTAACAAAGCTACCCGAAAAGACCACTTTCCTTTACCCTTTATTGATCAAATGCTTGATAGATTAGCAGGTAAACCTTACTATTGTTTTCTTGATGGTTACTCAGGTTATAACCAAATCGCTATTGCACCAGAGGATCAAGAGAAAACGACTTTCACCTGCCCCTACGGAACATACGCATTTAGGAGGATGCCGTTTGGACTCTGTAACGCACCTGCCACCTTCCAAAGGTGCATGATGGCAATATTCTCCGACATGGTAGAGGACTTCCTTGAGATCTTCATGGATGATTTTTCTGTCTTTGGAGACGATTTTGAAAGCTGCCTCGGCAACCTTCAAAAGGTACTTAAAAGATGTGAAAAAGCTAATCTTGTTCTTAATTGGGAAAAATGCCATTTTATGGTAGATGAAGGGATAGTTTTAGGCCATAAGATTAGCTGCCGTGGGATAGAAGTCGACAGGGCAAAGATTGAAGTCATAGAGAAGCTGCCGCCGCCAACCACAGTCAAAGGCATTAGGAGTTTCCTAGGGCATGCTGGTTTCTATAGGAGATTTATTGCAAATTTCTCAAAAATCACGAAGCCCCTATGTCATCTCTTAGAGCAAAACCGACCCTTTGACTTTAATGAAGAATGCACTGAAGCATTCAAGGTTCTGAAGGAAAAGCTAGTGACAGCCCCCATAGTACAGCCACCAGACTGGACGCAACCGTTTGAAATTATGTGTGATGCTAGTGACTATGCTGTCGGGGCAGCACTTAGGCAGCGCAAGGACAGGCTGTTTCATGTCATATATTATGCCAGCAAAACATTGAATGATGCCCAAGTGAACTATACCACCACAGAAAAGGAGCTGTTAGTTGTGGTGTTCTCCATCGACAAGTTTCGTTCTTATATACTTGGAACGAAGGTTATAATACACACCGACCACTCTGCCCTCAAGTATTTATTTGCAAAAAAGGATGCAAAGCCTAGGTTGATACGGTGGATCTTACTATTACAAGAGTTCGACCTTGAAATCAAAGATAAAAAGGGGACAGAAAATCAGGTGGCAGATCACTTGTCGAGGTTGGAGATGGGACAGAGTCTACCTGTAGATGAGACACACATACTAGAGACCTTCCCAGATGAGCAGCTCTTTGCTGCCGCAATAGCTGTCGCGACAGCCATGGCGGCAGGTAAGTCTTCTAACCTTCCCTGGTATGCTGATTTCGTTAATTTTATAGTTAGCGGAATATTACCTTCTGATCTTACTTATCAAGCCAGGAAGAGGTTTCAAAATGATGTTAAACATTATTATTGGGACGAACCTCTTCTTTTCAAAATGTGCGCAGATCAGGTTATAAGGAGATGTGTACCACAAGAAGAACAAGAAGACATTCTCCATCACTGTCATGCCTCACAATATGGAGGACACTTAGGAGGCAATAAAACTGCTGCCAAGGTGCTGCAGTCAGGGTTCTACTGGCTGACACTATATAAGGATGCACAGGAATTTTACAAAAACTGTGACAGGTGCCAGCGGACAGGTAACATCTCAAGGAGAAACGAGATGCCACTGCAGAATATTTTAGAAGTCGAAATCTTCGACGTTTGGGGGATTGATTTTATGGGACCTTTTCCATCTTCGTGTGGAAATCTTTACATCCTCCTAGCAGTAGATTATGTCTCCAAGTGGGTAGAAGCAATCGCAACTCAAAAGAATGATGCCAAAACGGTTCAAAAGTTTTTGCACAAAAACATCTTTTCTAGATTTGGCATCCCTAGAGCGATTATCAGTGATGAAGGGAGACATTTCGATAACAGGGTAATTGCTGCCGCCTTGAAGAAATATGGTGTCAAGCACAGGATAGCGACAGCATACCACCCACAGACCAATGGACAGGCTGAGATTTCCAACAGGGAAGTGAAGAACATTCTTGAAAAGATGGTTAAACCAACTAGGAAAGATTGGTCTCTACTTCTGAATGATGCATTATGGGCATACAGGACAGCTTTCAAAACTCCATTAGGCATGTCTCCATTCCGATTGATCTATGGGAAAACCTGCCACCTGCCTGTCGAGATAGAGCACAAGGCATATTGGGCAATCAAGGCAGTAAACATGGACTTGGACAAGGCAGGCCAGAAAAGGTTGTTAGATTTGAACGAGATCGATGAAATACGGACGATGGCCTACGACAACGCAAGAATATACAAGGAGAAAACAAAGAAGTGGCATGACAAGAAGTTGCTGCCACGTCAGTTCTGCCCAGGGCAGCTTGTGTTGTTGTTTAATTCTAGGTTGAAACTCTTCCCAGGGAAGCTTAAATCTAGATGGTCTGGCCCGTTCCAAGTGGTTCAAGTTTTTCCCCATGGTGCCATTACAATTCAATCATTAAAGGACGGGCACCAATTCAAAGTCAATGGACAACGCCTCAAGCATTATCAGGGGACTGAAGCCCCAGGAATACAGGAAGTGGTTACCTTAGGTGATGCCCCACAAGGCATCCCTAATTTAACCTAGTTTTTATTTTTATTTTATTTTATTAGTATTATTAGGAATAAGATTTATTTTAATAATGTTTTGTTTTTAATTTCAGTTTTTAGGAAATAAAGGAGTCAAGTGAGAAAGAAGAAATGGCCCAAGACCACCGCCCATCCACCAGCCCAATAAAGCCCATTTATGATAACCTGTCGCTTCGGCTGCCGGCGCAGACGGATTTGACAGGCTGTCAACAGACGCACAGCAGACAAAGAAGCGTGCGGCAGACGCTCAGCAGACGCATTAATACACGTCAGACGCGTCAGACACGCAATATCCAATCTGCCGCCCCGTTATTCCCGCCTGCCGTTGCGGCATTAAATGGGCAGCTACTCGACCGCTATATAAACCCCTTCCCCCTTTCATTTTTACCTCACTTCTGATTTTTCTCTCTTGTATTCTCTTCTAGTTTTATCTACTTGCTTTCATTTTTCAGCCCTTGCAACCAAAAATGTCTTCACGACAAACTCGCCAGAATGCTGCTGCCGCCTCTTCTTCAGCAGCAGCATCCCCGTTCGCCAACAAGGAACTATTGGAGGAACGGAGCTTCATCTATAATAGAGATGCCCCTCTTTTTGGACTCCGGCCGTTCATTATGAAGGCCATTACGGCACAGCTTTGGGAAGACTTTGTCGAGCAGCCGACAGAGCTTAACGACACTCTGGTCAGGGAATTTTATGAGGCAATCGAAAGTAAGACGGCGACATCTGTCGTCGTCCGAGGAGTGACAGTTCCTTTCACCGCCAGCAGCATCAACCATGTATTCGGCCTCTTCTTTGGCCCCACTGACGATGCCCATCAGCAGTTTTGGGACTCCCTCGACGCTGCCGGCCATGATGCTGTCATGAGGGAGTTGACAGAGGAGGGCACGACCTGGAGCACCAGCAAGAAGAACCCCAACTCCGTCAACCGGGCAGAGCTGCTCCCCGAGGCAAAACTATGGAATGCTTTTATCAAAAAGCGTATCCTGCCCTCATCCCACCACACGACAGTCAACAGGCAGCGGCTGGCCCTCATCCACTCTATCATGCATGACAGGCCGATCAACGTGGGCAGGTACATGCGAGACAACATTCTCGATTGTGCCTTCAGAACAGATTCACGACTATGCCTGCCCTTCACCATCACTGCCCTCTGTCGCTGCGCTGCCGTACCGGAGGACCCTTCAGACAAAATCAAGAAGGGCAGCGGCTGGACCGACAGCAACATCTCCAGCCTCATGGAGATCATCGTCGTATCGCCCCTCAACGCCTTTGATCCAAACGCCCCACCTGCTGAGTCTGATGATGAACCTGCCACCGAACCTGCCCCAGAAGCTGCGACCAACACCGCTCCGGCAGATCAGAACGCCCACATCTTAGCTGCCATCTTGAGGATCGAGGAGCACCAGATGCGTTTAATGACATTCATCCGCGACTTCTCCAATGCAACGGTAAACTTCATTACCAATACTTTGAATTTTTCGGATGTCATTTTCCCCACCTTCCCCGCCCATTACTTTAATATCCCCTCCCCCACTCCCACACCACCTGTCTCTCCCCACGGAGAATCTGCCTCCTCCACACCTTCCCCGACAGCAGCCGGCAGCCCACCGGCGGACACTTCCCCTCGAGGCACCAAGCGAGCTGCCACTGACGACAGCCCTCTTGTCCGGAGGAATTTGGACAGCGCTTTCACGCGGGTGAAAAGAATTAAACATGTGGCCAACAAGAGGATGCTGTCCAAGGCCATCACGAGTAACAGCTGGGACAGCAGCAGCAGTTCTGATATCAGGCTAGTAGAACCACCTGTCATTCAACCTGCTGACGACCCTGTCCCCCAACCGGAGGAAGAACCTGCACCTCAACAGGCTGATGAACCTGTTGATCAACCTGCTCAGGAACCTGCCCAGCCACCTCCCCAACGCAGACGCTACCATCAGATCCGCGTCAGCAGCAGCAGCGAGGACAGCGAATAAAATTTAAGTTTTTTTATTTCTTTTACTCCTCTTATTGCTGCCTGCCCTTATATATTTGTGATGTACTTTTATTTTTCATGTTTTTCTTTATTTGTTTTAGTGTCTTTTTGCATTGAGGGCAATGCAACCCTCGAGTTTGGGGGTGGCAACCCTCCATATTTAATGGAGTCTTTAGCACATCTTTTGTTTAATTGTTGTGTCTTATTAGTTATTTATTTTCTTTTATCTTAAAAAAAATCAGAAAAATCAGAAAATTTGAATTGTTGGCTTAAAACCGTGAAGTTAACTTACCTGTCATGACAGCTCTGTCGTGGCAGCATCCCTAGGACAGGTTAAGGAAAAGTTTAGAGCCTTTCTATAGTTCTGAAAACTTAAACACTTTTGTGACTGTTATATTGCTTAGATTTCTTTTAGCCAAACTAGAATAGGAAGCTTAGAACTTGGATAGCCCCTAGAGGTGCCTAACACTGGCTCTAGGAAAGAAGTTTAGCAAAAGAAAATCAAAAACCTAGAGGTGCCCGAAACCGGCTCTAGGAAGCTAACTAGAGGTGCCCAAAACTGGCTCTAGAAAAACTTAGCTTGAAAATAGAAGAAAAAGCATGAAAATGTGCCTTCTAAAAGAAAGTAAACTTAGGCATAAAATTCAAGTTAAGGAGTTGAATATTCTAGTGAAACTAAGAGAATATTAGCATATAACTGTTCACAAGCATGCACACACTGCACGAGAGCTATAGGGAGATCCTGGACAGATCCTAACCCTTCCAACAGGTTGCTGCCGCCATAGAGAATGAGCGACAGGTGAGGGACAGTTCACTGTTTGAAGGCCAACACAAAAATTTTCAGTTTTTCTTTTAAGTCTTCATTGCTTGAGGGCAAGCAAAAACTTGAGTTTGGGGGTGTGTTGAGTGTGTAAAAGTTCTATCATTTACACATTTTTAAACCCATATTTCTGCTGCATTCAAGCATCATTGCATTGTATTTAGGTTAGTTTTCAATAAAACATCACAATTATATAAAAGGCACGGATTCTACTAAAAGATGGTTATTTTTGCAGGTATCTGTCACAGTAGATGTCAAAGGCAGGCGCAGGGCAGATAAGCAGGAAAGCTGAACTGGACAAGCAGCTGAAGAAGACGAACCTGTCATGGACCTGTCGTGACAGCATGATGACAGCAGATTTATGAAGAGGAAAAGTGAAGTGGACCTCGATAGATAGAGAAAAATCTGCTCGTCTGTCGTGTGGAAGCCGAATATTTTTCCAAGCCCTGGATCAAAAGATATGACAAGCCAAAGCTCAAAGAGAAGAATTCCCATGAAACAAGGAGGCGGCTGAAAAGTAGGAATCCTTAGAGATTTAATCTTTATTAGAATCTTACTTTTAATTAAAGTTGTAATCCTTGTTACCTTAGATAACTTGAGCCCAAAGCTTATATAAAGGGCATAGATTAAACATAGGGCATAGCCGACTACCCCATAACCGAAACCAAAACCCTGCCGTTTACCTGTCATCGATATGTTCTAAATTCCCCCTAGGGCTACGGGTTGTTTTGTAAAATAGTTGCAAGGGTTGCTTTGTTTTAGGATTTTTCAAGTTCAATAAAATAAACTTCAAGTTCTTTTATCTTGGTTTTAATATCTTGCAAGAGCATCGGGAGAGCATTGTGAGGTTATCCATTTACTTAGCATCGGGAGAGTTAAGTATACGAAAGAGATAAAAGCGCGTTCTCTAGTTTATAGTTGAACCATCTCGTGCTTAGGGATAAGGCGAGGTTAAGTGGCTAAGGAAGAATTCATACACATCGGTGTTCATCCTTCGATTCACGCCGGGAGGTATCATCAAAGACGTGATCATCGACAGACTTGTGCCTAGGGATAGGGCAAGGCAGATCAGGGATTCTTGCCAAGCTTGAAGTACGGAGTTAGTGTTCGCTGCCGCGACATCTAACGGACAGACGCCGCGACAGGTGCTGTCGGCGACGGGTGCTACGACAGAACTGGAGATCCTAAGCAATTCAATACATGCACTATTGAGCAACTCAATACCAGCCCATTCTCTCTTGATATCTCAATCTTTTATTTACGTTTTTACTTTATTATTCTCGTGACAACTCTTAATTATTTCCTTTACTTTCGTGCAGTGAATTTAGGTGAAGCTATTAGCCCAATCCCTGTGGAGACGATATCCGATACTTTGTATCACTTTACTACTTGCGTCGTGTATACTTGCACTACAATTGCGATAGACTATTTTACACGCAACAAACACTAAAACTTGTTTAGTTCTTATAATTTCGCAAATTTCTATTTTAGTCCCTAAAAGAAGTTTTTATGCAATTGAACCCCTGTTTGGGCTCTTTTCGTTGTGTCGCTTCCGCTGTAATGTTTTGCTAAGCATATAGGCTAATAATGAGCATCTAGAAAAGAAAAAAAGAAAAAATAGGGTCGTTAATCAAGGTTGACTTTTAGGTTGACTTTTTTCCCCGTGTAATCTTCATAGTTCGGGTTGAGCGCCTAGGCCAGACTAAGGGGGTTACAAATCTCTAGCATCCCTGCCACCATAAATTATTTCTTCTTGATAAGATTTAATCCTTTCCACGACCTTCTTGTAGCGATCTTCCCATTTCTTCTCGACCTTCACCACGCCAGTGTGTTTATTGAGGTTAGGCATCTCGCGGCTGCGAACCTCATCGATGTTGTCCTCAATACGGGAAAAGATTCTACAAAATGGGGCAAGATCCTGACTTTAGGTGAAGCCACTTCCTTTTGCATCTGTAAAGGTACAAAAGCCATCCCCGAGATCCGAGGCAAAGTATTAGTATATTCTCCTGCTTATGGGTCTTTGCACCCAAACATGGTTGCGATTTGGCTGACTATTTTCCAGTGTGATATCTCAATCTCTTTCTTTTGACCAATTTCCATTTTCTCAAGCTTTTCATGAATGCTCTTCTGATTTGCTTCCAAAGTTGTCAATCTTTCTTCAATGTTCAATGCTCGAGTCTTGTTTGTGTGGGATCTTTACTATTTAAATGAAATTTCCCAAAATTACTCTTTTTATTATACATGTATGAATGCAATGAATGGAACATTATTTAATACAAACAAAAAAACAAATGAAAGTAAATATATGCATACAGAAGCATGAATGTAAGCGAAGGATCATCAATTCTATTAAGGTGTTGCTCTTAGATGTAGCTTCCATTGGATGATAAAGGTCCTACAAATACGTCTCGGTCTGACCACTCATTTATTTAATCAACCTTTGAATCCTTGGTCCCACCTTGTCTATCTGACGTGAGGCGAAGAAATGTAGCTTCTTGATGCCATAGGCCTTGCTACGTCTTCAATTTAGGATGTGATGCTCTTATTAAACTCATCTCGCTCTTGGGCCCTTTTGACGTTGCCCCTAAGTCAAGTAGACCAAAGATCTTTTTCAAATTCTACTTTGTTGGACCATCGAAGTGGTCTTATTGCACTTGCGACTTATGGTATTCTGGTTGGCGCTGATGTGAGCATACTTCGATGTTTCCTCCACGTGATCATTCGACAAATTCTCATTGTTTCCGCGTTGTCTTCCTCCTTTAGGTACCTTCAATCCATTGCAGAAGCTTTTTTTGATTGAGCAACATGCTTTAGAATCGACCCCCTCCAAATATGAGATGTATACAAAAAATAAATATGCCACAAAAACAAAACACAACTCTCACACAAAAAGGATAGTACTCTTTTTAAATAAAAACAGAAATAAAACCTAAAAGATCCAAAATAATTCAATTGCATAATAATTCTGGGCAGCCATTCTAGCATTCCATGACATGTCTCCACAGATTATTCTTGCGACTTTGACCAGACTCAACACCCTAGGCTCCCCGTATGGCTCTATTGGGGTAGGCTCTATATTCTCAAACTTGGTTCAGTTCTAAAAGGGTACCCGAGTTGTCCTTGATGTCCCCTACTAAGTGTAGCAAGGCCCTCGATTCTCACCCATCACAGGCTTCAAACAAATCAAGTTCAACTCATGAGGACTCACCACCGATGCCTTCTCGAAGAATCAATATCCTTATGAAGGCAAAAGGAATGAGTCTCGAAAGTACTTGCTAGGCTCATACGAAGAATCAATATTCTTACATGAGCAAAGTGTGTTCCCCCGACTTAAACGAACGAGACACACTTGGGTATAGAGCTTTCTTTGAAGAATTTAGAATGCGTAAAATAGAATTATATTCATTAAATGAACAAATAAATTGAACGTATTGTGAACTTGCAAATTACATTAGTTTTTAAGAAAACAATTTGAAATCAATTTGTGGCCTGGCCCTCTTTTGCTTTTATTTTAAAAAACAAAAACATGTCCCCATCAGAGTCGCCAAGCTGTCGCAACCACTTTTTTAGGAGGGCTTCAACTTTTGGAAAACTTATAAAAATACAGAGTCGCCACCAATCTTTTTGAAAAGCGTGATTGGATCACATTAAAACAGGGTTATTTTAATAAAATGTTTTGTTTTAATAAAATAATAGTTTTTGTCTGCGAAAATCAGAAAACAAGTTTGGGGGTCGGTTATGCGTGGGGAAGGGTTAGCACTTTTGCGACGCTCAAAATTGATACCTAATTGATTTTAAAATAGTTTTCAAAAACTGGAATTTGCAAGTCCACAAAGGTTCGACTTTATTTGTCCGTTTAATGAATATTAGTGTATTTTAATGGCCTTATTGCCCGAGAGATGAACTTTAATCACCACCAACATTTCTAGCGCTAAACCGTCATTCCCGTTTGATAAGACATCGCATTAATATTAATTTCGCTTTTCAAACAACAAAGAAATTTAGTGCATTGAGCATTTTATATTTATTCTAAGTTCGATTATTTAAAAATCCTAAAGGATGTCTAAGTCTTTTATTCCTAATTAAAAATTTAAGTTTTCTTAAGTGTGTTTTATTTTTCGTGAAGTTAAGCTTTCAACAAACACGACTCTATCTAAGCTTTAGGACCTAGTCTTAAATTTTAACCTATTTCCAAAGAACAAGCAAGAAACTTATTTTTACCTTTATTTCTTTTTTTCTTATTTCTTTTGAAAACCTTTTATTTATTTTTCCTTTTTATTTTTAAATCTAAGACCCTTCTTTCCCCTTTTTACATTTTTTAACTTTTTTCCATTTTTATGTTTTTTCCCTTTTTATTTCAAAATGAATTTCCCTTTAAAAACTTTTTTTTTTATTTTTTAAAAGCTTTGGTTTAAAACATGACTTTTTTAAAATAAACCTTTTATGAAAAGATTTCTCTTTAAGCTTTTTCAAAACTTTATTTCTTCCTAAATCTCCTAAACTTTTATTTAAAACCTTTTTATTTTATCTTTTCTTGAAAAAACTTATTACTTTTTTCTTTTTTCTAAAAACATCTTTATTTACTTTTTCTTTTTTTAAATCACTTAACTACTTTATTATTTAAAAACTAAATTTCTAGATAAACCCTTTTATTATTATTTTTTAAATCAAGCCCCTTTTATTATTTCCACTCATGCATTATTATTTTTTTTTGGTAATACAGCAATGTGATTTTGGGGTTTATGTGCCCCTATCAGCTAGCATAAGCTCATGCAGAAGAACCGGCTCCGCATACAACCAAGCTTCCCCCCGTCGATGACCGGCGAACCAATGCGCAAGGCGATCCGCAACCTTTTTTCCCTATCTACCAACCTGTCGAACCCTAATCTCCCAATCACGACACAGTAATCCAAAGATCATATCTACCACCACGTCCCCGTGCAACATCGAGGACTCGTTCCGCAGGATCCGTACCACGTCCGTGTTATCCGACTCGACAATAACCTTCCGTAAACCTAAGCGCCATGCATGAGAGAGTCCATCATGTACAGCCCATAATTCTGATAACAACACCGAGCAACTGCCTATCCGTCGAGCAAACCCAAAGATCCACTCCCCATTGCAATCTCGGATCACGCCACCAATCGCCGCCTCACGGTGCTTTCCTCTAACCGATCCATCGGTGTTGAGCTTGCACCAACCCAGCGGTGGACGCTGCCATGAGTCCACGCGTAACCCTCTTCTCTGCATGCCGGTAAAGCTCGAGGCGGTACTCTCAAATTCCATCGCCAACTGCAGACATCTCTCCACGATGTCTCCCTGGACAGTCCCATCCGCAGCAAAGACCGTTTCGCACCGTCTCTTCCAAAGCAACCAACAGCCTACCGCAAACCGGGTGACCAATGATGATCCCCTAACCGGAAAATTGCCGGCATTCCTCAGATTATACAGCAACCAATCATCCAAGTCCAGCACCTCCAACGCCTGCATCGCAGCCCTTGGGATTAGTTTCTACCAAAGCTCTTTTGCTGCCACACACTTCCGTAACACATGGTCATCATCTTCATCCCCTCTTCGGCAAATACAACAACCCCTATCCGTAGCGATCTTCCGTCGACATCTTTCCACATTAGTAAGAAGGCTATGTTTCATCACAAGCCACAAAAATACACGAACTCGGAAAGGAAGTTTAAGTTCCCATACCATCCTCCATTTATCATCAGCGGTGGTAGTTTGGTCACCGGTTAATATCCTATACGCCGATCGGACGGTGAAGCTTCGTTTCTCCTCCCAACGGTAGCTCGGTACATCCTCCCCAAACCAAGGTCTCGGCGGTTGAATTGCCTCCAACCTAGCTAATATTGCATCCGGTAACACAGTTTCTAGGTATCGCCAATTCCACAAACCACACGACGTCACCATGCACTTAACCGGCGTCGGATCGGGCATAAATGATGGAGGACACCGATCAATCAAAGGTCCGTCCATGTCCACCCAAGTATCATACCAAAAATCCGTACTCTCACCATTACGCACATTCCATAAAATACTCCTCTTGACCTCGCCCCAAACCATATCCAACCCCTTCCAAAGTCTCGAGCATCGACTTCTAGAAATGCTTGACGGAACCAACTCACTCCACCCATATTTCTCTTTAATAACTTTAACCCAAAGTTTACTAGGTTGGGTTAATAACTCAAATCCAATTTTCATAAGAAAGGCGTTGTTTTGGGTTGCTAAATCTTTAAAGCCCATGCCACCGTCCAATAACGGTTTACGCATAGCATTCCAATTAACCAAAGAAATGCTTCTCTTCTCTCGGTTACCGCCCTAAACAAACCGACGAATGATCCTCTCCATCTCAAGACAAACTCCTTTCGGTAATAACGTAGCTTGCATCACATAGGTAGGAATTGCTTGAAGAACCGCTTTCGCCAACGTTATTCTCCCCGCTAGTGATAATGTATGTGCAACCCACCCGGGCAATCTTTTCTCCATGTTATCCAGGAGATATGCATACGTGGCCTTGGTTACCCTATCATGCAATAATGGCACTCCCAAAGATTTCCCTAGATCCCCAACAACCTCAAAGCCCAATCTCTGACCCAATTCATTGCACCTATCCGGAACACAATTTTTTGAAAAAAAGATCTGAGTTTTCGCAACACTTACCCGATGTCCAGAACATGCACAAAAATTCGATAAAACCTCATGGATTACGCTCATTTGTGACATATCCGCCTCCGCAAACAAGACTAAGTCATCGGCGAAGAAGAGGTGTGATATCCCTGTCTCATTCCTTGTCAGCCTGATCGGTTTCCACATCCGAGCTTGTACCTTCTCTTCAATGCTATGGGCTAGGCGTTCCATGCACAACACAAATAAGTATGGGGAAAGAGGATCCCCTTGGCGAATACCCCTCGACGGTCTGAAAGTATCCGTTACATTCCCATTCCATAATACTTGCATCGAAACAGAGCAAACGCACTTCATGATTAGTGTGATTAAAGTATCCGGCAGCCCGATTTCTCTCAGAGTATCCTCGATGAAGTGCCATTCCAGTCGATCATACGCCTTCTCCAAATCTACTTTGATTGCCATAAATGCCTTTCTACCACTCTTGTTACGCATCGAATGAATTATTTCCTGGGCTAAAATGATGTTATCAGTAATATGTCGCCCTGGAACAAAACTAACCTGGTTCGCCAAGACCCACATAGGTAAGAACTTCTTCAATCGGTTAACCACTGTCTTTGTAACAATCTTATACAATAACGTACACAGACTAATGGGTCGGAACTGACTGATCAACTCGGGCACTTCTACTTTCGGTATTAGCACAATGAGGGTTTGATTCAAGCGATCATCCAATGGAGCACCTTCAAACACACCTTTGACAAACTCAAAAATCGACTCACCTACCACATCCCACTTCTTTTGGTAAAAATCCGCATGGATGCCGTCTATACCCGGAGATTTCGACGGATCCATCTCGAACACAACCTTCCTCACCTCTTCCACAGTTATCTCCTCCGTTAAGGGAGCCATCTCCCGTGCGTTAAATCCATGGAATTTTCCAGCCTGCATCCTCACCGTGCAGTCATGCACCCCGGCCGTGAACAGCGTCTGGAAGTACTCCACGGCATGCGACTGGAGGGTTTGCTGATCATAGCACCACTGATTCACATCCAGCCTAAGCGCATTAATTGTGTTCCGTCGACGGCGGACAAGTGTACTAGTGTGAAAAAACCGCGTATTCCTATCCCCATCCACTATCCAGGAATTCCGTGATTTTTGTCGCCACAGGCTTTCCTCCTCCTTTAAAACTTCTGCCAGATCCAACTTCAATTCTTTCTCCAAATCAATCAGAAAATCTGAATCCCGTTTGCTCCGAGCTAATTCAATCCCCCGAATACGAGCAAGAAGAAGTGTTTTCCGGCGGCCTATATGCCCATACACCTCCTTATTCCAATCTGCACCCTTTGTTTGAAACTCAAGGACATTGTCAAAAACGCATCTCTCTTTCCGCCATACCTTGGTCACCAGATTGTGGAAATCTGGGTGTTCCGTCCATGAAGAGAGGTAACGAAAGGGTCTAGAAATTCGATTCCCATGCTCAACCCCCGTCTTCAACATAACCGGGCAATGGTCCGACTCCAGTTTCGGTAAGTGAAAGATGCTCGACTCCGGATATTCTGCAAGCCAAGCCTCATTACAGACGCAACGATCAAGTCTTTGTTTCAAATCGCCCCTCTCCCATGTGAAAAACGGACCGTGAAAACCCATGTCAACCAGACCTGTATCAAATAGAAAATCTTTAAACCTCTCACAAACTCCAACCCGATTAGCCGATCTTCCCTCCCTTTCCAGGGGACTTGCTATCGCATTAAAATCACCTCCTAATACCCAAGCCTCCCCCTGTGTTGGTGCAAGAGCACCAAGCTGATTCCACAAAAACGCTCTCTGACTACTATTTGGACTCGCATAAACAAACGTAACGAAACATCGCTTACGTTGACACACATCATAACACCATCCATGGACAAACTGTGAAGACACCGCTACAATATCCAGTTTAACCGTTGCCTTCCATAACACCCAAATCCCTCCTGAAAATCCATTCGCCTCCACTCTAAATGAGCAATCAAACCCTGACCTCCGAATGAATCTATCCGCCTTCGGACCACTAATACGCAGTTCAAACAACGCAATCACATCCGGTCGTTGAGTTTGTACCAAAAGCTTAAAGCATCGATAAAAATCAGCGCTAAGTGCTCCTTGAACATTCCAGAAAATAACTCTAATCATAGATAATAAATGGGGAAGAAAACAACACCTTAGGACGACATGTTCCCGCCCGAACCACTCTCAAACGTCTTATTCTCTTGCCATTGCACCGACCCATGTTCATTCCCGTTCCTCGAAGACGGCACCCCATGGTCATCCTGTCCACCCTTCGATGCCGCGTCAAGTTCCGCCGTCATATTACTTATCCACTCTTTCAGAACCAGCTTTGGAGGCCCACGCTCATCCCTTTTCTTCACTTTTAACCCCTTAGCGCCCACATTTTTTGCCGCTAAAGGATTTTTCGGCACATTTTTAACCGCTTGTTTCCGTACCGCTCCCTGCGAACCTCGCCCGTTTGCATCCCGCAAAACCTCTTTCTCCCCTTTATCAAATACCCGAACTACCGTATGACTACCACCCTCCAGAGAGGACTTCTCAACAACGACCTCTTGCGTGGACGCAATTCTTCCAGCATCATCCGCAACCTCCATGCGTTCCCCACCAACCTCTGCACGCACATCCATCACCTTCCCCGTGCTACTCTCATTCACGCCCAAGCCAACCGCACCACTGCTGGTCCCACCCGATGAAACAGCCACCACTCCTCCTGAACCCTGCACCCCGTTGTGTGCCATTCCCGCCGAGCCACTCTCTCCCTTTTCCAATCCATTCCCCACAATGCATTCCTCAGCAATCTCCTTACTGTCATTCCCCACATCTCTATCCTCCTCAATGTCTAACACATTAAAACGCGAACCCGTAGATCGATTCGCTATCTTCCTAGCATCCCCTCCCTCAATACCACGATTAGTTACATTCGTCGGCTTGCGGCGGCGGGTTTGGACTTGCATCCATGGGCCATACATCTCTTTATCACTCGCTCCTCCCTCCATACTAGGAGATGAGTTAGACGACGAACCAGTCGCCGTATTACCTTCAATTCCACATACCTCCTTTTGATGTCCATACTTCCCAAACTTATAGCATATGAGTGGTAGTCCTTCATACTCTACATCCTGACGGAATCCATCAATAACCACTCCCGAGAGCAGCGGCTTATTCAAGTCGACAACAATGGCAAACTAGCAAATCGACCCCTCTTCCCTTCTAGTGTGTTGTAGTCAATCCGAACCACATTACCAAACATACCCGCAATCGCTCTGAACATGCTCTTCGTGTAGTAACGGTACGGCAGTCCCGGAAGCCGTGCCCACACCACAATGTGCTGAGGATAAGCCTCCAACGTAGAAAACGATCTGGACCACGGTTGAACCGTAAGATAACTACCATACATGACCTACGGACCACCAGAGATTACCCTATCATAATCCTTTTCCAACTCGAATCGCACCAAATAATATTCATTATCCAGATCCACTAGTTCAAACTTTCCAGCCGGCGTCCACAATGCCTTAACCCTAGACAATAATGCCCGATACCCAATCGCCTTACCAAGTAACCGTACGATAATCGAGCACGCCAACTTCGCATCTATCGAATCATGTACGCGATCCGCAAAATTGATCCGCGGCAACGGTCCTTCAAAATTGATACGGACGTCCTCCTTCGTTAGAACCACGTCAAGATCTTCAATCAAGGCGCCGGACCCCTCCTTCCCGGCTACCATATCTCGGAAAGACGGTTTACTGGCCACCGGAGGCGAATCTGCCTGTCCCGGTCCCTCCCCAGCAACCTCCTTGTCCACCGCCTCTTGCATGCAGACATCACCATTATCACCTTCCACGCGAATCCCTTCTCCTGTCTCCTGTGGACTCACGCTACGACCCCTCTTCGATTCCCTCTCCACACCCTCCTCTAGCGGCAACCCTGACCTTTCAAGGCACGCAGGCACCGTCACCGGCGCTACGTTTTCCGGAGGTTTGCCGGAAACCCCCCCATGCGGCTCCATCCAAAAACGCAAACCAAAACCCTAATTCCGAAACTTGCAGAGCGTTTTTTAGAATAATTATTATTTTTCCTAGTTAAATCCCTAACTTTAAGTTTTTTTTTAAATAAAACAACATTAACTCTATTTTATTATTGTATTTTAATATCAACACTTTAAAAAAATCATTCTTACATTTCTAAAGATCAAAACACTCCTAACAACATTTTTTAAAAGCGTGTAATTTTTTGAAGATTAAAACAAAAATTAAACGAAAATTTAAAGCAAAAACATCTACGGAATCGCGAAACGATTTTCCGAGTTCAAGAACACAACCTAAAATCCACAAAAAACACAAACAAAAAAATTCAACCAAGAACAAACATAAATATTACTAAATAGAAATTAAAGGAATGATAGAAATTTTACCGAAATGACGAATGAAGAACTCGAATATGAATTTCTCGAAATGCTCCTAATTGCCTCCAAACTCTAACTTCAAGTCCAAAATTTCCAGCAACTCTTGAGAATTTTTTCAGAAATTTTCTACTCCTTTTTTTCAGGTGTATTTTCTATTGAAATTGGGTGTGATGAACAAGTGAAGTTTATGGGGTATTTATACTTGAATTTCAGCTTCAAATTCAAGCCGAATTCGGATTTCAATCCCCGAATTAAAGCCAAAATATGACAAGAAACTTGATTCTCAGAAAAACCCCTCAAACTCTATCTGATTTGGTTCATATTTGAAGCTAAATTTCTTTTTGATTCGAGCCTAGGGTTTGACCATTTGTCTCTGTTTTTTGCAGATTCCGGCGACCACGGGCGGCGGAGACGAACGACGTTGGTGCTAGTTCCCCCTTTTTCCATTTTTATTGCATTTTTTCTTTTTTGTGCTGTTTTTTGTTGTTTATTTTTTCATTTATTATTTTTTGATTATCATCTTATTTCCTACTTTTATTTCCACCATTATTATTTATTTTATTTATATCATATTTTCTCTCCTTTTTTCTCTTTTTCTTTTAAAAAGGATGAGCTTGTATTTCAAGGTGTGCTTTTTTTTCTTTTTGAAATGGGTTTTACAAAAATGGGTTTTTGAGATGGGTTTTTTGTTGTTGTTTTATTCAGGAAGGGTGGGGCACTTAAGGAAAAAAAGATTTGTCTTTTTTATTTTTATTTTTTAGATTATTTAATTTGGCGGGGTGAAAATCTAGTGACAATAAGGGAAATATTATGTAATCTATAGTGACACGTCTTATGTTGGCTTAGGTTTTGTGCTAATGCAAGAAGGAAGAGTAGTAGCCTATGCATCTAGGTAGTTGAAGGTTCACGAGTGCAACTATCTTACACATGACATAGAGTTGGCAACAGTGGTGATTGCTTTGAAAGTTTGGAGACGTTATCTCTACGGTGAGAAATGTACAATCTATACGGATCATAAGAGTTTGAAATATGTGATGTAGCAAAAGGAGTTGAACCTTAGTGTTGAGTTTTGTGTGCTCGATTTCCTTCAACCGTTTTAGCTCGCCAAGAGGTCGAGATGTTGGATATTTGAGTATTTTAGTTTGAGGTAAAAAAATTAGACAATAGACACAAGGATTTATAGTGGTTCAGTCTTCTAACAAGCACCTACATTCACTACCTTAGCTCCCCACTAAGGATTTCAACCAAATTCACTAAGAATTTCGTCCCCTTTTCTCAGTTTAGGAGGAAACTATTACAACGATCAAGCTTACTACCCAAAGCTTGATCAAGCACTCTCTCACAAGAGAAATTCTAAGAAAACTTGAAATCCCTCTAATAGGTATTTGTTTGCACTATTAAGCTCTCACCCAAAACCTAAACACTTGAGCAAATTTGACAATTAAGCTCACAAGTGTTGTCTATACAAGAAAATGTACAATTAAGCTCTAAGACAATTTCTTTATCATGATGTTGTTGACAATTGAAGCATTAACCATCTCTTGATGCTTGAAGGTCCCTTTTATACTCCTAATTGAGTTTGTAGCCGTTGAGAACTGTTGGAGTTGTTTTGGAGCTGTTAGAGCCCTTATTTCCCACCATAAATGCAGTTATGCAGCTTGGCATATTGATACTCCTCAAATCGTATCGATACAGTCCCAATAAGGAAGTAGTCGTTGAGCACTTTAGCTGGTGCGTATCAATATGCGTACTAAGCGTATCGGTACAGTCCTGCAATTTAAAAGACCGTTGGGGTAGTTGGGCGTATCGGTACACGATTCAACCGTATCGGTACGCGAACTAGCCTTTGGTTGTTTTAAAGCACACCGTAACGATACGAGAAGGTGTATTGGTATGGGTTTTGACTACTGGAAAATCACTGTAGTTGAAACCCTAGGGCATATCGGTACGGTACTAGACGCTATCGATATGAGTACTTGAAAAGTACGGTTTTGACTACTTTAAATGCACTTTAAATCATTCTAAAGCCTTGTAAAACCCTTAAACATATTTTCAAGTTGTTTTTGACTAAAAACATATTTTAAATTCTCTTCAATTTAGTCCAAAACATTTTTCAAATATTATATCCAAATTCTTAATTCTACAATCTCCCCCTTTTTGATATAATAAAACCAACTTGGAAAATTGTTTGGGATTCTCCCTCTTTGTATTTTTAAAAAATTCAATAAGAGATTCCAAAAATTAAAAGAAGTTAAAGATCCCTTTATTCTCTTGAAAACTTGAAAAAATCAATTTTTCAAACCATTTCTCCCCTTCTTGTTATATCAAAAAGAATTTAAAAGGACACTAGGCTCAAGATAAGTTAGGAGATTTTAAAAAAATTTGACACAATTAAAAGCTCTTGGTTTTAAAAATGGCTCACCCTTACTAAAATCATCAAATATGTTAGTCCAACATATGATAATCTAGTTGAAATAAAAAATAAATCAAATTAAACAAGTAAAACAACTAGATTTTACCACACTTGAACATCAAGGGTGGATGTGAAGCCTTCCTTCTTCAAGTGCTCTCTTTGTGTGCATGGATTTCCCCTCAAATTTTAGACTTGTTGATTACTCTCCATCACACCTAACAAAAGACAATCAAGTAATTTTTTGTATCCAAATTGCTTTGGATCAATAGATGTTAGTGGCACAAAATTTAGTCCCCTTAGGAATCCATTTTTCAATTTCATCGCTTTTGTTTGAAGTGATTAGTTCTTTTGGAACGCAAACACTTCTAAAACATTTTCCTTTAATAAATCTAGGCGCACTAGATTTTCTTTGATAAAATTTTGATTTTTCAAAATTATTTTTCTTTTCTAGTTCCTTGGAAATCAAAATATTTTCTTTCTGAAGATCATCAACTTCTATTTGATGATATTTTTCCATTGTTTGAAGCAAATTTTGTAAATCTAAAATTTTAAGTTCAAAATCTTTAAGTTGTGCTTCAAACCCTAGATTTGTTTTGGAAAGCAATTCATTTTCCTTTTTCAATTTTGAAACCAACTTTTTATTTTTAGAAAATGATGCCTTAAATTCAAAAAGCAAATCATCATAGGCATCTTGTAACTCACAAATGTATATGAATTTGAAGTATATGAGTTAGAAGTTACCTCCCCCTCATTGAGGGCCATGAAGCATAGGTTGGCTACCTCATCATCGGTGGAGTCTTCATCACTCCATGTCGCCACATATGCTTTCTTTGAAGATGATCCCTTTTTGTTGGACTTGTGGGAATCCTTCATCTTCATCTTTGATTCATGCTAGGATTTATCCATTTCGCTCTTCATGAATCGGGTGAATTTCTTGAAGAAATAGGTCATCTTTTCATCTTCACTTTCTTCCTCACTTTGTTCTACATGATGGCATGTGGAGGATTTGAGAGCAACGACACTAGCGTTGATGCCTAGCTCCATGATCTTCTTCTTCCCCATCTTTCTTATCTTTTCCTTCTTCTTCTCCTCTTCTTTATCTTTCTTCATGATTTGGTGAGTGAGAAACGACCCCATGACTTCATCAAGCTTCAAGGTTTTGAGATTGTTGGCTTCGTTTTTCCCTCGTATTTAACTTCTAGCTTGTCCCAAACTTTCTTGGCACTCTCGCAAGAAGACATCTTCTCGTAGATGTTGAGGCTAAGTGAACAAAAGATGAAGTGTAAAGCCTTGCAATTTAGTTCCATCTTCTTGCGATCGTCAGCACTCTACTCCTCCTTGCTTCCTTGTGGTATGAACGAGTCATCTTCAATAATATCTCAAAGCTTGTAGTCTTTGGATTTGACAAAGAACACCATCTTTATCTTCCAATAAGCATAATTAGTCTCGTCGAAGAAGAGTGGCTTGTCAATGGATTGCACCATTGAACCGGTTGTTTGAAATGATGATCGAGCTTGTCAGACTACCTCAATAGGATGTTAATCTTCTTCAATTGAGCCAAGCTCTGATACCAATTGTTGAGTTGTGTGTGCTCGATTTCATTCAACCAATCTAGCTCGCCAAGTGGCGGAGAAGTTAGATATTTGGGTGTTTTAGTGGGAGGTAAAAAATAGACAATAGACACAAGGATCTATAGTGGTTCGACCTTCTAACAAGCACCTACAACCACTACTTTAGCTCCCCACTAAGAATTTCAACCAAATTCACTAAGAATTTTGTCCCCTTTTCTCAGTTTAGGAGGAAACTGTTACAACGATCAAGCTTTCTACCCAAAGCCTGATCAAGCACTCTCTCACAAGAGAAATTAAGCAAATTTGAAATCTCTCTAATAGGTATTTGTTTGCACTATTAAGCTCTAACCCAAAACCTAAATAATTAAGCTAACAAGTGTTGTCTATACAAGAAAATGTACAATTAAGTTCTAAGACAATTTCTTTATCATAATGTTGTTGACAATTGAAGAATTAACCATCTCTTGATGCTTGGTGGTCCCACTTTAACTCCTAATTGAGTTTGTAGCCGTTGAGAACTGTTGGATTTGTTTTGGAGCTGTTGGAGCCTTTATTTCCCACCATAAGTGCAGTTCTGCAGCTTGGCATATCGATACTCCTCAAACCGTATTGATACGGTTCCGATAAGGGAATAGTCGTTGAGCACTTCAGCTGGTGCGTAGTAAGTGTATTGGTACGATCCTGCAATTTAAAAGACCGTTGGGAAAAAGACCGTTGGGGGTAGTTGGGCGTATCGGTACGCGATACGACTGTATCGGTACGCGAACTAGTCGTTGGCTGTTTTAAAGCACACCGTATCGATACGGCAAGGCGTATCGGTACGAGTTTTGGCTACTGAAAAATCAATGTAGTTGTAACCCTATGGCGTATTAGTAAGGTACTAGATTATATCGGTACGAGTACTTGAAAATCACACTTTTGACTACTTTAAATGCACTTTAAATCATTCCAAAGGCTTGTAAAATCATATTTTAAATTCTTTTCAATTTAGTCCAATACATTTTTCAAATATTATATGAAAACACTTAGTTCTACACTTAGGCAACTGAGATGGGTAGAATTTCTTAAAGATTATGATCTTTTGATTGAGTACCACCAGGGTAATGCCAATATAGTGACTGATGATTTCAGTAGGAAAGTGACAATTGAGTTGTGAGCAATGTTTGCTAGGCTAAGTTTGTCACATGATGGTGGTCTAGTGGCGGAATTGCAAATTAAACCTTCGTTGATTAAGTTGATTAGAGAAAAGCAGTTGCAAGATGGATTGTTGGTACCACATATACAAGACATAGCGGAAGGTAAACCGTCAGATTTATGTTATAGTGATGATGGTGTTCTATGCTTCAAAGGTAAGGTTATTGTACCAAATGATATTGATTTGAGGCGTACCATTTTGACCGAAGCTCGTAGTAGTTCGTTTGCCATGCATCCGGGGAGTACAAAAATGTATCGCGGTTTGAAGGATGAGTACTACTGGGTTGGCTTGAAGAAAGTTGTTGCTGAATCTGAGAGCAAGTGTATGGTTTTCCAGCGTGTTAAGGCCGAACATCAATTTCCTTCTCGGTTGTTGCAACCGTTGAGAATTCCCGAGTGGAAGTGGAAGAGGATTACTATGGATTTCATATCAGGTTTGCCTTTGACACCTTCTTAGAAGAATTCTGTTTGGGTAATTGTTGACCGTTTTACGAAAAGTGCACATTTATTTGCTATTAATACTACTTATACCTTATATAAGTTGGTTGATTTGTACATCAGTGAGATTGTGAGATTGCAAGGTGTACCTAAATCGATTATGTCAGATAGAGATCCGAGGTTCACACCTAGATTTTGAGAGAGTTTGAATAATGCCTTGGGTACTCGGTTGAGTTTCAGGACTTCTTGTCATCCTTAGACCGATGGTCAGTCAGAAAGAGTCATACAAGTTTTAGAAGATATGTTGAGATGTTGCATTATTGATTATCAGTGTTCATGGGAGAAGTATCTACCATTAGTAGAGTTTGCTTATAACAATAGCTACAAAACAAGTATTCACATGGCACCTTACGAAGCTTTGTAAGGTAGAAAATGTAGAACACATATTTGTTGGGGCGAAGTGGGACAAGAGTTGTTATCGTTTCCGGACATGCTTAAGGGTACTACCGAGAAAGTGAAGTTGATATGTGACCGCCTTAAAGTAGCTACAAATCGACAAAAGTTGTATGCAAATTTGGAACATAGAGAAATAGAGTATATCGTGGGCAAGAAAGTGTTTTTTGAAAGTTTCACCTTAGAAGAAGGTGATGAGATTTGGTAGAAAAGGTAAATTGAGTCTGAGGTTCATTGGTCCTTATGAGATAGTTGAGCGAGTTGGTCCCGTCACTTATAGATTGATTTTGCCACCCGAGTTTGGAAAGATCCATGATGTGTTCCATATTTGAATGCTTCGAAAGTATAGATCAGATTCATCTCATGTTATGCCTGTTGAAGAGATTGAATTGAATTCGAATTTGTAGTATGATGAAGAACCAGTTGAGATATTGACTTCAAACATCAAAGTGTTGCGTGGTAGAACCATCCAATTGGTCAAAGTTAAATGGTGACATCGAGGTGTGGAAGAAGCCACTTGAGAAAGGAAAGTGTTGAGTGTGTAAAAGTCCTATTATTTACACCCTTTTAACCCATATTTCTGCCGCATTCAAGCATCATTGCATTGCATTTAGGTTAGTTTTCAATTAAATATCACAATTATATAAAAGGCACGGATTCTACTAAAAGATGGTGTATTTTGCAGGTAGCTGCCTTGGTTGACGATGAAGGCAGGCGAAGGGCAGATAAGCAGGAAGGCGGAACTGAACAAGCAGCTGAAGGAGACGAACCTGTCATGGACCCGTCACGACAGCATGGTGACAGCAGATTATTGAAGAGGAAAAATGAAGTGGACATCGATGGATAGAGAAAAATCTGCTCGTCTGTCGTGTGGCAGCCAAATAATTTTCCAAGCCCCGGATCAAAAGATATGTCAAGCCAAAGCTCAAAAGAGAGGAAATCCCTAAAAGCAAGGAGGCGGCTAGGAAGTAGGATACTTTAGAGATTTAATCTTTATTAGAGTCTTACTTTTAATTAAAGTTGTAATCCTTGTTACCTTAGATAACTTGAGCCCAAAGCTTATATAAAGGGCATAGATTAAACCTAGGGCATAGCCGACTACCCCATAACCGAAACCAAAACCCTGCCGATTACCTGTCACCGATATGTTCTAAATTCCCCCTAGGGCTACGGGTTGTTTTGTAAAGTAGTTGCAAGGGTTGCTTTGTTTTAGGATTTTTCAAGTTCAATAAAATAAACTTCAAGTTCTTTTATCTTGGTTTTAATATCTTGCAAGAGCATCGGGAGAGCATTGTGAGGTTATCCATTTACTTAGCATCGGGAGAGTTAAGTATACGAAAGAGATAAGAGCGCGTTCTCTAGTTTATAGTTGAACCATCTCGTGCCTAGGGATAGGGCAAGGCAGATCTGGGATTCTTGCCAAGCTTGAAGTACGGAGTTAGTGTTCGCTGCCGCGACAACTAACGGACAGACGCCGCGACAGGTGCTGTCGGCGACGGGTGCGACGACAGAACTGGAGATCCTAAGCAATTCAATACCTACACTACTGAGCAACTCAATACCAGCCCATTCTCTCTATCTTGATATCTCAATTCCTTTTATTTACGTTTTTACTTTATTATTCGTGACAATTCTCTCAAACTATTCCTTTTACTTCGTGCAGTGAAATTAGGTGAAGCTATTAGCCCAATCCCTGTGGAGACGATATCCGATACTTTGTATCACTTTACTACTTGCGTCGTGTATACTTGCACTACAATTGCGATAGACTATTTTACACGCAACAAGTTTTTGGCGCCGTTGCCGGGGATTGGCAACATAACTACACCTTTCTTTCCTTGCACTTTTTTTTTATTTTCGTTTTTATTTTTGTTTTTATTTTTCTTTAATTTTTCTTTTGTGTTTTTAAACTCTTGCTTTTCACAAGGTTTTCCTGTTTATGCGCAGATCGAAAAGAGGTGAAGATCCTGAGTATAAATTAGATCCGGAGATTGAACGTTCCTTTAATCTCAAGAAACAGATTCGCCACCTCTTAGACCGAAACGAATACCTTGAAGAACAGCTAGAGCAGATGGCCCGAAATCAGCCTGCCGGTGAAGAAATCCTGATTGTCGGTGACCCGCCTGGGGCAGATAGACGACGGTCATGTCGTGACTACATGCTGAACGATCATGTAGAGCTGGAGACCACGCTGCCGGATATTGACGTTGACAACTTCGAGCTTAAACCTGTCATGTTTAGTATGATCAACAATGCCGGGCAGTTTGGTGGTTCTGCGACAGAAGATGCCAGGGAGCATCTCAAAACGTTCTAGGAGATCTGTGGTTCGTTTAGACTGCCAGGAGTTAGTCCGGAGATACTGAGACTTCGGTTATTCCCCCATTCATTGAGGGACAGAGCTAAAACTTGGTGGAATAAACTTACACCGGGTTCTATCATGACTTGGGCAGATTTAACTCGTGAATTTTTGTCTCGTTTTAATCTTTCACATTTAGCTGAGCGATTACGTAATGAAATTGCTACTTTTCAACAGGAAGATGACGAGCCAATGCACGAGGCCTGGGACAGATTCACAACTCTTCTACGAAACTGCCCAATGCATGGATTCCCCGTCTGGAATCAGGTAACTAAGTTTTATAATGCTGCTAACTTACAAACTCGCATTCGAATTGATTCTGCAGCAAATGGACTATTATTGGACAAAGATCCAGACGAGGCTCTGCAAGTTCTGAAACATCTGGCTAAAAATGAGGAGCAGTTTCCAACCGCTAGAAGAGGAGGTAAACGGGTACTTGCTGTCAAGGATTATGAGGCCGATAGCACTATGAAATCACAGGTAGCATTCCTCACTAAAGCCATGAAACACTTATTGAGTGAAGAGGAAGTACGAGGGTTTGCTGTCGAGGAAGTTTGTGCTACATGTGAGGGAAATCATAGTAGGGATGAGTGCCCTATAAATATAGAAGAAGGAAAATATGTTGGAAATTACAAGTCAAACTACAATTCCAACAATTACAACCCTAATTGGAGGAAAGACCCCAAATTTTCCTGGAGTAACCCCAACAATGCTCTAAATCTGCAAGCATATAATCAGAATCAGGGGGGTCCGAGATTGTTGACGCGACAGCAGCCACAGCCGCAAAACCTGCCGCAGAACCTGCCGCCTCAGCAACAACAGCAGCCACCACCTGCCACGAGTAGTATATTGGAGCAGACTCTGGCCACCTTTATGTCTCAGACTGGCACGTATATGGATAACATCAATAAGTTTGTCAAGAAAACGGAAGACTTTATGGATGAGACTAAGATGAGAATGACAAACCATGAGGCCACCTTGAAATCTCTAGAGACACAAATGGGTCAGGTGTCGCAGCATATTAAGCCACGGCAGAATGGAGGTTTCCCTAGCAATACTGAAAATGCTAGAACGCCCCCTCATGAGCAATGTAAGGCGATTACTACTAGGAGTGGGAAAAAGTTACCAGGGCCGGAAAAAGAAGCTGAAAAAGAAAAAGAACCGACCTTGGAAAAACCTGCCGAGGAAACTGCCCCGACAGGTGACAAACAGACTGCTGCCGATGAGCCTGTCACGACACCAGAAGCGACAGAGGAGAAAAAGGAAGATTATCGTCCTCAGATTCGCATGCAGTGGGAAGGACGCATTGCTGATTACCGTCCTCCACCACCTTTTCCGCAACGGATACAGCAAGCTAAGCATGAATCTCAACTTAAAAAGATTTATGATATTTTTAAACAGGTTCATATTAACATTCCGTTGCTAGATGCTGTTAGGGAAATGCCCGGTTATGCTAAATTTCTCAAGGATGTCATGTCTAAAAAATCTAAACTTGGGGAATTTGAGACGGTAAGGATGCAAGAAGGTTGCATGAGTATTCTTCATCGACAACCACCCCAGAAAAAGAAGGATCCAGGGAGCTTCCTCATACCTTGCGTAATCGGAGATAAATTTGTGGGTAAGGCATTATGTGATCTTGGTGCTAGTGTTAATCTAATGCCCAAATCTGTTTTTCAGAAACTAGGTATTGGCAAGGCGCGACCCACGACAGTTACCTTACAGTTAGCCGACCGCTCTTACGTTCACCCCGAGGGAAAAATTGAAGACATCTTGGTAAGAGTGGATAAACTTATTTTTCCTGCTGACTTTCTTATTTTAGATTGTGAGGCAGATGAGAACGCACCAGTCATCCTAGGGCGACCCTTCTTAGCCACGGGAAGATCATTGATTGATGTGGAAAAAGGAGAACTCACCATGCGCGTAAACGATCAAGAAATTAAGTTGAATGTTCTCCAAGCAATGAAACATGCTGATGTGGATGAAGAATGCAAGGCCATCATTGAGGTGACCTTTGATCAACCCTGCATCAGGTCGAGCTGTCAAGATACAAAATTTGGTCACTGCTGCGACAGCCATTTACAAGCCTGTCACGACAGTAACAACGACAGCGTCGACGACAGCAACTCCTCTGAATCCGATATATCTGATAATGAAGGTCATGAGGAGGTAGATTGGTTAGACCATCGCCCAGGTAAGTTATTCGAACCCTTAAATTACACTTCGGATAACCATTTTATTCAAAAGCCATCTACTGTCGAACCACCTGTCTTAGAACTTAAGCCCCTGCCAGGGCAGCTTAAATATGCTTATCTTGGTAGTGATAAAACACTACCCGTAATCATCTCTGCTAAGCTGCCACAGGAACAGGAACGACAGTTGATCGACATGTTGAGGCAGCACAAAAGGGCGATCGAATGGACTATAGCAGACATTCAGGGCATTAGTCCGGCAATCTGTATGCACAAAATCCTCCTCGAGGAAGATCATAAGCCGACTATTGATGCCCAAAGGCGGTTAAACCTTGCAATGAAGGAGGTAGTGCGTAAAGAAATAATTAAATGGTTAGACGCTGGTATCATCTACGCCATCTCCGATAGCAAATGGGTAAGCCCGGTGCAATGTGTTCCCAAGAAAGGAGGCATGACTGTGATAACCAATGAAAACAACGAGTTAATCCCAACCAGGACTGTGACCGGTTGGAGGGTTTGTATGGACTATCGGAAGCTTAATAAAGCTACCCGAAAAGACCACTTTCCTTTACCCTTTATTGATCAAATGCTTGATAGATTAGCGGGTAAACCTTACTATTGTTTTCTTGATGGTTATTCAGGATATAATCAAATTGCTATTGCACCGGAGGACCAAGAGAAAACGACTTTCACATGCCCTTATGGAACATACGCATTTAGGAGGATGCCGTTTGGACTCTGTAACGCACCTGCCACCTTCCAAAGGTGCATGATGGCAATATTCTCCGACATGGTAGAGGACTTCCTTGAGATCTTCATGGATGATTTTTCTGTCTTTGGAGACGATTTTGAGAGCTGCCTTGGCAACCTTCAAAAGGTACTTGAAAGATGTGAAAAAGCTAATCTTGTTCTTAATTGGGAAAAATGCCATTTTATGGTAGATGAGGGAATAGTTTTAGGCCATAAGATTAGCTGCCGTGGGATAGAAGTCGACAGGGCAAAGATTGAAGTCATAGAGAAGCTGCCGCCGCCAACCACAGTCAAGGGCATTAGGAGTTTCCTAGGGCATGCTGGTTTTTATAGGAGATTCATTGCAAATTTCTCAAAAATCACGAAGCCCCTATGTCATCTCTTAGAGCAGAACCGACCCTTTGACTTTAATGAAGAATGTACTGAAGCATTCAAGGTTCTAAAGGAAAAACTAGTGACAGCCCCCATAGTACAGCCACCAGACTGGACGCAGCCATTTGAAATTATGTGTGATGCTAGTGACTATGTTGTCGGGGCAGCACTTGGGCAGCGCAAGGACAGGTTGTTTCATGTCATATATTATGCCAGCAAAACATTGAATGATGCCCAAGTGAATTATACCACCACAGAAAAGGAGCTGTTAGCTGTGGTGTTTTCCATCGACAAGTTTCGTTCTTACATACTTCGAACGAAGGTAATAGTGCACACCGATCATTCTGCTCTTAAATACTTGTTCGCAAAGAAGGATGCAAAACCTAGGTTGATACGATGGATCTTGCTATTACAAGAATTCGACCTTGAAATCAAAGATAAAAAGGGGACAGAAAATCAGGTGGCAGACCACTTGTCGAGGTTGGAATTGGGACAAAGTCTACCTGTAGATGAGACACACATACTAGAGACCTTCCTAGATGAACAGCTCTTTGCTGCCGCAATAGCTGTCGCGACAGCCATGGCGGCAGGTAAGTCTTCTAACCTTCCTTGGTATGCTGATTTCGTTAATTTTATAGTTAGCGGAATATTACCTTCTGATCTTACTTACCAAGCCAGGAAGAGGTTTCAAAATGATGTTAAACATTATTATTGGGACGAACCTCTTCTTTTCAAATTATGCGCAGATCAGGTTATAAGGAGATGTATACCACAAGAAGAACAGGAGGACATTCTCCATCACTGTCATGCTTCACAATATGGAGGACACTTAGGAGGCAACAAAACTGCTGCCAAGGTGCTGCAGTCAGGTTTCTACTGGCCGACACTGTATAAGGACGCACAGGAATTTTACAAAAACTGTGACAGGTGCCAGCGGACAGGTAACATCTCAAGGAGAAACGAGATGCCACTGCAGAATATCCTAGAAGTCGAGATCTTCGACGTATGGGGGATTGATTTTATGGGACCGTTTCCATCCTCATGTGGAAATCTTTACATCCTCCTAGCAGTAGATTATGTCTCCAAGTGGGTAGAAGCAATCGCAACTCAAAAGAATGATGCCAAAACAGTCCAAAAGTTTTTGCACAAAAACATTTTTTCTAGATTTGGCATCCCTAGGGCGATTATCAGTGATGAAGGGAGACATTTTGACAACAGGGTAATTGCTGCCGCTTTGAGAAAATATGGTGTCAAGCACAAGATCGCGACAGCATACCACCCACAGACCAATGGACAGGCTGAGATTTCCAACAGGGAAGTAAAGAACATTCTTGAAAAAATGGTCAAACCAACTAGGAAAGATTGGTCTTTACTTCTGAATGATGCATTATGGGCATACATGACAGCTTTCAAGACTCCATTGGGCATGTCTCCATTTCGATTGATCTATGGGAAAACCTGTCACCTGCCTGTCGAGATAGAGCACAAGGCATATTGGGCAATCAAGGCAGTGAACATGGACTTGGACAAGGCAGGCCAGAAAAGGCTGTTAGATTTAAATGAAATCGAGGAAATACGGACAATGGCCTACGACAACGCAAGAATATACAAGGAGAAAACAAAGAAGTGGCATGACAAGAAGTTGCTGCCGCGACAGTTCTGCCCAGGGCAGCTTGTGTTGTTGTTTAATTCGAGGTTGAAACTCTTTCCAGGGAAGCTCAAATATAGATGGTCTGGACCATTCCAAGTAATTCAAGTTTTCCCCCATGGTGCCATTACAATTCAATCATTAAAAGACGGGCACCAATTCAAAGTCAATGGACAACGCCTCAAGCACTATCAAGGGACTGAAGCCCCAGGAATACAGGAAGTGGTTACTTTAGGTGATGCCCCACAAGGCATCCCTAATTTAACCTAATTCTTTTATTTTTATTTTTATTATTAATATTATTTATTAGGAATTAGATTTATTTTAATAATATTTTGTTTTAATTTCAGTTTTTAGGAAATAAAGGAGGCAAGTGAGAAAGAAGAAGTGGCCCAAGCCCACCGCCCATCCATCAGCCCAAATAAAGTCCATTTATAATAACATGTCGTTTCGGCTGCCGGCGCAGACGGAGTTGACAGGCTGTAAACAGACGCACAGCAGACGAAGAATCGTGCGGCAGACGCAGCATTAATGTCCGTCAGACGTGTCAGACGCAACATTCAATCTGCCGCTCCGTTATTCCCGCCTGCCGTTGCGGCATTAAATGGGCAGCCCCCGACAGCTATATAAACCCCTTCTCCTTTTCATTTTTCCTCACTTCAGATTTTCTCTCTTGCTATTCTCTTCTAGTTTAATCTCTTTTCTTTCATTTTCAGCCCTTGCAACCAAACATGTCTTCACGACAAACCCGACAGAACGCTGCCGCCGCTTCCTCTTCCGCAGCAGCATCTCCGTTCGCCAACAAGGAACTTTGGGAGGAACGAAGCTTCATTTACAACAGAGATGCCCCTCTTTTTGGCCTCCGGCCGTTCATCATGAAAGCTATCACGGCGCAACTCTGGGAAGACTTTGCCGAGCAGCCGGCAGAGCTTAATGACACCCTGGTAAGGGAGTTCTATGCGGCGATCGAGAGCAAGACGGCAACATCTGTCACCGTCAGAGGAGTGACAGTCCCTTTTACCGCCAGCAGCATCAATCATGTCTTCGGCCTCTTCTTTGGCCCCAATGACGACGCCCATCAACAGTTTTGGGACTCTCTCGACGCTGCCGGCCACGATGCTGTCATGAGGGAATTGACGGAAAGGGGCACAACATGGAGCACCAGCAAAAAGAATCCCAACTCCGTCAACCGGGCACAGCTGCTCCCCGAGGCTAAACTATGGAACGCTTTTATTAAAAAGCGTATCCTGCCCTCATCCCACCACACGACAATCAACAGGCAGCGGCTTGCCCTCATCCACTCTATCATGCATGACAGGCCGATCAACATGGGCAGGTACATGCGAGAAAGCATTCTCGATTGTGCTTTCAGAACGGACTCACGTCTATGCCTGCCCTTCACCATCACGGCCCTCTGCCGCTGCGCTGCCGTACCGGAGGACCCTTCAGACAAAATCAAGAAGGGCAGTGGCTGGACCGACAGCAACATCTCCAGCCTTATGGAGATCATCGTAGTAACGCCCCTCAACGCCTTCGATCCAAACGCCCCACCTGCTGAATCTGATGATGAACCTGCCACCGAGCCTGCCCCAGAAGCTGCGACCAACACCGCTCCGGCAGGTCAGAACGCCAACATCTTAGCTGCCATCTTGAGGATAGAGGAGCGGCAGATGGGATTAATGACATTCATCCGCGACTTCTCCAACGCCACGGTAAACTTTATTACCAATACTTTGAATTTTTCGGATGTCTTTTTCCCTACCTTCCCCGCCCATTATTTCAATATCCCGTCCCCTACTCCCACACCACCTGTCTCTCCCCATGGAGAATCTGCCTCCTCCACACCTTCCCCGACGGCAGCCGGCAGCCCACCAGCAGACACCTCCCCTCGAGGAACAAAGCGAGCTGCCACTGACGACAGCCCCCTTGTCCGGAGGAACTTGGACAGCGCCTTCACACGGGTGAAGCGTATCAAGCATGTGGCCAACAAGAGGATGCTGTCCAAGGCCATCACGAGTAACAGCTGGGATAGCAGCGGCAGTTCTGATGTTCGACTAGTGGAGCCACCTGCCCTTCAACCTGCTGACGACCCTGTCCACCAACCGGAGGAGGAATCTGCACCTCAACAGGTCGAGGAACCTGTTGATCCACCTGCCCAGGAACCTGCCCAGCCACCTCCCCAACGCAGACGCTACCATCAGATCCGCGTCAGCAGCAGTGATGAGGACAGCACTTAAAATTTAAGTTTTTATTTCTTTTTCCTCTCTTATTTGCTGCCTGCCTTTATATATTTGTGATGTACTTTTCTTTTTTTTATGTTTTTCTTTAATTGTTTTTAGTGTCATCTTGCATTGAGGACAATGCAACCCTCGAGTTTGGGGGTGGCAGCCCTCCATATTTAATGGAGTCCTTAGCACATCTTTTGTTTAATTGTTATGTCTAATTAGTTTGTTAATTTTTTTTAAGTTCTTCTTTAAGTTAAATATATATATATATATATATTTAAACTGTTGGCTTAAAACTGTGAAATTAACTTACCTGTCATGACGTCTCTGTCGTGGCAGCATCTATAGGACAGGTTAAGGAAAAGTTTAGAGCCTTTATATAGTTCTAAAAATTTAAACACTTTTGTGACTGTTATCTTGCTTAGACTTATTTTAGCCAAACTAGAATAGGATGCTTAGAGCTTGAAAAGCCCCTAGAGGTGCCTAACACTGGCTCTAGGAAAGAAGTTTAGCAAAAATCAAAAATAAACCTAGAGGTGCCCGAAACCGGCTCTAGGAAGCTAACTAGTGGTGCCCAAAACTGGCTCTAGAAAAACTTAGCTTGAAAATAGAAGAAAAAGCATGAAAATGTGCCTTCTAAAAGAAAGTAAACTTTGGCATAAAATTCAAGTTAAGAAGTTGAATATTCTAGTGAAACTAAGAGGGTCTTAGCATATAACTGTTCACAAGCATGCACACACTGCACGAGAGCTATAGGGAGATTCCGGACAGATCCTAACCCTTCCGACAGGTTGCTGCCGCCATAGAGAATGAGCGACGGGTAAGGGACAGTTCACTTTTTGAAAGCCAACACAAAAAAATTTTCATTTTTCTTTAGGTTTAATTGCTTGAGGGCAAGCAAAGACTTGAGTTTGGGGGTGTGTTGAGTGTGTAAAAGTCCTATTATTTACACCCTTTTAACCCATATTTCTGCCGCATTCAAGCATCATTGCATTGCATTTAGGTTAGTTTTCAATTAAATATCACAATTATATAAAAGGCACGGATTCTACTAAAAGATGGTGTATTTTGCAGGTAGCTGCCTTGGTTGACGATGAAGGCAGGCGAAGGGCAGATAAGCAGGAAGGCGGAACTGAACAAGCAGCTGAAGGAGACGAACCTGTCATGGACCCGTCACGACAACATGGTGACAGCAGATTATTGAAGAGGAAAAATGAAGTGGACATCGATGGATAGAGAAAAATCTGCTCGTCTGTCGTGTGGCAGCCAAATAATTTTCCAAGCCCCGGATCAAAAGATATGTCAAGCCAAAGCTCAAAAGAGAGGAAATCCCTAAAAGCAAGGAGGCGGCTAGGAAGTAGGATACTTTAGAGATTTAATCTTTATTAGAGTCTTACTTTTAATTAAAGTTGTAATCCTTGTTACCTTAGATAACTTGAGCCCAAAGCTTATATAAAGGGCATAGATTAAACCTAGGGCATAGCCGACTACCCCATAACCGAAACCAAAACCCTGCCGATTACCTGTCACCGATATGTTCTAAATTCCCCCTAGGGCTACGGGTTGTTTTGTAAAGTAGTTGCAAGGGTTGCTTTGTTTTAGGATTTTTCAAGTTCAATAAAATAAACTTCAAGTTCTTTTATCTTGGTTTTAATATCTTGCAAGAGCATCGGGAGAGCATTGTGAGGTTATCCATTTACTTAGCATCGGGAGAGTTAAGTATACGAAAGAGATAAGAGCGCGTTCTCTAGTTTATAGTTGAACCATCTCGTGCCTAGGGATAGGGCGAGGTTAAGTGGCTAAGGAAGAATTCATACACATCGGTGTTCATCCTTCGATTCACGCCGGGAGGTATCATCAAAGACGTGATCATCGACAGACTTGTGCCTAGGGATAGGGCAAGGCAGATCTGGGATTCTTGCCAAGCTTGAAGTACGGAGTTAGTGTTCGCTGCCGCGACAACTAACGGACAGACGCCGCGACAGGTGCTGTCGGCGACGGGTGCGACGACAGAACTGGAGATCCTAAGCAATTCAATACCTACACTACTGAGCAACTCAATACCAGCCCATTCTCTCTATCTTGATATCTCAATTCCTTTTATTTACGTTTTTACTTTATTATTCGTGACAATTCTCTCAAACTATTCCTTTTACTTCGTGCAGTGAAATTAGGTGAAGCTATTAGCCCAATCCCTGTGGAGACGATATCCGATACTTTGTATCACTTTACTACTTGCGTCGTGTATACTTGCACTACAATTGCGATAGACTATTTTACACGCAACAGAAAGATGACATGTAGAAGAAATTTTCGTATCTCTTTCCATCAGGTAAATTTCGTGGATGAAATTTTTCATGTGGGGGAGAGTTGAAACGCCCTAGTTTCGGGCTTAGAAGTTTTTGTAAAGGTCTTGGGGTTAATCGAACCAGTTTCAGAGTTTCGGGTAAATTTGGGGGAGTTTAGGGAAAATGAGTTTCGGTAGTATGACATTTTAGTCTAGTGACTAAAACGTAAAGCTTCAAAACTGTTTTGGTGACTATTTTGTAAAAGGATCAAAATGTTGAATCTTTAAGGAGCTATTTAGCTAAGTCTAATTCAGACATTTCCCCTAAATATTTTGACTTTTAAAAAGGGTTTTAATTAAATAAAAGGTATTTTAAAAGATTTTCCATCATTTCACAAATTTGACATAAAACTCTCTCAAAGCTTTCTCTTCATTTTCCTTTCAACCAAACAACTTTCTACCTTCAAGATTTCAAAGGTAAAATCCTTTTTATATTGGTTTTATATCATCAAACTTATTTGCAATGATTTCTCTCGAAAGCCCAATTGTTTTCTCTAGATTATTTCAAGCTTTTCATTGAAAAACAAGGGGGAAATTCTATCATTAGAGGTGAACTGTGTTTTTCTCCTCTAATGTAAGGTTCTTTATTGAAATTCCCACGTTTTTTATTCTTTTGGGTTTTAGATTAAAAGTTTTAGTATGAGATTTAAGCAAAAGTGTGAAATCAAACCAAAATTTGGTTGATTTGTGAGTTTTATGGTTAGATCTGGTTTTGCTGGGTTTGGGGATGTTGTTGACAATGTTTTTATTGTTAAATAATGTTGAGGTAATGGGTTGACCATATAAATCCCGAAATTGGTTGAGTTGATGGAGTTTTGGGTTGATATTAATGAGTTTTTGGCTTAGATTTGTAAGAAATCAGTAACTGATTGTTAGATGATGATGGGTTGATGTTTTTTATGTTATTAGACGTGCTTTTGATGATAATCTTATTAGATAACAAACAAAGCAAGTTAAAAAGAAGAACAAAAAAATATATTAAAAACAATTTTTGTAAATGAAATTGAAATAAACTGGAAATTCAAAGATTATAGAAACCAAAGGAAAAACTAGTAACCGATCAAAAAACTTAAACCGAGGCATGTGCTATCACAATGTCCTTAAAACAGATTCGTCCCCTCCCAGTGCTGGAGTTACTATGGAACGTCTATCTACTAGGATACAACGATAGAATACAGCCAAAGGTGCAATGCAACCTTGATTGCAACGACGAACTTTACAGAAGCATAACACTATTAACAATCTGGCTAGAGGGTATTTATGGTGTGTTTTAGATAGAAATGGGAGGCCTCCTTTTATAGTGTTCAAGCAAGGAACACAATTAATTACAAAATTAATATGCTACTTAAATTTCTGAAGAGTTACACTATCCAGAAATCAAAATGGTAATTATCACAGAATTAATCCAAATAAATTGGAGGTTACAACCAACTAAAGGGTTGTAACTCCATAAAATCGTGGGTTAATTCTATAGTTTATGTTGGAAAATTAAGTCAGGAAAGAAAAAAAATTGTTATTTTGAAATCCAAGTCTAAGGTATCTAGTCCAAGTCTTTATCTTGTTTCCAACAATAACATGAAGAGCTTCTACATATAAAGCTTTCCAAATCTATGTTCCCAACAAGTTTGGGACATTTTACTTTCTATCTCATTTTTTCCAACATTATGGGTGTTACTTTGAGCAACAATTTCTCATTCACCCATTGAACATTTTGAGCATGTAAATATACACATTTCATCTACTCTTGTAATAGATTAATAATCCACTTAGTCCCAATTAATTTGACTAATGGAACCCACTCAAATTCAAGCTCTTAAATGTCCATGTACCATATCATTTTTCTAAAAAATCTTGTTGGGTTTGAGCTGGAGATTGTTTGGGTTGATTTATCTGATGTTTTCGGTTATTTTCGGTTATGAAATTGATGCATGATGGTGCTAGATGATGATTTTATGAATTACAACAAGTTTGTGGGTTGAAATAAACTCTAATGCTCTATTTTGATTTGTTTAGAAGCAGAGGATTTGGATTTGGGAACATTGTACGCAATATTGGGCAATCCAGACACTTGATTCGGTGTTGTGGCTAGCGTTTGTGGTTTCCTGGTGAGTGGAACTGTTTTAAAAGCCTTAATGTGGTTAAGGACATGATTTTGAGGGTTTAGATTATGCTTGAAAGGCCAATCTAAGCTCAGGAGTAAGTTTGGTCGTTTTCGCCTTGTTTTTTATTATTTTCGCTTGACATGGTGATTATGCTTATGCATGGATATTATGTTAAATCCTACTGGTTACGTGCATAATGAGCTATTTAAATTTTTTTTATGTGATCTCATGAGTTGAGGTTATGTTTTCAAAGGTGTTGATATCATGTTAAGAAAATACTATGCATTGTTGTATGTTTTTGAAATAGGATGAGGTTGATCATTTTTATGCATTAAAAACAGTAGGTAAGCATGGTTGTAATGTGTATATTGGCAAGTGATGAGATTCTATTTATCGGATATGTTGGCCGACCAATAGGATGTGAAGTGCACTACAATATACAAAATTCGCGTGGGAGATAAATTCTTCGGTTTCACAATAGGGGTAGTGCTATTGTGCTGCGAGTCATAGGGGTAGTGCTATCACCAACGGGCAATACGGGTAGTGGCATCCTGGCAGAAGTGAGATAATGGTTAGGATTGTTTCACCATGTGACTTGATGGGGGTAGTGCCATCAAGGTGTCCATATATCTGAATTGTAAATGATAGGGGTAGTGCTATCACCAACGGGCAATACGGGTAGTGGCATCTCGGATCACATGTAGCCAATATACGAGTTTGTTTATACCATTTTTTAAGGTTGTATGATGATTTTCACAAGCTTTAGTTGTTGTTTAATGCTTATGAGAACAAGTATGGTAAGTTTAGGTTTGTTATGCATCGATAATGCATATGTTGCGAATTTGTGGTTTTGAATATTGAGGGTATGCCTTGTGTTGTGGCTCAAGCATGATATGAGATAAGCATTTTTTGATGAAACACTTCCTTTGAAATGATTTAAAGAAAGGTTTTGTTTTCATGATCGAATTATATGGTTTTAAAACTGCATTGTTGTTGCTTTGGTTTTGAGCGTCGCTCACTAAGCTTTCTAGCTTATGCTCTCTCTTCCAACAATGCAGATCCGTAGACCTTTCAGGAAGGAAAGCGAGCAAGGGAGGTGTCCAAGAGGTTACTCCAAGCTCAAATATGGTTTTACATCAATAGTATTGTAATAGCAATGGGATAGGACCTTTATGCTTTGGGAGGTTTTATTTGGAGACATGTTTATGAGGCCTTTTTAGATGGTAAAGTACCTTTACATGTTGAAGCATGGTTTGGTTTGAAGTTTGGCCATTTTGTGGATTGTTTATGCTTAAGATGCTTTCATCTAGAATATTGCCATGTTTGTTCTTGCTTTGTAGATGTTGTTGCCATGGTTCTTGGGGTTTAGTGGTATGTTTGAGTTGTATGCATGTTTATGTCTTGAATGAGGGTATTTATGGGTTAAGATTGCAATAAATCAGCAAAATGTGTCATTGCAGGTTAGGCATATTGATACGGTCGAGCTAGTATCGATACGGGGTACCTGAAATGGCCTTGTGGTATCAAAACTCTAAAGGTCCATTCCAGTACATTTTGCTACTGGAAACCTTGGTTCCAAAATGCCCTCGAGGGTGTTCGATGTGGACTAGTGTTCTGACCCCTTTGAATCTGTTTTGATACGCCTGTATTGGTACAAGGAAACCTGTATCGATACGGCCGGTTGTTTTGTTAGTTATTGGAATCTTTTGAAGTTCTGTTTTCTTACGTTTTAGTCCCTATTTGTTACGTAATCAATTTAAAGAGTTTGGATGGTTGTTTTAAGTTTTATTTTGGCATATGGGCATGAAATATGACTAATTGAACATTGGTAAGCCTAATTTCATGCTAGGTCCATGTAGTATGCAAGATTTGCATTTGGGTTCGCCGTTGCTCGATCGCCTGGTTAATGCTTGTTTTTTGCTGCAAGTCCTTTCACATAGGATTTAAATGTGCATCTAGAAAAGATAAGTTTTTAAAGAAACTTAGGGTTGCTAGTCGAAGGGAATCCTTTCGGGTTTTCTTATGTTTTCCCCGTGTGACATGTTTAGTCCGGCCTGGTGGCTAGGTCGGGGTGAGGGGGTTACACAATTCGTACACTCATAACTTATGATGAAACAATAATTCCGATATCAGTGCTCAATATAGTTTTACAAGGATTCATTAGTAGTAATACAATGATCTGCTAACCAATACTTAATAAGTTTAGGGTTATCATTTACCCTATTGTTGAGGATATAAGTCCATTATTTGGCAGACTAAGCAATAAGGATTCAAGCCCTTGGATTTACCGCCATTAGGGGGCGGTACAACCTTTTCAGGCTTTAATGAGGACAAGGATTGTTAATATATTTTAGCGATGTGTTACGCTATTTCTTTAAGCTCAACAATCTACCTTGATAATTCAAGGCTTAATGATTCTTATTAGATCTTACTAACTTAAAGGGTTTCCCCTCTATCCCCTCGTTGTGAGTCGAGGAGCCAATGTCAGACTCATCTAAATGAACTGCAGTAAAGTCAGACATATTTATAATATAAGAGAAGAGATCGGGTTAGTCGGCAAGTCACAATACACAATAAATAACTCCTAGGTGGAAAAATAATACAATAACAATGCAATAATCTTTGGTTTAGTCCTAGAATCGACTAAAATCTAGCTCTGATACCACAAATATAACACTCAATTCTTGGCCTGGTAGTGAACCAGGTCGAATGGCGTTACCGGTGAACAAAATGGTGTTTGGTGCTACAAAAGTCAATCATTAAGCGACATCTTATTTATATTATGGTCATCAAGCATTAACAATTTAATCAATACGAATAAAGTCTAGTCAGTAAGGATCAAATTGTAAGCGCTGCAAGTTTTACGGACGAAAATGTAATATTAGTGTTTTAGATGCCCTTATCTGAAGCTAACCATACTGTAATGAAATTCGACTTATAAACAACGAGCCTATAAATTTTCAGTACATTTTGGGGTCAATTACCCATTAAATTAAGCCATACAATAATTGGTGATCAATCCGTAAAAAATGCAAAACAATAATCTATGTCTTTTTACCAACTTAACTAACCATGTATCGAAACGCCTTGAGCCGTTTCGAAACGGGTGCACAAAAATTAGTCTTAATATTGATTCTACCCAATACTGTATCGAAACAGGTAAGCCATGTTCTGATACGAGTTGAACTTCGTTGACTTTGACTATTGACCCGTCTCGATACGGGTTATGCCCGTATCGAAACGAGTCTTGACAATAGAAAATTGTAGCGAAACGGCTCTAACTGGTATCAATATGCCCTGCTTTACCCTCTTTTTCAATAACCTAACTTAAAAGGGTATCGAAACACCATCGCCTGTTTCGATACGCCTGACCTGTAATGCCAGATTGTAGCTGGTTTTTAGCTAAATTAACCTGCCAGTAGGTGTCCTATTGCAATGAAATTTTACGCACAATATTTCAATACCATAATCTACCAGCATGCCAAAGTTCGTGACCATTCGAATATGTTTACTAAGTTATTACTACCCTAGGTTATTTATGCATATATGGTCGTTTTCAAGCAAAGTTCAACATGTCATTTAAGGCCCTATGCACCTACCCAAACTACATGTAATACACACATCAAATGGTCTATATGTTACTAGTTTGACTACTTTGCCACCATACTTAGAGTTTATAAGGACGAAATACATTACTTTAGCTTAATAGTGACTTGCTAAATTCCCTCGACTGCTTCGATCTCCTATCAGTGTTTTGTTTAACTTGAAATGCATGAGATGAGATAAATTAGGCATACTTTGCCTAGTGAGGTAGTCATAGTTAACAATAAATACGATGGTATGCAACTCGTAACATACTAGGGCGATGACGTTACTTCAATAATACCAATGCCATGTTAATGTCAATTCTATAATGAAATCAATACTATGACAATATTTAAGAAAATATTCTTGACGTATTTTCATAGCATTCCCTTGGATCGAAATAAGATAGTGGATACGTGAATTCCTAAGCCTCGCCAAATCAAGAAATGGTCTCCTCCCTCCACCTCGCTAATTGACCAATAACACAAACATCCCTATGCCTTGCCATAATAAAGGTCGTAGCCTAAGGACCATAGTCTACCCGTACCAATGAGCTCATTAATTCTATGGCATGCCAACTGTATCGATTGTCCTTTCGAATCCAAGGTTCAATAGCAATATAAAAATGCAATATTTCCAATAACAATATTAATGATCAATGTTCAATGCCAATGTTTTCGATAACAGTAACAATACCAATTATTTTTTGCAATGACAATATTTGTAGCAATGCCTATAGAAATAACAATGTCGATATTTCAGTGACAATGTTAATGATTAATGTTTCTAATATTCCAATCAATGATTAATGTCTCAATGTCTATGTCAGTGATTAATATTCCATTATAAATATCTATAACCAAAAGTTCAATATCAAAAATTTGATGACAATGATGATTCATATATTCAATAGTTATTGTAATGCCTATTTCAACGTACAATGTATATGACAATGATACTATCAATATCTAATGGTCAAGATTTATATGTTCCAATATCTTAGCATTAACAATGACGATATCAATGATGTCATGATCAATGTTTTAATGTGATAACTTATCGGTTCTTACCAATAATCCCTCCAAGGAGGTTCGATACAATAGCTCTATGACAACTTGTTAGCTATATAATAATCGATATCAATGAAACCGAAAAAGCATCTAGCCTTTTCCCGATACAATACACTTTATTGTTTTAAGTAGGGTACGAGATCGAACAATTACATCGTTTAAACACAACAGTACAAAATATTCGGTCACCGGAACTTAATTTCGACTAGACCAGTTTTTGGGGTGTGACAATAAGCCTATACCAGATCGGTCCGAACCCATCAACCGAAATCGTTCTGGGATTAAATTAAATCAATTGGTCTGAGCCAATAGCGAACAAAACCCAATATGAGTATTTAATTTGAGCTCGTATCTAACCTGTCAACCCGGTCCATACCCGAACTCGTCTGACCTAAATTCAACTCGTTTAACCCGAGTCTGACCCGTAATTGACCCGACCCATTGACCAAGTTGACCCAGTTGAGTCAACTCAATGAGTCAACCCGTCCGAGTCAGCTCACTAAGTCAACTCACCCGAGTCAATCCGGGTGACCTTTGACCAGTTAACCATTGAAGTTAGCGTTGACAGTAGACTACTATTGTTAGCATTGACGGATGATGATGTCAGTGACCAATGATGACGTTAGCGTTGACTTTGACTAAAAAGTCAAAATTTCCGAAAATCCATATTTTATGTTTTTCGACGTCCTGAGTATGTTTTGCAAAATTCTGACCCAAAAGCCTCCGAACCTTGCGTTAAACCCAGTCGTTCATGCATGTTCAATTATTCAGTAAAGAGCAATGTGAATATAGACCAAATTTGGAATTTGTGTAATTGAAGGTATTCACAGTTGCTTGTATTTGAGATGTTGAGGGACGTCGAATTCAGGTTTGAGAGTGATCGAAGGAAGTATCATGGATCAATCGATATAGCTCGAAGACGAGGTAATACTTTCCTACCTCTTGCATGCTCTAAGAAACATGTTGGTATTGGTTAATGCATGAATAAATGTGATTAATGCGTATTTTAAAGTGATATTGATTACGATAAAAATATACTCCCTCCGTCCCACTAAAACTGTCACATGTTGACTTTTTTCATGTCAATTTTTTTCAACTTTGACTATAATTTATTTAAAAAATTTAATTAATTAAAATTTATAAAAAAAATATATTTCAAAACTACTTGATTCAAGGTTTCTAATATATATTTTTAATATTTTTATCAATAATAAATTTTAAATTATAAGATGTCAAAGTTGAAAAAGTTTGACCCAAAAATTGTCAACATGTGACAGTTTTAGTGGGACGGAGGGAGTAGTATTTTGGATAAGATATGTAGGACTCGAATATGGAATTCATGATCGGTAAGTAATCCAAGTTCAGTGAATAATTGATAAAACAATTCACCTCAAAACTTTCAATTCCGATTATTTCTTGATAAAAGATCTATTGTCCAGGATGCTTAGATGTGAAATGACAAAAATGCCCTTGAGGTATAAGAAGGACTAAAATACCCTGACAGTGAAAGCGATCTAGGAATCTACACTAGAATTGGTAAAATAATTGATTCATCTAAGAACCTAGATTTTCTTGGAAAGTTATGGTAACAAAGCTTAAACCTTCGAAATTGTAAAGTACTTGGATTTTCTTGAACTCTAAAAAATCTCCAAAGATAAGTTTACGGAAAACTATTCGTACGTATGGATTAATCAAAGTGGCGTAAAAGATTAAATTGATTGAAATATAAAAGTATTGAAAATACTGATAAGGTTGAATTGATCGGAATGACGTAATGACCAAAAACACTGAAATATCTTCGGGCACTAATTGACAAATTAACCGAAATGATGGATATACCCTCGAGATTGGAAATGAATGAATAGTTGGAAGGACCGAAAGGCTTATAATTATTGAAACACCTTCAAAAATAGAAGTGTCTGAAATATCTTCAAATACTAAAATTACTAAAAACACCGCTAAGTCTTGGAATAAGAAATATTAATAAAGCCAAACAAATGTAATGGCTCTGAAAGTGGTAATACACGACACGTGTTTGTTGGTCGTTTCCGATACTAATGTGATATTGGAAGAATACAATATGAAGGCATGTGCGATTTACATGGAGAAAGTACATAGTTAATAGTAAGAGTAACTTGTTCTTCAAAGGTTCATTCGATGCTATGGGATGAGTTCGAGTGCAATGAAAAGGTTCGAATACTTGCAAAATAGCGCTTGAATGCATGATCGATTTCACATAGTACGTTCAATGGTTGATTAATGAGGGTGAACAATTTTTTTTATACATTGTAGTCAGTTTTAGGAAATGAATGCTAAAGGTGTACCTATCCGAAAAATTAATAAATATTAGAATTTGAATTATGTACATCACCTTTTATACCTTGTTGGGTTAAATTACCAAATTACCCTTGAAGGTCAAAAAGATAATAAACCCCCTCGTAGACTTTAATGATTGGATCACTCATGATATATCTAAAATATCAATGATCTTGATGTATCAACTTATGAATGTCTGGTTTCAGCCGTTTGTACCGAACCCCCTTTTCATAGGGACCTCGTTATGAAATCAGTCCAAAATTGTCAGATGTTCAATGTTCTCTTTCTGATAATTACCAACTACGAGGAATAAATTGGACCATACAGAGTGTTTCATGTGTCCATGAATATTTCTCTGTTTTAAACCAAAACTATCCGCTATGAATCAAAAGCATGACTCTATTATCCGTAATAAAAGCATAATTCTTGGCTTCTGTCTCCAAATACTAAATATATCTGAAACATATTTTCTAACATTACTGTTTATTGGATAAAATTGATTTTATCTGAAGGAATACTATCTAGGATATGATTGAAGTTATATAGGCTCAGCGCTGGTAAGTCCTTCAGGACCTAAGCTCCTATGCCCAATGAGCCTAGGGTAAGACTTTTTGTAAGCTCATATGCCAAATGGGCCTAGGATAAGTCTTTCTGGATACTGTTATGGGATACTACATATCAGTGTACGGTTGGAGGCTAGTTATGTAATTAAAATGAACTTCCAACTTATTTGAAAACATACCCAATTGTATTAGTATACCAAAGTTTGAAACTTTTAGTGTGCTTCTAATCTGCGTTTAAAGAAACACGCTAAACTCCTTGGTTCAACTTTTGTAATCTATCTCTCTTCTAATTCAACAGTCTATATGTTTCTCTACTACTACTCAGTGATTGAATAAAGAACAATTTTGTTCTATTCAAATATAACGCTTTACTAAAATATCGAATCATAATTGGAATCCGTAGTTGCCGGAAATTTATTACAGCTTATGCTTTGCCTTATACATGCATATTGTCTATAGCATCTTTTGGTAGCTTTGTATTATTGAGCTTTCCGAAGCTCACGTTGTTTTTGCTATCGGAGGTTAGAAGAAATCTTCATGGTATAGTGATTGTTATCAGTGTTTGGAGTTCTCTCCGCGTTGGTTTTGGAGTACGGTACTGGTTCAGTTAGTGATCATATATGTCATGTTTTATTTTATGTAAGAATCTGTAATATGTTTCTGAGTTTCTGTTATATGTTTTATTGATTTCTTGAAATTTATTTTAACTAGAAGTTTGTTTTTCAGTTTTAATGTGGTTTAAGAAAAACATTATTATTGTGGGTTGCTCTCGTGGCACTAATGCCACATCCTAGATTTAGGTGTGTCTCATAGCTGAGTCTAGGGGGTTACATTTAGCGGTATCAGAGCTTAGAGTTGCATCATTCTGGGTAGATCGACTGATCGTCTGTCTTAGGGTGTCTTCTCTATGCATGCCCCTAGCGTAACTATACTACTCTGACCTGGAACTCCGATGTTGAATCCCTTTTATGAAATAATTGAATCTAAGTATACCACCTTCCATAGGTTGATATGTACTGGTAAGAAACGTCTATAATGTTCGTATGTGATTTGGATTGTAACCCCCTCGACCCAGACTAGTCACAAGACCAAACTAAACGGGTCACACGGGGAATATCGAAGCAAAACCCAGAAGTTCTACTTCAATAAATGACCTTTTTTCTTTTTAACTTATCTAAATGCTTCGTTATTAACCTACGTGTACAAGCAAGCTGCGAATAAAATCTCAACTCGATCGGGCGTTGATTTGACATCCGATTGCCCCATTAAGCAAATAGGGACCATTTTGTAAAACCTACAAAATTCGATGACATTTATTGAAATTAAATTTACCATTAACCAATGAGTCAGGTTCTAAGCTCACATGTTAAATTTCAGCTCAATCCGATCATCCAAACTCATTTAATTGCATTTACAAATATTGAGGGGTCAAATTGCAAAGATTTAGAACTATAAGAGATGCCAAGTAACTAATTACCTAATAGGGTATTGGTACAGCCCTAGTCCTGTATCGGTACACAATCTTCTAGTAAGCCTCTAGTTTTGAAATCACGATGCTCGTATTGATACACCTTCCTATGTACCGATACGAATGTTAAATTAGCTTACGAGTATCGAAACAGGGCTGGGTGTATCGAAACATGATGCCTAATTTTACCTAGCCGTATCGATACGGCAGCCCGCGTATCGATACTCTTGGGTATAAAATTGCATTTTCTCAGCTTCAATCATACATTTAATCCACCATAATCACACTAACATGATCCTAACCAATTGCAAACATATTCAAGGATCGATCATCACCTAGAAACTTTAGAATCGTCAATCAAACATGCTTTTCTGCTTCAAATGAAATCTATAGGCATGCAACCTAGTTATCCAACCACTCAAGATACCGAAACCATACCAAAGTAAAAATCATCAACCAAAGGCCATTTACAAGTCCAAATGGGCATTCAAAACATGTCAAAAACCACGAAGTTCCAAAACATACACTCCCAAACACAGAGCATTTCCCCATTGCCGAATATTACTATTATGTAAAACACAAACCATACTTGAGCTAGCACCTTCCCTTGGAATCCTTCTCGCTTCCTTTCTACCCCAAAAGAGTTATTTCTCTGCATTTTGGTAAAAGAGAGCGTAAGCACAAATTCTTAGTAAGGGATGCTAAAAACAAAACCAACCACAACAATGCATCTAAAACCATTTTCTCAATTAAAATCTCTATCTCATAATGCTCATTCTATCTCATGCTTGAAACCATTTCCAAAGTGAAATCAACAACATTAAAACCACATGTACCATCTATCTCATGCATTAACCATAATGCAAAATCTCAAAGCAAAACTTACTCATGCTTGTTTCTCATAAAGCATTTCTCAAAGCATGTTCTCATATGCAAAACACAATGCATAAAATCATTTATAATCAAGGTACATGTGAATCTCATATATTGGCATTCTAGCAACATTACTCGAATATGCGAATAGCTTGACGGAATCTCACATCGCCAAGTCCTACCTTGGTGGAATCTTACATCACCGGATTATCATGGCGGTATCTCTCATCGCCACAAAGCTTGATGAAATTTCATATCATCAAGACCCACCGTGGTGGAATCTCTTATAACCACACTCTCACTTCAGAACGGGATGCAACTACCCCCATTGACCGAACCGAAGAGCACGCACGAATTTTGTATATTATAATGCACTTCTCATCCTATTGGTCGACCAATTATATCCGGTAATAATAATCTCATATCATGCCAATGTACCCTTTTAAACATCATTTACCTACTATTTTCAATGCATAAACATAAACCATTTCTCATCCCATTTTGAAAGCATAAATAATGCATAGCATTTTCTCAACAAGTTCTATCTCTTCGAAATCGTAATTGTATCTCATGGGGGTGCATAAATCATCAAGTAATTTCTCAAAACATGCATAAAACAATAGGTTTAATTCTATATTCAAAATATGAGCATGCTCACATAACACAATGGGATAAAACTGAGAAACGAGAGCGAAACATCTCATACATACTTCCGAGCTTAGATTAGCATTTCAAGCTTAATCTACACTCCCAAACCTTGAAAAGCTTTAAAACAAATTCCACTCACCGACAACGCCTAGCTTGCTTTACCGAAGCATAATCAAGCTTCTGGATCAACCGCAACTCCTTCCGAAGCTAACAAAACATCATCCCCTACTTCTAACCAAAGCAAAACGGAGAATTAGTGCACCACAATTCATCAAAATCCCCAGAAAAACACAACATCTCAACATCCACTCATAATCGACAAGCAATTGACTTCCAAAAACAACTGAAAACATCGACGAAAGCTTTCTAATTAATCTCCAACCGTTACCCAACGAGATTAACATATAAACAACATCAATTTACATCTGAAAACATCATCTCAACACCAAAGAACTTCTAGTTATCAATTAACCAAACAAACAACCCATAATCTCAAAGATTTCAATCAAGAAATCTACCTAGTTTCGGGTTTCCATTACTAAAAGCATTAAATCAGCATTCCATCACATCATAATCATGATTAAATCTCATTATAAACTCAACCAAATTAGTTCGAAAAAAAGATCTCTTGACTAAACCCATCAAACATCATTTAAATCCATTTTCCTTAAACATAGCATCAAAACCCATTAGAAAACACTCATAAAAGACCAAAAACTTGGGAATTTCAATAAAGAATTTGTCATTAGAGGAGAAGAACGAAACCTTACCTCTAATGTTAACTTTTTCCTCCAATGAATAGATTTTCATGAGGAAACCAAGATACAAACATAAGATTCTGATAGAAAATCTTTAGGAAATCATTTAATATGAAAAGATAAATCAAATCCACTATTTACCTTAAATCTTTGAAGAGGAAATCAATGTTTGGCTGAAGAGAATTTGAGAATGATAGAGAGAAAAGTTAGTTGCGTTAAATGTGTTCTTGGAAAATTAAGGCTAATTAATCCTCTTCAACTCATTTTATTTATTAAAATCATCTTAAAATAAATAAATTAAGAGGAAAAAGGTTGAATTAGACCCTTGGTAAATTGCTCCTTAAAGATTCATGGTTGAGGTGTTTTACAATATAGTCACTAGAAAAGTGGTTTTCAAAAATCGGATTTTAGTCACTAAAATCTCAATGTCCAACTTACAACTGTCAATTTCAAAAATTGACTTCACCAACCCTTTATATATATATATATAAAGGATTTTAAAACATTTTCCCATATTTTATTTTCCTCAAAAACATTTTCCCAGTTCAATACCAAGTTTGCTTTTTCACATCTCTCGAGCACTTTCTGTAGGTTGTCTAGGCAGCTTTCAAAGTTGTCTCCAAAGACTGAAAAATCATCCATAAATATTTCTAGGAAGTCCTCCACCATATCGGAGAATATTGCCATCATGCACCTTTGAAAGGTGGCTGGTGCATTACAAAGTCCAAATGGCATCATCCGAAAAGCATAAGTACTGTATAGGCATGTGAACGTCGTCTTTTCTTGATCTTCCGGTGCGATGGCTATTTGATTATAACCTGAGTAACCATCAACAAAACAATAGTAAGGCTTACCCGCTAATCTATCAAGCATTTGATCAATAAAGGGCAAGGGGAAGTGATCGTTCTAGGTAGCTTTGTTAAGCTTCCGGTAGTCCATACAAACCCTCCAACCGGTCACAGTCCTGGTTGGGATTAGCTTGTTTTCTTCGTTGGTTACCACAGTTATTCCTCCTTTCTTGGGAACGCACTGCACCGGGCTCACCCACTTGCTATCCGAGATGGCATAAATTATTCTAGCATCTAGCCATTTTATGATCTCCTTATGCACCACCTCTCGCATAGCATCGTTCAGACGTCTTTGTGCATCAATGGTCGGCTTATGATCATCCTCTAAGAGAATTTTATACATGCATAATGCCGGACTGATGCCTTGGATATCAGCTATCGTCCATTCAATAGACTTTTTGTGCTGCTGCAGCATCCCTATCAGCTGTTGTTCCTGTTCCTGCATCAACTTGGAAGAGATGATTACGGGCAACGTATCATTTAAACCAAGGAAAACATATTTTAGTTGCCCAAGCAGGGGCTTAAGATCTAGAACAGGGGGTTCAACAGTTGATGGCTTTTGAATTATATGGTTATCCGAGGTATAGTTTAAGGGCTCGAACAACTTACCTGGATGATTGCCTATCCAATTTACCTCCTCTTGATCTTCAGTATCAGATGTATCAGATTCTGAGGAGCTGCTGTCGTCGGTGCTGTCTTGACAATCTTCTAAATGGCTGCTGGGGCAGTGGCCAATTTTGATGTCGTGGTAGCCTGACCTGATTCAGGGTTGGTCAAGGGTAACTTCAGTGATAGCCTTGCATTCTTCTTCTGCATCAGCATGTTTCATTGCTTGGAGAACATTCATCTTGATCTCTTGATCGTTCACTCTCATCATGAGTTCTCCTTTTTCCACATCAATCAGTGATCTTCCGGTGGCTAAGAAGGGTCGCCCCAGGATGATTGGTGCGTTTTCATCTGCTTCACAATCTAAGACAAGAAAGTCAGCAGGAAAAATAAACTTATCCACCCTTACCAGAATATCTTCAATTTTTCCTTCTAGATGAACGTAAGAGCGGTCTGCCAGCTACAGTAATACTGTTGTGGGCCGAGTTTTTCCAATACCTAATTTTTGAAAAACAGATTTGGGCATTAAATTTATGCTAGCACCAAGATCACAAAGTGCCTTACCCACAAATTTGTCTCCGATTATGCATGGTATGATGAAGCTCCCAAGATCTTTCTTCTTCTGGGTGGATGCTTGTGCAGAATACTCATGCATCCTTCTGTCATCTTAACCATTTCAAATTCCCCAAGTCTAGATTTCTTCGACATGGCATCCTTGAGAAATTTGGCATAACCAGGCATCTCTTTTATAACGTCCAACAGTGGAATATTGATATGGACCTGCTTAAAAATATCATAAATCTTCTTAAGTTGTGATTCATGTTTCTGTAACCGCTGAGGAAAAGGGGGTGGGGGATGATAATCAGCAATACGTCCTTCCCAGTGCAGCTGGTGGATGTTGTTGCTGCTGCTACGGTTGCTGCCAAGTTAGTAACCTAGGTCCTCCCTGGTTCTGAGTATTCTGTGCTTGAGGATTCAGGGCATTATTAGGATTTCTCCAAGAGAACTTGGGATCCTTTCTCCAATTGGGATTGTAGTTGTTGGAGTTATAATTCTGTTTATTGTAGTTCCCAACATACATCCCTTCTTCTAACTGTAACGGACACTCCTCCGAACTGTGATTTCCATCGCAAGTCTCGCATACCTCTTCAGCAGAGTAGACAGGCTGTGAATCTTCTTTCAAGAGCTTTTTCATCGCCTTAGTGAGATATGCCACCTGTGATTTTAACGAACTGTCGGCCTCATAATTGTTTACAGCTAGAACTCGTTTACCCCCTCTTCTTGCTATAGGAAACTATTCCTCGTTCTTCGCCAGATTTTTCAGTACTGCCATTGCCTCATCTGGATCTTTGTCCAGCAGTAATCCATTCGCTGCTGAATCAATTCTTATACGAGTTTGTAAATTGGAAGCATTATAGAATTTAGTTACTTGGTTCCAAACAAGGAATCCATGCATCGGGCAGTTCCTTAGAAGAGTGGTAAACATGTCCCAGGCTTCATGCATTGGCTCGTCATCTTCCTGTTGAAAAGTAGCAATTTCGTTACGTAATCGCTCAGATAAGTGTGAGGGAATAAAACGAGACAAAAATTCACTAGTTAAATCTACCCAAGTTCGAATTGAACCCGGCGTTAGTTTATTCCACCAAGTCTTTGCCCTATCCCTTAATGAATGAGGAAATAACCGAAGCCTCAGTATCTAAGGATTAACTCCTGGTAGTCTAAACGAACCACAGATTTCCTGGAACGTTTTCAGATGCTCCCTAGCATCCTCTGTAGCAGCACCACTAAATTGGCCAGCGTTGTTAATCATGCTGAACATAACAGGTTTCAGCTCAAAGTTTTCAACATCTACGTATGGCAGGGTGGTTTCTAGTTCTACATGATCATTGAGCATATAGTCTCGGCATAACCGGCGTGCGGCAGCGACAGGAGGGTCGGCAGGTGGATCGTTCCCTCTGTCTCCGACAAGATTTACATTATCCTGGGATTCCTTTGGTCGTTCCTTCTTTCTTCGCGTCTTTCGTTCATCGTTGCTTCTAATTGCTCCTCTAGGTATTTGTTTCTTTCAACGAGGTAACGGACTCTTTTCCTGAGATTGTATGTTCGTTCGATTTCAGGATCTAACTGATGCTCAGGTTCTTTTCCTCGTTGAGTTCTGCGCATACGCAAACAAAAGACTTTGTGAAAGGTATAGGTTGAACAATCCAAGTAAAACAGAAGAGTAAAGGAAGTGCAGTAAAAGATAGGGTAAAGATATGTTGTCAGTCCCCGGAAACGACGCCAAAAACTTGTTGCGTGTAAAAGTGTCTATCGCAATGTAGTGCAAGTGTACACGACGCAAGTAGTAAAGTGATACGGAAGTATCGAATATCGTCTCTACAGGGACTGGGCTAATAGCTTCACCTTGGATTACTGCACGAAAGAGAAGATAATTATTTAAGTTGTTGTCACGAGATAATAAAGATTATTTAAATAAAAGAGTAATGGAATCAAGATAGAGAGAATGGGCTGGTATTGAATTGCTCAGTAGTGTAGGTGTTGCAAAGTATGGGAATATTTGTTCTGTCGTTGTGCCTGTCGCGGTAGCACCCGTCACGGCAGCAGTCTGTTGTTAGTCGCGGCAGCGATCACACAACTCTGTACTTCAAGCCTGGCAATGCTAAGCCTTGGCCTATCCCTCGGTCCAAGTCTTTCGATGAACACGACTTTGATGATACCTCCCGGCGTGAATCGAAGGATGAACACCGATGTTGTTGAATTCTTCCTTAGCCACTTAACCTCGTCCTATCCCTAGGTCCGAGATAGTTTAACCATAAACTGGAGAACCCGCACTTATTCCTTTCGTATACTTAACTCTCTCGATATTAAGTAAATAGATAATCTCACAATGCTCTCCCGATACTCTTGCAAGATGTTGAAAACCAGAATAAGCAAACTTGAAGTCTATTTTATTGAACAGAAAAATTCCAAAAACAAATGCAATCCTTGCAACTACTTTACAAAGTAACTCGTGGCCCTAGGGGAAGTTTAGAACATGATGAGACGGGGAAAACGGCTAGGGTTTTGGGAAGAAGGTTAGAGATCAAGATATCCCTCCCTAGGTCAAATTACATGCCTTTATATAGGCCTTGGGTTCAAGTTTTCCAATATGAAAAGAATACAAATTTAAATTAAAGTACAACTCTATTAAAGACTAAATCTTCAGAGAATATATCTTTAATTCGTCCTTCCTTCTTGCTTGGAGTTTGTAACGCCCCGGTTTTGGGCTCAGAAGTTTTGGGCATTGACCGGTTCGGTCAAAGTGCTGATCGAATATATAAGGGGAAATTAGGAAAGCCTAGTTTGGGTTGCATTAAAAATATGGAAAAATGTTCTAAAATCATCTTTTAATATGTAAAAGTGAACTGTGAAATCAATTTTGGAAAATGAGGTTCGGAAGGTTGACATTTTGGCTAGTGACCAAAATGTAATTTTTGAAAGTTTGGTGACTGTTTTATAAAGGATTGAAACTTTGAATCTTTAAGGAGCTATTATTCCAAAAAGAGTTTCTCCAGATTTTTCTAAGATATTTTAAGGCTTTATTCTGATTTTAAAGCATATGAAAAAGGAGGGAAAGTCATTTTGACTATTTTATAACTAACTTTCCATTTTTCTTCCAATTCTCCTTTTCTCTCATTTTCTCTCAACCCAAACACATCTCTCCAGATTTTCTCCTCTGATTTTGTCACTCAAATCTTCCTTTTCAATTCTCTTTGGATTCCTAATCATCTCTACAACAAAACCTCACCATTTGCAAGTTGTTTCATCAAGCTTCTTGGTTCTAAAATGGAGAAATTCAAGTTTGGAGGTAAGAACGTCCTTCTCCTCTAAACTATCAGTTCTTTACTGAAATTACTAAGTTCTCAATCCTTGATTTGTGATTTGTTAAAGGCTTTTCAATTGAAATCTTGATTTTAGCTTAAAATGCAAGATTTGGTGATTTTGGTGAAATTTTCGTGTGATCTGTTTGGGCAGTGTTTTGAGGTGTCAAATTGATGTTAAATGAATGCTAAATTGATTAGAAGTTGAGGTTTAATTAATGCAATCCCGGATAGGTTGAATTTCCTAAGTTTTTCTTGAGTTTTTGGTTGTTTTTGGAGTGTTTTTGGTGATCTGTTATACCTGGAGGTATAAGGATGTGTTTGTGATCATTTTGGATGTTAATTGATGTTTAAAAATGGTTAGAAGTGATGGATCTTGGCTGGGTTGAGTTTTGGAAGTGTTTGCAGGTGATTTCGGTTGTGTTTGGTAGCCGAAATGTTGGATTTGTGATGAGCAGCGAGTTGTGTTGTGTTTCTGGTGTTTTTAATGCATAAAGATGCATTAATGCTCTGTTTTTGTGTGCTTGAAACAGGGGAGTTTGATCCGTGAGCTTTAGAGGTGTTGCGGAAGGTTTCGGATGCTTGGAAGGCTTGTTGGCTAGCCTTGTTTTGTGTATCGGTGAGTGAAGTTGGGTTTTCAGCTTTTAAACCAAGGCTTGAAGGTTTTGGGAGCTTAGTTTAAGTTTAAACAACTTTGCTAAGCTCAAGAGTAAGTAAATGGTTTTCGCTCTTGAATTGTGTTGTGAATTGGCTTTTAAAGCAATTGTGGTTGATGATTGAAATGCATGTGTTTTGCATGGTTTATATTCTGTTTTGAAAGCATATTTTTAGCATGGTTTAATGCTGGTTTTGAAAGCCATATGTGAAGGATGCTCAAGGTAAGAGATCCTTGGTTTTGTACATGGAAATTGTGGTTTTGATGCATGGTGTTGCATGATGTTTAATGGCTTTGTGTAATGCTTTAAAACAGTGAATTAATGATGGTAAATGATGGTTTTTGCATTGTGGTTATGCATGTGAATCATTGGACTAATGATGGTAAGTTGGTTATATTGGCAAGTGATGTAAGTGGTTCTTGGTTTCTTTGATCGGATATAGTTAGCCGGCTATAGGATTGGGTGCACCGTGAATTAAGTCGCCTTGGAGGTGGAGTGGTTAAGTGTGAACCGGTAAACTCCCTTCAAGTATCCTAACGAGATGGTTAAGGTCATAATGGAGGTGGAATGCCCATTCGAGGACCTTGGTTAAGCAAAGGTTATATGGTGGTTAAAAGTCCATATACGGGAACCTTGTGCTTGTTAAGATCACAATGGAGGTGTAAGTCCATGTGTGGATCTTGTGTAGGGTGTCCCGGATCTCGTTAGTGATGTTATACAACTACCAATCGGTGATGCAAAGGTTGTATGGTGTTTGAAAGTCCATACATGGGAACCTTGTGCATGTCAAGGTTGTATGGTGTTTGAAAGTCCATACATGGGAACCTTGGGAAAAGTTGAGGTTGTATGGTGTTTAAAAGTCCATACATGGGAACCTCGGGAAAAGTTGAGGTTGTATGGTGTTTAAAAGTCCATACATGGGAACCTCGGGAAAAGCTAAGGTTGTATGGTGTTTAAAAGTCCATACATGGGAACCTTAGGATGTTGAGGTCAAATGGTGTTTAAAAGTCCATTTGGAGACCTTGGATTGGTAGTGTGTATGATGCGTGGGGGACAACGCTTGTGATCCGCGTATCCGATCGGGTGTTGAGTTGAAAAGTGGATGTGGATGATCACTTGGAAGCCAATGTAATGTTCTTGTTTATAAAGAAGCATGAGATGCTTGAAAAGATGCATGGTTGCATGAAAAGTGTATAATGCTTGAAAAGATGCATGGTTGCAAGAAAAGTGGTTAATGCTTGTGAATGCATGTTTACTTGTTAAGTTGAACAAGTGTTGATTATCATTTGGTAAATGATGCATGTGTGCATGGAATCTCTTAAATGCATTGGAGTCTTGTCAAGACTTGTTTTAAAAGGCATGTGATGATGATGTTGTGGTTCATAAGTTGCATTTGTTTAATGCATGTGATGTATTGATTGAGTAAATGGTTTTAAAAGGTTTCTTGCTTGAAATGATGTTCAAGTATATGAAAGGTATGTTGTGAAATGGAAGTGTTTTCCAAGGTTTTGAGTTTAACTTTGCATATGGTGTTTATGCATGGAATGGTTAAATGGATGACTTTGCAAGTTGTGCTTTGAAAAGGTTTTCTTAGCTTGCTAAGCTAAGGGTTGGTTTTCATGTATGTGCAATGCATGGTTTTAAGAATGATGTTGAAAAAGGGTTTTCAAGCTTTGCTTGGTTATCAAATCGGGTTTGTTTTAAATGTGTTTTTATGACCCGCTGCATTGATGGTGTTTTGGTTTTGAGCATTCCTCACTAAGCATTATGTGCTTACGCTCCTTTTTGTGTCCATCAATGCAGATTCTTGAAGTTTGGACAGCGAGAAGCAAGGGATTCAAGGAGGACTCCATTTGAGATGTATGTCTCGGTGAATCGCTATAGTTAATAAAGGCAATGGGGGTAGAACCTCTTGGGTTGATGTTTATGTATTCGTTTATGTTCGGACAAGTATGGTTTTATGTTGTTGATGTTGTTGGAACATGTATTTGGCTTATATGAGATTGATTTGGAAGTTTAAGCTTGAATGGTTGCTTGTGTAGGAAGCATGCCTATAGATTTGGGGCTTTTCGTATTTGTTGATATTTTGTTGAATTGCTGATGCAAGAATGTCTCATATATGTTGAATTGCATGTTGGTAAAGTTTGGTGGCTTTTGGAGCATGTTTGGTTGATCAATTGCATGTTTAGGTATGCTTTATGCTGCAATCTGTGCAGGGTGTTTCGGAACAGTTGACACCGTTTCGGAACGGGTGCCCTGAACCAACCCAGGCGTCCGAAACGGGTGACACCATTCCGAAACGGAATGGCTACTGCCAGACCCCCGTTGCGGTACGCGTTGCGGAACGGCCCCGTGTTTCGAAACGGGCTCTGCCTGTTTCGGAACGGGTGACCGTTGGGGGCTGACATTGGCGGTTAAATGTTTTGGAATGTTTGCATTTTGGTCCTGAATCTTGTTTGTGCAATTGTATAAGCTTAGGATGTCCGTTTGAGCTGAAATTTGGCAGAGAAGCATGAAACATGATTAATTTTAAGTTGGTAACTTTAAATCTGGTTAAGTCCTTAAAGTTTTCAGAAATTACAATTTGGTCCCTAAAGTTGTATTTTGTTCAATTGGGTCCCTGTTTGATCTCTGATGTTTGTGATCTTTGAGTATGTTGTTGTGTGATCACATCTAAGGTTAATGTGCATCTAGACAAGATTAAAAAGAAAAAAAAGGGTCGTTAATCAAGGTTGACTTTCGGGTTGACTTTGGTTTTCCCCGTGTGACTTTCTTAATCCGGGTCAACCGTCTGGGCCGGGTTAAGGGGGTTACATTTGGTGGTATCAGAGCTGAGTTGCGAATGCTTGGGGAAAACGGTAAGTTGTTGTGATGTGTGTTTGATGTTTACCTTGTTGTGTGGTTGAAAGTTGGTTGAAACACGTGTTTCTGAGCAAGTTGCTGATGTTTTCGAGCATGTTTTGTGGTTATGAATCTTGGTTGAGCTTGTGTGGATTTGTGCTAATGTTGTGAGCTGGTGATATGCATGATGAAAGTGCTATGAGTAAGTTATGTTGCTAATATGCTGTTGCAAGTGGATGCTGTTTGGTGTAAGCATGATCAAAGTATGTTGTTTGGTATGCTTGATGTTGTGATATCCATGTTTGTGTTGACTGTTATGTCATGTAAAGGGGGAGGATTCGGGATACCCATTGCCTTATTAATATAGCTATTGTGTTATTTTGGAGTTGGAGTTTGAATCCTTGCTTAAAGCTGGTCTAACTAGTTTGTTTGTTTTGTTGTGATTGTTTGTTGTTGTTAGTAGTATGGCAAAGTCGATGAAAGAATGGCAGTTGGGTGAGATGGTTGCTGCCTTGGGGCAGGTGGTTAAGGCATGGAATTCACCCTTTTGTAGAGGTGTTTTGTCTCAGTCTTCTGTGCCTGGAGTTGAGGTGGTAAGGCAAGGGAAAGAAGTTGGTTCTGTGGTGAAGAGTTCATCACCTGTTGTTCAGGAGGTGTTGGGAACATCTCAGACTGTGGTAAAGGTAAAGTCAGTAGATGTGCTGGCTGTGGGATGTGTGGGTTTGCCGAAGCAGCGTTTGCTTGATCTGGGTGCTGTGGAGTATCATGGTTCTTCACCGGAGATGTTTGAGGCTTGGTTAGCCAGTGTGGTTCTGATTCTGGATCAGGAACGCTGTGATTATGCCTGTAAGCTGGGAAGTGTTGTTTCTTTGATGCTGGAGGATGCATGTGTCTGGTGGACATCTGTGGCGGTGGCGTCACATATCCATGATATTGACTGGGATTTCTTTGTATCTGCCTTTTATGAAAGGTATCTTGGAGAGAAGTTTCCAAGGGTTAAGCAATGTGAAAGTAGTGCTGTTGTGGAGCAAGTGTTGCTTGAGCAAGGAGTGGAAGCTCAGCCACCGGTATGTGATCGTTGTGAAAGGCGCCATGTTGGAGGTTGTTGGGGCGCGGGTACTTGCTGGAACTGTGGTTCTAAAGTGCATGTGAAGCGTGATTGTCCTCTTGGGGTGAAGTCAGCTTTGGTGTTAGCCAAAGGGTCTCTGAAAGGTCGTGGGCACGGCCGAGGCAAGGTTCAGAGGTGGCAGAAAGAGCAGAGGGTTGTGAAGAGTTTGGGAAATGAGAATTGCTGGAAATGTGGGTCTGCTGGACATATGAGACGTGATTGTTTGATGTTGGCTCGGAACAGCCAAGGTTCTTTACCGCAAGGAGTTGATGGTGATCTTAGTGTGTTAGCTGGTGCTGCAGTGGTGCGGCAGGAGGATGATGGTTCCGCGAGAAAGAGAGCTTGTCTGATGAATCTTCAAGGTGGTGTTGTGTTTTCAGGTAACCTTGTTAAGTAATCTTTGCTTTAGTTACCCTGGTTTGGTTTCTGTTGGTTTTCCTTGCGTGGTAAGTCTAGTCTTGTTGCTTGCATGTTTGGGGTGATAGTGGTAGTTTGGAAGCATCATTGGTGTGAAGAAGGTTTTAGTGAGTATCTTGTGGTTAATGGTTGTTGGTATGATGGAGTTAGTTAAGTTAGAAGTGAGGTAGGAGGTTGTTCTTAGACGGATTTTGAGGATGTTATTGGAGGGTGTGAACTGGCATTCATGCACAGTTAAAATCATTGTTATATGCTATATTATATATGTGCTGGTCCATGCATACATGTGGCATGACATTAGAGGTTTTGCATACATGTACATCAGGCATTGATAGGGCATGTAGGTGATCATGCATACGATGTTCACACTCGCTAATAACTAATCGAATCTGTTAGTATGGTGGTTGGGTTAGGTTGGATGATGGGTTTTTGGAGGTTGTGTTGGTGCTGAGTGGAAGTTAGAAGTAGTGGAGAATATTAAGCTAGTGCTGGAGATAGTGAGAGTGGTGTAGCCTGTTGGTAGAAGGATAGTGTTGTTGTTTAAAGGGTTTAGTGGTTTGGTGGTGAGGAGTACCGGTTGAGGTTAGAATCGGTCAAGTGGTTTGAATGGCTAAGTGGAAGGGGTAGTTCCTTAGTGCTAAGTGATGTTGCAGTTTAGTGGTTGTGTTTCCAAGTGCTGAGGTAGCTTAGCATTTAAGTTGTTGTGGAAAGGTTGTGTTTGTAAGTGTTGGTTCTTAGCAACCTTTGAGGAGTTGAGGAGTTGGTCTGTATGTCAGGTTGGGCGATGTTCTGGTAAGGCAAGTGTTGTGGTCAAAGTTTGTGGTGGATAGGCAATGAAAGGTCGAAGGCCATTGTTGTTTGGAAGGATTCTTGTGAGAAGTGGTTGGTTGGTTGTGAGTATGTGAGCTTCTTTTGAAGTCAGCTGGTGTGTGTGGGACGGCTGGCGGAGTCGAGTTGGGGCTGCGATGTAAATTTTGGAATCTGGGTGAGTAGTTCTTGTGAGTTGTTATGGTAATAATAATGGCGGAAGTGGAGGATTGTTAGCATTCGTTGAGGAGTTTGGGTAAGCAGTTGATGCTTAAGAATTTTTGCTTGTTGGGAAAATCTTTGGAAGAGGTTTGGGATTTTGCAAGAGTTTTAGAAGCAGAGAAGTTTGCATAGTGGCTGAATTGGATTGGCTTGTGTCCCTGTGTAAACAAGTCTTGGGAGTTGTGTGTTGCAGTGTTGTGTGCTGTAAAAGTTGAAGTTCTGCAGGTTGATGTTGGGGCTGTGTGCAGTCCGAGTATGTGAAAGGTTAAGTTGTGGCTATCTTTGTGTGTTCTGAATTTTGCGAACAGTATGTGGAGGTGCTGAGGTTGGTGGAGTTTTGTGTGGAATGTGTTCAGTGATGGTTGAGGTTGTTGTGTTGCCTTGTGTGTTGGTTTGAGAAGGTTGTGGTTCCCTTTTTGCCAGTTGAAATTTCGAGGACGAAATTTCCTAAGGGGGGGAGAGTTGTAACGCCCCGGTTTTGGGCTCAGAAGTTTTGGGCATTGACCGGTTCGGTCAAAGTGCTGATCGAATATATAAGGGGAAATTAGGAAAGCCTAGTTCGGGTTGCATTAAAAATATGGAAAAATGTTCTAAAATCATCTTTTAATATGTAAAAGTGAACTGTGAAATCAATTTTGGAAAATGAGGTTCGGAAGGTTGACATTTTGGCTAGTGACCAAAATGTAATTTTTGAAAGTTTGGTGACTGTTTTATAAAGGATTGAAACTTTGAATCTTTAAGGAGCTATTATTCCAAAAAGAGTTTCTCCAGATTTTTCTAAGATATTTTAAGGCTTTATTCTGATTTTAAAGCATATGAAAAAGGAGGGAAAGTCATTTTGACTATTTTATAACTAACTTTCCATTTTTCTTCCAATTCTCCTTTTCTCTCATTTTCTCTCAACCCAAACACATCTCTCCAGATTTTCTCCTCTGATTTTGTCACTCAAATCTTCCTTTTCAATTCTCTTTGGATTCCTAATCATCTCTACAACAAAACCTCACCATTTGCAAGTTGTTTCATCAAGCTTCTTGGTTCTAAAATGGAGAAATTCAAGTTTGGAGGTAAGAACGTCCTTCTCCTCTAAACTATCAGTTCTTTACTGAAATTCCTAAGTTCTCAATCCTTGATTTGTGATTTGTTAAAGGCTTTTCAATTGAAATCTTGATTTTAGCTTAAAATGCAAGATTTGGTGATTTTGGTGAAATTTTCGTGTGATCTGTTTGGGCAGTGTTTTGAGGTGTCAAATTGATGTTAAATGAATGATAAATTGATTAGAAGTTGAGGTTTAATTAATGCAATCCCGGATAGGTTGAATTTCCTAAGTTTTGCTTGAGCTTTTGGTTGTTTTTGGAGTGTTTTTGGTGATCTGTTATACCTGGAGGTATAAGGATGTGTTTGTGATCATTTTGGATGTTAATTGATGTTTAAAAATGGTTAGAAGTGATGGATCTTGGCTGGGTTGAGTTTTGGAAGTGTTTGGAGGTGATTTCGGTTGTGTTTGGTAGCCGAAATGTTGGATTTGTGATGAGCAGCGAGTTGTGTTGTGTTGCTGGTGTTTTTAATGCATAAAGATGCATTAATGCTCTGTTTTTGTGTGCTTGAAACAGGGGAGTTTGATCCGTGAGCTTTAGAGGTGTTGCGGAAGGTTTCGGATGCTTGGAAGGCTTGTTGGCTAGCCTTGTTTTGTGTATCGGTGAGTGAAGTTGGGTTTTCAGCTTTTAAACCAAGGTTTGAAGGTTTTGGGAGCTTAGTTTAAGTCTAAACAACTTTGCTAAGCTCAAGAGTAAGTAAATGGTTTTCGCTCTTGAATTGTGTTGTGAATTGGCTTTTAAAGCAATTGTGGTTGATGATTGAAATGCATGTGTTTTGCATGGTTTATATTCTGTTTTGAAAGCATATTTTTAGCATGGTTTAATGCTGGTTTTGAAAGCCATATGTGAAGGATGCTCAAGGTAAGAGATCCTTGGTTTTGTACATGGAAATTGTGGTTTTGATGCATGGTGTTGCATGGTGTTGCATGATGTTTAATGGCTTTGTGTAATGCTTTAAAACAGTGAATTAATGATGGTAAGTGATGGTTTTTGCATTGTGGTTATGCATGTGAATCATTGGACTAATGATGGTAAGTTGGTTATATTGGCAAGTGATGTAAGTGGTTCTTGGTTTCTTTGATCGGATATAGTTAGCCGGCTATAGGATTGGGTGCACCGTGAATTAAGTCGCCTTGGAGGTGGAGTGGTTAAGTGTAAACCGGTAAACTCCCTTCAAGTATCCTAACGAGATGGTTAAGGTCATAATGGAGGTGGAATGCCCATTCGAGGACCTTGGTTAAGCAAAGGTTATATGGTGGTTAAAAGTCCATATACGGGAACCTTGTGCTTGTTAAGATCACAATGGAGGTGTAAGTCCATGTGTGGATCTTGTGTAGGGTGTCCCGGATCTCGTTAGTGATGTTATACAACTACCAATCGGTGATGCAAAGGTTGTATGGTGTTTGAAAGTCCATACATGGGAACCTTGTGCATGTCAAGGTTGTATGGTGTTTGAAAGTCCATACATGGGAACCTTGGGAAAAGTTGAGGTTGTATGGTGTTTAAAAGTCCATACATGGGAACCTCGGGAAAAGTTGAGGTTGTATGGTGTTTAAAAGTCCATACATGGGAACCTCGGGAAAAGCTAAGGTTGTATGGTGTTTAAAAGTCCATACATGGGAACCTTAGGATGTTGAGGTCAAATGGTGTTTAAAAGTCCATTTGGAGACCTTGGATTGGTAGTGTGTATGATGCGTGGGGGACAACGCTTGTGATCCGCGTATCCGATCGGGTGTTGAGTTGAAAAGTGGATGTGGGTGATCACTTGGAAGCCAATGTAATGTTCTTGTTTATAAAGAAGCATGAGATGCTTGAAAAGATGCATGGTTGCATGAAAAGTGTATAATGCTTGAAAAGATGCATGGTTGCAAGAAAAGTGGTTAATGCTTGTGAATGCATGTTTACTTGTTAAGTTGAACAAGTGTTGATTATCATTTGGTAAATGATGCATGTGTGCATGGAATCTCTTAAATGCATTGGAGTCTTGTCAAGACTTGTTTTAAAAGGCATGTGATGATGATGTTGTGGTTCATAAGTTGCCTTTGTTTAATGCATGTGATGTATTGATTGAGTAAATGGTTTTAAAAGGTTTCTTGCTTGAAATGATGTTCAAGTATATGAAAGGTATGTTGTGAAATGGAAGTGTTTTCCAAGGTTTTGAGTTTAACTTTGCATATGGTGTTTATGCATGGAATGGTTAAATGGATGACTTTGCAAGTTGTGCTTTGAAAAGGTTTTCTTAGCTTGCTAAGCTAAGGGTTGGTTTTCATGTATGTGCAATGCATGGTTTTAAGCATGATGTTGAAAAAGGGTTTTCAAGCTTTGCTTGGTTATCAAATCGGGTTTGTTTTAAATGTGTTTTTATGACCCGCTGCATTGATGGTGTTTTGGTTTTGAGCATTCCTCACTAAGCATTATGTGCTTACGCTCCTTTTTGTGTCCATCAATGCAGATTCTTGAAGTTTGGACAGCGAGAAGCAAGGGATTCAAGGAGGACTCCATTTGAGATGTATGTCTCGGTGAATAGCTATAGTTAATAAAGGCAATGGGGGTAGAACCTCTTGGGTTGATGTTTATGTATTCGTTTATGTTCGGACAAGTATGGTTTTATGTTGTTGATATTGTTGGAACATGTATTTGGCTTATATGAGATTGATTTGGAAGTTTAAGCTTGAATGGTTGCTTGTGTAGGAAGCATGCCTATAGATTTGGGGCTTTTCGTATTTGTTGATATTTTTGTTGAATTGCTGATGCAAGAATGTCTCATATATGTTGAATTGCATGTTGGTAAAGTTTGGTGGCTTTTGGAGCATGTTTGGTTGATCAATTGCATGTTTAGGTATGCTTTATGCTGCAATCTGTGCAGGGTGTTTCGGAACAGTTGACACCGTTTCGGAACGGGTGCCTTGAACCAACCCAGGCGTCCGAAACGGGTGACACCGTTCCGAAACGGAATGGCTACTGCCAGACCCCCATTGCGGTACGCATTGCGGAACGGCCCCGTGTTTCGAAACGGGCTCTGCCTGTTTCGGAACGGGTGACCGTTGGGGGCTGACATTGGCGGTTAAATGTTTTGGAACGTTTGCATTTTGGTCCTGAATCTTGTTTGTGCAATTGTATGAGCTTAGGATGTCCGTTTGAGCTGAAATTTGGCAGAGAAGCATGAAACATGATTAATTTTAAGTTGGTAACTTAAAATCTGGTTAAGTCCTTAAAGTTTTCAGAAATTACAATTTGGTCCCTAAAGTTGTATTTTGTTCAATTGGGTCCCTGTTTGATCTCTGATATTTGTGATCTTTGAGTATGTTGTTGTGTGATCACATCTAAGGTTAATGTGCATCTAGACAAGTTTAAAAAGAAAAAAAAGGTCGTTAATCAAGGTTGACTTTCGGGTTGACTTTGGTTTTCCCCGTGTGACTTTCTTAATCCGGGTCAACCGTCTGGGCCGGGTTAAGGGGGTTACAGAGTTTCTTCCTTAAACTTTGGGCTTGGCCTTCATTCTGATCTAGGGCTTGGAAAAATATAAGGGTGCTCCACGACAGACAGGCTTAATTTTCTCTTTCTATCGAGGCCCACTTTGCTACTTCTCTTCACCACTGTTGTCGTCCTTGGCTGCCACGGCAGCGACCATGGCAGCATCGGCCTCCTCGTCTGCATTCCAGTTCTTGCTTTGTTTCTTCACTACCCAGCGTCTGCTTCTCCATCCGCTACAGCAGCTACCTGCAAAAGCAACCAATTTCAGTAGAAACTGTGCCATTTAATATGTAACCCCCTTAGCCCGGTCTAGACGGTTGACCCGAACTACGAAGATTACACGGGGAAAACCAAAGTCAACCCGAAAGTCAACCTTGATTAATGACTTTTTTTCTTTTTGGTCTTATCTAGATACACATTAGCCCTATGTGAGCACGCATGAAACATACAGGTGAAAAGCACATCGATCAAACAACATGAGGGACTCAATTGCGCAAAATACAAATATTAGGGATCAAAATGTAAATCCTGGAAATTTGGAGGTCTTAACTGATTTTAAGGTTACCAATATCTAATTAGTCATATTACATGCTTCCCTGTCAAATTTCACCTTAATCGGACATCTCAAACTCATATAATTAAAACATTAATTAATTCACTCAAATTAAAGAAAAATCTAGAGAAATCATTTTTGGGTAAATTAGCTCCTTAAAGATTCAAAGTTTCAATCCTTACAAAACAGTCACCACTGAACTTTTCAAAAATCGCATTTTAGTCACTAATCCAAAATATAATATTTCTAAACCTTATTTTGTAAAATTGATTTCACCACTCTCTTATATATATTAAAAGAGTATTTTTAGATATTTTTCCATATTTTTAAAGCATCCCGAACTAAGCTTTCCCTAAAACCTCCTTTTATATTCGAACCTAAAATCAGAATGGTCTGGTTCAAACCCTAAACTTCTAAGCCCAAAATTGGGGTGTTACAACTCCCCCCCTTAAGAAATTTCGTCCTCGAAATTTACCTGGAGGAAAAAGGTACGGAAACTACTTCTTCATGTCATCATTTCTTTCCCACGTGGCTTCCTCAACACCACGATGCTTTCACAACACCTTTACCAAATCAATGGTCTTGCCTTGGAGAACTTTACTGTCCGAATCCAGAATTTCAACCGGCTCCTCATCATAGGTCAAGTCTGTATTCAACTCCACTTCCTCCACAGGCATAACATGCGAAGGATCCGATCTATACCTCTGAAGCATAGAGACATGAAACACATCATGAATCTTTTCCAACTCTTGCGGTAACCTCAGCTTGTACGCAACAAGACCCACACGTTCAATCACCTCGTATGGTCCAATGTACCTAGGGCTTAAACTTACCCTTCCGGCCAAACCACATCACCTTCTTCCAAGGCAAAACCTTCAAGAACACACGGTCACCTACCGCAAACTCAATCTCCTTACGCTTCAAATCCGCGTAAGACTTCTGTCGATCAGAAGCTGCCTTCAATCGCTCACAAATGAGCTTCACCTTCTCGGTGGTTCCTTTCAACAAAGCCGGCATCGAAACCAACTTCTGACCCGTTTCAGCCCAGCAAAGAGGAGTTCTGCACTTCCTCCCGTACAAGGCTTCATAAGGTGCCATTTGAATACTTTCCTGGTAGCTATTGTTATAAGCAAACTCCACCAAAGGCAAATGCTTTTCCCAAGAAACTTGAAACTCAATCACACAGCACCTCAACATATCTTCCAGCACTTGGATAACACGCTCAGACTGTCCATCCGATTGTGGATGATAAGAAGTGCTGAAATTCAGCCGCGTGCCCAAAGCTTGATGCAAACACTCCCAAAAACGCGGCGTAAACCTCGGATCTCTATCCGACACTATAGACTTTGGCACACCATGCAGCCGCACAATCTCAGCAATGTACAACTCTGCAAGCTTATCCAAAGTATACGTAGTATGCACAGGTAAGAAATGCGCACACTTCGTAAGGCGATCCACAATCACCCGCACCGAATTCTTTTTCGATGGCGACAAAGGCAAACCAGACACAAAGTCCAAGGTAATCCTTTCCCACTTCCACTCTATAATTCTCAACAGTTGCAACAACCCAGAACGAAACTGATGCTCAGCCTTAACTCGCTGACAAACCATGCACTTACTCACGTACTCCGCAACATCTTTCTTCAAACCCACCCAATAGTACTCATCCCTGAGATCACGATACATCTTTATACTACCAGGGTGCATAGCAAAAGGACTACTATGAGCTTCAGTCTGAATAGTACGCCTCAACTCAGCATCATTCGGCACTACTATCCGACTCCCAAAACATAAAACCCCATCATCATTAAAACAGAAATTCGGTGGTCTATCCTCAGCAATATCCTGAACATGTGGCACCAAAGAATCATCCAACAATTGTTTGTCCTTTATGAACTGAACCAAAGATGGTTTCACTTGCAATTCAGCCACAAGACCCCCATCTCGCGAAATACTCAAGCTGGCAAACATAGCCCTCAACTCCACTGTCACTTTTCTACTTAAAACATCCGCTACAACATTAGCTTTTCCCGGATGATACTCGATCGTCAGATCGTAATCTTTAAGCAACTCCACCCAACGTCGTTGCCTAAGATTCAACTCTTTCTATGACATCAGATACTTCAAACTTTTGTGATCTGTGTACACAGTACACTTCTCACCATACAGGTAATGTCTCCAAATTTTCAAAGAAAAGACCGTCGCAGCTAACTCAATATCATGCGTATGATAATTGCGCTCATGCACCTTCAACTGACGCGATGCATAAGCCACCACCTTACCCTCTTGCATCAACACACACCCCAACCCAACATAGGATGCGTCAATGTACACTACAAACTCTTTTCTTGATTCAGGTTGAACCAAGATAGGAACTTGCGTCAAAGCTGCCTTAAGCTTCTCAAAAGCATGTTGTCTTGCCTCTGTCCACTCATACTTGACATCCTTCTGCAACAACTTCGTCAAAGGTGCAGCAATCTTCAAAAATCCATCCACAAACCTCCGATAGTATCCTGCCAATCCAAGGAAACTACAAACTTCATGAACAGACTTAGGAGGCTTCCAATTCATCACCGCCTCAATCTTCTAAGGATCAACACGAATCCCCTCAGCAGAAACCACACGACCAATGAAAACAACTTCCCTAAGCCTGAATTCGCACTTACTCAGCTTAGCATAAAGCTGATTCTCCAACAGCGCCTGCAACACAATCCGCAAATGCCCTTCATGCTCCTCCTCAGTACGAGAGTACACAAGGATATCATCAATGAACACCACAACAAACTTGTCCAAGTATTCATGAAACACCCTATTCATCATGTCCATAAAAGCTGCAAGAGCATTCGTCAAGCCAAACGGCATCACAAGGAACTCATAATGCCCATACCTCGTTCTAAAGGTTGTTTTCGGTACATCCACATCTTTCACCTTGAGCTGGTAATAACCTGACCTTAAATCAATCTTAGAGAACACAGCTGCTCCCCGAGACTGATCAAAAAGATCATCAATCCTCGGCAAAGGATATCGATTCTTGATAGTCAACTTGTTCAGCTAACGATAATTGATTCACATTCTCATAGTGCCATCCTTCTTCTTCACAAACAAGATCGGTGCACCCCAAGGTGACACACTCGGCCGAATGAAACCACGATCAAGCAACTCCTGAAGTTGCGTCTTCAGCTCCTTCAACTACTTAGGTGCCATTCGGTAAGGAGTAATGGACACTGGAGTTGTGTTTTCATACAACTCAATCCCAAACTCCACCACTCGACTAGGAGGCAATCCAGGTAACTCCTCTGGAAACACTCCAGGAAACTCCCGCACAGTCCTGATATCTTGAACTCGCAACTCCTTAGAGCTAGGATTCATCACAAAGGCCAGATAAGCCTCACAACCTTGCCTCAGCATTCGGCTTGCCTCCAACGAAGACACCACATTGGCAAGAAACTTCACATTCTCACCAACCACCACAACCTCGTAATCATCCGCAAGCTTCAACGAAACTCACTTGTTCTCAAAATCCACCACAGCTCGATGTTCAACAAGCCAATCCATTCTAAGGATTACATCAAAACCATAGAATGGCAATTTCATGAGAACAACAAGGAAAACACGGTTTTGCACTACCAAAGGACATCTTCTATACAACTTCCGAGTCACAACGGTCTCACCAAAGGAACTAGTTACACGCATACCAACATCCAAAGACTCAACAGGCAAACCAAGCAATTGAGCATGTTCACGCAATATGTATGAGTGTGTAGATCCAAAATCAATCAAGGAAAGTAATGATAAGGATTGCAAGTAAAGGTACCTGCGATCACATCCGTATCATTTCTCCCCTCACGTTGAGCATACACTCGAGCCTGGCCACCCCCTCAGGTTGAACAGCCACCACATGCGCCACATTCCTCCCACCATCATCTCTACGCTGGAAGTTACCATGGCCGCGCCCACGACCTCTCTATGGTGCAACTGCCCCAGGAGCACGTCCCTGACCACCACCGGCCAAAAAAAACACTCCCTCATCATGTGATCTGCCAAACCACAATTCCAGCATGAATTACCGATCACCGCTACAGGAGCCTAAACCTCCCTCGCTGCTCGAGGACAATCTCGCCTCAAATGACCACATGATCCACACGTCCAGCACATGTTGTGATCAGCTCTCATCCTATCTCCCTGAACAGGCGCACCATGCCCTCTATTACCACGCCTAATAGAAGACTGATACCTCTTATCGCGTCCTCTCTTGTTCCGTCCACCACCGAAACTATACTCAGCAGCTCTTTTGCCTGAGCTAGAGCTAACACCTCTAGAAGACAGACCCAAGTTCTGCTCAATGTCCTTCGTTCTACTCACCAACACATCAAAATCCGTATACTCAGCTGCAAGCATAAAGGTCTTCACGTCCGTCACCAAACCATATCGGAACCGTTCACACCTCTCCCGCTCATCAGGGATTAACTCAGGTGTGTACTGGCTAAGGCAGACAAACTGGACCTCATATTCTGCCACCGTCATGCTTCCTTGCGTAAGAGACATGAATTCTCTTTTCTTCTCATCCAGATATCGCACACCTAGATACTTTCGCTTGAACGCGTTCAGAAAGAACGTCCAAGTCACATCAACCTCCTCCATTCCAGAGATAGTGGTCGTCCACCACGTATAAGCATCATCATGTAGCAGAGATACCACACAACCCAATTTCTGCACATTGTTGCAGTTCATTAGCCCCAAAATCCTCTTGGTGCTTTCCAAACAAGATTCAGAACCTTCAAGAGATAAACCTCCGAACTCAGTCCCTCCCAGACTGCAAAGACGTTCCAAAGGTAATCTCACGTTAGCATCACCCTGATGCACAGCTTCGTGAGCTCCAGCTACTGCTGCCTAAAAGGCCCCAGCAATTGCCTGAATCAAAACAGTCATGTCAGGAGCAGCTTGCCCCTGAACACCTTCAGGTCCAGCGACCCCAGCACCAGCACCAACACCAGCATTTTCACCTCCAGCACCACCACCGCCGGGTGGTCCACCACCAAGGGGAGGAGGTATATCCACAACATTATCGACATTCTCCTCATTCTCATTCTGAGCCATAGCTCTCGTATTCATCCTCATCTCTCTACGAGGCCCCATTTACAAGAAAACAATACACTGACACAAATGCAATAAACACAATTAGGCTCAACAAGGTAAGTAATCCAAGTACTCAAGCTCATTTTCCAAAAACAATTCCTTTCATTAGTTTTGATATGGCAATGGGTTCCCCTAACATGCTTCAACATAGCATATCATCATAATTGCAACCCTACATCACAGTTCAACAACATTCTTTCATCCAAAAATGCATATCATGCAAAAACACATACATTACCCACTTAACCATTCCCATTTACACGAGAACTCAGCTCTGATACCACCAAATGTAACCCCCTTAGCCCGGCCTAGACGGTTGACCCGAACTACGAATATTACACGGGGAAAACCAAAGTCAACCCGAAAGTCAACCTTGATTAACGACCCTTTTTTTCTTTTTAGTCTTAATTAGATACGCATTACCCTATGTGAGCACGCATGAAACATACAGGTGAAAAGCACATCGATCGAACAACATGAGTGACTCAATTGCGCAAAATACAAATATTAGGGACCAAAATGTAAATTCTGAAAATTAGGAGGTCTTAACTGATTTTAAGGTTACCAATATCTAATTAGTCATATTACATGCTTCCCTGTCAAATTTCACCTTAATCGGACATCTCAAACTCATATAATTGCAATTACAAATTTCGGGACTAAAACGTAAAGCTTGTAAACCTCAAAACCATTCAAATCAGTGCCCAACGGTCACCTGTTCCGAAACACGGGTTCGTTTCGAGACTTGTTCTGAAACAGGGCCTTCCAGTGGCCAAATCGTTTTGGAACAGTCACCAGTCGTTTTGAAACACCAAGGCCATTATAGGCCCCCGTTTCGAAACGCCAATGTGTGTATCGATATGGTTTGCCCAGAAGTTGCAGAATTTGCTGGTTTTTCATGCTTAAACCCAATCAAACACTTCTTAATGACCCTCTAATCATACCAACAAGTCATCATACATATAAGGTGCATGTTTGCAACTTCAAAACACATTCATGGCATCAAACATTAAACTTCACATGTCTATAGGCATGCATCCTAATAACCAAAACCAAACAACCAACCAAACTCCAAAACAAGCATCAAAAGGCCAATTACAAAACCAAAACATCAAGAGTATCATGCCACAAAACTAGGGAGTCCAAAACATCTCCCAAAACACATCTTAGTTTCCCATTGCCAAATTACCAAAACTAATAGTGTATGAAAACATCACCATACATGAGCTTAGTTCCCTTGGGCTCTCTTGCCTCCTTGTTGCCCTTTAAAACTTCAATTATCTGCATTATTGATTCACAAGAGAGAGCGTAAGCACAATTGCTTAGTGAGGCATGCTCTAAAGGAACAACACAATAATGCATTTTATAAAACACTTTCAACAAAGCCTTTAAACACATGATCATCATCTTTCATGCAACCTTGCATTCATAACAAGCATCTCATGCTTCAATATAATCAACACATCATATTGGCTTTCAAGTGATAACTCAACCATTTACAACTCAAAACACAATCGGATATGCGGATTACAAGCGTTGTCTCATACGCTTCATACACACTACCGAACACACAAGGTGGAGTTTACCAGTACAATCACAACCCCTCAACACCTGTGATGGAGTTTAACGGTACAATCACAACCCCTCAACATCACTCATCGGTAGTTGTATAATTTCACTAACGAGAACACAGGACACACAACACAAGATCCACACACGGACTTTTAACCACCGTTGTGATCTTACCTTACTCGTTAGTGTACTTGGATGGAGTTTACGGTACATTTACAACCCCTCAACATCAAAGGCGACTTTATTCACGGTGCACTCAATCCTATAGCCGGCTAATTATATCCAATTCAAGTACTTTACAACCATTACATCACTTGCCAATATACATCATTTAACACCAATAATTCACTATTTTAAAGCATTAAACAAAGCCATTTAACATCATGCATCATTATGCATCAAAACCACATTTACAATATGTCAAACCAAGAATCTCTTACCTTGAGCATCCTTCAACATATGGCTTTCAAAACCAGCATTTACCATGCTAAAACATGCTTTCAAAACAAAATTTAAACATGCAAATTATAACCAATCCATCAAACCACTTCATGGCTCATCCAAGAGAGTTTTCCCGAAAACTTACTCTTGAGCTTAGTTAAGTTGTTTAGACTTAAACTAAGCTCCCAAAACCTTCAAATAATGGTTCCAAAGCTGGAAACCCAACTCCACCCACCAATTATGTTTAGCAAGCTTGCCGAAACGCCGATCAAGCATCTGGATCAACTCCACAAGTGTCTGAAGATGCCTCCCATGTTTTAAACACATCAAAGCAGAGGATTAATGCATCATCATGCATTGAAATCTCAACCAACACACTTAAACCCGCTGCTCTACTTAAAACCAACATTTCGGCTACCAAACACAACCGAAATCACCTCCAAACTCTTCCAAAACTTAACTCAGCCAAGATCCATCACTTCTAACCATTTCTAAACATCAATCAACATCCAAAATAAACCTAAATTACTCCTTATACCTCCAGCTATAACAGAACACCGAGATCACCTCAAAAACCACCATTTTCATAAGCAAAAACTTAGGAAATACTACCTATTCGGGATTGCATTGATAAAATCTCATTTACACATCATTAGACATCCAAAATACATTTAAGAATCATCTCAAAACAGAGCCCAAACAATCACAACGAAATTCTTCAAGATTTCTTCCAAATATTGAGTTTTAAACCATTTATAAAACTTAAATTAAGGATTGATAACTTGGGAATTTCAATAAAGAACTGAATATTTAGAGGAGAAGAACAATATTACCTCTAAATAGTGATTTCTCCTTGATTTAAGCCAATTTCCTTGAAAATTCAATGAGGAAATCAAAAGGATTTGATGCTAGCTTGATTAGGAATTAATTGATGATAGAAATCTCATCAATTGAAGCGAAAATCAAAGCAAAAGCTGCTGGAGAAAAGTGTTTGGATGATGGAAATTTGAGAGAAAAAGAAATGAGAAAATTTTAGGAAAAGTTAGTTATGAAATTCTAAAAAGTGGTTTCCCTTTTTCTTTTAATTAATTAAAACATTAATTAATTCACTCAAATTAAAGAAAAATCTAGAGAAATCATTTTTGGGTAAATTAGCTCCTTAAAGATTCAAAGTTTCAATCCTTACAAAACAGTCACCACTGAACTTTTCAAAAATCGCATTTTAGTCACTAATCCAAAATGTAATATTTCCAAACCTTATTTTGTAAAATTGATTTCACCACTCTCTTATATATATTAAAATAGGATTTTTAGATATTTTTCCATATTTTTAAAGCATCCCGAACTAGGCTTACCCTAAAACCTCCTTTTATATTCGAACCCAAAATCAGACCGGTCCGATTTAGACCTAAACTTCTAAGCCCAAAATTGGGGTGTTACATAATATATTTGTGATGTGTAACTGAAATCTAACCTAAATGCAATGAATTATACTTGAATGCAGCAGAAATATGGGTTAAATAAGGGTAAATTATAGAACTTTTACACACTCAACACATACTTCTAAGTTTAAATCAATGTTTCAAGCTTAATTTAAACTCCTAAAATAACCTTTAAACCATTTCAAAGCTGAATTTTACGTTCTCACTCACCGACTACGCAAAACCTTGTTCGCCGATGCGAACTACACCTCCAAAGCTTCTAAAACGATGCCACAAGCTTGAGGATAAACCTCCCCTTTTTAACCATAGAAAAATAGAGGATTCAATGCATCTAAATGCATTTAAAGACTCAGCAACATTAATCCACAACAACTCTAACCAAAAACCCTTCCACAAAAACCGAAATCAACATCAAACACCTTCCAAACTTATCCCAGCCAAAACCTAAATGTTTAGTCCATCAATTACCTTCAATTAACATCCAAAAACAATCTAATAACATCCTTATACCTCCAGCATCATAAAACAACCACAACTCCTCAAAAACTCATAACTAACAACCTAGAAAATTAGAGATTCGTCTAGTTTTGGGATTCCCCTTTTAAAACCAACTTATTAACATTATAAAACTTCAAAATCATTATTAGAACCAATCAAGAACTCAACAAACATATACAAAACGAAAACCACTTAATCACATCAATAAAACCTTGATTTAACCAATTTTTCATAATTAAATCATTAAAACACATTAGAAAACATTAAACAATGATCAAATACATGGGAATTTCAGTTAAAAAACCTTTTATTAGAGGAGAAGAACGAACCTTACCTCTAATGAGTGAATTTCCTCTCAATTGGATGTTTTACTCTTGAAAAACAAAGAGGAAACAATGAGATTTTGGAAAATAGGATTGAAGAACCCATTAGAGATCAAAAGTTTAAGAAATCAAGGGTATTACCTAAAATATTTGATAAGAACGTGAGTGTTTGGCTGAAGGAATTTTGATAGGAAAGTTACATCAAAAGTAGTTTTAAGAAATAGGTACTTTTCTTTTATTAAATCTCATTTAACTCACTAATTAAAACTCTTTTAAAATAATCCAAATTGAGAGAAAAATCAGATTAAAACATTTGGTAAATTAGATCCTTAAAGATTCTAAATTTTGACCTTTTTACAAAATAGTCACTACAAATAATTTTACATTCTTTACATTTTGGTCGCTAGCACAAAATGTCCAATTTCTGAATTCCATTTTTCTGAATTGACTTTACAAAAAATATCCATAAATTAAATAATTATTTTAGGATATTTTTCTATACTTTTATCTCACTCAAAAATATTTATTCCAAATTTTTATCCTGAATCTGACTCAAATCTCTAATCTCGGTCTATCGGACCGTCTAATCAACCTGGAAAGCTCTAGGCCCAAAACTGGGGCGTTACATCTTTCATCTTCTCATTGATTTGTCTTTGAGGATCAATAGATTGTTTGCTATCATCATCCAGTTTGATCTTATGCATGCACAAAGATGGGTTAATGCCCTTAATGTCCGCAATGGTCCAAGCAATAGCATGTTTGTGCTGCTTCAGAATATTTATCAACTTAGCTTCTTGAATTCCATCCAGAGTTGCAGAGACCATAATCGGGAGTGTTTCCGCATCACCAAGGAATACATAATTGAGATTAGATTGTAAGGGTTTCAGTTCCAGAGTAGGGGCTTTTTCAATAGATGGTTTGGAAGTAGAATTGTTCAATGTGCCAAATCTAAGGATTCAACCTGCCATTTGTGTTGAACAGCAATAGTGAACACTTCAACAATGTTGTCACAATTTGGGAGATCATCTTTTACAGTTGTCAGCGCAGCGTCCTCAGCAATGAGTATACTACGATGATTCAAGTCTTCTTAGATGATATTTTTTAGAACATCAATATGATGACATTCCTTTGTATTACTGCCAAGATTTGCATTAAACATCCCAAAAGTAACTTGATCATTATCGACCCGCATTGTGAGTTCTCCTTTTGAGACATGAATGATAGCCTTCTCGGTTGCTAAAAATGGTCTGCCAAGAATAATAGAGACATCCTTGTATGCCTCACAGTCAAGAATAATAAAGTCAACTGGAAATACGAACTTATCCACACGAGCAAGCACATCTTTAATTTGTCCATTTGGATGAGTCAAAGATCTGTCTTCTAGTTGCAATGTGACCGAAGTAGGTTTCATTTCTCCAATACCCAACTTCTAGAAGGTTGATAATGGCATTAGATTAATAATAGCCCTGAGATCACAAAGTGCTTTGTTGAAGTGGGGATTTCTAATAGAACGGGGAATGATGAAACTGACAAGGTCGTTCATTTTCCTTGGTAAAGAATTAGAGCTAAGGGCACTACACTCCTCTATGAGCACAATCGTCTCTCTATCACTGAGCTTGTTCTTCTTAGATAGAATTTCCTTCATAAACTTTGTATAATTTGGAATTTGCATAAGAGCATTCGTCAAAGGAATTCGTACTGTGAGATGTTGCAAAGTGACTTGAAAGAATTGAAATTAATTATCATGCTCAGTATTCTTGAACCTCTAAGGATAACGTGGAGATGAAGGATCTGCTAATTGTGACGACGTATGAAATTGCACCGACAACTTCGATTGTAAAACTGGTGGTAGCATAGTAATATCTGAAGGTGTATCTTCCTCCTCACCAACCTCTAATCCATCTTTCAACATTTGGTCAGTTTTCGAAGATTCCCCGCGCTCATTAATAGAAACAAGTGAGTGTTGCGTTGAATCAGTAGTTCGCTTGCCACTACGGAGAGTAATAGCCTTGCATTGTTCTTTACCCTTGATTATCGGGCTCTCAGTGCTGCTAGGAAATGTGCCCAATTGACGAGAGTTCATATCAGTAGCCAACTGCCCCAATTGAGCCTCTAAAGTACGGATCAAAGAAGAGTGACCTTGTACTATAGCTTCAATCTAAGAGAAGTGTTTGCGCGCCATTTCCTCAAATAGAGCAAATGGATCAGATATAGATGACAGAGCATAGTGACTAGTCTATGATTGTATCTAAGACGGTGCTTCATACTGTGATTGCGTGCCATACTGCGATTGCTGAGTTTGTGAAGAAGAATATTGTGGTTGCACATGTTCTGTTGTGACTGTAATGGAGTTTGAGGTGTATACTTTTGTTGCAGATAACTGAAATTCACTTGTCGCACACTAGAGTTTCCTTGGAAAGAATTATTCCCATAGCAGAATACTCCTGAGTTTTGTGCATAATTGGAACTACCCCAAGATTGCCTATTTGTTGTATTTTAAGAGTTACCCATAGTATTGCCCCTCATGTTGCTTACATAGCTTGCATTTTCTGTATGTTGTGGGTAATCTTCATAAATATGGTTCTCACCACAAATCTCACAAGAGAACATATGAGTAGTAGTTTATTGAGCTAGCTGAATAGGAGCAACTTCACTTGTGCCCTCCATATTCTTGATTTTGTTCTCTAAGGACGAAACTTGAGCCTTTGGAGTAGAAATATCATCCAGCTCGAAAACTCTCGGTGCAGCTTTGTATGAAGCAGCTCTCGAAATAGGATATTGAGAGTCATTTTGTGCAAATTGTTCCAACACTCCCACAACAGTTGTGTAAGTGCAATCAAGTAAAGGTCCATTAGATGATCAGTCGACAAGATGTCTTGTGGACACATTCAACCCATTGTAGAAAATCTCAATTTGAGTTTCTTGTTAAAGGTCGTGATTGAGACATCGTCGTAACAACGACTTATAACGTTCACATGTAGTATGGAGAGTTTCATCATCCAACTAATAATAAGCAGTGATATCATTCCTTAGGCGCGAATTCATTGTCGGCGGATTAAAGCATAATACAAACTGTGTTGTGAGGTCATTCCATGACGTGATAGATCCGGCAGGGAGTCCACAAAACTACGTATGAGCTCTTCCCTGCAAAGAATATAGAAATAATTTCATACGTAAGGGATCATCAGGAACAACTTGTTGGCTAAAAGAAGTACAAATTAATAGAAATGATTGAAGATGCTCTCTAGCGTCTTCAGGTGGCAACCCCGCATACTGCCCATTTGAGTTGAGCATTTGAAACATGACCGGCTTCAACTCAAAGTTTCCAACTTGAATAGGTGGTCGAAAAAATCTCAATTGCAAATCATCCAGTTGAGGGACTACAACCTCGTGGATTGTTCTATTCTAAACCGGTTGATGTAGCTGTGGGTTTTCAGGATCTTGTAGGATATTCTCATTGTTGGTCTGTCTTGCCATCTCACTTTTTTCTCTAAGTCTTCATCAAAGAGTCCGTTCAACTTCTAGATCAGGTACGAAAAGTGGTGTGGCAGAACTTCTTGTCATACAACACCAAAGATGCTGATAAAAAGAAAAGAAAACAAATAGATTCGTAACAATTATAAACTAAAGAAAGAAAATGAAATTGCAAGCAAAAACATAAACATTAAATAACGTCATCCCCGGCAACGGCGCCAAAACTTGATCAGTGAATAAACGTCACACGAAATGTGCAAGTGTACACTGTCGATACAAGTATAGTTAACAAGTAGATCCTGTTAGATGTTGTTCCCACGAGGATAGGTATTTAGTTGTATTCTTATGTCGCTGCAAGCAATTTCGAAAACATAAAGATTTTGAGTGTAATTGTGGTTGTAACAGAAAAATAAAAGGACTGAATATAAGATTGATGTGAAGGCAAAAGAACAACTTAATGAAAGAAAAGAAATATCAAGTAAAGATCTAGATCCCCTCGACTCGACTTGACAAATTATCATGTGCAACAAGGCAAGAACATATGATGGTTCATTCGTCGAATAAAGTAATAAGCTTGCTTAATGGCTTTCATTCAAATCTCAACCGATGACTCAAATATGCAAATTAATCACAACTCTCTTTGTTCTTCATAACTACACATCCTCGAACAAGTGGATCAACTCTCGTTGTATCCTCATTCAACTCTTGTTATAATGGCTTGTTAATTTGAAGTGTCATTGCGTCTCTCAATGTTAGTGATAATGTTAAACACTCTCGTGCAAACAAAGCTCAAATCCATCAATTGAAATAAAAAGAAAGCTAATAAGATTATATTGAACTTATAATTCAAGTTTAAACAAGTCCATAACATAGCTAAAAAGGTAAACAATCATCGATTAACACAAAAAATATAATAAAGCTTCAATAAACATTTATCTCTAGAAGGATTTAAAGAAGATAAACATATTCTTCCTTGTTTCGGCACAAGAGTCCTCTTTTCCTCATATGTTTCTGCCTTGCTTCGCCTTGGTTCTCCAGAAAGAGTGCTTAAGCCGCCATAGGAGGAGAGCTTAGAAAGGTTGAAGATGAAGGAAATGATAATTGTGTGAGTCTGCCCTTTCTCTCTCCTCCAAAAATATCCTTTTATAGGGTGCCGAGATAAAGACATATGTCCTTCAGGTGGCTTGCGTGACAGTCTGACGTACAAAATTTGTTGTAACAGATAATTCAGCTGGCAAATTAGTCCTTATCATTGGTTATCTGGACAACTGGCCACTGCAGGCTCAAAACTGGCTGCAGCTATGAGACATTCTTTGCAGGTACATTAACATACAAAGACAAACAATAAAAAAGGCAGAAAATTGTATAACAAGATCAACTATGACCAGACTCAGAAAAAATTTAAATAATAAACATGATATGCATATATGAATGCATAAAATACTAATGTGGGGACAAATTAATACATAAATGAAAGGGGAATCATCTTCTTTAAAGAGCTAACATATATGCGTAAGGCATTGTTGGAATTCTCTGAATACAAAATAATGAATCAAAACATGTCTTTTTATAGTAAGAGATAGAAAGATTTTTGAATTAACTAGTGTTGAGTGGATCGAAAGATCGATATGAACCAAGAGGGGGTGAATTGGATTTTTAAGGTTTGTGTGGTGGAAATTGCAAATTAAAATGATTGACCAGGAATTTTAGAGTGGGTCAAGTTCCAAATGAACTCTACATCCACTACCTTAGCTTCACTAAGGATTTGCAACAATTACACTAATTGCTCTTCCCCTTTTCTAGGCTAAGGAGGCAACCCTTACAATTTTCGGTTAAATTTTCTACCCAAAATTTAACCCAATCCTCACACAAAGGTAACAAAGAATTTGATGGCTAAGATAGTATCTCTCAATACAAATTGTAGCCCAATTACAAGCACTCTACCCAATTGAAAAAGATAAGAATGAAAATTACAATTGGGGTTTTTAGACAATATGGGATTTTAGCACAAATGCTTGGATTTGATGTATGGATATTTGCTTTTGGATCAATAGTTGTTGCTGGAGCTTTTAGAAGTCCCTTTTATACCTTCCCATTGATTTCTAGTCGTTGTGGTTGTTGCATTCATCAATAGAGCCGTTGGGGATGTTATCTTACCTCCATAAATGCAGTCTGCAACAACCCGTTTCGGAACGCGGGGTACCTGTTTCGAAACGGACTAAAATAGAAAGAGTCGTTGGGGTGCATTTAAGAGCCCATTTCGAAACGTGTTGAAGTCATTTCGAAACACTTTTGCCACTGTCAATGGTTGTTTCAAAACAGCTTGAGCCCGTTTCGAAACACCCTAACGATCTTTGAAAATTCAGTTAAAAATATTACTACGGTCATAATTTTCAAATCAAAATGAAGAACCGTTTCGAAACGCTTGAAGCCGTTTCGATACGGGTTTATATGTTCTAAAGTCGTTTCGATACGCGTATCGGAACAGGGGTTGGCAGTGATGAAACCGTTTTGAAACGCCTTAGGCCGTTTCGAAACAGGGACTTGAAAATCAATGTTTCGGCTTTAAACACTTAGAAAAATATTTGAAAACTTTATTTTTAACTTTGGCATAATCTTAAAATTATATGGGGATGTTTGAGGACTTAAAAATTTGTTTTGACATTTTCAAATTAGTCCTTAGGTTTTTAGTTATATCAAAATTAAAATATCAGTTTCACAATCTCCCTCTTTTTGATATAACAAAACCAAAGTTAGAATTTTTTAAGAGTTTTGAAAATTTTGAACATATTCTAACTCCCCTTAATTTAAGATAGGTTTTTAAAGTTTTAAAAATGTTTAACTTTGAAATTCAAGTTTTAAAACTGAAAAACACTTTAAACATTTAAAACGAATTTTTGTTTTTGGCTCTTAAATATCTTCTCCCCCTTTTTGTTAGATCAAAAATAATAGATAAGGCTCATAGAGAAGACAAAGGATTAGTACCAATAAGCATTGACTAATAAGCAACAATAATATCAATTCATAAAATTAAAATATCCAAAGCATAAATCAACATTAAGTTCAAAATATAATCCCAACAAAAGATCAAAAGCATAGGTTCCTAAAACATAATGAAACATAAAGATACAATCTTAAACCTAAAATGTATAAATAATATGATATGATATGAAAGTCCTAGGCCTCGTCACCACCATCATCATCATCCGAAGTCTCATCATCGCTCTTGACTTGAAAACGGTGGAACTTCGTCCATTGGCCATAAAGAGTAGAGAAGGATAAATCCAAGTTCGAGTGGGAAGTCTCAAGAGATAGGAGGCGATCATCGACATTTTGCAAGTGAGTGTCGATGGCACCAAAACCCAAAGCTATGCGAGTATCCAAGTCATTGAACCGCTCGGTAATGAGAGTCGTAAGAGCTTCATTGTTTCCAACTTGAACTTGCGGTGGAGGTGCAACGGGAGGAAGAGGAGCTTCTCTATCAACACGTTCCCAAACATCGTTCACATAATGAAACCCGGACTTGCGAAGAGAGGACTCACCAATCTTGGACTTGCGAGGTTCCGGGGAGTCGTAGGTGCAATCGAGACCAATAGTGCTAAAGATGTGGCTTAAGATCGTGCCATAAGTAAAGGATTTCAACTCATTGGTGTCAATAAGCTTAACATTATTGACCATCTCAGCAAAAATGATCTTAGCAACATTAGGGCGCTCACCACGATGAAACATTCAAGCCAAAAGTGATCAACTTGACGGATATGAGAGTATTTACCTCCGGAAGGGTGAAGGAATCATGATACCATCAAGTGAAGAAAACAATCGTGCGCATCCAAGGCAAGTGCCGGACCGGTGGTAGTACCAAAGTGACGTTCATTCTCAATTCTTATATTCTTAAGGGAAAAGGTAGACTCCAAGAGAGCAACATTAACAGTAAACTTTTTCCCTAACATGAAAGATTCAATCCCTACAACCTCGGTATTGGTTTCATCATTAATAAGACGAGCATTAGAGTAAAAGATGAGTACCATATGTTTGTAGCGAATATCCGAGATGCTCAACAAAGGAAGAAGATCCCATTCACTCAAACGCTCGAGGTAACGGAATAGGAATCGCTCGGAGTTGAGGAAATCGAGATCAATGACACGTTCACGAAGAACTTCGAAATCCTTGACATATGTGAAACGAGCTCGCATCTCGGTAGTTTGAAGGGATTTCTGAAAGAGAAGAGCTAGATTTGGGCGCATGCTCGACTCACCGGTTTGAACGGACTTACGCTTTTTGTTAGCTTGATCCGACATCCTAAAAACATTAAGCAGGCATCTTTTAAAAATTAAGTGTATGCATAGATTTTTAAATTCAATCCAATAAGAAATCCCACTTAGGTTTTAAAAAAAATTAAAACAAAGAAAAATAAAAAAACAGTAAAAGAAAATACGACTGAAAAATTTTATATTCGAATCAAAAAATTTAAGATTTTGAAAAAAATTTACAAGATATGGAAAACCCAAACATGAAAACATATAATTTATACAAAAATAAAATTTTCTAACATAAAATTCGAACATAAATTGAAAGAAAAAGAAAAGGAGGAAAAATACCTTAGTTTGGGATTTTGGATGAATGGGTGAAAATCCTTGCACAATGTTGATGAAACTTGCTTAGACTAGAGTTTTAGAGAAAAACCCCTCAAGATTTGGTGAAAAACAAAGAGGTTTAGAGGGTTTTATAGGGAGAAAGTTGGTTTAGGGGTTTTTAGGGTTTTGAAGAGTTTGAAGTTAAAGTGAATTTTAACATTAAAAGCCCTAATAAAAGCTGTCCGCGAAACCGTTTCGGAACGGTCTGGACCGTTTCGAAATGCAAGCACGAGGGTTTGACCGTTTTGAGACTTTCAGCTGACCGTTTCGATACGGTGTTGACCGTATCGAAGCCCTGTTGACCCGTATCGAAACTCGTTTCGATACACCCCTTGGCAGTAGCAAAAACGTTTCGAAACCCTTTTGAGGCGTTTCGAAACGCCCTTCTCTCAGACATGTTTTTAAGGCATCCGTATCGAAACAGGTTTACCCGTTTCGATACACCTGGGCCTGGAAGTGCATAATAGGCTCTAAAAGTGCAGAAAAATGAGTTTTTCTAAGGCCTAACATGCATAAATGACATGAATGAGCAGGCAAAACATATGCAAACATAAACATACTCCCCCTAGCTATAAGCATGGATAAAATTAGGAGTCTAAACACATAAACATGGCATTTCACAAGATCAAGCAATTTTAAGCACAAAAGAGGTCCTAAAAGGTCAAGATAGGCTAGCTAGACCTAACTCTCTCCTAAGGGACCAAAAACGCTCTTTGTCTAAAGGTTTTGTAAATATGTCCGCTAATTGATTTAAGGTGTCTACATACTCTATAACCACATCTTCTTTAAGGACATGATCTCTAATGAAATGATGCCTTATTTTTATGTGTTTGGTTCTAGAGTGTTGGATGGGATTTTTTGTTAGACATATTGCACTAGTGTTGTCACATTTTAGGGGTATGGTTTCAACTTTAATTCCATAATCTAAGAGTTGTTGCTTCATCCAAAGGACTTGAGCACAACAACTCCCTAAGGATATGTACTCGGCTTCGGTGGTAGATAAGGCTACACTATTTTGTTTCTTAGAGAACCAAGATATGAGCATACTACCTAGGAATTGACAAGTTCCCGAAGTACTTTTCCTATCGATTTTGCAACCCCCATAATCCGCATTCGAATAAGCATGAAGGTTGAAGGTAGAGTCTCTAGGGTACCAAAGACCTAAACAAGGAGTATCTCTAAGGTACCTAAAGATTCTCGTAACGGCTATAAGGTGAGACTCTCTAGAACTAGCTTGAAACCTAGCACACAAGCAAACACTAAACAAGATATTCAGTCTACTTACGGTAAGGTAAAGCAATGATCCAATCATAAAACGGTAAAGCTTAGAGTCAACACACTTACCTCCTTCATCTTTTTCAAGCTTTGTAGATGAGCTCATAGGTGTGGCTTGAGGCTTTGCATTCTCCAAGCCAAACTTCTTGAGCATATCCTTTATGTACTTTGCTTGATTGATGAAGGTGACATCCTTCTTTTGCTTGATTTGGAGTCCCAAAAAGAATGAGAGTTCCCCCATCATGCTCATCTCGAATTCACCTTGCATTAACTTAGCAAACTCTTGACAATGACATTCATTAGTAGAACCAAAAATAATATCATCAACATAAATTTGAACTACTAAGATGTCATTTTTATACATTTTTATAAAAAGTGTAGTGTCCACCTTACCTTTTTCAAATCCTTTTTCAATTAAAAAGTTTGAAAGTCTTTCATACCAAGCTCTAGGAGCTTGTTTTAAACCATAAAGAGCTTTGGTGAGTTTGAAAACATGATTTGGAAATTTTGAGTCTTCAAAACCCGGTGGTTGTTCCACATACACTTCTTCATTTATAAAACCATTTAAAAACGCGCTTTTAACATCCATTTGAAAAAGCTTGAAATTATGATAACATGCATATGCAAGCAACATCCTAATGGCTTCCATTCTAGCTACGGGTGCATAGGTTTCATCAAAATCTATTCCTTCTTCTTGAGTGTAACCTTGTGCTACTAGTCTAGCTTTATTTCTTACAATGTTACCACTCTCATCTAGCTTGTTCCTAAAGACCCATTTAGTTCCTATGGTAGATTGATTACTAGGCCTATCAACTAATGTCCAAACGTTACTTCTCTCAAATTGATTTAACTCTTCTTGCATAGCCGTAATCCAAAAGTCATCTTTCAATTCTTCTTTAATATTCTTAGGCTCTATGCATGAGATAAATGCAACATGATTCATTAATCTAAGAGAAGATCGAGTGGTTACCCCCTTGGATGGATCACCCAAGATTTCACCATCTTTGACATAGTTGAACTCCCTTGGGTAGCTCACTTCCTTTTCCTCAAGAGCCGTGTCCTTCAAGGCTTCAAGAGGTGGATCTTGTGTGTCCTCTTCTTTTGTTGGAATCTCATCCTTCTTTGAAGTTTGTCCTCCATCAAAGGTATTTATGATTCCTACATCATCATCATCACAAGAATCATTCCTTGGAAGGAGGTTATCATCGAATACAACATGAATAGATTCTTCTACTACTAACGTTCTTTTGTTAAATACTCGATAGGCTTTAGATGTTAAAGAGTAACCTATGAAAATAGCTTCATCACTTTTTGCATCAAATTTACCTAAGTTGTCTTTTCCATTATTTAAAACAAAACACTTGCAACCAAAAGGGTGAAAATAGCTAATGTTAGGCTTTTTAGATTTTAAAATCTCATAAGGTGTTTTCTTTAAAATTGGCCTAATCATTACTCGATTTACAATATAGCAAGCGGTGTTTGTGGCTTCCGCCCAAAAATATTTAGGTACACTGTTTTCACAAAGCATAGGTCTAGCCATTTCTTGCAAAGTTCTATTTTTCCTCTCAACTACCCCATTTTGTTGAGGAGTTCGAGGAGCCGAAAAATTGTGGCTAATACCATTTTCATTTAGAAAATCTTCAAACCCTAAATTTTGAAACTCAGTTCCGTGATCACTTCTAATATGTGAAATTTTAAGTTCAAGATCATTTTGGGTTAATTTTGAAAATGTGATGAATTTTTCCAAAGCCTCATCTTTAGTACTTAAAAATAGAACCCAAGTAAATCTAGAAAAATCATCAACAAGTACAAAAGCATAAGACTTACCACCCAAGCTCATAGTCCTAATTGGCCCAAATAAATCCATATGGATAAGTTGTTTACCCTTAGAGCATGCATCACAAATTTTATCATTTGAAAATTTTATCTTGGGTAAACCTCTAACTAGATTAAGGGAGACTAGTTTTTCTAAAACACTTATGCTAGCATGTCCTAGTTTCCTATGCCACAACCATGCATCATTTTCATTTTGTGCTACTAAGCATGCATGAGATGTATGAATGTCATCTAGATGCACCATGTATATGTTCCCTATGCGATGACATATGAGCATAATATTATTAGATTTAATGTCTACAATTTTGCATCCATTTTTATCAAATAAAACATTAAATCCTTTATCACACAATTGACTTATGCTTAATAAGTTGTGTTTAAGACCATCGACATACAAGACATTTTCAATGAGAATAGTAGAGTGATTACCTATGGAGCCAATACCTTTAATGTGGCCTTTGGAGTTGTCACCAAATGTCACTACTCCTCCTCTTTTTGGCTTTAGATCCATGAATCTACTCTTGTCTCCGGTCATATGCCTTGAGCATCCACTATCAAGGTACCATGAGTTTTGACTTTTTGCTTTGGCCTTGTAGCAATGCTCCCCCTACAAACAAAGATATTAAGCTTTTGTTTTTGGTACCCAAATCATTTTGGGTCCATGAGTGTTAGCTCCCAAAACCTTGGTTCCCTTAGGAATCCAAGATGACATAGCAATAATGTTATTAGATTTTATAAGTTCCTTAGGAACCCATACACTTCTAATTCTTTTAGCTCTACTATGTCTAGGATAGCTACCTTGTTTGTAGTAGTTAGTCTTTTTCTTAGGTTGGTTTGTTCTTGAGGATTCACCTATTTCATGCTTGACACTACCAACATTTTTAAAATACTTTTTGAGCTCATTTAGCTCATCCAACACCTTTTGGTGTTCACTATTACATTGAGACAAAAGATTATTAAGGTCAACATTTTCATCTTGAAAAAATTTTAGTTCATCTTTCAACCCTAATATCTTTTTCTCAAATTTTGAATTAGCTTGAGTGAGTCATTTTTCTCATTTAATTCCAAAATAATTTTCTTGTTCCTAATGACCGACTCTTTATATTTCTCAATTAATTCATCATAGACCTCTTGTAACTCATCATATGCATCATTCAATTCATTATATGTAAAATATAAAGTTGATGAGTTAGAGGTTACCATGGAGGAATCTTCCTCAAGTGCCATGAGGCAAAGGTTAGTCACTTCTTGTTCGTCATCCTCCGATGACTCCTCATCACTCCAAGTAGCAAGCTTGGCTTTGAGCTCCTTCTTCTTCTCAAAACCCTTCTTCTTGAGTTGAGGGCACTCCGAACGTATGTGGTCAGGTTGTTTGCACTCAAAGCAAATGATTTGATCCCTTGCTTCTTCTTTGTTCTTGCTTTTGAAGTCCATTTTTCTTTGGATTTTTCTTCCCCGGTTGGACCTCATAAAGCGTGAGAATCGTTTGGCTATCATAGCCAATTCTTCTAGCTCATCCTCCTCACTAGAAGAGCTCTCTTCATGTAGTGAAGCTTTGAGAGCTATTCTCATCTTCTTCTTCTTCTCAACCTCTAGCTTTTCTACTCTTTTCTCTTTTTTCTTCTTCTCTTCTTCCCTTCCTTGCTTCATAATCTCATGAGTAAGGAGAGAACCCACAAGCTCATCAAGCTTTAAAGTTTTCAAATTTTTAGCTTCAATGATGGCGGTTCTCTTCCCATCCCAAGATTCGGGAAGTGAATAGAGTAGCTTCCGGACAAGCTTGTCTTCCGGTATGATCTCTCCAAAACCTTTGAGCCCATTGACTATAGTGGAGAATCGATCAAACATCTTGGACACCGTCTCATCGGGCTCCATCTTGAAATTCTCATAACTTTCAATCTTAGTTTCTTTGACATCGTTGGTTCCCTCATAGGTAGTCTCAAGAGTGTCCCACACTTCTTTGGCACTCTCGATGGATGACACTTTAGAATAGATGTCCGGACCGAATGAACAAAAGAGCATGTGGAGAGCTTTGTCATATACTTGAATCTTTTTCCTTTCTTCTTCACTCATCTCCACCTTTTTCTTCAAGATCATCTTGCCTTCACCATCTTGCTTCAATGGAATGTAAGGGTCATCTTCAATGACATCCCACACTAAGTAGTCATTGGACTTGATGAAGAGACGCATTCTATTCTTCCAAAAAGAATAGTTATCACCATTGAAGAAGGTAGGCTTTGTAGTGGATTGAGACTCATACATGCCCGAACCGGAGGTTGAAGCCATCTCTTGATATTTGATGATCACACTCTTCTAAGGAACTCCTCTTGTGGTTGTTAATCCTCAAAGAGGTAGGCTCTGATACCAATTGTTGAGTGGATCGAAAGATCGATGTGAACCAAGAGGGGGTGAATTGGATTTTTAAGGTTTGTGTGGTGGAAATTGCAAATTAAAATGATTGAAAAGGAATTTTATAGTGGTTCAAGTTCCAAATGAACTCTACATCCACTACCTTAGCTTCACTAAGGATTTGCAACAATTCCACTAATTGTTCTTCCCCTTTTCTAGGCTAAGGAGGCAACCCTTACAATTTTCGGTTAAATTTTCTACCCAAAATTTAACCCAATCCTCACACAAAGGTAACAAAGAATTTGATGGCTAAGATAGTATCTCTCAATACAAATTGTAGCCCAATTACAAGCACTCAACCCAATTGAAAAAGATAAGAATGAAAATTACAATTGGGGTTTTTAGACAATATGGGATTTTAGCACAAATGCTTGGATTTGATGTATGGATATTTGCTTTTGGATCAATAGTTGTTGCTGGAGCTTTTAGAGGTCCCTTTTATACCTTCTCATTGATTTCTAGCTGTTGTGGTTGTTGCATTCATCAATAGAGCCGTTGGGGATGTTATCTCACCTCCACAAATGCAGTCTGCAAAAACCCGTTTCGGAATGCGGGGTACCTGTTTCGAAACAGACTAAAATAGAAAGATCCGTTGGGGTGCATTTAAGAGCCCGTTTCGAAACGTGTTGAAGCCGTTTCGAAACACTTTTGCCACTATCAAGGGTCGTTTCGAAACAGCTTGAGCCCGTTTCGAAACACCCTAACGATCTTTGAAAATTCAGTTAAAAATATTACAACGGTCATAATTTTCAAATCAAAATGAAGAACCGTTTCGAAACGCTTGAAGTCGTTTCGATACGGGTTCATATATTCTAAAGTCGTTTCGATACGCGTATCGGAACAGGGGTTGTCAGTGATGAAACCGTTTCGAAACGCCTTAGGCCGTTTCGAAACAGGGACTTGAAAATCACTGTTTCGGCTTTAAACACTTAGAAAAATATTTGAAAACTTTATTTTTAACTTTGGCATAATCTTAAAATTATATGGGGATGTTTGAGAACTTAAAAATTCGTTTTGACATTTTCAAATTAGTCCTTAGGTTTTTAGTTATATCAAAATTAAAATATCGGTTTCACAACTAGGAGTATCAATCCAATTATAACATAAATATACTAGCTTGAGAGTTAAACATACCATATATTTATTTTAATCAAATAATATATATATATATATATATATATATATATATATATATAACCAAAACAAGGTTGTCGTCAACTTTGTTTACATTTTATTTAATTTATATTTGATTTCAACTTTATCTAATTAATTATATTAATTCAATACTCAAGTTCAAAATCTAAATATCCAATTAAATTAATAAACATTTAAAATAGACTAAAATTTATTTTAATACATACTAAATAATTAATTATGATAAATTAATTTTCATCCATGAAATAATTTTTACATAGTCCAATTCTAATTCTGTAAAATCATGTCAATTGTATCGTCTTAGAATTAATGTAAAACTTTATTGGGTAAATTGCACAGATCATCACTCAACAATCTTCTCACTCCTATTTTGGTCACTCGACTTTCAATTTTGAATTTTGAATAACTAAACTTTGACATTCAACGTTTTTGGTCACTCACGAATATTTTATTATTATTTTCTAATGATATGGCATTTTATTATTATTTAATATAAAAATAATTTAAAATAAAAAAAAGAAAGAAAATTAAATTATCCGTCGACCGCCATTCGCCGCCACCGTCGACCGCCGTAGATGGTGGCCTTTCGGTCTCATATTTCACCAGTCAATTAGTCTCACTCCCCTAAGTCCGAATTCGGCCTCTATTTTGCCGGAAAGTGCTCTGAAATTCACGAAAATGAGATCAAAAGTGAGGAAACCAAAACGTATATATCAAAATTTGTGAGTTTCAGGGTATTTTCCGGTGAAAAAACCACCAGATTCGGACTCAGCATGTCAAAACGAGTCGTCCATGGCAATTTGGGGTCAAACGACCACCGATTTTGAAGACCGGTGGTGGTCGCCGGTGATAACAACTGGCGGCAGTTATTTTAAATATAAAATATTATTTTATTATTTATTTTAATTTATTTTTATATTTAATAATAATAAAATATTCTTGAATGACCAAAAACGGTTAATGTTAAAGTTTAGTTATTAAAAATTAAAAATTAAAAATTGAGTGACTAAAATAAGAGTGAGAAGATTGTTGAGTGATGATATGTGCAATTTACCCAACTTTATTTAATCTTCTATTTTAATTTTCATCTCCATTAATTCAAAATAATAATTTATTAATTTAATATTATGTTTTGAATTCCATTAAACAATGATCCAATATTATTAAATTAATTTCTAAACTATTTAAATTAAATCATGATTTAATAATTTAATATTCCACTTTGGAATCGATTAAATAATTTTTCGGAGTTATTAAGTTAATGTCTAAATCATTTTAATTCTTATATCCTTGAGAAAATGCAATTACTTAATTAAGTGATTTTTCGCAATCTATTTCTCAACTCATTTTTTTTTAGCTCAAAATTTAATCAAGCATTTTGTATCGAGCCAAATTGAGCTAACGAATGGACCATTTGGACTTATATGATGTGGGCTAAAATAATATGTAATTAATTTTTTTTCCAATTAATTACATTTTTATTATTTTAGTCAATGAGTCATTTCACTATAAAACCAAGATTGAACTCCCAAACATATAATATTACTGAAAGCTTACCATGTAGTTTTTTTCTAGGACCTTGTCATAAATATATTACCCTCATAGGATATCTATGATATATTTGAATTGAATCCATTCATCCAGTTTGATCACTTTTATCTCAAAGTTTCATCGTAAACTAGATAGTGAAAATAATTATTACACAAAGTAATAATCATCATTCATCCTTGACGAATAACATGTGGCCATGTTACATTTTCACGAACTATTACAATGCCATTGAGAGGATATCATATACTCGTTAATCAAGCTATGATTTCATATCTATAAATGCATCCACATCATGTACGAGTCACATACTCAACATATCATCCATCAGCTTACTACTTAGAGACGCATCGTATATTGATATATCAAAGTATGCAAGTCACACACACATGGTCCTACAGTTACTCAGGATTAAGGTAAATTTATTTTAAATATCACAAGTGAATTTAATCTTTAAATGGATTTAAGATCTTAATTCATCTTGGGTCCAGTCCATTGTTTCGTCAGTCCAGACAAACACATCTGCGTCTCTACTCGGGAGTCAGCTAACCTGATAGCCAAGACAGACCATCATCATTTGGACTTTAGATAACATAATAGTTCTTCTGAATTATTTGCTCGGATAATTCTATGAACTATAGACATGTTTAGATTACCAACTAATGTAAGTTGTCTTCCGTATTATAATGAACCTTATAGTACAACTTATATTCTGTTAAACCATAGGTAATCAATGAGCCGATATTTGCTGATCAATTTATCGCTTTACATACAATATCAAGTTTGAGGATAATGTACATAATAATATAGTCTACAAATAACATATAGAAATTTTATTTATTTCATTCCAATCCAAATGATTCAGTAATTATATAAATTACTTCACTTAGGGCACAAAGCTCCAACATACTCAGCTTTAAAATGTGTTAAAATGAGAGAAAGAAAAAAACAAGTAAATTCTACTTTGTGGACGATTTTTTAAGGCATATGTGCATGGTATTTATAGTACCATGCATGCCCAAAAAGATTATTTAAAATTGTCATTAGTCAAGGGTAAATCTCTCAAAAAAAAAGAATGGTAAAAATAAAGATACTTTCATTTTATAATGAATGGTTTAAAATGAAGATACTTTCATTTTAAATGAATGATTAAAAATAAAGATAATTTCATTTTAAAATGAATTATTAAAAATTAATTCTAAAAATAATAAAAATAGATCGGACTTCTAGTTCATGCGTAGGGGGAAAATCGACCATTTCAACTAAACTAGACTTATTGATCAAACCTTGTGTGCGCCCATCATCATATTTTTATTTTGCAAGCTCAATACCAAGTCTTTATATTTAAACCAAAAATAAGATAGATGTGAGATTCTTTGAAATATACTAAGTAATTTTATATTTTTACAACAATCCCCCGCATATTTTAAAGAATGATAAACAAATTAAAGAAGGTTTTAGCTGAGTATTCTAACATAAAGTATTCATTTTGGACTATAAAACAAAATTTAGAAAAAAGAGACCTAACTTACTAAGTGTTTGATGAAACACGATTCTATGAACCAAAAACTCAATATGTAAACTAACATTCTCATTAATCACATTATATTTATTCTTGCACTTTATCGCAGTTGTGTGCCAATAGGTCATGCGCGTGCCTGAATTTTTAAAAGTGCTTTAGAAATTTTGTCATAAGTCTCATAGTAATAACCCTACTTCACACTTATATAAGTCAAGTCTCAAGTGTAATTTACAGGTCAATACAACACTTATAATGGATAAGGACTTGATTAAGAGTTTTACTCACCCTTATCATCCATGTAATTTTTAACATTATTTACACCATGTGAATGGACAAAAGAAAAAATATAGTACATTTCCCACAAGATCAACCGATGACTTGTTATTACCCATATGAACATTCTTTATGGGATCGCCAATCAAAAAGGTTGTATTACCATAATTGTTAATTTTTTATATTGACATAAGTTTTTCCCCCTCGATGGTTCACATACTAATTTTCTCTTCAAGGTTTTAATTAGTCAATATGGCCAAAATTATTTCTGACTTCACATAATAAATTGATATCCTCCTAATACATTTATACTCTACTAAGTATTATTTCATAACTCATAATATCGTGTTGTTATCTCATTAAATTTGCTACAATAATTCAACACTCATGATTTCAGTTCTGTGTATATTAGGTCAATTAAAAAATAGCATGTGTCATCTTAAGTCTAATAAAATTTATCAAGTACATCAAAATTTTAATAATTTGTATATACTTGGATTGAGCAACATGATCAGGTGTATATCATTTGAATATTAACATCATAATGAGTATTCACATGTTTGCTATCATATTTCCTTATAGTTTAAATACTTAACATGATATTTTCTTCATTCACGTATTTCATATCGAATATTAAGTAAGATACCTCTTTGTTTCACATAATTATTATTAAGATAAGCATGTGTTCAACATATAAACAAATAATCATACAAACATCGCCAATCAATTTGGTACAGACATGTAATTTTAACATAAATATGTTATAAACACAAACAAATCATCATTCATATTTTTCACTCATCAATTTTAAAAAGAATATTCACTAACACTTGATTGAATTTCTCATTTCGCTATTTTAAAAGTTTGTTTCAAGACATTAATGAATGAGAAATATACAGGTTTCAATTTCTTGACCTGATTTGATGCATTCTTTGAGCTGTTCAATATATACTTTTAAATAACCAAAAATATAATTTTAACATCCATTTAACTGATGAAAAAATTGTTTGTTGAAACTAGAGCAAAAAATAATAAAGAAATTTTTGTAAGCGAAGCAAAAATATCAAGACATATAAATATTCTGCACGAGACAAGGCCGAAAAATGTGCTTGACAAAATATATCCAGAAGATATGTAAAATGCTTTCATAAGATAAGATGCAAGATATTTTATACGGAGATAATGCAAAATTCTTATCTCAATCCAAAGATGGATACATCAAATGTGATAAAACGGAACATATTTTTTCAATATTTTGTCCCTCATGATCTACATAAGAATAATATACCATGAATCCTTTCAAATAGTAATTTAGAATATATATTCATCAGTGTATAGTCAACTTCAATATTTTAAGATTGTATTCGAAATTGAATTATAAATATTCAGAGATCTTATGTGATGTTTTCATGAGGAGTAAATAAGAGTTGTACTTTTTTCCTTAACTAATGTTTTGTCCTAATGAATTTTTTGGTAACGTTTTTAATGAGACAACATGTCATGCATTTCAAAGATATATGTTTTTTTTCCTTCGCTAATAATTTTTCTCTATAGGATTTTTATCTTAGTAATGTTTTAACGAGACAAGTTATCTTCATGGATGTCCAAGGGGGGAGTGTTATGAATATTTACTTATGGTGGATATCAATGTATTAAAGAAGACTTTAATGTACTTTATTATTAGGGTTTAATACTCATTAAAATCATGTTTCCCTCTTATGTCTATAAATATAGAGTTTGAAAAAAAGTATTGTACATAATTACATATTGAAAATATAATACAAATTTCTCTCTTTCTCTCTCATCTCTCTTATTTTTGTTCTTCTTTTACTTTATTTACAAAATTAATCCTTTATTACTGTTTTCATTAATTTATTTTTTTTCGAATATAAAGAAACTGTAAAGTTACAGCGAACCTACAGCATCATGTCTAACAATGGAACAAAGAGAGCTAGGAGGATCATCAAATAAAGTCAAAGTGTAACAGGGAAGGTTGGAAAGCTTGGCAAGCCCATCAGCCAGAGTATTTACTGCGCGTGGAATCCACCTGACTTCCGTCGCCCAGCATCGACTACGTAGCTGCATAAACGTGCGGACCAGCGAGCAGGCGTGATACAAGGGTGTTGTTGAAGAAAACAACATTCCTCGTTCATTCACGGATCTAGGATAATAGCAAGTATTTCTCTGCAATAGAAACAAACATGATGTTGAAGTTAGATATTTTAAATAGTAAAAAAAATGAAAGAAAAAAATATTCAGAATTGGGAGAGAAGAAAGTTGCAGAAATTTTTAGGATAATTTGAACGACGAAGATGAAATTCTTCAAGCATTCAACAACGGTAGCAACGTTCTTGGAATTTGACACGATGAACTCGAAAGAACCTGCATAATCTGTTATGCAAACCCGAATCGAAACTGTTCTTCGTAGTCGAAAAAGGTGAACAAATTCCAAGGAAGAACTCGAACAATTTGTTGAACGAACCCGAACCTTATCTTGAATTTGTTCGAACAAAGCACTTGGACCCTTCAATTATCTAACAATTGAGAACCCGAAGTATCAAGGAAAAAGTTCTAAAAAGAACTAACTTTGAGAGAAAATTCTCACAATATATTTGATTCATAAAAAAAAGGTCTAACCTTTGTACATGTGAAAGTCGGCCAAATATATAGATACAAGGGTGTGGTTTTTAATTCAAACATGTGGCTGACATTTTAATATTTAAAAGAGAAAAGAAAGAAAAAAAAATAACCATCTCATGCCAGCAATGCACTATGGCCGTGCATTCAATTTTGTGTGCCAACTCAATTAGCACATGTTAAATGTGTGGTCCCTTAATATCAATCTTCAGCCATGCAATTGTAGTGGAGATGGCGCCAAAGTGCAGAACAAAGCACATGTTAAATGTGCCTTTGTTTGAATTTCAAATGGAAAACCTCCTTTGTTCTTATCCATGCAAAAATGGCGCACAAATACTTGAAAAGGGGGCTGCACCATTCGGCCATACCATGCACTTCACACATGCATCATTCGGCCACACACTTGCACATGGATGATCATGCATGGCACATGCACACACGTCCACTTGCTGTCCTCTTAAGTATCCACTTGATGTCCTCCTAAGTACCTATATGAAAACAAGGCAAACACACATCAAAAGCCTTGTAGTCTTATTTAACAACATAAACATACGTAAAACATAAACAATATATATACATAAGTAAACACACCTATAAGTAAGTAAACACTATGTATGTCACATATCAGCATGTAACACATTATAAACACAATTCTCTAAGGCATGAATGTTCTCAAATGAATCAGGAATGTTAGCACAAGTAAGGAAAAGAACTTCCCTGAATTTCTTTGCCTTGGAACGTGTGATAGGTCCTGATGGTAAGACCTCCGGATCGGCTTGTTTGTTATGAACTGATGTGCTCACATCATCCCCCCCTTCTTGAAAAGGATTTGACCTCAAATCTGCAGAATCATCATAAGGGGTTAAATCAGAAACATTAAATGTGGCACTTACATTGTAATCTCCCGGTAAGTCTATCTTGTAGGCGTTGTCATTCACTTTTGCCAACACCTGAAAAGGACCATCTCCACGCGGTAATAGCTTGGACCGCCTTTGGACTGGAAATCTTTCCTTTCGGAAATGAACCCAAACCCAATCACCAACATCGAAGGTGACTCGCTTTCTTCCCTTGTTTGCTTGCTTTTCGTACTGTTGAGTCCTCCGCTCTAGGTTCTCCTTAAACTGTTGATGTAAACGCTTCGCATAATCTGCTCTCGCTTTTCCGTCCTTGCTTATCACCTGTTCCTGTGGCAAAGGCAACAAATCTAGAGGCGTAATAGGATTAAAACCATAAACAACCTCAAACGGTGACATTTTCGTAGCAGAATGTATAGCATGATTATAAGCGAATTCAACATGTGGCAAACAATCTTCCCAAGTCTTAATATTCTTTTTAATGATGGAACGAAGTAAAGTAGATAAAACCCTATTAACAACCTCAGTTTGTCCATCAGTCTGGGGATGGCAAGTAGTAGAAAACATGAGTTTCGTGCCTAATTTACTCCAAAGAGTCCTCCAGAAGTGACTCAAAAACTTCACATCCCTGTCAGAAACAATCGACCTAGGAATACCATGTAAACGTACAACATCCCTAAAGAATAAGTTAGCCACATTAACAGCATCATCAGTCTTATGGCAAGCAATAAAATGTGCCATTTTCGAGAACCTATCAACCACAACAAATACACTATCTCTACCATTTCTAGTTCGAGGCAATCCCAAAACAAAATCCATCGAAATATCAGTCCAAGGGGAATCAGGAATAGGTAGAGGTAAGTACATACCATGTGGTGAAACCTTCGATTTTGCCTTCCTACATGTCACACAACGTTCACAATACCTTTCAACGTCTCTGCGCATCTTTGGCCAAAACAGATGCTCCTTCAGTGTATGTAATGTTTTAGTGACACCAAAATGACCCATCAATCCACCTTCATGTGCTTCACGTATCAGAATATCACGCATCGAACCCTGTGGAATGCAAATCCTGTTTTCCTTGAAAAGATAGCCATCATGCCTGTAAAACTTTCCATCTGCACCTTTCGAACAAGCATTAAACTTATCTCTAAAATCAGGATCATCAGGGTATAACTCACGAATATATGCAAAACCAATCAGATGTGAATCAAGATAACTCAAAAGTGCATACCTACGTGACAATGCATCAGCAACGACATTTTCTTTCCCTTTCTTGTAACGAATGACATAAGTAAAAGATTCTAAGAATTCAACCCACTTAGCATGTCGTTTATTCAATTTATGCTGACCTGTGATGTAACGTAAAGCCTCGTGGTCGGTGTGGATCACAAACTCCTTAGGCAACAAATAATGCTGCCATGTCTCCAATGCCCGAATCAGTGCATACATCTCTTTATCATAAACCGGATAGTTCAATGTAGCACCACTCAATTTCTCGCTAAAGTAAGCAACGAGCCTCTTTTCCTGCATCAAAACAGCACCTATACCAATTCCAGAAGCATCACATTCAATTTCAAACATTTTATCAAAATCAGGTAATGCTAACACAGGTGCTCTAGTCAAACAATCTTTAATTTTCAAAAAGGCATCTTCTTGTTCTTTACCCCATGAGAAGACTAAATTCTTCTTTATAATCCCGGTTAAGGGGGCGGTAATAGAACTGAAGTTAGGAACAAACCGTCGATAAAAACTCGCTAAACCATGGAACGATCTAACCTGAGTAATCGATGTCGGTCGTGGCCATTCCTGAATTGCCTTTATCTTCTCAGGATCAACTTCAACTCCCTGAGAACTAACAATGTAACCAAGAAATGTGAGTTTGTTAGTACAAAATACACACTTCTCCATGTTACCAAACAATCTTTCTTCTCGCAAAACCTGCAGAACAGCTCGCAAATGTCCTACGTGATCCTGTAAAGACTTGCTATAGATCAAGATATCATCAAAGTATACAACACAGAATTTACCAATGAAAGATCGCAGAACATGATTCATCAAACGCATAAAAGTACTAGGTGCATTAGTTAAACCAAAAGGCATTACTAACCATTCGTACAAACCTAGCTTTGTCTTGAAGGCTGTTTTCCACTCATCGCCTTCTCGCATGCGAATCTGATGATAGCCGCTCCTTAAGTCAATTTTGGAGAAGATGACGGCTCCGCAAAGCTCGTCCAACATGTCATCAAGTCTTGGAATGGGATGACGATACTTAATTGTGATCTGGTTCACAGCTCGACAATCTACGCACATCCTCCAAGAACCATCTTTCTTCGGCACTAACAGCACCGGAACAGCACACGGACTCAAGCTCTCTCGAATATAACCCTTGTCCATCAACTCAGTAATTTGCCTTTGAAGCTCTTTCGTCTCTTCAGGGTTGGTTCGATAAGCTGGCCGGTTCGGAATAGTAGCACCTGGAATGAAATCAATCTGGTGCTCAATGCCACGAAGAGGTGGCAATCCCTTCGGTGTTTCTTCAGGAAACACATCTTTAAATTCCTGCAAAAGTGACAAAATTGGTGCAGGTAGATCAGTAGGAAAATCAGTCAACAAACAATAATCTTTAAACATTAAAATAAGCACATATTGTTGAGAGGAAAGACATTTCCTGATTTCGCTACTGCTAGCATAAACAGACATCTTCTTCTTCTCTTTTGCAGTCTCTTTACTCTTTTTCAAGCTTGCCTGATCTTCAAACACTTGACTCGGTGTCAAAGGAGCCAAGGTAACCTTCTTACCTGCATGCATAAAGAGTAACGATTTGTATAACCATCATGCATTACCCTCTTATTGTACTGCCAAGGGCGTCCCAAAAGTAGGTGAGTAGCATCCATGGAAACAATATCACAAAGGACCTCGTCCTTGTAGTTTCCGATAGAAAATGGTACAATAGCCTGTCTGGTCACTTTAAGCTCGCCACCATCATTCAACCACTGTAACTTATATGGATAAGGATGCTTTGTCGTTTTCAGACCTAACCTGTCAACCATCACTGAACTGGCAACATTAGTACAACTACCGCTATCAATAATCACAACACATACCTTGTCTTGCACTTTGCATCGTGTGTGAAAGATATTCTCACGTTGTAGATCATCCGGTACCTGTTGCACATTCAGACTTCTTTTAATAACCAAAAGTTCCATTACCTTACCAGATTCAGGAACCTCTAGGTCGATCTCATCTTCCTCTTCAGTAGGGAGATCATGCACTTCCTCCTCGGAATCTGACTCAATCTCACCATCATCTTGCATCAACATAACCCTCCGGTTAGGACATTGACTAGCAACATGTCCTCTTCCAAGGCACTTGAAACACTGGATATCCCGTGATCGTTCTTTTACCACCACTTGATGTTTGCCACGCCCATTATCAGAAACGGGAGGCTTTGGTGTGCTGGATTCGCCTTGCTCTCGAATCCGAAGTGGCGTTTGCGGTGCTTGTTTCCTGGAATTGTTAGGAGTATATAAAGGATTTGAAAAAGATTTAAAGGAAGGGTTACCTCGATTTGAAGACTTCCTGCGCTGTTGTCGTTCAATCTTTATTGCCATCTGCACCATGTCATCAATCTCGACATAATGTTGTAACTCAACAGCGTTGGCAATCTCGGTGTTCAACCCCGTTAGAAAACGTGCCATGGTAGCTTCTCGATCTTCCTCGATATTTGCACGCATCATAGCCATTTCCATATCCTTGAAATAATCCTCAACGCTCCTATTTCCCTGTTTCAAATTTTGCAACTTTTGAAACAAATCACGATGATAGTGAATAGGAACAAACCTTTTACGCATTAGTCGCTTCATCTCGATCCATGTTGCAACTGGATCATCACCGGTACGTCTACGACTAAGCAATAACTGGTCCCACCATATCAAGGCATAATCAACAAACTCTGTTGCTGCTAATCGAACCTTCTTCTGTTCCGAGTAATTATAACACTCGAAAATGTGCTCCACTTTGCTTTCCCAAGCCAAGTATGCATCAGGATCTGAGCGTCCCTGAAAAGAAGGAATAGCAATCTTAATGTTAGTCAAATTATCGTCTACCTGTTGCACACGTCCTTGTCTAGGAATATGCTGCCTCGGTGACCGTTCGTCTTCATTTTCGTTCAATACATCATTAACAGAGTTGGATCCTCCATCAAACCTATCCATCCTCGACTGTAATGGCTCTAAGGCGGTAGCCACTACTCGTTGCATCATTCTCTCTAAGGCTTGCATTTGAGGAATCAGTGGATCCTGTTCAACCGTGTGATCATCGGAACCTGTCATAATTAACAACAAAAACAAACAAACAAACAAACGGGTTAAAGGTTAGAGGAAAAAAAAAAGTAGTCCTCACCACCATCCTATCTCCGGAACAAACAAGAAAAGTTGATTTCGAGTGATTACAAAGCATTTCAAGGTAAGATAGACACATCCTTCATCATTTCACGTCCAAACAGCACATATTAACACAAAATACCCCAAATATTCGAAACTGATTTTTTTGAATATTTTTTTATTTTTTTCGATTTTTTTTATTTTTTTTTACTTTGACTTTTTTGGTCAAACTTTGAATTTTTACTTTTTTTGCAGAATTTTTTTTTGATTTTTTTTTGGCTTTTGTATATATATATATTTTTTGATGTCTGGTAGTGCAAAAATTGCTAAAATCCGACCAAAGCTCTGATTACCATATGATACAAGGGTGTTGTTGAAGAAAACAACATTCCTCGTTCATTCACGGATCTAGGATAATAGCAAGTATTTCTCTGCAATAGAAACAAACATGATGTTGAAGTTAGATATTTTAAATAGTAAAAAAAATGAAAGAAAAAAATATTCAGAATTGGGAGAGAAGAAAGTTGCAGAAATTTTTAGGATAATTTGAACGATGAAGATGAAATTCTTCAAGCATTCAACAACGGTAGCAACGTTCTTGGAATTTGACACGATGAACTCGAAAGAACCTGCATAATCTGTTATGCAAACCCGAATCGAAATTGTTCTTCGTAGTCGAAAAAGGTGAACAAATTCCAAGGAAGAACTCGAACAATCTGTTGAACGAACCCGAACCTTATCTTGAATTTGTTCGAACAAAGCACTTGGACCCTTCAATTATCTAACAATTGAGAACCCGAAGTATCAAGGAAAAAGTTCTAAAAAGAACTAACTTTGAGAGAAAATTCTCACAATATATTTGATTCATAAAAAAAAGGTCTAACCTTTGTACATGTGAAAGTCGGCCAAATATATAGATACAAGGGTGTGGTTTTTAATTCAAACATGTGGCTGACATTTTAATATTTAAAAGAGAAAAGAAAGAAAAAAAAATAACCATCTCATGGCAGCAATGCACTATGGCCGTGCATTCAATTTTGTGTGCCAACTCAATTAGCACATGTTAAATGTACGGTCCCTTAGTATCAATCTTCAGCCATGCAATTGTAGTGGAGATGGCGCCAAAGTGCAGAACAAAGCACATGTTAAATGTGCCTTTGTTTGAATTTCAAATGGAAAACCTCCTTTGTTCTTATCCATGCAAAAATGGCGCACAAATACTTGAAAAGGGGGCTGCACCATTCGGCCATACCATGCACTTCACACATGCATCATTCGGCCACACACTTGCACATGGATGATCATGCATGGCACATGCACACACGTCCACTTGCTGTCCTCCTAAGTATCCATTTGATGTCCTCCTAAGTACCTATATGAAAACAAGGCAAACACACATCAAAAGCCTTGTAGTCTTATTTAACAACATAAACATACGTAAAACATAAACAATATATATACATAAGTAAACACACCTATAAGTAAGTAAACACTATGTATGTCACATATCAGCATGTAACACATTATAAACACAATTCTCTAAGGCATGAATGTTCTCAAATGAATCAGGAATGTTAGCACAAGTAAAGAAAAGAACTTCCCTGAATTTCTTTGCCTTGGAACGTGTGATAGGTCCTGATGGTAAGACCTCCGGATCGGCTTGTTTGTTATGAACTGATGTGCTCACATCAAGGCGTCTGCAGCGGCGCCTTCATTACACAACCGAGATATAGCTTCCTTGCAATCAGATTGTATTAGCAATCTTTCAAATCCATTCTCCCAAGCGATCTGTAGACCAGTTAGGATGCCCCAGAGCTCAGTTTGTATAGGGCAAGAAACACCTATTGTCTTGTTATAACCAAGCAACCATGTACCATCATCGGTGCGGAAAACACCACCAATTGAACCAATGCAACGTTGCTGGGTTACTGCACCATCAGTATTCAGGCAAATCCAACCTGCATCTGGTTTTGGCCAATGCGTTAGGGAAAGAGTCAGCATAGGTGAATGTATCCTCACTGCAGCTTCAACATAGTATCTAGCCCACGTCACACTGCGTTGAAGAACATGAGACGGCCGGCAGGTGGAACTATTGAAGACACTCTTATTTCTATTTTTCCATATATGCCAGATTACGGACGCGAAAAGGGTGGGCCAATCTATTTCCCATTGCGTTATAACCGACGTTGCTGAGATGTTGTCAAGGATCCATACCTCTGGGCTCAAATTGAAGAACCACATGTGATACCTGGGTTGTAAAAGTTTCTGCCAAACTTCCATTGCCAGCGAGCAGTCACGAAGCATGTGTATGATAGTTTCAGGCTCGGCGTTGCAGCCCGGGCAGTAGGGACTATCGCTGAGGGACCGACAGCAACGTTCCACATTTGTTAATGGTTTACCATGCATCAGAAGCCACAGAAAGCAACGAATACGTTGAGGTATACGCAACGACCAGACTTTCTTCAAACGAGGAGATTTTGAGCTCCATTTGTCACTGGTACGGAGGTTGTAAGCAGATTTAACTTCAAATTTAAGAGCCGGCGATAGACCCCATACCAGTTTGTCCGGGACATCAGAGGCGTCTGGGCATCGGACGTTTAAAATGTGGTGAACCACCTCTAAATCAAAGAGAGCCAGGAGGGTATTTACATCCCAATTGCCATGCTCGTCAAGGAGGTCCGACATACAGTGGATATGCGCTGCCACATCGGGTTGCTTGAGGAATGGTCGCAAAGGACCAAGGGATTGCACCCAGTTGTCGTCAAAGGGTTGTATCAATTGGCCAGTGCCAACGGACCATGCAAGGCTTGGCTTCAGATCATCCCAGGCGGCAGCTATCGCCTTCCACAGAGGTGTGCTGTTTGGACGGTATACCGTGTTTGGGCAAACCTCATGCATGCGATACTTTTCACGTAAAATACGGACCCAAAATGAGTCCAAGTCAGTGACTAAAGCAAATCCAAGTTTCATAACGAATGCCATATTGAAATCAAAGATTTTCTGAATGCCAAGGCCCCCATGCTCAATAGGTTGGCAGAGAGAATCCCAATTAACCAAGGAAATTTTACGTTCAGTAGTAGAGGAGCCCCAAATAAATTTACGCATGAGCTTCTCAATCTCCAAACAGATACGTTTGGGAAGGCTACAGGTTTGCAGAAAATAAACGGGAATTGCAGCAAGCACTGACTTCGCCAACGTTATACGCCCTGCTAAAGAGAGCGTACGACTAGCCCACCCACTCAATTTGGCTCTCATTTTATCTAAAATAAAGCTGAAATCAGCATGCGTGGCACGGGCATGAAGAACTGGCACTCCCAGATACCTATCAAATCGATCCACATGTTTATATTCCAACACAGCACTAATTTCAGCTTGAACCCTCGGAGATGTGTTAGGAGAGAAATAAAGCTCGATTTTCTCCTTGTTTACCCGATGCCCAGAATGCAGACCAAATGTAGATAGGACCCTCTGTATGGTAGTAGCTTGTTCACTGTGAGCTCTAGCATAAAGGATGAGATCATCCGCAAAGAATAAATGTGAAATCGGGATTCCATTTCGAACAAAACGAAACGGCTGCCAATCGTCGGATGAGATAGATACATTGATCAAGTGTCCTAAGTGTTCCATTACAAGAACAAACAGATATGGTGACAACGGGTCTCCCTGACGGATACCCCGCTGTGGCCAGAAGGGGCTTGAAAGGCTACCATTCCATTGAATTTGAAAACTGGAGGATGTGACAGAATGCATGATGATGCGTCGAATATTGGCCGGAAACCCCGCATCCAAGAGAGAATCCGATATGAAATCCCACCGTACACGATCAAAAGCCTTTTCGAGGTCGACTTTAATTGCCATCCACCCATCCCTTTGTTTAGATTGCCTCATTGAGTGAATAACTTCTTGGTTTATGATAATATTCTCCGTGATGCTCCTCCCAGAGATAAAGCTCGTTTGGTTATGATCGATGAGACTCGGAAAAATACGCTTTAACCGGCGAACTATCACCTTCGACAAAAGCTTATAAACCACTGTGCAAAGGCTTATCGGACGGAAGTCTACAAAAGATAGAGGGTTATCCTTCTTCGGTATAAGAACAAGAATGGTGCGGTTCAAATCAGGTTCGAGGGAGTTACCCTGAAAGATTCCTTGAATCATAACGACAATCATGGGGCCAACCGTTGACCACTGCTTCTGAAAAAAGTCAGCATGAAGTCCATCCCACCCAGGAGACTTCAATGGCGCCATATCGGAGAGAGCAGCATGGATTTCCATTGCTGATGGAGTCACATCAAGTTGTTGAATTAACTCAGCGGGAATACTTGGGAATTGGCCTCGTACTGGGTACGGATCCCTACTGGCCTCACTGTCCGCAAACAATGCTTGATAAAAATGAACTGCCTCTTCTCTAAGGGTAAAATCATCATCGCACCAGGATCCATCTTAGAGCTGTAGAGGAGAGATTTTTTTCCGTTGGCGACGGGCAATGGCTTTATGATGGAAGTAACTCGTATTGCGGTCACCAAGCACAACCCAATCCGACCGAGATTTCTGTTTCCATAGAAGCTCTTCCTGATCCAGAATGTGTTCAAGCTCAACGAGTAGGTCAGCTTCAAGAGTGGACAGAAAACGAGATTGGCGAAAACCCAGGGCCTTTTGGATCCCACGTATACGTGCCATGAGAATCCTCTTTTTTGTGCCCAAGTATCCGAAGACGGTTTTATTCCATGTGTCAGCAGCTAAGACAAATTTACGGATGGTGTCGGAGAGAGAGTCACCTTGCACCCAATTATCCGCTACCATTCTTGGGAAATCATCAAGTGAGAGCCATCCCGCAAAATAGCGAAAAGGATGAGAAGATGCACGAGTAGTTGTGCGTCCGATCTGCAAGAGTATCGGACGATGGTCAGACTTCATGCGAAGTAGATGGAAGACTGTAGATAGCGGATAGGTTTCATCGAAGTAGGAGTTGCAAATAAAGCGATCAAGTCTGACCGCTGCAAGCCCGCGAGACCAGGTGAAACACGGTCCTGAATATCCCATATCTCTTAAGCCATTATCACAGAGGAGTCTTTGGAATGCAGGCGATGGTTTTGAGAAAGGGGAGCAGCCTTTCCTATCTGCCAGGCTAAGAGTCGCGTTGAAGTCACCAAACATAATCCATGGACTTCGAATGGAAGAGGCTAGCTGATCAAGAAGAGGCCAAAGATGGCGGCGGCTAGAGGCAGAAGGCGAAGCATAAATCCCAGTTGCCAGGAGAGTCGAGTTGTTTCTGTTGCTGGATATCCGAAAGTGGATGAATTGGAAATGGGTCTGAAGAATGGTAACATGGACTGTATCATACCATGTCACCCATATCCCTCCTGAGAATCCTATAGCTTCAACACGATGGGAATTCTGAAAACCCAAGGAGGCAATAACAGTGGCTGCATTTTTCCCACTAATACGCGGTTCGACAAATAACACCATATCAGGTCTATTATCACGTAGAAATTGGCGAGCTGCCGGTAGGAAACGGGAGCTACCACAGCCCTATACATTCCAGCTTAGAATCTTAATATCCATAAACTAAGATAAGGAAACGGGGGACCATGATCCGGTCATTCAAGCATAGCCACTACCTGGCTATTAGTCAAAACAGCGTCACTATTGTCCACGTGGGGGTGCAAGTCTGAAAGAGGTTCTGGTCCTGGAGCACCTTTAGAGTCAGGAGCTTGGGTTTTAGGGTTATCAGGAGGGTCCTCTTGCAGAGAAACATTGCCCACATTCGTCGGGTGATGGGAGTTATTAGGTGCAACATCGGTGGGCTTTTGAGAAGAGGTGATAATATTGGGATCGGCATTCTCCGTCATTACAGTGACGGCATGTTTGGAGCTATCAAGTGTACCCCCATGGGAGTTCGATCGTGAGCTGGAGGCCTTCGCACTAAACTTGGAGAGAACCGGGAAGTCTGCAAAATTGATCGTGAGAGGCTTACGGATCGGCGTTGGTCTTGGCCCCGACTGTTCAGAAAGTTTCTTTTTATTCTTAGCTTTAACAGATGGTTTCACTGGCGGCTTACGGATAGGTTGAGGCTGGGGTGGCTGAGTCGAAGTATTAGCAGTGGATGGATCAGGAATAGCATCATCTGCAGCAGCAAAGATGAGATTAAAACGAGAACCATGCACGGGCAAAGGTGACGACTGCTTTGGTGCATTTTGCACTGCTTTAGTGCGCCTGGGCCGACGCTCCGCTATCATCCATGGACCAAAGGAGTCATCCCCAGACATGTGGTCATTAGCAGGTATCGTAGGAGGGACGTTGACGTCAGGAGTGGCAGTTGCAGGTTGTTGCAGCGGTTGTTGAAAGGGCGGGTGTTCTGGTTGTTTCGTGGCATGCGAGCAAGTATCCTTTGAATGGCCATAAATGCCACAATGGAAACAGATTATAGGTAGGGATTCATAAACAACCAACTTAATATCTCCATTAACCATAATTTTCGAGATTAGCAGTTTGGATAGATCAACCGAAATAGCCATCCTAGCAAACCGCCCACATCGACCCCATTCCGTTTGATAATCCAATTTGATTACAGGGCCAATTGTTTCGCCGATCTCCTCAATAAGGCTCTTTTTGTAGAGCGTGACTGGCAGCCCAGGGAGGCGCACCCAGGCCATGACCTCCGTCGGATACGGTGTGGTGGTGGTGAAATCAGAGGACCACTTCTGCACAGTCAGATAGTGTCCAAATATAGTCCAGGGGCCGTCAGTGAGGGCCTTCAGGTAATCGGATTTCAAACGGAACGTCACCAGAAAATAATCATTCTCGATGTCCATTAATCTGATAGCCTGCTTTGGTTTCCAGATTTCATAAATCTTGGAGTGAAGAGTGTTGTATCCTATCCGACGCCCCAGGAGCTTCACTATTAACGTCTGATCGAAGCTTTTTTCGGCCAAGGATTGTACCCTCGGGGAAAAATCAATCGCCGGGATACCATCAATCGTGGATCTGATAACATCGCCTTCTTGTATGTCTATGTCATCATCTTCAAAGATGGCTTCTTCGGCGGAATTGGATGCCAACGAATCCTTCATGAGAGAGTCTTTGTAGGAAGGGCTGTTGTTCCCCGCGTCGGCAGTGGTACGGGCAGGGCCGCCGCCGTCCGGAGGCTCATCGTCCAAACGTCTGTGCTTTCTAGGGTTTTCAGGGAGACTAGGGTTTTGGCTAGGGTTTTCCATTTTTCTAAGTAGGCGGAGAAGGAAAAATTCAGATTGAGATATTTTCATTAATTTATTATTATGTGATGTATCATATATTAATATTTTCTTATAATTTTCTTTACTTCTTATGATTTTACTTTTTTCAAAAAATTAGTATAGTTTTTTTATAGCTTTTGTTGAACGACTATAAAATTAATCTTATTAAATTTGATTATATATTTTAAATATGTTCCGATGACATATTGTTAGATGTCAAAAGAATCTATTTGACACATTGTTGATAATTTTATAACTCAATTAGACATATTGTAAGATTGCAAAAAAAAGATCTATTTGATACAGTGTCGGTAGTTTTATGACTCAATTAGTATATGTTTTGAATGTGTGGTTAACTTTTTTATAATAAATAAAAACGTGTAAAACAAGCCATGGAGAAAAAATAAAACAGAAATCAAATTAAATAAAGAAAAATCTCGGGAATTGTTTTGAGGTAAAGCGGACAACTTGATGTTGTCCACCAATGAATCAAACCGTATTCGGCAATGATGTTAACATTTTGACATTAAATTTATTCATTATTCCACAACAATCATCAATGAAGTTATGGGAATCCCCCTGCCGCTTGCTCTGCTTTAAGTTGTTTGGAAGAATTGATTCATTGTCATCGTCTGCTACTAATTGATGATCGGTCAAAGGCACTATTTCTAATGAGGTTGTGGGAAGAATCACGAATCTCTTCCTTTATGAGTTTGGTCGGCGTCGGATTGGAAATCGCCTTGCTTGTCCCCTCTCATACTGCCACCGCACTCGAGGCTCAGCTTAGTTGAGATGCAGTGCAATTTAGATGAGATGGAAGGAGGGAGAGAAGGAGGGATGTTATCCTCCTCGGAGGCGGATGAAAGAAAGCTCAATGCCGTCACCGCATCGCTCATCAAAGGACGGGCAGTGGCCTCGTCTTGTAGGCACATGGCTGCTATTGCAACTGCTTGATTCAAGCCCCTCTCCGGGAATTGCTTCTTAAGTAAGGGATCCGCCATGTCCGGGAACTTTTTCGGTTCCTTGAATAAGGGTTGAGCCTGTTCCAGTTCCACAAACAATTAATTATTAACTTCTATAGCATTGCAGGGGATAAAACACCGAGGAAGTGTCGCTCTTCAGCGCAACGACAATACCTTTATGTTATCTGCACGATACTCTAACAAAGAACACAATACCTTTACGTTATCTGCACGATACTCTAACAACTACCTGTATAAACACATATGCTTACCCAAGCGACTAAGTTTTGCATGTCCACGGGTCTGGTAGTGTCGATGGCTCTTCTTCCGGTAATAAGTTCCAACAGAACAACTCCGAAACTGTATACATCAGCAACAGTTGTGAGCGTATCTGATCTCGAATACTCTGGAGCACTATATCCATACGTTCCCATCACCCTCGACTGCATCTGCGACTTTTCTGGCGTTTCCCCAAGCTTGTCCAGTCCAATATCAGACAGTTTGGAGTTGAACTCTTCATCCAACAAAACATTGGAGGACTTGAGATCACGGTATATTACAGGAGGATTGACCTTGTCGTGCAAATACTCCAGAGCCTGTGCTGCCCCATAGGCTATTTTCATTCGGGTTAACCAATCAATTTTCGGCTTATCATCCTTGGATTCTGCAATTACCACAACAAACAACAAACATATTGACATTGTTGTTCATTTCTCAAAAGTGGAACAAAGAAAAGAAGAAGAATGTTAGTACTGAATAGATTATCTTCAAGGGAACCACCAGGCATGAATTCATAAACCAAAAGCCTCTGATCTCCGTCAGCACAGTATCCAATGAGACTAACTAGATTTGCATGCTGTAGGAGACTCAATCGCGCCACCTCTACCAGAAACTCCTTGCATCCTTTCATATGATTCCTGTCCAGTTGCTTTACAGCAACCACCTATGCATCTCCAATACCAAAAACCAATCAGGGAACATTTCAATCTATTTATTTCTTCTTAATCAAATTCTGAGTACTATTTTTGGGTTTAGACTCGAGAAAGAGCAGGGAAACCATGGTTGCCCACCCACATCCTTCAATGCTTATGGTTTTACCTGTACATACACTAAAGCTTTACTCGATATCGATATTCGATACCAAGAATGTAAAACAAGGAAAATAAAAATTTGTTAATTAAACGACTAACATTCATAACCAGTTTTCTATGTTGAAGCTTAGTCGTTAGATTAATAAATTTTCAATCTTCAAACTTTTCATCCTTGGTATCAAAAAGAGTTTAAGAGATTCCTAAGCTTTCTTTAAAGCTACAAAATAAAACCTGTAAGGGCATATTAGCACGATAGCAACAATATCTTCGCGTTATCAACTCGATGCTCTAACATTTTTCTCACTACTGATTCAGATCCAGATCCAATCAGAAAATTTTTCTCAGTGCAACTTTTAATCCAACATAAATCTAATTTCCGAATCTAAACATAAACAATCTATTTTTTTAATTATTGTCAAATTTACATGGTTTAAAAAAAAAAAAGGAAAGAGCATGCACCTGGCCAGTAGCCTGAAGAGTTCCCTTGTAAACTCTTCCGAAACCACCTTCACCCAACAAACATTCTTGACGGAAATTCTTGGTCGCGGCAGCTAGCTCTCTGAAACTGAACTTTTGAGCCGCGATTTTCTCATGCTCTGCCTGGTTCGCCTCCATCCCTGCTCCTTCAATCCGTTTTTTGTTCCTCATTAGCTTCTTAATCCAACGAACACACAAATTATACATCCAATGTTTTTTCTTTTCCTTTTAGATCAATTAAATTTATCTATAAACTACTGAACGGGAATTCTGGATTTAATTCAACTAATTCATGTAGTCATGACATCAGTTTCTAATTTTAGCATGTCCGATATCTCCTGTTTCTTTAGGGGAGGAAAACTACAAAGAAAAATAAATAACAACAAACTTGAAGATTGCACTCACTTTCATCATGTTTCATTTGTATTGTATCTAAATTCATTTACTAATATTTTACTTTATATTTTAATTCAATTTGTGTTATAGACAGGGACGAAGTATCCTTGGGTCAAGGTCCATGTTATAAATCTCAAATATACGATAAGTTTTTGTTTAATAGTAATTTGGTCACTATAAAAAATAATTTAAAAAATATAATAGCTTATTAAATATTTAATTTAGTAGGAAGAATGATAGACTCAGGGGTGAGCAAACAAAACTCAACTAGACTCGATTTTTTTTATAAAAAAAAAATTAATTTCGAGTTATTCGAGTCAGTTGTTTGAGTTATTTGAGTCAACTCGAATAACTCTGGAAAAATTCGAGTTCGGGTTTGAACAACTCTAAAAATCAAAAAACCAAATTTTTACATTTTTGCAATTTAGTCCAAGATTTTCATTTTTCTTCAATTCCTACTTTATTTTAAGTCTATTTTTGACCAAATTTGAACCACATGTTCCTAAATCAATGTAGAATACTTATTTAACTTCAATTCATATTTTTGAAAATAAATACTCATTTTGCAATTTAACCCTCTACTTTGTATGATTTTCTTATTTCTTCAATTTTTCATTTGCTTTAAGTCCATTTTTGAAAAAATTTAAACCACATTCTCTTAAACTATTGTAGAATAACTTTGTAGCTTCAATTTATATTTTTAAAAATAAATTTCATATTTTTGCAATTTAGCTCATCAATTTTGTTTGATTTCTTTTTTTTTCAATTTTTCATTCGTTTTTGACCAATTCATATTTTCAACAAAAAATATTATTTTTTTCAATTTAGTCCCATAAGTTTGCATTTTATTCGATTTGTTTCTTCAACTGTAATTTTTGTAAATTTGTTATTCTCATCAATTCCTTAACTTCTTTATACTCTCATCAATACTTTATCCTCAAAAGTTCATTCTTTAAAATGACATTATAAATATATTTTAGAATTTTGTATGATATTTTTATTAAATAAATTACAAACCTTATATGATTAGAGAGTCGTTTAAATTAGAACCAATTCGTACAATAACAAAAAATAATTACAATTAAATTTGTACAGAAACTCGAAAAACTTGGCTCGAACTCAACTCAAATTTCATAAACTAGACTTGAATGACTAGTCAACTCAGATAACTCATTTTTTTTACTCGACTTGGCTCGATTGAATGCTCATCCCTAGATAGACATGTGCCCTCTAATTTTTTGATCTAATAACAATTTTAATCTTATAAGTTTAAATATTATAGAAATTAGGTATTGCCCGCTGAATTTTATGTTTAAGTATTTAATAAGTCCTTGTAATTTTAAAATTTTATATTTTTACTTATTCCCAATGTTTGATCATACGATTATATACCATTAGTGTTCAAAAATACCCGACCTGAATGACCCGACGCATTTACCCGCCTACCCGAGTCGGGTACCCGGCCCGCCATTTTCCAGGTCGTAAAATCACAAAAATCTGAGTACACGACTTCCCAAATATATTTTAAATTATTTTTTATATTTAATTATTTATATATTAGTGTAAAGTAAATTAATTAAAAAAATCCTAGTTGCAAGTATGTGGTTAGTCCAGGACTGGAGGGTTTTCTATACTGCTGGGCGTATAACATCATGGTTGTTGTACTGCATTTAGCTTGACTGTATACATAGGATAGTGCATTGTGTTTTGCTTTTATGCTGCTCGACTTTGGTTGTTTTGAGCATCTACTGATGCTTTGCTTTTATTGGAATAAAACACATTTTCATAATATATATATATATATATATATAATATCTTCCCTCAAAAATTAACTTTAAATCATTAATTTTTGTGTTTAGATGATATGTTATCAACTTTTAAATTTTATTTATTTCCTATATAATTTTTTAAATAATTTTGAATTTTAGAAAATAAAAAATTTTAAACCGGGTACCTGATAATAACGGACCGAGACATGAGCCGATAAAAATACTACCCGAAAAACCGGTTATCTGGATTTAAACAGACTATAATATATACTTATAATTTCAAATATTGAAAGTGTTAAGTTGTTGAGAACTAAACCATCATGCTTATCATCGTTGTTTCTCTATTTATCAACTGTAAAAGAGGTTTTTTAAAAATTTGCATTCTAATCATCTATCCGAAGCGGCGGTCTCCTATTCCTACCGGAAAAACAAGGGAAAGGCAGGAAAAAGAAGAAAGCAAAGCGCACACTGACCGAATAAGCTCGGCGGCAGAAGAGTCATGATCCCTTTTTCCGTTCTCTTTCTTGCTCTTGTGCGATGAGAAACAAGGGAAGCAACTCATGTTATTCGCCAGAATCTCCCCCTGAACCTTTTCAACAGCGATCGATGTGGTTGGGTGTAAGGGCGGCTAGGCGGTGGGGATTGAAGAAATCTCAGGATGCGGAATTGGGAGCAGAGCCTGAGGGGGAAACCTTCAACAGATTGAAGGGGCCCCTCATTGAAGGATAAGCCGTTTTGGAACCAAAGAAAACAACAAGAGATTAAGACGACCCATGTTATTGTAAGTTCTTTCCTTAGACTTCTCGGAGAAATTCGGGGAGAATTGGGTGGACTGGACCGTTTGTTAATTTTGCACATTCCCTTCCCTCTGGATAAACTCATTCACTCTCGTTTCCGGCTAACGGGCTAAGCATTGGTATAAATAGAAATCAAACTCCATTAGTTTACCGCGCAAAAAAATAAGTTATTTTGATTTTCATATATGTCTATACTCGTGTTAATTTTTTTCTTATATTTTATTTGTATTATTTATAGTACTATACATTTATATGGTAATAATTTGCTTAGCTATGTTTTTGACATGTTCGTGTAGAAGTAGGGATGACTTATGGATATAATTTTGAGAATTTTACATAACACTTGCTTTAGTTCGGGCGGAAATAAGTATAAATTTAGTGGCTAGTGGACGAGTATAGATGTTAAAAGTTATACATGCAATGGGTAGTGGGTAGGCGATGAATTTGAGACCTTACTCGCTCCATATCCGCCCGCCCTGCACTCGTATTCGTGAACATCATATAAAAAAGTAACTATTTGATACACTGGCGGTGGAAATTAAAAGTTTTTACAAGCGCCTTAGTTTTAGGGTTTAGAGACTTAGTTTAGAGTGTATGGTTTAGAGGTTTAGGTGTATGGGTTTTGAATTTAGGGATTGTGGTTGAAATTTATAGTTTATGATTATAATTTATGGTTTATAGATTAAAATCTAAATCCTCACCATTACCCTAAAAACTAAACACTAACCTCTAAACTCTAAATTCTAACCGCTATCCTTAAATTCTAAATCCCTACATCTAAACCCCTAATCTCCACCTTAAACTAAGCCCCTAAACCATAAAATTAAGGCGCTTGTAAAAACTTTTAATTTCCACTGCTAGTGTATAGGATAATAATCCATGAAAAATAAACTCCTTTACTATGATCTTGGTTTGTTTTAAAATTTACGCTAATAGTTAAATTTGTAGACATTGAACTCAATTAATTTTATTATACAAGTTTTAAAAATGCTTAAAAACTGAATTTTTTGTTATATTTAACATTAGTGGTTGTCTAGCTGAAAAATTTCACAAGTATAGACAGAGTAGTGGGTACCCAATTGGGTAGTGGTTGCAGTGATGAATTTAATAATATATTTATATGGACGTGTGTAAATTTAAAAATTGTATTTCCTCGATAGTAGATAGGTGGTGAGTATAAAACTTTTAGGTAGATATAGATATGAGGATGGAATAACCGCACCCATCCGCCCCATTTATCATCCTTATACAGAAGTGTTGTGTTCTCGATATATTATTATAACTATTATTATACAAAATTGTAATATTTGTTCTAGTTTTAACGAAAATGATAATTATATCATTAATTTGTTTTACGAGACTAACATGATAGTTCATGTGACAATCCACAAGTGATTAAATATGAACATAATAATATCTTATAAACGTGACCTCATACTATTTTTGTAATAAATTAAATTTTAAAATATTTCGTATAATTTTAAAATTATTTATTATTGCAGCACAAAGTCGTGTCAGCGATTAGTACATATAGATTACATGCAAGTGGTAACGTCAAACCATAGAGAAAGGTAATGGTACAATCATCAACTTTTATTAAATTTTAACAATTT